>JAVGWX010000009.1:67333355-67954566 GCA_036924085.1 Ariolimax columbianus | reverse complement strand
TCAAGATCCTTCTTCAACTCTAGACGGTGATCCTAGATACCAGGCTGCATCAGACCAGAGCTGTCAAGATCCTTCTTCAACTCTAGACGGTGATCCTAGATACCAGGCTGCATCAGACCAGAGCTGTCAAGATCCTTCTTCAACTCTAGACGGTGATCCTAGATACCAGGCTGCATCAGACCAGAGCTGTCAAGATCCTTCTTCAACTCTAGACGGTGATCCTAGATACCAGGCTGCATCAGACCAGAGCTGTCAAGATCCTTCTTCAACTCTAGACGGTGATCCTAGATACCAGGCTGCATCAGACCAGAGCTGTCAAGATCCTTCTTCAACTCTAGACGGTGATCCTAGATACCAGGCTGCATCAGACCAGAGCTGTCAAGATCCTTCTTCAACTCTAGACGGTGATCCTAGATACCAGGCTGCATCAGACCAGAGCTGTCAAGATCCTTCTTCAACTCTAGACGGTGATCCTAGATACCAGGCTGCATCAGACCAGAGCTGTCAAGATCCTTCTTCAACTCTAGACGGTGATCCTAGATACCAGGCTGCATCAGACCAGAGCTGTCAAGATCCTTCTTCAACTCTAGACGGTGATCCTAGATACCAGGCTGCATCAGACCAGAGCTGTCAAGATCCTTCTTCAACTCTAGACGGTGATCCTAGATACCAGGCTGCATCAGACCAGAGCTGTCAAGATCCTTCTTCAACTCTAGACGGTGATCCTAGATACCAGGCTGCATCAGACCAGAGCTGTCAAGATCCTTCTTCAACTCTAGACGGTGATCCTAGATACCAGGCTGCATCAGACCAGAGCTGTCAAGATCCTTCTTCAACTCTAGACGGTGATCCTAGATACCAGGCTGCATCAGACCAGAGCTGTCAAGATCCTTCTTCAACTCTAGACGGTGATCCTAGATACCAGGCTGCATCAGACCAGAGCTGTCAAGATCCTTCTTCAACTCTAGACGGTGATCCTAGATACCAGGCTGCATCAGACCAGAGCTGTCAAGATCCTTCTTCAACTCTAGACGGTGATCCTAGATACCAGGCTGCATCAGACCAGAGCTGTCAAGATCCTTCTTCAACTCTAGACGGTGATCCTAGATACCAGGCTGCATCAGACCAGAGCTGTCAAGATCCTTCTTCAACTCTAGACGGTGATCCTAGATACCAGGCTGCATCAGACCAGAGCTGTCAAGATCCTTCTTCAACTCTAGACGGTGATCCTAGATACCAGGCTGCATCAGACCAGAGCTGTCAAGATCCTTCTTCAACTCTAGACGGTGATCCTAGATACCAGGCTGCATCAGACCAGAGCTGTCAAGATCCTTCTTCAACTCTAGACGGTGATCCTAGATACCAGGCTGCATCAGACCAGAGCTGTCAAGATCCTTCTTCAACTCTAGACGGTGATCCTAGATACCAGGCTGCATCAGACCAGAGCTGTCAAGATCCTTCTTCAACTCTAGACGGTGATCCTAGATACCAGGCTGCATCAGACCAGAGCTGTCAAGATCCTTCTTCAACTCTAGACGGTGATCCTAGATACCAGGCTGCATCAGACCAGAGCTGTCAAGATCCTTCTTCAACTCTAGACGGTGATCCTAGATACCAGGCTGCATCAGACCAGAGCTGTCAAGATCCTTCTTCAACTCTAGACGGTGATCCTAGATACCAGGCTGCATCAGACCAGAGCTGTCAAGATCCTTCTTCAACTCTAGACGGTGATCCTAGATACCAGGCTGCATCAGACCAGAGCTGTCAAGATCCTTCTTCAACTCTAGACGGTGATCCTAGATACCAGGCTGCATCAGACCAGAGCTGTCAAGATCCTTCTTCAACTCTAGACGGTGATCCTAGATACCAGGCTGCATCAGACCAGAGCTGTCAAGATCCTTCTTCAACTCTAGACGGTGATCCTAGATACCAGGCTGCATCAGACCAGAGCTGTCAAGATCCTTCTTCAACTCTAGACGGTGATCCTAGATACCAGGCTGCATCAGACCAGAGCTGTCAAGATCCTTCTTCAACTCTAGACGGTGATCCTAGATACCAGGCTGCATCAGACCAGAGCTGTCAAGATCCTTCTTCAACTCTAGACGGTGATCCTAGATACCAGGCTGCATCAGACCAGAGCTGTCAAGATCCTTCTTCAACTCTAGACGGTGATCCTAGATACCAGGCTGCATCAGACCAGAGCTGTCAAGATCCTTCTTCAACTCTAGACGGTGATCCTAGATACCAGGCTGCATCAGACCAGAGCTGTCAAGATCCTTCTTCAACTCTAGACGGTGATCCTAGATAACAGGCTGCATCAGAACAAACTGGCTAAGTAGAAGGGATCGAAGAGGGAAGGTTAACCGGGTACTAAAAAATGCTTGATGAAATCGGATGTGTCGGACCGAAAAGTGCACATATCGCATTCAAGTTATAAACTTCGACACAACGCATTCTGTTCGTTGGACATCTTGCTTCTTGTAAAGCCCTTTTCGTGGATTAGTAGCGGGAGATTGAGAACGAACGAAGAAGAAAAAGTAGTAGCGTCTCCTTTATTTTTCTTCTTCGTTCATCCACAAATCAAGGTCCCGATTTTTATTACAAAAGAGACCGTTGGTTGGAAGACTATTTGATGTTCATATAGCTTTAGTCTCATTTCTAGTAGCGTCTAATTAGTGCAGTGCTAGAGCACTAGTCTTACAAGCCAAAGGTGCGGGGTTCAACTACAAATACTGACACGCACGAGTCGACCCAGCTGGAAAGGGGCACCTGCCTTTCGACAGGGGAAGGAAAAGGCAGCGAAAAAGGGGGATAGCCACTACACCTTACACAATCTGTGGCTTTATCATCATCATGTAGCGTGTCATTTGCAGAACGTCGCTTCTGTTACAGCCCGTCTGAAAGAAACTTGATCTCTTGCCAAATCTCCTGCCTGCTCCAGAGTAATGCCCAAGCATTCCTTGACATCTTGGTGCCATCGCCTTCTTGGTCTGCCCCTGACCCTCTTGCCCGGCACCATACTTTCCATTACCATTCTCTCAAGACCGTTGTATCTTTTGATTTGGCCAACGAATTTTAAGTTTCTGTTCATGATGGAATTTATGATCCAGTTCTTCTCTATGCCCAACATTTGTTGAATGTCTTTTTCGGTCCATGGTATTCTGATGACCTTTCTATAACATTTTGACTCAAAGGACTCGATTATATTCGTTGAGGTGTGGGTAACTGTCCATGTTATGACTTTCACACGCGCCCTCAGGGTGAGGCCCTTCCATTGCACTTTGGTTGGGCTAGCTTCTGAGTGCGCACAAACCTAGCATAGGTACATACAGACGCACACATGCGTCCTGATATCGCCAAATGGACTACGGTCTGGGGTGAAATGAGCGCGCCTCCGCCAGTAGAAACTAGTGAGGCAAACATCTAAGCAACAACAACTGCCCATGTTTCCCAGACGTATGCTGCCACGGGGAAAACACAGGTTTTCAAAATGTTGACTTTTGTTGGTTTGCTGGTATTCTGCCATACTTTCCTCCGGTTGTGTATCCCTTGCATTGTCAGTCTCCTTCTGATTTCCTTTAATGATATTTCGATCTAAGGACTCGATTCTCTTCTTTGAGGTGTGTGTAACTTGTACGCTTCCTTGTGAAAATACACAGGGTTTGAAACGTTCGCTTTTGTTTGTTTACTGGTATTCTCCATAGTTTTGTCAGGTTGTGTTGCCTCTTGATTGCCAATCTGCTTTTGATTTCTTTTGAACAGTCACTAGTTGTAAATTCTGGAGCTCATATACTTGAAGATCATGACCTGTTCTATTTCCACACCCTCGATTTTGAACTTATGTTGGCTTCTTGTTGTGTCGGTGGTCATTATCTTTGCTTTGTTTATAAAAAGGTTTTACATAGAGACATGCCAAAGCAATATTATCGACTACCATTGGGAGCCTATAGCACATCAATTTATGATTTCACCGCACAAGACAGATCACGTGGTCAGATGGATAGATTTTTTTTGTTTTGGTTTTGTTGCGTTCGCCTTATTTCTCTAATTCCCAAGGCGGTGTGCGTTGCACTGTGGTTTTTATTTGGCGCCTGTCAGCCCAGTGCATCCGACTTCAGCATTCATTTTATGTAAGGGTCTGCTTCCTCCTGCATTATCTAAGGGTTTGCTTCCCCGGGGTAACGGCCGATGCTGAGATGGGGATCGAACCCAGCACCTTCTGGTTGTGAGCCGTGTCACTTAGCCACTAGGCCACGCCGTCCCAGAGATGGATAGATGACATAACAGCAATTCTACAACAACACGGTACTCTGAGCTTATAACGACCAGCACAACACATTTGGTCGAAGCTTCACGTGGCTTATCGGCATGCACGCACCACAAATAAGTAGCATGTACTTTGCAGAACGTCGCTTCTTAAAACCTCCAACCTATTAAGTTTCTTGGCACATGTGAAAGTACGGTAATTACTTTCCGCACATGGAGGAGCGAAGGGAAAAAACCCATGTCTGCCAAACTAGATCCGAGCATGATGCAAACCAGTTACGTTTGGATTGTGAAACGTACGATTCACCCCTAGGCCACGCAGTCTCCGATTATTGACACAAGTGAAAGGGAATATAAAGTATAGTAAGCACACATTCAATACAAGCGTAGAACGTGTCTTTCAAAACAAATTTCCAAACAACAACAATTGTATAATTGCCTCCTCTGCATAGTGGTATCCACGCAAGATAATTGCAGATCAGTCATCACTCGGTACTACTTTGGAATCAATGTTGATGACGAACACCTCAATCATCTTCGATTCGCGGACGACGAAATGCAGTTCACAGAAGCAGACGCAGAAGCCAACAGAATGTTAAAGATAATCAACAAAGAGGGTAAGGATTCAAGAATAGGAATAAATATCTTCGAGACTAAAGTCATGTTTAGATGAGAAAAGCTTGGATGACGTCGATGAAAAGTCATATCTTGAGCGTCTCCCCGAAAAGCAGTCTAGATCCAGAACTAACAAGACATCGCTGCCCGGAGTTAACAAGACATCGCCGTCCGGAGTGAGTGGTCTCGCCTGTCGAGACATTATTCGACGGCTGCCGGGATCTGACCCTCCGCGCCTCACTCTTCAACTCCCCTGTGCTGCAATGTACTAATGCTGCGGAAACATGGACACTTTCAAAAGAAGTAGGGAACAAACTGAGAGTGACCCAGGCCTCTTTCCCCCCCCCCCCCCCCCCCACCCCCTAGACGTATAATTGGCCTTGCTCATCGCAACCAGCGCATTCAGAGCCATCATAATTCTGACCTAAGGCAAATCAAGCAAACAAGGCAAAGCATGAATGGGTAGGCACATGCAAACCACAGGGTAGACCCCTAACGCGTTGGGTAGACTCCATTGGACTCCACTACAACATCCACGTTATGTCAGAATGAAAGCTTGTTGCCCACTGGATCTCCATAGCCTAAGATACAGCTAGTTCTTCTTCTTTCTCGTCCGTGTTCAAACCTCAACTTCAATGACTCTAAGGAAGGCAGCAGTCGATTCAAGGCTATGTACACTTCCATAAATCTTCTCATGGAAGGACACTGGCTGTTGCCAAATGCTACTTCTTTTGTCGGTATACAGTGGACATGACTGCAAAATATGTTCTGCCTTCATGGGGGCTGTGCCACAGACACAAAGGTCTGTAGTGCCATTCTTGAACTTGTTGCACAGATGACATCTAAGTCTGTTGTGACCTGTGCGTAGCCGGAGTATGATCACCTGGTCTCGTCTGGAGAGTTGATGATAATGCATCGTTTTCTATGTGGCCAGGGTGGTCTTTTTTCCATTTTGCACTGTACGTTGCCCCGATGAATGCTTTAGCCTCATTGTATGTGATTTATATATCACTCTGCTGCAGCATTCCTCCATCTCTGGCGAGTCTGTCCGCCTTATCGTTGCCTGGAATGTCGCAGTGGGCTGGTGATACAGCTAGTTGAAGACGACGTTGGTATCCACAATGGTGGGACTATTGAACGGGTCATCGAGTAAATGATATTCGTATTGTTGTCTCATCTTAAATATTTGGGAGATTTATTTCTTCTTATTTCGATAAACACGTTGTGCATGTAAAAGAACCTTTGGCAGTTGAAAATCGGAAAGTTCTGGCTGTTCGCCAATGTCTAGGAAAAATAATAAAGGAAACGAAATTTCTACCCGATAGTGGCCTGCAAAAAAAGAGGCGGCACCTCCATCATGCAAGATACAACATGTTTGTCTGCACACTCGATTACCAAGATATCTTCTTCTTCTTCTTCGTCATCGTACGCTGTTTACAGCGATATTTACGTTGCACTGTTTTATTTTGTTAAGCCTGTGGCTCAGTGCATCCGATTTCAACAGGCTTCTGTAGGGTTGCCCTCCTTAGCCTTTGGCTGTCCCCAGCCTAACTGCAAGGCAGCAGTTGATTACCAAGATATAAAAAAGACCTTTACACTTCATGACTAAGTAAGAAAGAAAGAGAGAGAAAGAGAGCGCGCGAAAGAGAGTTGTTATTTGGCCTTGGTTTTTAAGGTAGGTATTGTCTCTGTGTGTCTGTCCTGTTAATGGGCTGTACTTGTTTAAATTAGTGTCGTATTGTTAGTTTCGCTGCAGTTCTAGTTATTATTTTTGTTAGCATACTGTACGCGAGAAGAGCAAAAAATGGAATGCACTGTAACAAAGGGTACAGTTTAAAAATCTAAATACTGAACACAAAAGATAAAATACTGAACAATTCAACATTTAGTTTTGGAATAAGTGAACAGAATGATTAGACAAACAAACAAACACTAAGGAGACATAGTCATGGAACTGATACCATGTCGCAGACTGGAATGAGTATGGAGTAACCCAGTTAGACACTACTTTACAAAGTCTACTAAATTAGATTACCATATGTACCGTTATTTTCATACTTCCCGTCGCTTTCATAAAAATGTCAGTGTTGTCCCGTTTTCAAGAATAATTATAAATATACTTTTATGTTGATAATACTAAATTATAAATCTTAATCGCATATCATTATTATGAATACCAGTTTCACAACCCTAGAATGGAACAGTTTTTCAGTGTCCGATACCAACTAAGTATCGATTTCTGCAGTGATTTACTTAAGAAAATTAAAAAAAAATACAAAGTAGTCAACACTTGCGAGTCTCAGATGTAGCCTAGATGCCCGTATGTTAACCGATAGTCTCTATGCTGGTGATTTCAACTTCCAGTTTTTAAAAGTTTTAACGCTTAATTTTTTAAAACTTTACGTCTAATTTGTCATTCGTTGCAATGTCAAAGAGGAGAAACTGCAGTTTTAATGACGATCTCCAGAAGGAATACAAATTTGTGAAACTGGACAAAGTGTGTAGTTATGGAACAAAAGTTGTATGCCAACATTGTAATGTTAATTTTTACTTTCTCATGGGGGTAGAACCGACATCAAGCAACATCTGGGGAGCCAGAAACATAAGGATGCTGAAAAGAATCTGACTTCAGTCAAAAACATCACCTCGTTTATCGTGAAACGTGATGGTGACAGTGAAAGCGACAACATTGCAGCAAGTAAAGTTCTTGTTGCTTATCATACTGTGCGTCACGGACAAAGTTTTCGCGCAAATGTCTGCTTGTCGCAATTGATACAGAACATTTATGAGCCAAATTTTCACCAGCACATACCAAATCAGAAGCAATAATTACCAACGTTTTATCACCAAATATATTGGGGAAGTAATGGAGGATTTGAATCAAACAAAAAAGCATTACATTTAGGTTTGATGCATCAAACAAACAGGACATCTAACCTTTTCCAATCTTTATGCAGCACTTTTTGCCAAATTGTGGTGCTCAAGACAAACTTCCTTACCTTGTGAAACATTCTACCTTCAGTGTGCTATGTTGAAGGAAGTAACTGACAAATTTGCCTTACAAAACAAAATTGTTTATTGTGTGCAGGTAACACGAACACCAATTTTGGTGGATGCAAAAGACTTGGCACAAAAAAATGTATTCCGAAAACTTGAAACTGAACTAAAGAGGGAGATTATATCGGTATTGGTTGTGGGGCACATATTATACACAATTGGAAGATGCTGAGCAGCGTATAAGCTGCAGCAGTCAGCGACCCATAGTTGACTGTTAGCATCAGGCCCAGTAAACCAGCTGCCAAGACCCTTCTACACCTCCACCCGGTGATCCTTTGTTCTTTGTTATTTGTCTTTCAGGAAGTAAAGCACACGTTGAGAGAACAGTATGTGGTCAAAGAAGAAATCTAGATTAAGTGTTGAAACAATGAGGGCTATGTTAGTTGTAAGGCAAAATTATGTCATGGAGTGTGGGAAGTTTTATGACCAGGTCTAGAAAGATCACAATTTGTTGCACAAGATTACTTCACCAGAGAAATATTTATGGTACAGTCGTGGTGAAATACAGACCCCTTTATACGTCTACCTTAATTTGTGTGTTGGATTCGGTTACCAAAGAATAAATTTAAGGTTTATGTAATAACACTTTCGTATTGGCTTGCTTTTTCATTAATACAGAATGTTACATATAACATATCCCCCGTCCCATTTTTGTGTCAAGGAAGTATGGTCAGCCTACTACTACACTACTGTCTACTATGACAAGCACAATAAGAGTGCCTTAGATAGCTGGTGCATTGAACACCATTCTGGATCGTGAGCAAAACACCCTGCACCATGGTGGAAGGGGGTGACCTATTTTCTTGTATTAAGTGCAGGAGACAGTTCAGAACCCAGATTGGCTTATTTAGCCATCTTCGAACTCATGTGAACAGTGAAGTGGTCATCGAGTACGATGGACAAACAACAACAAAACTATAAAATGAGGTGAATGCCCTCATTCACTATGTGTAAATGTGTTAATCGCTCTGCTGAATGCCTGCGAAACATGGACAGTGTATATCAGACATGTTAGACAGTTGAGCCGTTTTCACTTCAGCGATATGGCCAGGCTGCCCAGGATCAGGTGGCAGGACAATTCAAGATAAGATATACAGGACATGTTGTTCACATGCCTGATGACTGCCTCCCCAAGCAGTCGCTATATGGTGGGTGAGATCAGAACAGGCAGACGCTCACCAGGGGGACAGAAGAAACACATTAGAGACTCATTGAAAGTTTCTGAGAAAAGCTTCAACATTGATGTCATCTCCTAGCAGATGCTTACACAGAATCGATCCACATGGCGTGCAAGCATCATACAGATTGTTCGGATCGCATAGCGAAGCTCATCCCCGAGCCTCAGAGAATGCGAGCCACCTAAAACTAGAGAACGCATGACGACTTCACACATGTGTGCCTCGGATGTGGCAGAGTCTGGTATGCCATGTTGGTCGTTACAGTTATATGAGAACACATCTCACAGCACAAGTCTGATGTTGTCGCCATCTTTGCTTGCGACGGGTAACTAGTATTCTTATATTCAAATGGAGAACAAAATTAACGAGGACACCAGATTTTATCCTTCTTCTTTGCGTTCGGTTTAGTATGCTCGTTTTATGCCACCAGATGGGCTGCATCCATGAAGTGACACGTCAGTCGCAGGTCCCCCACAGTTTGTCTTGTATGTTTCTCTCCTCGGGCCAGATCTTCTCACGGGAGTCTTGGTGCAGTGGAAATGTTTGCAGGATGTGTTCTGGAGTCTGGGGTCCTTAACTTAACTTAACGTCTTTATACTGGTTTAGAAGACCCTGCAGAGTCTGTATACAACCAGTTACATTTACATCACCTTGCTCTAAAAGCTATGAGCATCCAGTTTATTCTTAAATGCATTAACCGTGTCTGCCTCCACTACCTCCCCTGGCAATGCATTCCAAGCAGACACCACTCTCTGACAAAAAAAATATTTCCTAATATCTAACCTGGACTTCTCTTTAGTCAACTTGTAGCTATACCCTCGTGTTATTGTAGGTGGCTGTATTTAAAAAAACAACTTGTTATAGTCTAATTTATCGATTCCTCTGATCATCTTATAAACCTGTATTAAGTCACCACGAATTCTTCTCTCTTCGAGACACTGTAGGCCGGTTTTTCTGAGTCGTTCCTCATAACTGTAATTCTGGAATCCCACTATCATCTTTGTCGCTCTTTTTTGTATTCTTTCTAGCATGTTTATGTCCCCTCTATGATAAGGACTCCACACCTGTACACAGTACTCCAATCTAGGTCTAACTAAAGCTTTATACAGTTTGACTATCACTTCCTTGCTCCTATGTTTAATATTTCTTTTTATCATACCTAACATTGCATTTGCCTTTTTCACTGCTACCTTAACTTGCTCACTCACCTTTCCTGTATGATCTATTATAATCCCTAGGTCCCTTTCCTTATCTATCTTTCTAATATTGTTTTCTCCCATTCTGTAATTATGTTCCATATTGGATCTACCCATGTGGGTGACTGTACATTTATCTACATTAAACTCCATTTGCCAGATTACAGACCATTTTCGAATTTTATCTAAATCCGACATCAATATATCCACTTCGGCTTTAGATGAGACACTACTGAATAGTTTTGTGTCATCAGCAAATTTTGCAATCATGGATCTCATATCAATGTCCAAATCATTTATATATATCAAGAACAAAATTGGTCCCAAAACTGAGCCCTGTGGCACACCACTTTTCACTTCACTCTACTCAGAGTACTCCTTATTTATGCCCACCCTCTGCCTTCTTCCCGTTAACCAATTTTCAATCCATTTGGCAACTTCCCCACCTATTCCATGTGATTTTAACTTTCGAAATAATCTTTGATGAGGTACTCTATCAAAGGCCTTTGCAAAGTCTAGATAAATAACATCCACTGGCTCCCCTTTATCTATGATTTTAGTAACCTCCTCCATGAATTATAATAGATTTGTTAAGCATGATCTCCCTCTAGTAAACCCATGCTGACTATTTCGAATTAGATTAAATTTGTCTAAATGCATTACAATGTTTTCTTTGATTATTAACTCTAACAATTTACAGACTATGCTCGTTAAACTCACTGGTCTATAATTTGCTGGATCTGATTTTTTGCCTTTTTTGAATAAGGGGATCACTCCTGCATCTTTCCAATCCCATGGAACAATCCCTTTTGTAAGTGATTGAGAACATAATATAGCCAATGGTTTTGCTAGTTGGTCTCTAATTTCATACAGCAATTTTGGATGAATACCATCTTGACCTGGACATTTATTCACTTTCAACCCCTCCAATTTAAAAAAAACCCATTTCCTCTGTAATACAGATTGATTTTAATATCGCTGTATCCATGTCTCTTTGAAAAATATCTATAGGCTCTGGGATCTCGGAGCAGTCCTCCTCTGTGAAGACTGTTCCAAAGTACTGATTGAGCAGATTAGCTGCCTCCCTATTCTCACTTATTGTTTTCCCTGTACTGTCTATGAGAAGGCCTACTTTGTCTTTCGTTCTTTGTTTATTTCTAACATAAGAGAAGAAGCTTTTACTGTCAGTCTTGATCCTCTGAGCAAGTTTTTTTTCAAAGTCTATTTTTGCTGTTTTATTCGCTTTCTGAGATATGTTCTGCTTGTCCAAATATTTTACATATGTTTCTTTTGATTTACCTGCCTCTATATTTTTTTTATTTCCTTACTTTATTTTTTGCTCTTCTACATTTCACTACAAATCTAGTTATCCACTTTTACGCTTGGGGTTTACCTCCCTACATGGAACACATTCCTCTTTTAGCGTTTCTAGAACTGTTTTAAAACTTTCCCACTCCTGTTCAACATCTGTTCCTACAACAATATCTTTCCAGATTATGGGGTTCGCTGCCTCTTTCATCCTCTTAACATCTGCCTTAGCGTAGTCGTATGTTCGCGTGTTTATGTTTACTTCTTTCCCTGCAATAAGATCCCAACGGATGATTTGATGGTCACTTGAGCCAAACAGTTCCTCAACGGTAACGTTTTCAATCATATTTTCCTCTGTGGTAAAAACTAGGTCGAGTATGTTTTTACCTCTGGTGGCTGCATGTTGAATTAAAAAATTGTCAGTTATGCACTTAACAAAAGGTTTTGACTCTCCAAGTGCTTCTGCCATATCCCATTTTATTTCTGGATAGTTGAAATGTCCCATTAATAATAATTTTCCTTCACTTGCCTTTGCTATGCTACTAATCAGCTCCTCATCTTCCTCTTTTTGACTTGATGGACATCTATAGCACACTCCAATCACTGTTTTTTCACCCCCACTTTCTATTTCTCCCCATACACTTTAATTTTTGTTACATGATAAATAATCTTTGATCGTTATATTAACAGAATTTATACAGTATAATAAAACGCCACCTCCCTTAGTCTTGTCTCCAATTATCCTATCTTTCCTTAACACTGTATATCCCTCAATTTCAAGTTCACTATCTGCAATCTCCTCATATGTCCATGATTCTGTTAACCCTATTATATCTGGTTTTTCTTCTTCTACATACAGTTCCTCTATGACATGTGCATTGTGCAGTCTGTGTTGCTTTCATTTTATGCATGTGTGCATTTAGTTTGCAATGACCTGTTCTGAGGCGTAAAATTGTGGTATACTGTTTCCTATTAAGTCTATTGATTGGATCCTGTGGGTATTTACTGTTTGCTCTCTCTACCCACTGTTGTTTATAGTTTTTTTGGATGTTTGCCTTGACTTCTGGCAGTGACACTGGGTGGGTGAATTGTTCTCTGTCTTCTCTCCCTTGCTAGCCAGTCCGCCCATTCATTCCCAGGTATGCCACAGTGAGCTGAAATCCACTGGAGGGTGATTTTATTGTGGTCTGAGAGTTTGTTTAGCTGTCATATCAGTTCTCTTTCCATACTATTTCGTGTTTCTCTTTGTGTGGCCTGCAAAATTTCCATGTAGTCGCACAAAAACACTGTTCTGTTATCCTTTAAGCCATTTTCATCCAATAGTTTGACTGCTTCAATTATTGCCTGTTGCTCTGTTCTTAGATTTGTCGAGGGCTCCCCGGCAGCACTTGCTTTTTCTATAACGGTTCCATCCTGTAGAAATATGACGAGTCCCGCCCCTCCTTTCCTCAATGGGTCCTCTGATAATCCTTCTGTGTAGACGTGCGTCCACATGGGTTGAGGATAGGCGTCTCCAATATGCTTTAGGTTTTTTTTTCTCAATCCATGGTCTGATTCTTCCACCTTTCTATCGATACCTGGTATTTTCGCTTCCACCATGAAGTTGGGCTGTTGGTCTGTATTTTCATTTACTTGTATCATTTCTCATGTCGTTGGACATTTTGATATGATGTCACTGTTCCTGGCTGTAAGGGCTTTTGATAGATGATTGAAGCTTGTTCTTTTTGTGTGTTTTTTTTGTTCATTGACTTTTCCCTGCATTGAATGTTTATTCATACGCTTATATTTTTCTGTCAGGTTTAGTATTTTTCCTTCTCTGCGCTCACCGAGGCTCTGGAGGCCTGCTACCGCTTCGAGTTCTCTAATTGGGGTGCTTTGTAGACCTCCGGTAATAATTCTGAGCCCGGTATTCTGTGCCTTGTCTAGTTTCTGTAGGTTGGTCTTTGTCGCATAGGCACCCATGCCATATTCCAGTGTTGGTCGTACGTATCCAGTGTAGACCTGTCTGACTGTGTTTGCATCTGTGCCCCAATTTATCCCTGCCAGTTTTTTCATCAGCCTTAGTCTGAGTGTGGCCTTCTTTTGAGTATCCTCTATGTGTGGGGCCCATGTTAATCGTTTGTCATATCTCATTCCTAGGTATGTATTATTGTTTTCTCTAGGAAGTAGGCTATTTTCTAAATAAAGGTCGACCTGCTCTGGCTTTGTAGAGAGCGAGAAGAGTGTTGAGAGGGTCTTGCTTTTGTTTATTGTGACACCCCATGAGTCTGCCCATTTATTTACTTTATTAATTGATTCCTGCATTCTTGCTTTTGCGGTTCCAATGTTTTCTGTCTGGGTCCATATGGCCAGGTCATCCGATTGGAGTGCCTTGTGGATGTGTGGTCTGAACTGTTTTGGCAGATCATTAATGAAGAGGATAAACAAGGTAGGGGATAGTGATCCTCCCTGGGGAGCCCCCTCATGTAGTTTGACCATTTTGCTCCTGTGGTCTTCCAGTCTGACTCTCGCACATCGTGAGTGGAGGTAGTCTTCCTGAACCTACCAAATGGCAGAAAAATAACACTGTCATTCGCTACTGGTAAGTACACAAGCAATTTCAGAGCGGAGGCAGAGGCACTGAGGGCGGCAGTGGAAGAAATGGTGACACGTAAAGAAAATGAAAGACATATAGTCCTGCTTACAGATGCTCTGGCCGTAGTCACAGCGCTAAAAAGCCAGACAAACACTGAGCTTAATGACTTAAGAGCAGCACTCTGTCAACTATGCCAGCAGTCCGCACCAAAAAGGGTAGTGGTACAGTGGGTCCCATCACACTGCAACATCCAAGGCAACGAGGAGGCAGACAGCTTGGCAAAAGAAGGTGCAAGACTACCACAAACAGATACTAGTATGACGTACGAAGAGTCAAAACGGCTTATAAAAGCCAGATACATGACCAAATGGGAAACTGAACATACCGGCTACACCAAAAACGATGCCTATTACCAGTTGAACAGAAGAGAGCAGGTCGTTGTCTTCAGACTTCGCACTGGCCACAATAGACTGAGGTACCACCTATTCAACAAATTGAAGATAGGTGGTACCGACGAATGCCCGTGTGGTACCGAGAAAATGACCGCTGAGCATCTGCTGCAGAACTGCCCGACATACGAGGATCAGAGAGAGCAGATGTAGCTATCACCAGTGGAACCACAAGAGAAGCTCTATGGCAGTGTCGACAGCCTCAGGATGACCGCCGCTTTTTTCGAAAAAATAATGGTTACTGTCTGACTGCGTACGAAGAAGAAGTAATGCATTAATTGTCCTTGCCTCCACTACTAGTTGTGGCAATGCATTCACTACTCTCTGGCTAAAAAAAATATTTCTTAATATTTAATCTAGACCTTTCTTTAGTTAGTTTGTAGCTATGCCCTGTCGTTCTTGTATTTTGAAAAAACTTGTTATAGTTTAATTTACCCCTTCCTTTGATTATCTTATTAACCTGTATTAAGTAATCTCAAATTCTTCTCTTTTCTAGACACTGTAGGTGAGTTTTTCTGAGTCTTTCCTCATAACTGTAATTCTGGAATCCCACTACCAGCTTTGTCGCCTTGCTATGTATCCTTTCCAGCAAGTTTATATATTCTCTACGATAAGGACTCCACGCCTGTACACAGTACTCCAATATAGGTCTAACTAATGCTTTATACAGTTTGACAATCACTTCCTTGCTTCTATGTTTAATATTTCTTTTTATCATACCTAACATTGCATTTGCCTTTTTCACTGCTACCTGGACTTGCTCACTCACTTTACCTGTATGATCTATTATAACCTCTAGGTCTATACATCTCTTACAACACACTCTCAGCTTCTTCTTCTTCTTCATCGTACGCTGTTTACAGCGATATTTACGTTGCACTGTTTTAATTTGTTAGCCAGTGGCTCAGTGCATCCGATTTCAACAGGCGTTTCTGTAGGGTTGCCCTCCTTAGCCTTTGGCTGTCCCCAGCCTAACTGCAAGGCAGCAGTTGTTTTTGGTCAGAGTTGTCTCTCTTAGGAAGTTGTCTTGCAGGACTATCGAGTCTTCCCTACTCGTGTCTATAGCGTTTGGCAAAGATATGATGGACTATGTACTAGTTTGTACTATCCCGGAAGAGAGGCAGTCCAGTGTGACTTTTTCCCAGGATCGTCACGTCCTGCCAGAAACGTAGCATATGCATGAGTGAGGTATCTTTTTGCTCGCTTTATTTTCTCGGCTCATCTGCAGTGATGGTACGCCTAGCATTCCCCGCCACCCGGGAGCTTGTCACCATAGGGCAGGAGGTGCAATGTCCGCTGGACTGCATCTCTTCTGCGTCCATTGGAATGACTGATAGCAGACAGAGGCAAAGAGCGAGGAAGGAGTGCATTTTACCAGGTGCATTCCTGCGGCTCGATCGGGCCGGGACGCAAGCCCCAGCCATGTCGTAGCCTCCCATCTCAGCGGTGCTGAGATTTTGGGCGGGATTCTGGCTTAGAGGCGTTAGGCCGTAATCCCTCAGATGGTAGCTTATCAGCCAAGCACGTGGACCAAATGTCAGCGACCTGTGATTCCTCTCGAAATAGTGCATTTGACCAGGTGACAAGCCTAGTCTTGCACGGAGATGTTGTTCGCCTAGGGAGCGGACATATCTCATGGTCAAGGGTTGAGTCTCAGCAGTTCGCAGTGAGGTAGGTGATCTACTGCTTAGAACACCCCGACCGAGAACTAAGTCTTCTACAAATGATTTCATACCTCATCGCCGTATGGGGTGAATATCGAGCAGCTTCCCGCCCGCTTTGATCAGCGGACGACAGAGACCTCATTCTGCGGCTTTAGCGGGCGGGGCTGGGGCGTGGGCCCCAGGTCCCCACCATGTCGAAGCCTCCCTTTGCATTCGTGCTGAGCTGCTTTTGGGCGGGATTTTTGGCTTAGAGGCGTTCGGCCGTAATCCCTCACCTCGCACCGTTGGCTTATCAGCCTAGTACGTGAACCAAGTGTCTGCGGCTCCTCTCCGGCTTAGCAGGATTACCATGGCATCGCCCTGTCATTAGTAGGGTAAAACTGACCTGTCTTCCGAGGGTCTATTTCCAGCACCCGTTCAATATTTGCCAGAACGTATAAATAGAGGGCTTTTAGTTTGTCAATGGCCAAGTTTCTGGAACCTCCAGTTCCGAAAACCAACAAAATAGAACCGAGGTACTATTCCATTATTCCATGCACCATTATTCAGGCAGCCGAGGCCTGCTTTGAACATTCTAATTTTTTCAAAGTAAACGCGCCGGCCACCCAGCGAAGAGCACCCGTGGGAGAGAGCCGGCAGACGGTAGGGCAGGAGACAACAGGCAGTGAACCGGCGCGAGCCTGACCGCCCGCCTGCGCCTGAGATATAACTACGAGCTTTTTAACTGCAACAACTTTAATATACGCTATTGAAGCTGGAATTACTGCGGCTGCTGGCACCAGACTTGCCCTCCAATAGATCCTCGTTAAAGGGTTTAAAGTGTACTCATTCCAATTACGGGACCTCGAAAGAGTCCCGTATTGTTATTTTTCGTCACTACCTCCCCGTGCCGGGAGTGGGTAAGTTGCGCGCCTGCTGCCTTCCTTGGATGTGGTAGCCGTTTCTCATGCTCCCTCTCCGGAATCGAACCCTGATTCCCCGTTACCCGTTACAAACATGGTAGGCATGTCACGTACCATCGACATTTGATAGGGCAGACATTTGAAAGATGTGTCGCCGGCACATGAGGCCATGCGATCAGCACAAAGTTATCCAGAGTAACCAGTGGGGACGCCGCAACCCCGCGAGGGGAAACGACGATTGGTTTTGAACTAATAAAAGCGCTCTTTCCGCGAGGGTCGGAGCTTGGTAAGCATGTAAGCATGTATTAGCTCTAGAATTGCCACAGTTATCCAAGTAGGATCGTGTCATGTAAGGAACCTCGACTGATTTTAAGGGTCTGCTTCCTCCTACATTTTCTAAGGGTTTGCTTCCCCGGGGTAACGGCCGGTGCTGTGATGGGGATCGAACCGAGCATGGTCTAATAACAACAAACACCAACTTCTAACACCCAAAAAGTCATATCAAAACAAAGTAAAAAAAGTAAAGTAACCCATAGCATTACTGCCGTAGGGGTGTGAGGTGTTAGCGATCTTATATTTCAAAGGCTCAGCTATATGAGGGTGGTAGCCATCTCCTCTCCCTCGCTCTTTTTTTTCCCGGACTGAACCAGTACCCATTTAAGGCTGGGTCGTCCTGGAAGCCTTTGCGGCCTAAAAAAACATTTCCACCTCAGCTGGGGAATGAACTCAGGACCACTCAGATGCGAAGCCAGTTCGCTAACCACTGCGCTACATGGTTCCCTAAGAAAACATAGTACAGGAGGAACAAGCAATATACAAAATCACAAATTTATTAAATATTAACAAGACAAACACCCAGAGGAAATATAAGTCTTCAGAGCAATTCCCATGATCAAGATGCTGAGCAGTACATGAGCTGCAGTGGTCAGCGATACAAAACTGACTGCTAGCATCAGGGCCAGCGAACCACAGCAGCGAAGACCCTTTTATATCTCCGCGCGGTGATCTTGGATAGTAGGCTGTAATAGAGCAGACTGGCTAAGGAGAAGGGATCGAAGAGTGAAAGCTAACCTGGTACCCAAAAGTGCTGAAGACAGATGTGTCGGACAGAAAGGTGCAAATATTGCAGTCAAGCTGTAAACTGCGACATAACGCATTCTGTTCTCCGGACAACATTCTGCTACTTGCAAAACCTGTACTAGGGCTTGATAGCAAGAGATTGAGAACGGATAATGAAGAAGAAGAGTAATTACCAACATCTGTATAGACAAGTTTTCCAGTATTGTGGTGCCCTTTGATTCACTTGGAATGAAAATCAGTAAATCCAAATATATAAGTATATGTATATGCACGCATGCACATAAAAACTAATGAAAATTTATCAAACCTTGTGCTGGAAAAAACCACACTAAAACTAAGCTATGTAGTTCAAAACTTAATCCCCTTTGAAATAGCCACCTTCTTCTTCTGCATTTGTTCTCAATCTCCTGCTATCAAGCCCTGCAAGTAGCAGGATTAGTCCGGAGAATGCGTTGTGTCACTAGTTTACAGCTTGACTGTGATGTTTGCATCTTTCAGTCCAACCCATCCGTCTTTGGTAGAGCCACCTTCTAAGTTAACATACTTTCGCCCAGCAGTGTCTTCACTGATGGAAGCATTTCTGGAAGTCAGTGTGGGGGGATCTTCTTATGGAAGGAGATGTTTATTTTTTATTTTTTGCATTCGCCTCACTTTTCTAATCCCCAAGGTGGTGTACGTTGCACTATGGTTTTTATTTTGTGCCTGTCGGCCCAGTGCATCCGACTTCAGCATTATGGAAGGAGATAAGAGGTGGAGAATGTTAGAAGGAGAAGTTGACACAGGGCACTTTTTATAAGCTTTGAATTCCATACTGACAGCTGTTTATTTTTCTTGTGCTTTAGTTTCAACGAGGCTGCGATGTACGGATCTTTCAAACCGACAGACCTGATCTAAAAAATCTTTTTTGGGTACTGTGTTTGACTTCCTATCGCAATCCTATTTTAAGAGCCAAACTACATGAGTGCAGCTTGTTTACAGGGCTGCCACTTGGAGGCGGAATAGCGTCGAGATCAGCTCTGGTTCGCTGACCCTGATGCAAGCAGTCACATGCGAGTCACTGGACGCTGTCGACTCATTCTGTGCTGTATCCGATAATTGTTTAAGAGACTTGAGTGACTGAACAGTTTGGATGTGAGCACTGAGAATACTTGAGACAGAAAAGCAACCACCAACAAAAATAGTTTTCACAGATTGCAGTATAGAAAACAAACAACAAACTGCTGTTATCAGAGATCAGAGCAGAACTAGGAAAACTCCAGAGATCCTCAACAATAGCACTCCAATAGCTACCCTCCCATTGCGGAATCACAGGAAACAAGAACTCTGATGCTCTAGCAAAAGATTGCAGCAAAAAAAAGCACAATTTAATCATCAAGTACCATACAGAGAGATCAAGAACATCATCAGAAATCAGTATACATAAATGGAGAGAAAACATGAATATAAAAGGCAGACCAGAACCAATTCATCAACTCAAAAGAAACCAACAAACTACCTTATTTCACCTGAGAAATGGTCAATGTACACTATTAGAACATCTACACCGACTAAAGATCTCACACATCAATGAATAGCCATGTCGAACAGGAGACCAAAAACCTGAAAACATTCTACAGCAATGCCCACTCTATAGGGAAATGAGATACCAGACCTGGCCACAGCGTGTGGAGCTGAGACAAAAGCTGTGCGGCAGCTGTTCCAACATCATGGTGACTGACCTGCAAATGCAGCATTACCAAAGATTCTGAACGCAAAAAAAAAAAATTAAGATGACGAAAAGAAGAAAAAAAAGATTGCATTAGCATGTTCTTGTAGAAGTGGTTTCTATGACACATTGCTTTACATAATGAGGTTGCCAGCTTCATACGCAAACCTACTTAGTCCTATCTTATATCCTGCTTGGTTGGGTCTAGTGGTACTACTCCTTTCACAGCAGAAATGTAGCCAAGGACACACATGGGGAAAGCCTTTAAGTTGAATGCCCATTAACTGTCTGACTGCGTACGAAGAAGAAGAAGAAGAAGAATGCCCATTAACTCAGCTGTTGCTGACCATCCAAAGTTTACCCTTACTTGCCACAGATATTTCTTGAAGATAGCTCAAAATTCAAGCCACATTTGGTGACAATAACCACAAGTGAATGAAAAAACTATAAACTAATCCATTCAAAAATAAATAAGACAAATAAGTCGTATTTGATGGAGGCTAGTGAACAAAAGAAACAAACTTGATACAAATTGAAATAACCAGCAGTAAAATAAACTAGGGTCTACTGTAATAACCAGCAGTGCAATGAACAGTTTGGTAAGACATAGTAAATGAACCTCATTGCGCGAAATGGAAGAGGCTATGAGAACACTAAAGAAAAGGAAATCTCCCGGAAAAGACGGGATAACAAACGAAATGCTGATGGGGCTGGGCCAAACAGCGAAGAGGAAACTACTATCAGTCCTGAACCAAAGCTGGAAAAGGGGTATTGTACCCCAGGCATGGAAAGATGCAATACTGGTACCAGTACCAAAAACAGATCCAAATGGATACAGGCCCATCAGCCTACTGAGCTGTGTCGGCAAGCTGATGGAACGGATGATAAACACCAGACTGATGTGGCATCTGGAAGAAAAACGAATACTAATTCCACAGCAAGCCGGCTTTAGACAGCACAGATCCACTGAGGACCAGGTCATCCTCATAGACCAGGAGATAGAAGATGCCTACCAGGCACAGAAACACACAGTAGCTGTTTGGGTGGATCTGGAAAAGGCATTTGACAAAGTCTGGAAGGACGGACTTAGAGTTAAGCTAAGAAGAAGTGATGTCTGTGAGAAGATGTACAAGTGGATCAACCACTACCTCAAACAAAGAACGGCCAGAGTCCAAGTACAAGGGCAGATGAGCAAAAAGGTGACACTCGAGCAGGGAGTACCCCAAGGGGGAGTATTGTCACCCACACTCTTCCTGGTATATATAAACGATATTACAGAGAATATACCGAGAAGAGTCCATAGCTCAATGTTTGCAGACGATCTGGCTATGTGGACCTCTGAAAAGAATCTCACCATAGCAAGAAATCGGATGCAGACGGCCCTAACATCGCTGGAAGAGTGGGCGAACTCATGGCTGGTCAAAATAAACGAGGAGAAAACCACGTGCAGAATATTCTCGCTTTCATTAAAACCCCAAAGTACCAAATTAAGCCTAAATGGCAAAATCCTGCAGCCGAACGACAACCCAACCTATCTGGGAGTCACATTTGATCGGCGGATGACATGGAAAAGTCAGATTGAGAGAAACCGAATGAAAGCCAGAGAAAGAATGGCAATCATGAGGAAACTTGCTGGCACAAGCTGGGGAGCAGACGAAGGCATACTAAAGAAACTGTACACTGGAAGAGTGAGACCAGTTCTCGAGTATGGCATTGCGGCATGGACAACAGCAGCGAAGGCGAACTTCGATAAAGTTAACAAACTTCAAAACCAAGCCATGAGAATTATAACAGGTGGCATGAAGTCAACGCCAATTGTAGAACTTGAAAAGATTACAAAACTGCAATCCATGACCGATAGAAGAGACTGCAGAGCCCAGCTGCAGTCAGAGAAACTCCGAAGACTGACGGACCATCCAATGTACCAGAGACTAAACAATTTGGGAAATGGGAAACTAAAGCGGAGAAACTTTGCAGAAATAGCCAAAGCAAAGATGCACGAAGATCCCACAAACAACACCAAAACCCATCACTACTGTACGAAAACCTACCTGGAGGCAGGATATATTTCCAGAGGTGGTAGAAAATATACCAGGTATTGCAAACAAAAACTGCCAGACTGAAAAAGAAAGGAGAGACACTACCCTAAGCTTCATAACGAAAAGCTACCCAAGCATGGACTGGACCCATGCATACACCGACGGTTCTGTAACAAACACTACACAGAACGGAGGAGCAGGAGCATTCCTGAACCTACCAAATGGCAGACAAATAACACTGTCATTCGCTACTGGTAAGTACACAAGCAATTTCAGAGCGGAGGCAGAGGCACTGAGGGCGGCAGTGGAAGAAATGGTGACACACAGTGAAAATGAGAGCCATATAGTTCTGCTGACAGATGCTCTCGAAGTAGTCACAGCGCTAAAAAGCCAGAAAAACACTGAGCTTAATGACCTAAGAGCAGCACTCTGCAAACTGTGCCAGCAGTCCGCACCAAAAAGGGTAGTGGTACAGTGGGTCCCGTCACACTGCAACATCCAAGGCAACGAGGAGGCAGACAGACTGGCAAAAGAAGGTGCAAGACTACCACAAACAGACACCAGTATGACGTACGAAGAGTCAAAACGGCTTATCAAAGCCAGATACATGACCAAATGGGAAACCGAACATACTGGTTACACCAAAAACGATGCCTATTACCAGTTGAACCGAAGAGAGCAGGTCGTGGTCTTCAGACTTCGCACTGGCCACAACAGACTGAGGTACCACCTATTCAACAAATTGAAGATAGGGTGTACCGACGAATGCCCGTGCGGTACTGGTAAAATGACCACTGAACATCTGCTGCAGAACTGCCCGACATACGAGGATCAGAGAGAGCAGATGTGGCCATTACCAGTGGAACTGCAAGACAAGCTCTATGGCAGTGGCGAGAGCCTCAGGATGACCGCCGCTTTTTTCGAAAAAATAATGGTTACTGTCTGACTGTGTACGCAGAAGAAGAAGAAGAAGAACCTCATTAATGAAAACAATTACACTTTTGTCAACTGGATGAATCCTAAAAAAAAAAAGAAAATATGTATTTTTATATTTGAAAAACAAACATTGTAAAATTTATGAGCATAACAAAACAAACTTAATGGGTTTTTTTTTTTACATTGGAAAAATTAGCAAAGTAACGATAACAGACTCACGCACACATTACTATAATTGTGCATAAAGCATTTGAGAAAAACATATTTTTACATAAATAATGAAACATAGAAAACTAATTAAAAAAATAACATTGCATATTTTCCTCATGAAACAAATGTACAAAAGTTAACAGATTCCCTTAAAAAATTTAAATAAAAATAATTGTACAAATTAATTAATTTTTTTGGCGTTCGCCTTATTTCGCTAATCCCCAAGGCGGTGTGCGTTGCACTGTGGTTTTTATTTTGCGCCTGTCGGCCCAGTGCATCCGACTTCAGCATGCATTTTATGTAAGGGCATGCTTCCTCCTGCATTTTCTACGAGTTTACTTCAACGGGGTAACAGCCGGTGCTGTGATGGGGATCGAACCCAGCCAGCGCCTTCTGCTTGTGAGCCGTGTCACTTAACCACTAGGCCACGCCGTCCCCCATACGAAATTAGAGAAACAACATGAAAAACAACATTAAGTTGTTTTGGTTTTTTTTGTTGTTGTTGTTAATGAACACTAGAAAAATTAAAATAAAACAAAATGGAAGTCAATATTTTTACATGAAAACATTTACACAAGAAATTTACAGAGTAGCTGTTCTGTAGGCAAAGCTATGTCACTTTCAACCCCAGCAGCCTTTTGGTTATATCAAAGCATGCGATGAACACACAAATGGTCAATATCTAGGCTTAAACTTGTGAAGTGCGGAAAAGCATACAGAAAAAGTTAATAAAGGAAAAATTTAACACTAACTGGAAATATAAAATTGAAAAAAGCATCATGCATTTATACTAAAACATATTAACCTGTACCCGTCCGCATTAAATTTTTGAAAATTGTTCACATTTTTCAACTTTCAAAAATTGTAACTGTTCTGTTTGTTGGTCAATAAATATGATTTTCTTGTGTTTAGAGACACAATTGAATAAAGAACATGTTGATGTTATTGTTGTTGTTGTGTGTTTGTTAGTTTCTGAGATACAAGAAGATGAATGTGAAATTTTTTGAAAAAATTTAAATATTTGGACTTTCCCGACTAGGCCTAGTCGCTCCGATAGAAAACCATGGAAACCATAACAAAGAATCGATACTGTGTTTACAATATCGACACAACTGTTAGTTTCCAATTCAATTGCAGTTCTTTCATCTAAACAAATAAAATAAACATATTTACAAGATAAAGATCTTTCCCAACAACCTACTTTACCTTTCCCCCAAAAGTCGGCCTGCTCCATTCGGCGAAAAAAATAAATAAATCGTTCAAAAGCCATTTGTAATCTAACATTCGATACTTTTACCGGCAAAAAGCGTGTGTAGATGAACGTGACGAATCCAGCAGTATAAAAATGTCTATCGGTAGGGTCTCCGTACTTAGAGAAAAAAAATGTCAAAATTTTTTTTTTTTAAAGTGTGACGAGCTGGGCGTATCAGACGGCCTGCGGAGTGATAAAGGTTAATACTGAAAAACTAACAAAATAGCAAATTTAATATATTTTACATGAAATCAAATTAATGGAGACATACACGAAATGTACTTTTATTTCACGTATAAAATTTAATGAAGGAAAACTGCCATTTGGTATATTTCCATATATCACTCAGAATATATCAGATCTTTTATACATATGGCAACCTGTACCACAAATACTAACTAGTGTTATAAGAAATAACAACCACAAGAAAATGAACAATAACCAGCATCGGAGTAGCAATAAATAAAATAGATTGTCATAAGAAACAATGATCAACAATAACCAGCATCGGAGTAGCGATAATCAATATAACATAAGAAAGAATTATCAGAAGTGTGAAATATGGACAGAAATATTAGGTTAATGATAAGGTTATCCAATTATAGTGTATAGTAATGTCTTTTTTGTATGATTCAAACCAAATAAGAAATGTGACAATTACTTAGAAAAGATGCCCTAATTACATTGAGAAATTATATATCAGATAACATTTTATGCTCTAGCAAAACTCAGGCAAAGAGAGTCCACTTAATAGCAAATGAGAAAAGTTGGCTATTAATTTTGTTATTCATTTTATTTACTGAAATGTTTATTGATTGTTATCTTAAATAAGAATGATTATTATTATTAACTAAAATTCCTGTGGGCAGGATAAAATCTTGTTGAGGGTGACATATGGCCCCCGCGTCACAGTTTGAAGACTTCTGATACATAACAACCACAGAAGTAAAGAAACATCACTCTAATAAATGTAATATCCCTATGTCTTTTATTTATATTGAGCTGCTGTAGTGCAGTGGTTAGTGCACTGACTGTGCTGCTGAGTGATCTAGGTTCAATTCCCAGTTGATGAGAGGGAAGAAAAGAAGATAATAGGAATGACCAAAAGCATACTGGCATCCAGGCAAATCATCAATACATTAAAAATGAGACTCATCACTTGTTTTATATATCAGGTGTTATATATATATATTCAAGATTTTTTTTACAGAGCAGAACATGAACTAACAACAAACAGCTGGAGAACAAAATAAAGGCCCTCAAAATGTGGTTATACAGAAAGAATGTGTTGGATTTCATGGAAAGAGAAACAAACTAATAGCGACGTCCTAACAAGAGTAAGCATGGGTAGAAATCTATTAACAGACATTAAAATTAGGCAAGTCAAATATTTTGGACATATAAAAAGCTATGATACTTTATTGAAAACAATACTGGAGGGGAGGGTTGAAGGTAGGCGGACAAGATGCTGGCAGAGTATCATCAAGACAAAAGATAAGAGGAAAATGGAGATCTATTGCAGTCAGTCTTCATTGCATTGCAGAGATGGCATTTAATTGAATTGATGGAAGATATTTTTTCAATTGCAAATGGCTCAGATAGAGCAGTGGGTTAGTGCTGTGGCTGCCCAGCCAAGAAATCTAGGTTCAATCCCCAGTTGATGCAGGATATTTTTAAAATTGCAAACAGCTCTGGTGTCAACCCAGCCTATAAAATTGGGTACCAGAACAATTCTGGGAAAGAAAAAATGATCTGTGTGATGCTGACCACATCACACCTAGTATGTCGCTGGTTAAAGAAAAATATGGACTTACCATATTCCCCAATATGCCCCACTTTAAAAATTGGATCCTTTACACTGTATCTTCTATTACATAGCAGGAGATCGGCGGAGAGGATGTTACATTTAAAAAAAAAACCAACTAATCATCTGCCTTCTACAGATAATTTGTGTTTGTTCTTGTGTGTTAACGGGCCCAGAAAGAGATCAACGAATAGCAACACTGTAACTTACCAGGTAACTGAGGAGGGTTGATCATGGGACCAGCTACCTCATCCTATAGAAACTATAAGCCGTAAGAAAATTATAAGATCTCTAATCCCATAATAGGAGAGCAAAGTATAAGTTAGGTCAATTTGTGTTAACACTTTATATTTATGGCTTAAGTCAATCTGCATTAACATCGTATATTTATGGTTTAAGTCAATTTGTGTTCAGATTTTATATTTATGGCTTAAGTTAACCTGCATTAACACCTTATATTGATGGCTTAAGTCAATCTGCATTAACACCTTATATTGATGGCTTAAGTCAATCTGCATTAACACCTTATATTGATGGCTTAAGTCAATCTGCATTAACATCGTATATTTATGGTTTAAGTCAATTTGTGTTCAGATTTTATATTTATGGCTTAAGTTAACCTGCATTAACACCTTATATTGATGGCTTAAGTCAATCTGCATTAACACCTTATAATGATGGCTTAAGTCAATCTGCATTAACACCTTATATTGATGGCTTAAGTCAATCTGCATTAATATCGTATATTTATGGTTTAAGTCAATTTGTGTTCAGATTTATATTTATGGCTTAAGTTAACCTACATTAACACCTTATATTGATGGCTTAAGTCAATCTGCATTAACACCTTATATTGATGGCTTAAGTCAATCTGCATTAACACCTTATATTGATGGCTTAAGTCAATCTGCATTAACACCTTATATTGATGGCTTAAGTCAATCTGCATTAACACCTTATATTGATGGCTTAAGTCAATCTGCATTAACACCTTATATTGATGGCTTAAGTCAATCTGCATTAACACCTTATATTGATGGCTTAAGTCAATCTGCATTAATATCGTATATTTATGGTTTAAGTCAATTTGTGTTCAGATTTATATTTATGGCTTAAGTTAACCTACATTAACACCTTATATTGATGGCTTAAGTCAATCTGCATTAACACCTTATATTGATGGCTTAAGTCAATCTGCATTAACACCTTATATTGATGGCTTAAGTCAATCTGCATTAACATCGTATATTTATGGTTTAAGTCAATTTGTGTTCAGATTTTATATTTATGGCTTAAGTTAACCTGCATTAACACCTTATATTGATGGCTTAAGTCAATCTGCATTAACACCTTATATTGATGGCTTAAGTCAATCTGCATTAACACCTTATATTGATGGCTTAAGTCAATCTGCATTAACACCTTATATTGATGGCTTAAGTCAATCTGCATTAACACCTTATATTGATGGCTTAAGTCAATCTGCATTAACACCTTATATTGATGGCTTAAGTCAATCTGCATTAACACCTTATATTGATGGCTTAAGTCAATCTGCATTAACACCTTATATTGATGGCTTAAGTCAATCTGCATTAACACCTTATATTGATGGCTTAAGTCATCCTGAGGTAGTTGCAGTGTTAGTGTGCCCTCTCCTGAAGATGGCACTCTCAGCATGCCTATCAAAATCTGCAGTTTTTGTCACTTTCACTAGCAGCTTTCTCTCTAATGCATTCTTGTACAACTGTGCCCACAGCTCATCTGTGCACTGCAACACCAAGGAAAGCATGGGCATTATTAATGTTATTACACAGAACATTCAATCTTCATACTACAGCACAAACATTTAACTGTACTGTGCTGATTGTTGGAGAGTAACAGAACAAGACGTGTTCTAATTGTTCTCTTTTCATACATCCTGTCAAATGACATTTCATTAAATTTTCTGGAAGGGGTCGAAGAGGAAGCAGTGAATTAAGTGTCAGAAGGATTGGTGAACCACAGCTGACTAAGACCCTATTCTGCCTCCTGAAAACAGATTGCACGAGGGGAATCTGGCTTAGGCATAGGGATAGCAGAGGGAAGGGAAACTCAGTACCCGGACTGAAAGGTGCAGAAATCGCACCCTCGCTGTAAACTGCAACACAACGTCCTTTTCAAGACAAATGCTGAAAAAATAATTTTCTGGTCATCAAACCAAAAACTGCTTATCTGAAACTAGAACAATATTTTAAAATGTTTGTGTGTGCGTTCGCCTTATTCCTCTATTCCCCATGGCGGTGTGCGTTACACTATGTTTTTTATTTTGTGCATGTCAGCCTAGTGCATCCGACTTCAGCATGAATTTTATTTCAGGTTCTGCTTCCTCCTGAATTTTCTAAGGGTTTACTTACTCAGGGTAACGGCCGGTGCTGCAATGGGGAGCGAACCCAGCAGCTTTGAAATGTGAGCCGTGTTTCTTAAACACTAACACACGCTGTTCCGAACCAGAACAATATACAAACCATCAAAGCTGGTAAACCATGAGATTGAATTGGACATATTTGCAGAAGAGACCCTGACATCATGTCCAACTCTGCTATGCTACTGACTCTAGAAGGAAGCTGAAAAAGAAGTCTGCCTAATAAGCCATAGATACCTAAATTAAAATTGTGAACGAGAGCTGCGATACAGAATGAAGGACGGCCATGAAGTGTAGGTAGTTTAATACCTTCAGGCATTATGGTCGTGAACTATGTCACCAGTCATTGGCCAAGATTTGAAGAAAAGACCTTCAGGCATTATGGTCGTGAACTATATCACCAGTCATTGGCCAAGATTTGAAGAAAAGACCTTCAGGCATTATGGTCGTGAACTATATCACCAGTCATTGGCCAAGATTTGAAGATAAGACCTTCAGGCATTATGGTCGTGAACTATATCACCAGTCATTGGCCAAGATTTGAAGAAAAGACCTTCAGGCATTATGGTCGTGAACTATATCACCAGTCATTGGCCAAGATTTGAAGAAAAGACCTTCAGGCATTATGGTCGTGAACTATGTCACCAGTCATTGGCCAAGATTTGAAGAAAAGACCTTCAGGCATTATGGTCGTGAACTATGTCACCAGTCATTGGCCAAGATTTGAAGAACAGACCTTCAGGCATTATGGTCGTGAACTATGTCACCAGTCATTGGCCAAGATTTGAAGAAAAGACCTTCAGGCATTATGGTCGTGAACTATATCACCAGTCATTGGCCAAGATTTGAAGAAAAGACCTTCAGGCATTATGGTCGTGAACTATGTCACCAGTCATTGGCCAAGATTTGAAGAAAAGATCTTCAGGCATTATGGTTGTGAACTATGTCACCAGTCATTGGCCAAGATTTGAAGAAAAGACCTTCAGGCATTATGGTCGTGAACTATATCACCAGTCATTGGCCAAAATTTGAAGAAAAGACCTTCAGGCATTATGGTCGTGAACTATATCACCAGTCATTGGCCAAGATTTGAAGAAAAGACCTTCAGGCATTATGGTCGTGAACTATATCACCAGTCATTGGCCAAGATTTGAAGAAAAAGATAAAACAGTTAACCTTTACCACGTGCTTGGTTTCACGACGTGCCTGATAAAAAGATACGTTTCTCTAAGGAAGGTTTCATGGGACCAAACATCTGTGACCAGTATTGAGTCATGTATTCTGTACCTGATGTTCAAACATAGGGTTGGTTGGGTTGTGTTCCTGATTTGGCTGTCCAGAAGATATGTTTTGCACATGCCTTGGGAGCCTTGAAAAGATCAAAGAGAGCAAATTCGAAATTCTACACCCAGCAATGGAAATATTTAGGATATTTGATGGTTTAGGATAGTTTTTGGAGCCGCGTAGCACAGTGGTTAGCGCGCTGGCTTCGCATCTGAGTGGTCCTGGGTTCATTCCCCAGTTGAGGAGGTAATGTTTTTTCAGACTGCAATGGCTCCCGGGTCGACCCAGCCTTAAATAGGTACCAGTTCAGTCCGGGAAGTAAAAGTGGCGATGGAGAGGAGATGGCTACCGGCTTCATTTAGCTGAGCCTTTGAAATGTGAGATCGCTAACACCTCATACACCTACAGCAGTAATGCTATGAGTTACTTTACTTTACTAAGATAGTTGCATATTTTCTTCTATGTTTGTTCTGAAAAGGACATCATGTAGTTTACAGTGAGGCTGCGATATCCGCGCCTTTCAGTCCAACATATCCAGTTTCAGTTGGCTTTTATGGGCACTGGGTTTGTCTTCCCACTATGATCCCTATTCTCTTAGCCAGACTACACTAGTGCAGCCTGTTTCCAGGGCCACTGCTTGGAGGGAGATAAAGGTCTTCATCAGCACTGGTTCGCTGACCCAGACACAAGCAGCCAGCTATGAGTCGCTATCTGTTGTCAGCTCATTCAATGTACTGCATCTTCATATAGTTGCAGATGAAATGAGCATTCTGGATTTTGATTCCCACCTCAAAGTTTTTTGTTTTACCTCTTCATGAAGTTTCTCATATTTTGTTAATTATTTAGATGATAAGCATCAAATGATAAACTCACCAGAGTATCAAAGTGACCAATTATATACAAGGCTTGTCTTGCACGGGTGAGAGCAACATTCATTCTTTTTCTGTCTGCAAGAAACCTATAAACAGATTGGAAAAAAATTAACTCAACTTAATGTCTTTATACTGGTTTAGAAGACTCTAAAGAGTCTGTTTACAACCAGTTTCATTTACATCACCTTGTTCTAAAAGCTATGCGCATCCAATATATTCTTAAATGTATTAACTGTCCCTGCCTCCACTACCTCCCATGGGAATGCATTCCAAGCAATCACCACTCTCTGACTAAAAAAATATTTTCTAATATCTAATTTGGAATTAACAATCACATAAGCTGCAGATATTCCTCTTCTTCCTCTGAATCCTTACTTAATGATTGCTTTAATTGATGTATCCTGGGGGAGGAACCAGGCGCGTCACCAGAGTTGCGGATTGCTGAAAGGCCTCCTAATTTGGAGGTTAGCTGCGAATGAATAAGCAGCCGTGGACAAAAATGGGTCGGCAGGCATGGAGGCTGTAAGGAGGCAGCCCCTCCACCATGCAAAGACACAACCGGCTAATCACCTGTTTGTCTTAAAAAACGATTACAAGTCAAAACATAGAGAAAACCACGTTGGGGCATGACGCGCTAAAACATTATGCAGATACAGGAAATAGATGTAATTTTGTAATATGTAAATCAGAAGGTTAACTATCACCACAACTTAAAACATCCAAACATCAGCTTAGGAACCAAACAACTGATACACACTACTTTAATTCATTTTTTGTGCTACCAGCATCAAACATGTTCCTTTCCCAAAGCATAAAGGAAAATAGTATAGAAACAATATTTCTAAGTACAGTCATTGCTGTCACCAGAACAGATGAAATGAGAAATGACATGAGAAATATTATGAAAATGACCCAGTAGGCACGGGGAGGAAGACTAACGTCTGGTCAGGCAAAATATACTGATCAGACATGTTAGTCAGGGTCAGGCAAAATATACTGGCCAAGACCCTCACTTCGGCTTCCTAGTAGGCCTCCCTGGAAACGGGCTGTTTTCAAGGCAGCCTGGCTAACAGGGTGAAGGATCGACGTCACGCAGTAGTATTGAGTGACGGACAGATGAAGCCAAGCATAGCAAAAATTCCTGGAGGTCCCCAGCACACCTTCATCAGCATGCACGGGATGTAAGGAAAGCTACTGCAACCCGCCACTTAATGTCCTCTTCATGGCACACAAAAGAGTAACCTACTCATTGTGGGCATTCGCAAACAACAACAACAATCCACTGAGCTAAATACTTTTCAAAACAGAAAATATGATATTTGGTTACCTTGTAAGAATACAACCTATTCAAATAACCCAGCACAAAAACATCTGGCTTCTAGGCATGAGGAAGACTGTGTCAGAGATGGATAGATAACATAAGAGAAATCCTACACCACAGGCTCACAACAGCTAATACAACACACTTGGCCCAAGGTAAGCAACTTATACTTCCCCCGATGCTTAACGGTACAGGTGGACGGAATAGTAAGTAAGTAACAAAAATAAACGGAAAAACCTAAAATTTATATAAAAAGATTTAAATAAAAATACTGAAATGACGCTTTTATACAAATAAATTGAACGCAAGACTATTTTCCATACAAAATGGGGACATGGGAAGCCTAGACATCTGTTTTCAGGACATCAGCACATGCTTTGTATGGGAAAAGTCCACACACACTAAGCATGTCAATATTGCCATCAATGAGACAGTCCAGTTTATGACTGGGTGTCTAAAGACAGCCCCTATTGAAAATAGTATAGCCCATACTTGAAATAATAAGGACTCCCCACCTGTACACAGTACTCCAATCTAGATCTAACTAATGCTTTATACAGTTTGACTATCACTTCCTTGCTCCTGTGTTTAATATTTCTTTTTATCATACCTAACATTGCATTTGCCTTTTTCACTGCTACCTGAACTTGCTCACTCACCTTACCTGTATGATCTATTATAACCCCTAGGTCCCTTTCCTTTCTATCTTTCTAATATTGTTCTCTCCCATTCTGTAATTATGTTCCATATTGGATCTACCCATGTGAATGACTGTATATTTATCTACATTAAATCTCCATTTGCAAGCTTACAGACCACTCTCAAATTTGATCTAAATCCTTCTTCTTCTTCTTACGCTGTCAGACGTCAACCTTTATTTTTTTTTAAAAAGCAGCGGTCATCCTGAGACTGTCGACACTGCCATAGAGCTTGTCTAGTGTTGCCACTGGTGATGGCCACATCTGCTTTCTCTGATCCTCGTATGTCGGGCAGTTTTGCAGCAAATGTTCAGTGGTCATTTTCCCGGTGCCGCACATGCATTCGTCAGTGCCACCTATCTTCAATTTATTGAATAGGTGGTACCTCAGTCTATTGTGGCCTGTGCAAAGTCTGAAGACCACGACCTGCTCTCTTCTGTTCAACTGGTAATAGGCATCGTTTTTTGTGTAGCCAGTATGTTCTGTTTCCCATTTGGTCATGTATCTAGCTCTAATAAGCCTTTTTGACTCTTCGTATGTCACACTAGGATCTGGTTGTGGTAGTCTTGCACCTTCTTCTGTCTGCCTCCTCGTTGCCTTGGATGTTACAGTGGGATGGAACCCACTGTACCACTACTCTTTTTGGTGTGGACTGCTGGCATAGTTGACAGAGTACTGCTCTTAAATCATTAAGTTCAGTATTTTTCTGGCTTTTTAGTGCTGTTACTACGGCCAGGGAATCTGTAAGCAGGACTATATGGCTTTCATTTCTTTTGCCTGTCACCATTTCTTCTACTGCAGCCCTCAGTGCCTCTGCCTTCGCTCCGAAATTGTTTGAGTATTTTCCAGTTGCCACTGACCGTATTATTTTTCTACCATTTGGTAGGCTCAGGAATACCCCTACCCCTCCGTTCTGTGTTGTGTTTGTTACAGAACCGTCGGTGTATGCATGGGTCCAGTCCATGCTTGGGTAGTTTTTCATTATGTACCTCAGGGTTATGTCTCTTCTTTCTTTTTCAGTCTGGCAGTTTTTGTTTCCGATACCTGGTATATTTTCTACCACCTCTGGAAATATATGCTGCCTCCAGGTAGGTTTGCGTACAGTGGGGATGGGCTTTGGTGTTAGTGCGTTCATAGGGTCTTCGCTCATCTTTGCTTTGGCTATTTCTGCAAAGTTTCTCCGCTTTAGTTTCCCATTTCCAAAATTATTTAGTCTCTGATGGATTGGATGGTCTGTCAGTCTTCTGAGTTTCTCTGCTTGCTGCTGGGCCCTGCAGTCTCTTCTGTCGGTCATGGATTACAGATTTGTAATCTTTTCAAGTTCTACAATTGGCGTTGACTTCATGCCTCCTGTTATAACTCTCATGGCTTGGTTTTAAAGTTTGCTAATTTTATCAAAGTTCGCCTTTGCTGCTGTTGTCCATGCCGAAATGCCATACTCGAGAACTGGTCTCACTCTTCCAGTGTACAGCTTCTTTAGTATACTTTCGTCTGCTCCCCAGCTTGTGCCAGCAAGTTTCCTCATGATTGCCATTCTTTCTCTGGCTCTCATTTGGTTTCTCTCGATCTGACTTTTCCATGTCATGCGCCGATCAAATGTGACTCCCAGGTAGTTTGGGTTGTCGTTTGGCCGCAGATATTCGCTGTTAAGACTTATTTTGGTGTTTTGGGGTTTGTTTGTAAGCGAGAATTTCGTACATGTTGTTTTTTCCTCATTTATTTTGACCAGCCATGAGTTCGCCCACTCCTCCAGCGATGTTAGGGCCTGCTGCATCCAATTACTTGTTATGGTGAGATTCTTTTCAGAGGTCCACATAGCCAGATCGTCTACAAACATGGAGCTGTGGACTCTTCTTGGTACATTCTCTGTTATGTTATTTATATACACCAGGAAGAGTGTGGGTGACAGTAGTCCCCCTTGGGGTACTCCCTGCTCAAGTGTCACCTTTTTGCTCATCTGCCCTTGTACTTGAACTCTGGCTGTTCTGTTTTTGAGGTAGTGGCTGATCCATCTGTACATTTTCCCACAGACTTCACTTCTTCGTAGCTTGACTTTAAGTCCCTCTTTCCAGACCTTGTCAAATGCCTTTTCTAAATCCACCCAAACCGCTACTGTGTGTTTTTTCTCCTAGTAAGCATCCTCTATTTCCTGGGCTATGAGAGTGATCTGATCCTCAGTGGATTTGTGCTGTCTAAAGCCTGCTTGCTGTGGAATTAGTATGTGTTTTTCTTCCAGATGCCACATCAGTCTGGTGTTATCATACACTCCATCAGTTTTCCTACACAGCTCAGCAGACTGATAGGCCTGCATCCATTTGGATCTGCTCTGTCTTTTTCTTTCTTTCAATCCTGTGGAACAATCCCTTTTGCAAGTGATTGAGAGCATAATATAGCCAATGGTTTTGCTAGTTGGTCTCTAATTTCAAACAGCAATTTTGGATGAATACCATCTAGACCTGGACATTTTTCCACTTTCAACCCCTCCAATTTTGTAAAAACCATTTCCTCTGTAATACAGATTGATCTTAATCCCGCTGTATTTATGTCTCTTTGAAAAATGTCTATAGGCTCTGGGATCTTGGAGCAGTCCTCTTTTGTGTAGACTGTGCCAAAGTACTGATTGAGTTGATTAGCTGCCTCCCTATTCTCACTTATTATTTTCCCTACAGCTGCAGGAGACTGACAAAAATATACCTACCATTTTGGTTTGGGGTCAACCAGCACAGAAATAACCTGATGAGATGGGAATACAGAGACAATAGTATCTGTGCATGCAGCGCTGTCCAGAACCAGGAACACCTCATGATCTGCCCACATCTGCTACACACAAGTATGATTGATGACTGGCTAGAGGGTAACGACAAGGCAGTCAGTGTGGCAGAACACTGCACCTCTGCCATATGACATGGGGCTATGGACACAGACAGTAAATATACAAAATGAAAGACTAAAAAGACTAGCTAGAAATATAGCGACAAAACTTACCCAATACCAGAGGGATTACTTTGTGCTCTTACACAGGACAAGATGATGACCTCTCTCTCTTGGCCCTGGAAGCTGTCTACAGTATTTACTTCAATGTCAACTTCAAGGTTTCTGTTGATGGAGGGACAAAACATAAGTTAAAAACAGCATTCATTTGTACATAACTCAAGCATGTGGAGTGTTTAAGTCCTCATTAGGTCAGGTCATTTGACGTCTGGCGCTAGTGATCAGATAGATCTCATTCTCGCTGTCTTACCTCCCCTAACACAGAGCAGAGTTATCTACATTGATGTGTTTTCAGTGACTGTAGAATTAAGGCCAAAAGAATGCAGACTTAAATGTCCTAAGAGTAATACGCTAAAGGCTACATGTATTTCAGAAGATGTATGATATCTTGGATACCACATCACTGCAATATTCATGACAATGAAATAAGCTGACATTTTTAAAGGAAGGTAAAAAGCTGCCTTAACCTGAGATAAGAAAACTTATACACAGTCTAAGAGGTTTACTAGGAGTAGATACACGAACAACTGGAAAATATAGCGTCCAGACAACATGCACAAATGTTAAACTTTACCATAGGCCACAACAGGTTAAAATATCACCTGTGCAACAAACTAAAGACAAGAACTAACAATGAATACATTTGTGGTGTTGATAGAAAGACCATTGTAGATCTGCTGGAAAACTGCCCAAATTACAAGGAGCAGAGAAAGCATATACGGCCATCACTAATTCCATTCCTGAACAAGCTCTATGTAGATACAGATAAACTCTGGCTGATTCTTTCATTTTCACAAGCTTTTATTTAACTTGACATGAAATGACCATGCCCATTTGTGTAGACTTCTTTTTCTCCTATTTGAACCAACTTCCCTATAACCTGGAGTGCTGAAATTTGTACACAACCTCTACTAGTGGGACTTACTAATCTATCAGATTCAGACCAATCTTGGCCAAGCCATTCAAAAGCTTGTACCAAAAAAGATTGTTTTTACTTTTGTATTTACTTTTTTTGCATACGTTATTTCCCTTCACTCAGTCTCATGACCCTTCGTCATTCTGTAGTTTCTTAAAGTTTTTGGACAAAGTTTGTTTGCCCGTAAAGGTATTACACATATCTGATACGGCTCATTTCTGAAACCAAAATTTTGTCACTACTAGCTAGTTATAGTAGTACAAGAATGTCTTCTATTCAACATGAAATGACCATTGTCCATGTACTTCTATTTCTCCTATCTTAAATAGCTTCCCCATAGGATAGAGAGCTGAAATTTTGTTCACAGCTTCTACTAGTGTGATCTGTTAATCTATCAGATTTCAACAAATACTTGAAGCTTCAAAAGAGAAAAGAAAAACATGTCTTTGTATAAAAAAACAGCTTGTGCCGAAATACTAAGATTTTTATATTTACTTGTTTAAATTTATTCAAGTTGATGTCTAAGAAGAAGAGCAGCCAGGTAAAGAGCACCACGCAGATGAAGCCAAGTATAGCACAACCATCTGGAAGACAGCTGTCCACTTTCATCAGCATGCTCGGGATGTGAGGAAAGCTACAACCTGCCACTTAATGTCCTTTCAGAGCGCACAAATGAGTTTACTTACTCATTGTGCCCATCTCCGACAGCAAAAGCTGCCTTCAATACTGCTCGCAAAGCTGTCCAGACCAGGCTTAGAGAGATGCAAGACTCCTGGCTCAGTAAAAGAGCTGACGAAATTGAGATGTTCGCCGAGCGTCATGACACCAAACGGTTTTACAAGGCACTGAAAGCTCTCTACGGCCAGCAGCCCTTTAGTAATACTCCAGTTCGCAGTGCAGATGGGGCACTGCTAACAGATAAGGTTCAAATTCTAGACAGATGGGCAAACCACTTCTGCAAAATAATGGGCAGACCACTTCTGCAAAATACTAAACCACCCATCGTCCATAAATGAAGAGGCCATCCGGCGAATGCCGCAGGTAGAACTGAACCTGGCGTCGGATGAAGTCATCACTGAGGAGGAAGTCCAGGGCAATCAGTTTACTATCTATAGGAAAAGCTCCAGAAGCTGATGCAATACCAGCAGGGGTATATAAGACAGCTGGCCGATCCCTCACCAGAAGTATCACTGAACTCTTCTGCCACATGTGGGCTGAAGAAAATATTCCGCAGGAGCTAAAGGACGCCTCAATCGTTCACCTTTACAAAAGAAAAGGCAGCCGTCAGGAATGCGACAATCATCATGGAATATCGCTACTCTCCGTAGAAGGCAAGATCCTAGCGCGCTTACTGCTAAACAAACACCTTGAACAAAGCCACCACCTCCCAGAAAGCCAATGTGGATTCAGAGACGGAAGAGGAACAGTGGACATGATTTTTACCGTTCGCCAAGTACAACAGAAGTGTCGGGAACAAAATCAGGCCTTGTACACCACATTTATTGATTTGACAAAGGTATTTGATACAGTAAACAGAGCAGGGATGTGGATGATAACGTCCAAGTTTGGCTGTCCCAACAAGTTCATAACAATGGTGAAACAGCTACACGAAGGCATGTGTGCTCGTGTACTGGACAGCGGTGCAATCTCTAAAACGTTTCTAGTATCAAACAGAGTAAAACAAGGATGTGTACTCGCCCCGACTTTGTTCAGCATGATGTTCGCGGCCACGATGACAGACGCCTTCAGATCACTGGAGCTTGGAATACCCATAAAGTACTGCACAGATGGCAAGTTTCTCAATCCCAGAAGAATGAAGGCCAAAACTAAAGTGGCTGGCGACATAATCAGGAAACTTGTATTTGCTGACGACTGCGCTCTAATGAGCAACTCAGAACTGAACATGCAGGTTGGAATGGACCGGTTCTCTGCCGCATGTGACAATTTTGGCCTGACCATAAATGCCAAAAAAACAGAGGTCATGTACCAACCAGCACCAGGCATGCCGTACACAAAACCAGAGACTACAGTCAGTGGGCAAACGCTGAATGTCGTAGACAAATTCACATATCTGGGCAGCACGCTGTCGAGATCTGTCAGCCTAGACAATGAGGTGGCAAGCAGAATAGCAAAGGCCAGCACAGCCTTTGGTAGAATGCGCTCGATGGTCTGGGCACGTCGTGGCATCAGCGTCAAGACCAAACTCAAAGTCTACCGTGCAACCATCATTCCAACCCTACTATACGCTTGCGAAAGCTGGACTGTATACTCTGGACATGCAAGGAGGTTAAACCACTTCCACACAGGTTGGCTGAGGCGAATATTCCACATCCGATGGTAAGATTGTGTCCCTGGCATCGAGGTTCTCTCGAGTGCTAACATGCCCAACATACATGCACTGCTAGAAAAAGCACGACTAGGATGGGCCGGACACCTTGTCCGTATGTCAGACGAGCGGCTCCCAAAGATGCTTCTCTACGGCAAGCTGAGAGAGGGATGGCGCGAGAGAGGGCGCCCAAAGAAACGTTTTAAAGACAGTCTGAAGGACTCACTGAAAAGTTGTCAGATAGACACCGACACCTGGGAATGTCTTGCGCAAAACAGATCTGACTGGAGAAGCGCAGTCAAATCAGGTGTAGCTACCGGCAAAGACGACCGTGTTGTGAAAGCCCAGAGCAGACGCGAGACCCGGAAATCCCGAACAGCGGAAACACCATCACCTTCTACAAATCTCGTGTGCCCAATATGTAGCAGATATTTTCGTGCCCGCATTGGCCTGTTCAGCCACATGCGCACCTACACCCAACAGGGAAATCTGTGACAAGGATGATGTCGGCGGTCCTCATCGACAACGATGGACAGCTATTATTATTATTACTCATTGTGTGCATTAAACAACAACTTCATATGGTTTCAGACATAATCTTTAATTAATGTAAAGGAAGTAGTGATCAGCCGGTGATCATAGTAATAGTAATAATAACGTTCTCTTGGGAATCAGTAGGCCATTGCCATGAACACGTACTGCTGCAAAAAAGGGCACCCAAATTTGCAATTCTCATTAATAATAATAATGTTTGCTTAGGCCTGTTGCGTCGATCGACTACATCCATGACCCGCAGCTGAGGCGTTGTTCCAGGCCTCGTCCAGGGTAGAGGAGATGGTTGCTATTTGTTGGAGCCATACTGTTCAGGGACAGCCTCTTTTGCGCCTCCAGCCAGTCGGGCTTTCAGTCTCGACATGTCATGTTTCAATAATGTCCAGGTTTCGGAGCCATAAAGCAGGACTGGGACCATGCAGGCGGACGCAGTAAGTCTGATCATCTGCACTCATCGGATGATATCATGCTACTGAGATAGATGAATTCATTGGTGTCCTCTGCAGCGTGACCTTGAGTTTCAATACCCTGGGGTGCTGTGTCAGAAATGAGGTTCTGGACTTTGGTCTTGGTCCAGAATATAAACAGGCTTAGGGAGGGCATTTCACTGTCTAACATTTCCAGAGACAGATGCAGCACAGATCTGTCTGTGCTGAACAGGACAATGACGTCCGCCATAAACGAGATCAGTGAAGATTGACTGATCAATAGCTATACCCTCCTCATGTGCTGAGGCGGTCAAGAAGCCAGTTGACTGCCCGGCAGAATAGGTCGGGGGCAAGAACACATCCCTGTCTGACAACTGAAATCGTAGGGCATCTGTCAGAGAGAGTGCCACCCAATCGAATTCTGGCGCCGGTGTCCTTGTGTAGCTCCTCGATCAAGTTCAACAGGGGTAGGGGGGGGGGGGGGGGCGCTGTGGTGCCTATTCCCTGGAGGGCTTCCCATAAAGAAAGTTGATCAACCGAGTCGAAGGTAGACTTCGTCCACGTATGCAGCGTACAAGGGGCAATTAAATCCCGGTGCAGTTTGGCGAGGAGGCGCACAGCAAGAATAGCATTGGTTGCAGAACGACCCTGGGTGAAGCCAGACTGTTCTGGGCGATATTTTGTGCTCAAGAGAGGCTTGAGTCTAGCCAGTAGCACGTGGCCAAACACCTTCTCCAGTACCGAGAGTAGTGTTATAGGTCTGTAATTACTGCAGTCTTTGCGACTCCCCTTGCCATTGTACAAGGAGACAACGATTCCATCACGCCAGTATTTATCAGTAGTTCCTATCTTTAATTTGTTGAATAGGAACACATTCATCAGTAGTTCCTATCTTTAATTTGTTGAATAGGAACACATTCATCAGTAGTTCCTATCTTTAATTTGTTGAATAGGAACACATTCATCAGTAGTTCCTATCTTTAATTTGTTAAATAGGAACACATTCATCAGTAGTTCCTATCTTTAATTTGTTGAATAGAAACACATTCATCAGTAGTTCCTATCTTTAATTTGTTGAATAGATGAAATCTCAATCTGTTATGGCGTGTAGAGATTCTTAAGAATCACTTTAGAAATGTTCTAAACCTCTCTGCATTCAATATGAATGGACAATCAGTTAAAAAGTGTGTGACTTACTAAATGTATTTATCAGATACTGACAAAGACAAGTGAAATCATCTACAGGGAAATAGAAACACCGACAGAGGTCTTGCAGTCAAGCTACATATTTCTGGATACATCAATGCTATAAAAGGACATGTTCAGTCAAATGTTCAGGTATTCTCCAGTATAAAAATAGACTATATATGAAGAACGCTTTTCACTCTATTGTCAATAAATCTAAAACAATGACAAAAGTAGTTCCAATAGCAGATACTGCCATTGAGGATGAAGTGTTAGAGATGTTAATTGTAGAAGGCAAATTTGTGAAATACAAAATAATTGAGAAATATTAACCTTTACTGCACCATACGTGCGGAAATGCGTCATGAAAAAAATGTTTTTTTGCCCACCATGGTTGCACAAACAAAAATGTGGTTAAATGTCAGATCATACACCATTTAATGACCAAACCGGGCTACTGTAGAAATAGACAAGTTTGTTATGATGAATAAGTCACATTCATCTACAGAAGTTTTCAACCGACAAAAGTATTTTGTATTAGATTACAAATGGATTGGAAACGATTTATCTTATTCTTGTAAACGGATTGAACATTATTGAGAATGGTAAATTTAAGTTGTTGCAAAAGATCTTTGTGGGATCAAGATGCTAAGCAGCGCATGAGCGTCTGGGCAAGTAAATCAGAGCTGCCAAAACCCTTCTACACCTCCATGCGGTGATCCTGGATAACAGGCTGCAGCACGGCAGACTGGCTAAGGAGAAGGGATTGAAGAGGGAATGCCTGCTGAAGTCGGATGTGTTGGACCGAAATGTGCAAATATCGCAGTCAAGCTGTAAACTACGACACAACGTATTCCGTTCTCAGGACTACATTCTGCTACTTAAGCCCTTTCAGGGTTTGGTAGCGGGAGATTGAGAACGAACGAACCAAGCCAAGCCAAAAGATCTTTGTGAGGTTGATCGGTTTAGTTTGTTTATTTAGATGACATTAAATATGTTTTTTAGTGTAAACTAACAGTTGTGCTGATATTTAAAAGAACAGTATTGATACTTTGTTGTGATTTCATTGAATTTATAGAGGAGTTACATTCCCGAATCGGTGAGTCCAAATGTCTTTGCTGTTTTTTCTAAATTTTCACCTTCATTTTCTTGTATCTCAGAAACTAACACACACAACAAAAACAAGTTCTTTATTCATTTATGTCTCTACACACAACACAATCATATTTATTGACCAATAAACAAAAAGGTTACAGACTCTCAAAGTCAACAACCACAGTAAAACGTGACATGCTAAAGTTGCGCTCAATTTTTAATGAGGTGCAGTAAAGGTTAACATAAGTTACAATGAATCCCTATTTATACCCAGTATCAAAGCATGATGATCATTTTTGGGTAAGCTGAGTCATGAACATAAAGGAGCACACTTAACGATGTTTTGAATCTATAAGTTCAAAATTTTTTTTATGTCGATTGACAATTTGTACTCCAAGATTTCTCCCAACCGAATATTAGGCAATAGCACGTTTGTTTTATTGTGTTTCCTGTTAACCTTCTGTATTTCAAATACCACTTTTTTTGAAAATTTCTTGTATATTTCCCATCCTTCTGTGAAATATCTAATTTTGATCTGGCTATTTTTTCTTTCAGATACAAATTTTGTTCAAAAGAAGGCATCAATGCAATTTTTAAACAAAAAGTCGACTGAATCGAAATAATCATTGTTGATGTCTACAGTGTCTCCCATTTTTCTCTACAGTATTATCACGAAATACTAAAACATTACTTATATTATAAGACAAAATTTGACACAATTTTATGCAACTCAATACAATAATAAAATTCAAACCACAAAACTAAATAAAACTACACTGAAATAACATTTGAAACACTTTGAGAGCTTGGAGTTTAACACAATCTCAGTAAGGGAAAAAATCTGGCAAAGATGGCGCCGTAACTGGCTGCGAGTCTACATTTCTCTACTGTTTTGGATCATTATGGATGTCGCCAGACCACGGATTTGCCTGGAATTCACACTAGTCGACGACTTACACTTGTGTTCACGGATACGTGGAGTTGTTTTCCGTCTGGACTTGTTATTTCGTTCTTTTTTTGTGATTTCTTCCATCCGTTTATCCTGGTCTGGACGCCGGCTGAATGGCGCTACGCTTAAACTAGTTATATCTGTGTCGTATCTCACGGGTTAGTTCTGCCGGTTCACCTTCACGAATATGGCGTGTGGGAATTTTAGATGCTACTATGATGAACTGAATACAGCTGGGGAGAGATGCCAGACTCACTCACACGCTGAGTGTTGTCCATACGACCTCTTGTGGTTATCGAAAAGGCACGACAAACTGCGTTAGATGCCTTCCCACCTTTCTACCCTGCGGGTTACATGTTTACGGAAAGGCTTCGGTGGTAACCCTGAGGCAAAATCTGCATTCTATGATATCTCCAGTCGTCTCGATGAATGTCTTGCCACTGAAAAAGGTAGCTTAGGCTCTGTTAGTGAGGTTGACAAAAGGCGCAGTTTCTTCCTCACTTTAATCCAAATCTCAGCGCAAGTCACCCATTCCAGCGGACACAGCAAGAGATACGACTGTCCATACGGCTGAACAAAGAGAGTGGTCTTCATCACTTGTGATGGATAAAAACTATCAGTAAGGGAAGTACAGCCTAATTTGTAGCTAGTTAACTGAGAGAAAAAATAGTGCCCTTATGACCATCTCCTACCAACTGACCTGATTTCAACGCTGTGTTAGGCTGGAAGCATCAGCTTGCCTGTACAATAGTAACTGATAAATTTACTATCCTACTTTGTGTGTTTGCTAACATGTCACTACGCTTAAACAAAAACAACCATTTCAATTTATAATTTCTTTCACATCTGTTTTATGCAAAAGAATGTCTTCTCTAATTCTTCAAAACCGTTTGAGATAGCTCAGCTTATCTTGTCTAGTCTAATGCTTCACTACTGTTTATACCTTACCTCTGTTTCAAGCACCGAAATATGGCTTGCTGCTGGTCAGCATATGGGCAGATCACTCCAATTTGTTTAATCATCTGCTTGACAATTCCACAGAGCTGTGCCGTGCACATTGCTTCATCCTCATTTGACACCGATCTAAAGAAAAGAAAAAATAACACATCATTTCAAGATGAACTTATACAGCTGAAATTAAATTGACGAGACGGGTTGTTGTTAAGAATTCAGCAGCATATGGGTTCTTGTCCTTCGGCCCAATATGCAGTAATGGTATCTGTATATGTTTGTTAGTCGCTGTTAGTACCACACAAAGTAATCCATTTATCTGACCCAGAACTCATAGAGATGATGATCAACGGTTTTGTATGAGTGTATTTACAGCGAACACTCTAGAGTGTGTTGTTGGATTCTGTTAAAGTGCTTGTTAAGTGGGGTGTGTTGGATTCTTCATCAGAAAGTGGTGCTCGGATCCATCCTTGTGAGTTTATGAATGATGCTGTCATTTGGATTTCGGCTATCTACATGTCCATAAATCTCTGTCCCTGTGTTTTCCATGGCCCATTTACTTGCTTGTTGTTCTTATGAGTTGTATGGCTGTATTTAGAGTTGTGTCTGTTCTTCTCTTGATCCCTTTTTCCCCCAGTCTGTCTGCCTTGTTATTGCCAGGTATGTTTGAGTGTCAAGGGATCTACTGCATAACTTTTTTAAAACTATTTTGACAGCATGGGTGGTGATAATGTGATCAGTATATAAGGCTACAAGAAAAATATCAGGTCTAAACATAGGAGTAAAGTGACGGTCTGGTCTCTCCAATACAATTGAGGGAAAACTGTATGGCGGAGAGAAATGTTGAGGCAGATTTAGTTTATAAAGAAAATAGATATGGACATTTGAGGAATAAACTATATAGTCATGAGAGAAGTCAGAGATAAAATGCCAAGTTTATAAGGGAAATAGAAATGGCAATCTGAAGGATAAACTGTATGGTGATGAGAGAAGTCAGAATGCCAAGTTTATAAGAGAAATAGAAGTGACAATCTGAATGCCAAGTTTATAAGGGAAATAGAAGTGGTAATCTGAAGGATAAACTGTATGGCAATGAGAGAAGTCTGAGACATAATGCCAAGTTTATAAGGGAAATAGAAGTGGTAATCTGAAGGATAAAACTGTATGGCAATGAGAGAAGTCTGAGACATAATGCCAAGTTTATAAGGGAAATAGAAGTGGTAATTTGAAGGATAAAACTGTATGGCAATGAGAGAAGTCTGAGACAGAATGCCAAGTTTATAAGGGAATTAGAAGTGACAATCTGAAGAATAAACTGTATGGCGATGAGAGAAGTCATAGAGATGGACAAGATTACAAAGATACTTACTTACTTAGTCGCTGCTCTTCTACCGTGAGGTGTAGAGGTTTGCCAGAAAGAATGCCACACTGCTCTATCCACCGTCTTTTTCTTGGCCTCTTTCCAATCCAGCCATCTATCACTTAGGGACTGTCGTATGTTGTCTTCCCAACGTACTTTGGAACGTCCTGGGGGTCTGTGTCCTTGACGTTTTATCTCTCATGACCGCTTTAGTATCCGAAATTCTTCCATTCTACAGATATGGCCAAACCACTGTAGTTGGGACTGCTCCACCCGCGTCTGCAGGGGTGGAACTTCATGATTGCTACGTATTGTCTGGTTACAGATCTTGTACCTCATTTCTGAAGTTTGTAATTGCCTTTCTTGGGCTGTAGTCATTGCCCATGACTCACATCCATATGTCAGGACAGGCACATAGGTCGAGCGGTATACATCCATCTTTGTTTTCCTGCTTATTTCTTTTTTGCTGAGGAATCCTCTGTTTATTTCATGGAAAAGTCTACCTGCTGCTGCCCTTCATGCAGTTAACTCCTCTTTGATTCCTCCCCTGCTTTCTATTACCACTCCTAGATATTTGAAGTGGCTGACCTGCTCGAGTGCTTGTGTTCCCAGTGTTATCAGATGTCTCTTCTCATCTCTGGCGATCACCATGGTTTTTGTTTTGGAGTTGCTGATGTGCATTCCTCTCTTCTTCAACTCTTCTTCCCAGACCTGCAAGTTAATCTGGAGATGTGTCTCGGATTTTGTGATCACGGCCACATCATCTGCAAATGCTAGCTTCGATATGTAACTTGGTCTCATCTTCCAGTACCCTACTTCATACTTTTTTGTCCGTTCCTTGTAGGCTTTGATGACTTCATCCATTAGGAGTATGAAAAGGTACGGTGATAGAATGTCCCCTTGTCTTACTCCGCTAGTGGTCTTGAACTCTCCTGACTTTTGATTTGATGTCCGCACATACTTTCTGCATGTTTTATAGAAACAGATTACAAAGATAATAGATGTAATTATTTGAAAGCAAATGAGGACAAGGAAGGGAAAAACGTTACTTTTAAATTGCTCAAATGTTATTGTGTTAAGAAATAAGACAAAGAACAATCAAATGTGCATCTACAGATGACCAAGTCACTCTTCTTCAATCATGGGCTGTGGATACTTTCATCATGGGCTGTGGATACTTTCATCATGGGCTGTGGATACTTTCATCATGGGCTGCAGAGGTTTGCTTTTCTTTGCTTTATGGTTTATAATTTCTTCAGGATGGGATAGCTAACCCAAAGCCCAACCCTCCTCAACATTAGCCACCCTCAATTAAAAATTGACATAAATTTCATCTGCGAAAGCATTATTTATCAGCACGTCACGTTTTACTATGATTGTTGACTTTGAGAGCCTTTAACCTTTTTATTTGTTGATCTATAGATATGATTTGATAAAGACAAAATTAATAAAGAACTTGTTAGTGTTATTGTTGTGTATGTGTTAGTTTCTGAGATACTCCATCTACATAAACAAACTAAGCAGATCTACCTAAGAAAAAGCTGCTGCAAGAAATTAACTTCACCCCTCTCAACAATGAGAAACTTCAATTCCGAGTGGAAAAAGAGAATACATCGTTTCAAAATGTTGTATAACAGTCCACAAGCATCTATCCCATTTGAAAATTGGACAACAAAGAAGTGACGTCTATTTAAATTCAAATACGTATAGCATAGCACTAACCTAGATTTTATACACAACACTACAGGCCACTGGAGTTTGGCAGTCCACAGCGCCTTCTGTAGGGAAATGTACATTTTTTTAACAAGGCGTATCTGGAAACCCAGTATGGAGTAAAGGCCTCTTATGACATGCCTGGCAGGTTACAGCATCCATTTTTTTTTGCTTCCATCTCCAATCCTGACAACACACATTCACAAACAAGGAATGCTCAGACATTAATGCCCCACGTTTTTGTTCTCATCTCAGGATAAAGATCGCAAAGTGAAAATTGACAGGTTGCAACACTGATGTTTCCCATGTGTGTTGTGGGTAATTGCATGGTCTCAAAATGGATAGTGCTGCTGTAGCAGTCCGTTTAAATGGCATCTGTGTGCGACGTATTACAAACAACAAGCTGTAATTGAATTCTATAAGGGATCAAGATGCTGAGCAGCACATGAGCTGCAGTGGTTAGCGACCCATAGCACCATAGCTGCCAAGACCCTTCTACACCTCCACGCGGCGATCCTGGACAACAGGCTGCAGCAAGGCAGACTGGCTAAGGAGAAGGGATCGATGAGGGAATGCTAACCCGGTAATAAAAAAATGGTTGCTGAAGTCGGATGTGTTGGACCGAAAGGTGCAAATATCGCAGCCAAGCTGTAAACTACGACACAACGCATTCCGTTCTCTGGACTACATTCTGCTACTTAAGCCCTTTCAGGGTTTGGTAGCGGGAGACTGAGAACGAACGAAGACGAAGAAGAAGAATTCTATAGTGTGGGGTACATTCACAAACACTTGTGCGCCATGTATGGAATTGTGCAGCCAACAGGTCCAATGCAGGTTTCAGAAAGTTAAAGCTTCAGGAAGTGGACAGATGGAGCTGCATAATCAGACACAGTCTGAGCACCCTTTCACAGCCACCAGACCAGATATATTGCAGCAAGTCGATGCCATTATTTGTGAGGATCATCCCATCAGAAGCTGACTAATACCCCTAGAACTTTCAGTCAGCAGTGGAAGTGTGATGGTAATTTTAAAACATGGATATTTGATTGTATGCACAAGATGTGTTCCTCAAAGTCTTACAATCGACAACAAAACGCCAAAGGAACATGGCTACTTAAACATGAAACAAGCTGGTGCAGGAAAAGCATGCATGCCTTTATTTCAGGTAAGCCCATAGAAGACAACAGAGAGCATGTGGAGAAGGTGCATATGTAAAGGAAATATTCAGTTATACTGTGTATAAATTTATTATATTTTGAATAGTTTCAGGAAAAAAATTGTGGGGGCAACGCTTGTAAATAAACTAAATGTTTTTATCCACAGTTCCCATATTTCCCTAAATATTATATTCATCTCTTGAAAAATGAAGCATTGAGATAAAACAATGTGCATATTCTGTTTCTTATTTATCAGTATATACCAACCTGTTGTTTTTATCTCTAGTTTCTCGACTTGCTTGAATGTCAAACACCAAGTACGGAGCAATGACTTCTGTGCGAGCAAGCACAGATCTAATGAAGAAAAAAATAAACCAAAAACTTAAAATTGTTAACAAATTGTGATTGTTTTCTAGAGTTTAATAACATCAAAATTAGGATTAGTTGTAATGTGATGGGATATACAAAACACCAAATTGACTATTTTTGAAATGATGAAATGAAAATTAATAATGTTTCTACCTAATTTATATCAGAGCAATATTCACAACAGCATAATTTATTTTGTAACAATAATAGATAATATACTGTTTATCATAAATATAATACAATATTTAAACAATATATAAAAAAAGTACAATAAATATAACAATTTTCTTATTTTCAGTTTCCTTTACATCAATCAGATAAAGTGAGCTGTGTATAGAATAAGTTACTCGAGTGTTCATGAAGGAGAAAAAATATACCCAATTATCCTTCCAAGCATGTGATAAAAGGTGACTAAAGAGGGCTTGGAAATTCATCACGTAAATCTTCTTCTTCTTCTTCTTCGTACGCAGTCAGACAGTAACCATTATTTTTTCGAATAAAGCGGTGGTCATCCTGAGGCTGTTGACACTGCCATAGAGCTTGTCTTGTGGTTCCACTGGTGATGGCCACATCTGCTCTCTCTGATCCTCGTATGTCGGGCAGTTCTGCAGCAGATGTTCAGCAGTCATTTTACCGGTACTGCACGGGCATTCGTCGGTACCACCTATCTTTAATTTGTTGAATAGGTGGTACCTCAGTCTATTGTGGCCAGTGCGAAGTCTGAAGACAACGACCTGCTCTCTTCGGTTCAACGGGTAATAGGCATCGTTTTTGGTGTAACCAGTATGTTCGGTTTCCCATTTGGTCATGTATCTGGCTTTGATAAGCCGTTTTGACTCTTCGTACGTCATACTAGTATCTGTTTGTGGTAGTCTTACACCTTCTTTTGCCAGTCTGTCTGCCTCCTCGTTGCCTTGGATGTTGCAGCATCACGTAAATCAAATTCTACAGAAACAATCACTACTAGAGTATTCAAAGTGCTTTGGTGTAGGGTTCCAGAAAGGAGCCTTCTACAGTGGTGGCCTATTGTTTCTATATAAAAAAACTATCACTACAGCATTTGTTTGTATTGCTGGGAATGATTTAAAAGGCTGTGGAATACAAGCAGCTTGCCATGGCAGTCACCATGTCCATTGCTTCGTAAGGAGAAAAATAGAGCAGAAATATTCTAAATTAAACTACACAATTTACTACAATGCCATTTCTTTTTTCTGTTTCCTCACATTTATCAGATTAATTGGCATGTATAAAATAAGCATGACAACTGTCATCCAGAGTAGGTCTCATATTTGTCAGAGTAAATAAGATGTGTTTGGAATAAATATTACAACAATCAGAACAGATCTCACATTTATTAGGCTAAATGAGATGTGTTTAGAATAAATATTACAACAATCAGAGTAGGTCTCACATTTATCAGACTAAATGAGATGTGTTTGGAATAAATATTACAACAATCAGAACAGATCTCACATTTATCAGACTAAATGAGATGTGTTTGGTAGAAATATTTCAACAATCAGAGTAGGTCTCACATTTATCAGACTAAATGAGATGTGTTTAGAATAAATATTACAACAATCAGAGTAGGTCTCACATTTATCAGACTAAATGAGATGTGTTTGGAATAAATATTACAACAATCAGAACAGATCTCACATTTATCAGACTAAATGAGATGTGTTTGGTAGAAATATTTCAACAATCAGAACAGATCTCACATTTATTAGGCTAAATGAGATGTGTTTGGTAGAAATATTACAACAATCAGAACAGATCTCACATTTATTAGGCTAAATGAGATGTGTTTAGAATAAATATTACAACAATCAGAGTAGGTCTCACATTTATCAGACTAAATGAGATGTGTTTGGAATAAATATTACAACAATCAGAGTAGGTCTCACATTTATCAGACTAAATGAGATGTGTTTGGAATAAATATTACAACAGGCAATCATAAGAGGCTACTGAACTATGGTTTTCAATGATGTGTAATCTGAAATTCAATGTTCTATATATCTTGTGGTTTGTGTGTGTTGCCTCTTCTCTCAGCCCGTAGCTATCTTTGGTTTCAGTGCAAAAACGGGCGGAGAAAAAACATTTTACGCAACAACACGCCATTCAATTCACTGTTGTTGTTTTAAGCTTCGCATGCTGAGTTAACTTTTGATGTTTCTTTGGTGGCAGGTTACAGTTTCTCTTCTTACATCCTGAGGCGTATTTAAGAACGTGGACTGGGGACCTCCTGGCTGTAATGCAATGTAGGCATCTCAGTCAGCTCACCACCTTGTTGGCCAAGCTGCTGTGGCACAGTCTGTTTTCAGGAGCCTGAGAACGTGAGGTGTGGTTTATTTTGTTTGTTTTTGTGTGTTTGCCTTATTTCTCTATTTTCCAAGGCAATGTGCGTTGCAGTATGTTTTTATTTTATGCCCGTCGGCCCAGTACATCCGACTTCCTCCTACATTTTCTAAGGGTTTGCTTCCCCGGAGTAACGGCCGGTGCTGTAATTGGGAAGCGAACCCAGTACCTTCGGGCTGTGAGCCGTGTCACTTAACCACTAGCTCACGCCGTCCTCTATGTGTGGTCTTGACCTATGTGTATCACCTGATTCTTCTTCATTCATTTATCATTTCAATTCATTAGTTATGTTACAAAAAAGTGATCTGCACACAAATCTACATGTATAACTTACTCATCCGTGACAAGCTCCCGATCATAAAAGAAGGAGTTTGGAAGGGATAGTATGTCATTGTGCATACGGTACTGCCTGGTAAGCATCATCACAGGCGGAGTGGACCTTTCCCTGAACTCACTGAACCAAAGACCTAGTCTCTCAAACAGCGACCGAGCCAGACATTTCTCGCTAGCCATCTGAAATAAGGCATTAAATAATTTGTTTTATATAAAAACAATTAAAATTTTGCCTTGATAAAGATTAACAGAGTAGTGAGTGGCTAGGATAAAAGTGGTGAGTGGCTAGGATAAAAGTGGTGAGTGGCTAGGATAAAAAGGTGAGTGGCTAGGATAAAAGTGGTGAGTGGCTAGGATAAAAATGGTGAGTGGCTAGGATAAAAGTGGTGAGTGGCTAGGATAAAAGTGGTGAGTGGCTAGGATAAAAGTGGTGAGTGGCTAGGATAAAAATGGTGAGTGGCTAGGATAAAAGTGGTGAGTGGCTAGGATAAAAGTGGTGAGTGGCTAGGATAAAAGTGGTGAGTGGCTAGGATAAAAGTGGTGAGTGGCTAGGATAAAAGTGGTGAGTTGCTAGGATAAAAATGGTGAGTGGCTAGGATAAAAGTGGTGAGTTGCTAGGATAAAAATGGTGAGTGGCTAGGATAAAAGTGGTGAGTGGCTAGGATAAAAGTGTATCGTGCTGTAGTGTTAACTGCTCTGCTGCATGCCTGTAAAACATGGACAGTGTATAGCTGCCACACCAGACAGTTAAATCGTTTTCACATGAGCTGTCTGTATTAGGCTGCTGAGAGTCAGGTGGCAGGACAAGGTACCTAACTTCAAAATTCTTAGAAGGTCCAACATGTTGAGTATCCATATGCTTCTGCAGAAAGCTCAGATATATTAGATGGGACATGTTGTTCACATCTTAGATGAGCACCTCCCCAAGCAGTTGCTATAGGTGATCTCAGAACTGGCAGACTTAAATCAAGGGGACAAATGAAACACAACAGAGACTCCTTGAAAGTGACTCTGAAAAGCTTCAACATTGATGCTACCTCCTGGGAGATGCTTGCACAGAACTGTTCTACCTGGCTTGCATCACATAAGGTGCTCAGATTGAAGAGGGAAACTTCATTGTCAAGGCTCAGAGAAAGTGAGCCACAAGAAAGATCAAAATGCACGATGACTCTACAGCCGACTCCTCACATGTGTGCTCAGAGTGCGGCAGAGACTGTAAAGCCATGGTCAGGCTTTACAGTTATATGTGGTCACATCTCACGACACAAGTCTGATGCTGTTGCCATCGTCACTTGTGTGGGCAATTATTATTATTAGGATACTTATCCCTTGACCAAGGGAACCTAACTTTAATTTAAGGTTTATTTCAATTTCTGAGGTCACTGAAGGATTTATAGGGCTGAGAAATAAAGGTTGCTTGCCTTTACAGTCCCCACATTATACAGGTTAGATTTTTATTTGGACCCTGATAGAAAACAACCTATGGAATATCAAAATTGTGAGTGCATATCTCCTTAGTTAAGTGATTAGTTTCACAACCACTGTGACCAAGAAAACACAAGTTCAAAACAGTATCAATCATCATCTCATGCCAGTCTCCATCCATCTGGCTTCTTCTTTTTCCTCTACCTATTTCACCATATGGTCTTAGTCTTTCCGTATTTGGCCGCCAATCGCTTATCCAACTGTCTCCCACTTCTTTATGTCCTCCTGGCCATTTAATCTCACCTTTGTCTGTCAATTGAAATTCTGCATCTGACCTGAGAATGAGTGATGTGACGTTTTCTCAGTTAAGTATCCTCCTTCCTCCTCCTTCGTTCGTTCTCAATCTCCCACTACCAAGTCCTGAACAGGGCTTTGCAAGTAGCAGAATGTAGTCAGGAGAACGGAATGCGATGTGTCGCTAGTTTACAGTTTGACTGCGATATTTGCATCTTTCGATCCGACACATCCATCTTCGACAGGATTAAGTACCCTATTTTCTTCTTATATATTAATATCCCTCATTTATGTATTCTTCCCTTCTTCTATGATTCGCCAGTCCATTATTGTTGTTCGTTATACCTGATGAAGACCTATTGGTCGTAATGTAGGTTTCATTTGTGTTTTTGTCTCAGTGACATCTGACATCTTTTTAATAATTTTTTTATCCCACTCTGTTGTCTCGTTAAAAAGTAGTACGGTCTACAGTTTTTTCCTGCCAGGAGTAAAATAAAAACCAGACTGCTCATATAATAACTGCAGGTAAATGGTCACCTTTATTCTTGAGCCTTATAAATAACACACCTGATTGCAGTATCATTACCTCGCTGGAATAGATAGAATACTCTCAAAACATATGGCATTGCACTCCCCACCATTCCTACATATCAAGCACCTTCTGGGTTTGAAATAAAGCTCTAGAACTAATACTTCATATTTGTTAATGGATATAAGAATGAATAACATTTTTTCCTGAGGATCAGAAGAAAGAAGAAAAAGATGGTAGTCTATGCAATGGGACAACTCTGTACTTTTGAAATATCATGGTATCACGTAAACAATATTTGGAATACTCCGCAGTTGGCACAAACAGGAGGGGATGTGTGCGTTAAGTGACAGTGTCATTATCAATGGTCAAGTACTTGAAACAGTGACTCATTTCAAATAATTGGGGGTCTGTCATTGGCGTTGAGGGCACCAGAGCGGAGCTACGAACAAGAACTTCTCAGGCTATAAGAAATATTACCTCACTGAAGTCAATTTGGTGAGATGATAACATATTCCTGATCGCTAAAAATCAATTTAATGCGAGTATTGAACCTATATATGTACCTGTATACTTGTTAAATATGGACATTAAATGCTACATTGGAGTGGAAAATTCAGGCCATGTTTAAGAAGGCTCCTTGGAATATCATACTGAGATCACATCACGAATGTCATTTTTGCAATACTGTCCGATAGTCTATTGGGCTGTATCCGGACCACTTTTCAATTGACCAATCACAAACGCTATGCTGGTACAGCCATGTGATATGTTCTCATGGTTTGCCCAATGTAATACTCCGAAGCGCAGTTCCTGGCAAGAGAAGGTGAGGTCATTCTAAGATACGTTGGACAGATGATATTCGCAAGTGGACGGGCATGACATTAATCGAAGCTGCAACGCACACAATGGATAGAGTAATATGGCAGCGGACAGTTCATGATGTACTGAGATGTGATGCCGCAACGACCACCAAGGTTACAAGAGAAACGAGGCAAGATGAGAGAATATAGTGCTTAGTGCTGGAGAGTAACTGAAAAAGACATGTCCAAATTGTTATCTTTCCATAAAACATGCCTAAAGAAGATTCAGAAAATGATCTGGCCAAAAACCATCATCAACCAGAAACTGTTATCAACTGTGGTTGATACTGAAATTGGACCAGCCATTTTATAAGAAAGAAAATCATGAATATCAACAGATCCATCATGCTGTGCACCACCAGAGAGAAGGTAAAAGAAAGGCAGACTTGACACAACTTCATGAAGAATTATAGAAGTCAAAATGAAAACCATAAACCAAAGCGGAGACACAGCACAAAGAATGGCTGCAATTCAGGTGAAGCAGAGGGAATTTGTTGCTGTTCTTAAAGATTTAAAGAGTCACTTTGTTAGTAATTGATCAAAGACCTTAGAAGATTATATAAATATATTCAAAATGCTAACTACTTTTAAAAATAAATCCTTCTCATTGTGGGGATTGCATCTTTGATGAGTCAGATGTTCTCATGATAAATGACCATGTTTTGAGCTCTTCTTTAACTCTGTACAGCTTTGGGAAGTTCTGAACCATTATGCTAGTGAATCTTCCAAAATAGAACAACTGATACTGGCCGTTAATTGTTATCTTTATACAATTGCAATCAGAAAGCCCCCCCCCTTAATATCTTGACAAACAGAAAGTGTTTCACCCAGCCCCCATCTTAACTGGCTACCTACCACAAGCCGCTCCCAGCGCCAGAACACTTATTTAGCCGCGGCCATAAGCCGCTGTGAGCGTCAATGTTTGTTTCATAGTAAAACAAGTTATAAATTTATAGTTTTCCTTTCCGTTTCGGTACGAGATTTTAATTTACCGAAGGGAAGTTGATTTTTGAATCACATGTGGACCAAATCGGATGTTAAAAATTGTATTCTTGTCATAATTATCATATTTTCAAGCTAGTTACCGAACTGTAAAAAATTGTTTACCATGGCAACAAGCGATAAGGTCACAAAAAGCACTTGTACGGCTCGTCTAACTATTGAACAGGCTAGAAACTTGTTTCAACAGATAAATAATACATCTAGTGAAGACGAGGTAAGTGAAACAGATGTCGATAATAATGATTCAATTGATTTTGATGAATACGAAAAAAGTAGTAGTGACAGCGCAAGTAGTGATAGCGAAGATGGTGCACGTCCTGGACCATCAAAATTCCCTAAAAAAGCTAAGATGGCTGCTAGATTTACAAATAGTTCAGTAAAAAATGGAGCTCAAGAAAGAGAAAAGTGGCACCAAGTAACTGAAGGTGAAACAACAGGCAGTATTCCCTTTGTTCCAACTCGTGAACCAGGTATGCATGCAAAACTAGATGCATCTTCCTCTGAACTAGATTGTTGGTTTGCCTTGATAACACCAGATGTGTTAGATTCATTGGTATCAATGATCAATGAATATGCAGAATTGAAGAAATCCAAACAAGTTTCTTTACAAAAGTCTACACTTGCAAGTTGGAAGCCTATCACTGAATATGAGCTGTTAAAATTTTTGGCCATGATTATTGGAATAGGTTTAGGTAAAAAAGCATCGGTGAAGGATTATTGGGCACACAAACCGCACAACTACAACCCATGGTACAGTCAGATGTTTCCCAGATTGAGATTTGAAATCATTTACCACACCATGATGCATGTTGGAGATGCTGAATCTGTAGGCAAGGACAAAATAGAGCCATTCTTGAATTCACTAATAGCAAAGTTCCAGGATGCATTTTATCCATTTCAGGATCTGGCCATTGATGAAATGGTAATAGGCTATAACGGACGCTGGAAGCACAAGCAGTACAATGCCTCCAAGCCAAGCAAGTATCACATCAAGACTTTTGGCTTGTGTGATTCTACTACAGGGTATGTCTACTCTGTATTGACATACTTCGGAAAAAACACATCATATCTCCTTGCCAATGACCGTACAAGTCAGGCCGTGAAGGTGTTTGATTACCTGCTGCAAAGGAATTGGAAAAGGCCACCATGTATTTGCGGATAGGTACTACACTGTAGACACCGTGATTACATATCTGTTGAGTAGGGGTATTGATTGTACTGGCACACTCAACATCAACAGGAAAAATTTTCTGCTTCAGTTGAAGACCATTTCTCTACAGCTCCGAGAAGCTAGGTGGTACAGAAATAATGATGGATCCCAGATATGTGTTGCTTGGCGAGATAAGAAAGCCAAAAGGCCGTGTATTGTTGTCTCCACCAAGACTACAGTTCAGATGGAGCAGGTTACAACTAGACGAGGCAACACAGTTGAAAAACCCAAAGTAGTGCAGCGATACAACATGTGTATGAATGGATGTGACCATAGCGACCAGATGGTATCATACTATGGCAGCTTCCAAAGAAAAACAAGAAAATGGTGGAAAAAAATATTTTATTGGATCATTGAGGTTTCACAGGTAAATGCTCATATATTATACATGCTCTGTCATGCTGATGAGAAGCCTATGCCCTTGAAAGTCTTCAAAGAAAATTTGATCCATCAGCTGACTGAGAAGGCTGCATCCATCATCCCACAAGAGGTAGTAACCACAAACAACAATAAAGTTGGGAGAAAATTCAAAGAAGGAAACAAAATTAAAAGATATGAGGGTGCTGTGCATCTTGTGGATCACTCAGACAAAGACAGGAACTGCATTGTATGCTCAACTCCTGCAAAGAGAGCCCGCACACATTTTGCCCAGAAAAGCCACATCTCCATCCGAAGAACTGTTTTAGAGTGTACCATACACATGATCCTGCAGATGGTGCTCACTAAAGACATTGATGTACTGTAAATAAATTGGAGATATATATTTTTTTTTTAATGTTAATTTTTCCAAAGATATATTTTTTTTTCTTAAAATGTTTATTTTTCAAAAAATGTTTAATTTTTTCTGATCTGGCCTACATGTGGTTACATTAGCTATTAGAAGTGTAAATATTATCCAATTTCTGTGTTCTTGGATTTGTTTTTCTTATTGTTGGATATACTTTGTGATAAGCACCAAGTAAAAGACATTAAATGTTTTGGACATTCAAAAATTTAAGGTGAGTTGGCACTTTTTTAAATAATTTTGTAATGCTTTTCTGTTGTAAATAATAATTTACCATTTACAAATTTCCTACTAAAAAATAACACACAATTGTTTTAGATCTATCTTAGAGAACATTCATTTACCTACAAAATGGTATATCATTCATAAACATATGTTAATAATTAAGAAAACTGCAGCTAAATTTGTACATACACCTGCAAATGGGAAAATGGGACCTAAATTTCATTCTGCCACAGCCTGTTTTTCAATTCAGTAGCTAATCAGTTAACATATTGGCTGACAATCAGAAAGTGCTTGACCCAGCCACCATCTTAATATCTTGACAAACAGAAAGTGCTTGACCCAGCCACCATCTTAATATCTTGACAAACAGAAAGTGTTTCACCCAGCCCCCATCTTACTATCTTGACAAACAGAAAGTGCTTGGCTTGACCCAGCCCCCATCTTAATCTTCATATCTTGACACCAACATCACTCTTTCAAGTTACCATAAACTCCCTTTGTTATCACATACCTGAGAAAGCACAGTTGCTGGCAACTGTTTATGATCCCCTATCAGGACAACTTTGCTCATCATGTGCTGCAGAGGGATCAGGCAGTCGACTTCTATGGCTTGGGTGGCCTGAGAGACAGAATGACAATTACAATACTGCTTCCTTCAGGTGAGAGGACATTAACGTACAGTCAGAAAAACATATGGATCAGACTGTTAGTCAGGGTCAGTTGAGACATGCTGATCAATGATCAAGATTTCAACTCACTTCCAATCCGTTCTCCCTGGAAATAGGTTGTTTCATGGGAGTCTGGCTAACGAGATCGGGTTCAGCACTCATGATCTCCATAGTGATGTTCCTAATGAGGAGCCTCGCATTACAATGCAGCAAGAAAGACCCCAGCCCCATTCTAATGTATGCTTCAGGATGTGAAGAGAGCCGCTGTAACCCACCAAAAAAGAGAGACATCAAGAATACCTAAGTCAATTATGAGTGACATTAGCAACAACTGCCTCCGTCATGCCTACAAACAAAAATGTCTTAAATAAGCGGGAAAACAATTCTGGGCGTCAGGTCGCTTATAAATTGCTGCAATGTTAAAAGAATGCAGATGGGCAGGGCATGTGGTGTGTATGCTCAACAACAGATGGTCACGAAATGTGACATCTAGGTGGTCCTACAACTTTAAGCACTCACGAAGACGTCTACTAATAAGCTGGAGAGATGGCCTGGGTAAAATCCTTGGTCCAACATGGTGCTCCAGGGCAGTGAGTTTAGACAATATTTGGCTACCTGGCGTCAGGTACTTCCTTTGCTAGATTGAATACCAGGTTTACTGATCACCATCAAGCGCCCTTTTTTTTACTCCCCGTTTTTTTCCATTATTTTTCTCGTTCACCTTATTTCTCTATTCCCCAAGGCAGTGTGCGATCTTTTTATTTTGCTCCTGTCAGTCCAGTGCATCCGTCTTCGACATGCATTTTATGTAAGGGTCTGCTTCCTTCTGCATTTTCTGAGGATTTGCTTGATGGGGAGCAAATCCAGCACCCTCGGATTGTGAGCTGTGTCACTTAACCACACTGTCCCCTTCTTTTACCCATAGTGAAGCATAAACTCTCAACAGATACCAAGCCTATCTGTTTTTTGCCAACACCTCCAGTTGGTCCCATGTCCGACCAGCTAATGCCACATCTACCTGTACAAATAACTGATATCTGTACCAATTAGGAGGGCCTGTACAAATGACTGTTACCAGTACAAATTACTGGTGACCATACATATTATTGGTACCCAAATAAGTTACCAGTACAAATTACTGGTGACCATACATATTATTGGTACCCAAACAAATTACTGTTACTAGTACAGATTAATGGTGACCATACATATTATTGGTACCCAAACAAATTACTGTTACTAGTACAGATTAATGGTGACCATACATATTATTGGTACCCAAACAAATGACTGTTACCAGTACAAATTACTGGTGACCATACATATTATTGGTACCCAAACAAGTTACCAGTACAAATTACTGGTGACTATACATATTATTGGTACCCAAACAAATGACTGTTACCAGTACAAATTACTGGTGACCATACATATTATTGGTACCCAAATAAGTTACTAGTACAAATTACTGGTGACCATACATATTATTGGTACCCAAACAAATGACTGTTACTAGTACAAATTACTGATCAAATAACTCTTACCTCATCTATGATCAAACAAGTGAATGGTATTTTCCTATGTCGATGCTCTTCCTTGCGAAGCACAATTTCTTTTAACTCAACTGACCCAAAGCTGTTCAGTGTTCCGCATATGACATGTGCCCCATCAAGAACACGACACTTGGCCTTGTACGTCTCACGACAATTAGACTAAACAAAACATAAAGAAAATTGTAGGCATTTAATTGTCACTCTTTCTAAACATTACATTTTATTACCGAAAAGATAAAGAAAATCTGAGCAGAATAAGTAATGAAGCATGATCATTCAATACGAAAAAAAGTGGGGAAATATAACTCTTTGAATTCGTCTTGCTACTTTAAACGCCACATCATTTTTAGTGCCTATGTCTAGCCACTCAAATGACATATTTTTGTTGTTGTAGTTGCTTCACTTACAAGTTTTTAAGTTATGTTATACAAATGAATTCCAGTTTCAATAGAGAATATTTATTCCATTTAATTGTGCTAAAGGAAGTATGTGGAATCAGATTGTAAATTAATTTTGATCAATTTTCTTTGAGTCTTTACATTGTAAACAAAGACTAAGAATTTTTAACCATCTGGTAGCGGTGTTAAGATCACCCTCAGAGATAATTGGACATTATTCCATGTGGAATTTATGTTCTTTACCTTGACAACAGGGACCTGGTGAGATGATTTTTTTAAATCTTTTTTTTCCCCAAATAACATTGAATTTAACATTTATTCTAAATAATGAATACTATATTAGCATATAGTGATGAGATTTGGCTTGGCTTGGCTTCGTTCGTTCTCAATCTCCCACTGCTAAACCCTGACATGGGCCTAAGTAGTAGAATGTAGTCCAGAAAACTGGAATGCGTTGTGTTGTAGTTTACAGCTTGACTGTCATTGTGCAGACATTGCTCTCATCCTGATGAAACAGTTCGACACCTACTCATTGAGTGCAAGGCGCTTGCAAATATGAGAAAAAGATTCTTACAAGCACTGCCGACAATTGCCAACACACTGTACGGAGCAGTGACACAACTAAAGACCTTTATTTATATAAGAATGGCATTGGGCTGTCAAGAGCAGGCTTGCTCAGCAGCTATGGGATAACAACAATAACAAGGAAAAATAATCTCTTGAACTTACTTTTCTAGGTGCCATTTCTTTCTGAAGCCTAACGATGTTTGTTTCAACTTCCCTCTTTAAATTATTCTTCATTACGTTCTGAAAAGTAATTTTGAGATAATTAAATTCTCAGTGTGAAGATACATTTCCACAAAAAATTTAAAAAAACCCACAACATATTTTGGAAATAAATAAAGGCATTCCATCAGACTGAACTCTTTCATTAAACTCTCACAGCATGGAAGAAAATGGCCCCAAAAATGTGTGCATAGTCTTATGCAAATTTTTAAAATATTTCCATAGGTTTGGACATTAGACAAAAATGTCTCCAAACTTACATGGCACAACAGCCTATTACACCATAACAAAAATAGACTGACTATGTCAAAGACATACTTTAAAGGCATATATTAAAAATAACAATAAACACATAGATGGAAAATATGATTGCATATACCCATGCTACTTAACATAAGTGGACAGATAAGATAAGTTAAATCTTCTTCGTTTGTTCACCATGTTTTAAAAACCAATTATGTCAACACACGAAGTTCAGTTCTTTGGATAAAGGTTATTGTCCTGGAGAGTTCTTCAGGGCTTTTTGTGGAGGTTCATTTTTTTTTTTCAAGCATATAACAGTCTTGCAGGAAATGTTCAGCAGTCTGTGCTGCTTGTTCTCACGTACAAATGGGTGATGGACCAAATTTTATTCAGTGGAGATGGCCATTCAATCTGTTAGGTCTCATTCTCATGCGGAATAAGTTTACTTGCTGTGAGCGACAGTGACAATTTCTTGCTTGGTCGACTCTTTCCTTATGGCTTGGATAAGGGTCTTCTTTTGCTGGAAGGTGATTGTTTACTCTTTTTGTTTTAATGTAGCTCCCTCCTTTGCTAACCAGGCAGCTCTCTCATTTCCTTGTATGTCATAGTGTAGTGTGACGGTATCCATTTTAGCACTACCCTGCTCTTGGCTTTTAATTCGCTTCAAGACCTTTCAGAGATCTGGCAATTTATCATTCTTTAAAAATTAATTAATACAGAAACTACAAATGTACCAACAGTGTATTGTTCCAAGGACATATTACTTAAAAGTCGTAATGGGAGGTCTGCATATTCGAAAAACAATACAAAGCACTGTGCAATAGGAAATAAGGTGAACGGTGAGAGGAGAGAAGCTATAAATAATGAGGGTCACAAATCATCAGACCTACATTACATCAAGATCATACTTAAAAAAAAGAGTGTATGCGGCATTTATCACTTGGAGTTCTGAGTTTTGATTCTGGAATGTCAATTACTTCTTTTCTTTTGTTGTTTAGTGTATCTATTTTCAGAGTACTTAAAATATACTTGCATCTGTTTGTCTACAAATTTACTATAGTTTTTTTTAAACAAACATTATAACACAATGGCAAAGCCAATGATAAACAAGTCAATTAAATAAACTACCATCATGAGTGATCATAAAGTCAGAGAAGTTTATCCCCTGTGGCACAGCATTACTCCCAGCACAATAACTAGCGCAGTGATAAAATAAATACAATTTTTGTTTACTGAAATACACTCTGATCCAGTCCAAGATTTTAATTTGTACACTTATCACAAGGTGAAAAAAGTTAACATAAATTAAGTATGCCACAGAATGTTCTTAAATACAATAGTTAATATGTTAATCAATGTTCTACAAACCTGATCTTCAGTCAAAGAAGGATCGGACATAGCCTGCTCCAGCTCCAACTTTTGCCTTTCAAGCAAACGTAGTTCTCGTTTCAAGCTCTCTGGAACATCTGAGAATGGTACATGTTCACAACAGTGTCAAAATGTCAAGCTATTGCTTTGTTTGAGTAACAGCAAAGGTAATGTCTTATTGTTAACCCTTTACATACTGTACTGTCCAGAACTGGCTGCCTGTAAAATGTCCATTTCTGTCCGATGATGACTTTTGAAAACATTCGTTACGTTTAATTTCACATTTTGACGTCACCTACAAGATGGCTGATGAACGACTGACACATGTGTAAGCTGTTGTTTACCACAAGTTATTTTCCAATAAGCAAATATTTAAGAACATGGTAAGGTTTCTTCTTCTTCTTCTTCATACGTTGTCAAACGTCAACCTGTATTTTTTTTGGAAAAAAGCAGCGGTCATCCTGAGGCTGTTGACACTGCCATAGAGCTTGTCTAGTGTTGCCACTGGTGATGGCCACATGTGCTTTCTCTGGTCCTCGTATGTCAGGCAGTTTTGCAGCAGATGTTCAGCGGTCATTTTCCCGGTACCACAAGTGCATTCGTCAGTGCCACCTATCTTCAGTTTATTGAATAGGTGGTACCTCAGTCTGTTGTGGCCTGTGCGGAGTCTGAAGACCACGACCTGCTCTCTTCTGTTCAACTGGTAATAGGCATCATTTTTTGTGTAGCCAGTATGTTCTGTTTCCCATTTGGCCATGTATCTAGCCCTAATAAGCCTTTTGGACTCTTTGTAGGTCACACTAGAATCTGGTTGTGGTAGTCTTGCACCTTCTTTTGCCAGTCTGTCTGCCTCCTCGTTGCCTTGGATGTTACAGTGGGATGGAACCCACTGTGCCACTACTCTTTTTGGTGCGGACTGCTGGCATAGTTGACAGAGTACTGCTCTTAAATCATTAAGTTCAGTATTTTTCTGGCTTTTTAGTGCTGTGACTACGGCAAGGGCATCTGTAAACAGGACTATCTGTCTTTCATTGCTTCTACTGCAGCCCTCAGTGTCTCTACCTCCGCTCTGAAATTTCTTGAGAATTTTCCAGTTGTCACTGACAGTGTTATTTTTCTACCATTTGGTAGGCTCAGGAATACCCCTGCCCCTCCGTTCTGTGTTGTGTTTGTTACAAAACCGTCAGTGTATGCATGGGTCCAGTCCATGCTTGGGTAGTTTTTCGTTATGTACCTCAGGGTTTTGTCTCTTCTTTCTTTTTCAGTCTGGCTGTTCTTGTTTCCAATACCTGGTATATTTTCTACCACCAGAATTATATGCTGCTTCCAGGTAGGTTTGCGTACAGTAGGGATGGGCTTTGGTATTGTTACGGTGTTCATATTGTCTTCACTCATCTTTGCTTTGGCTATTTCTGCAAAGTTTCTCTGCTTTAGTTTCCCATTTCCAAATCTATTTAGTCTCTGATGCATTGGATGGTCTTCTGAGTTTCTCTGCTTGCTGCTGGGCTCTGCAGTCTCTTCTGTTGGTCATGGATTGCAGATTTGTAATCTTTTCAAGTTCTACAATTGGCGTTGACTTCATGCCTCCTGTTATAACTATCATGGCTTGGTTTTGAAGTTTGCTAATTTTATCAAAGTTCGCCTTTGCTGCTGTTGTCTATGCCATACTCGAGAACTGGTCTCACTCTTCCAGTGTACAGTTTCTTTAGTATACTTTCGTCTGCTCCCCAGCTTGTGCCAGCAAGTTTCTTCATGATTGCCATTCTTTGTCTGGCTCTCATTCGGTTTCTCTCGATCTGACTTTTCCATGTCATGCGGCGATCAAATGTGACTCCCAGGTAGTTTGGGTTGTCATTTGGCCGCAGATTGAAAGACACTAATTTGCAAAATTATCACGACTAGAAAGGGTTAATTATGGCATTCTAATGGAATCTTACACGTCAATTGGAAATAGATAAATATTTGTACACCAAATTTAAACTTACAGTAAGTGAAAGAAAAAAAACAAGAAAAAAAAACAATACAAGAACAAATGCAAGTCTTTATATGTTTTTAGTAAAGGTTAAAAATATACAGGTCATCATAACTATACAACTAAATCTAAATTGGACCTGAGTGGTCCACAGGGGTCTTTGTGTATGACAAGGACAAGAATAGCACCACTGTGCCACGGAGAACATGTCGTAAGCGATGACTAACTGTGTGACATGGTATAACACTGGCCATGATTAGGTGGTTTGTTAAGAGTAGCATAGATGGCACCTAATAGGATGCGGGTCTACTTTGCTCTAGTGTTTTGAGTCTATTAAGATGGACTCGCACATCGGTTAACCACCCTCCATGACACTTGTCCCAACGTAGCGGAGTAATAAGCTGCCCTAGCCTAGCCCGCTAAGCAGGAAATCCTCCTTCCGGCTATATCCAACTCACCAGATCTGGGACCTGCACAAGGGCATTTGCCGCTGTAGAAGTACAGGTCAAATAAGACTAAGTCAACTAAGTCTAAAATGTACAATCTTCTCAAATATAAGTGATTAACGGTTTATTTCCAGAAAATTGTAATCCGAGCTACATAAATAGTTTCAGTTACTTCTATTGTTGAAGTCATGACCGACCATCTGAAAACCATGTATGACATATATAGTCAGAAAATACATTTTAAATTGATTTGATTGATTGTTTTAGAAGACCACTATGGCAGAAAAATGCAAACCAGGTCACCATGAGTTTAAAAGAAAATATATTTGCATGTCTATTTAGTCGGAGGCAGCGTTGCCTAGGGGCAAAACTCGCTCGGTTTCACAATCCCAACGCACCTGGTGCGAATCCCACTGTGTCCATTTGGCAGTCACAAGATTTTTTTCTTGGTATGATCGCTTCTCCACGTACATAAAGTAATGCAACCTACTGTACTGCAGATCTGCCAAGAAACTTATAACAGCCAAGCAGGTTGGCAGTTGTAAGATGTGACGTTCTGCAAAGGATATGATACTTTCTTTACTTAGTTGCTTTTCTTCTACATTTTAGTGTTAAAGTTGTCAGAAGGAATGTCAGTCTATCTTATCCATTGTCTTTCTCTTGTCTGGTTTCAGTCTCCTACTCTGTTCCTTATAGAATGTCTCATATTGTCATTTAAGTGGACTACTTTGGGATTGATCCTGGATCCTTGGCTATTTGCTTCCCAAGACTGCTATGGCAGTTGATTTCTTTTATTCTGCAGACGTGGTCAAACCACAAGGTTGAGATTGCTCCACTTGAGTCTGCAAGGGCTGGCTTTCGAGATCGTGTCATACTATCTGATTGTGGACCATGTCTCTTCTTGTTAAACGGACACCTTTCTTAGATACCTCATTTCTGAGACTTGTAAATTAAGTAGCAAGTCATTTGCAGAGCATCACTTTTTACAACCAGCAACTTATTTGTCTGCAGAAGAGCAATTGCAACAAGAAAAAAAACCTGTCTGTCTGTCAAAATTAACACTGCAGGATTCAAATCTGGTGAGCCGGGATTGTGAAATAAATGTTTTACCCCTGGGCCACGCTGCCTCTTCTGAAGTTGGAGCTGACTTTTCTGGGTTGTAGTCATTGCCATAATTCACAAGTCAAAACTAGTATATAGGTGGAGTGGTACAAAGCCATCTAAGTGTAACAGACCTACTCTACAACGATATGAGAACCCCACGTAGTCTAGTAGAAGGGTTTAACCTTTATCATTATGAAACAGGGTTAGAACCGTCGGTCAAATTAGTAATTCGACCTTGGAAAAATTCCACTCAACCAATTCAAAACTAGGACAAGATACATATCAGTTTGGACAGATATTATTTTTGTTGTTGTTGCCGTTCACCTTATTTCTCTATTCTCCAAGGCGGTGTGCGTTACACTATGTTTTTATTTTGCGCCTGTCGGCCCAGTGCTTCCGACTTCGGCATGCATTTTATGTAAAGATCTGCTTCCTCCTGCATTTTCTAAGGGTTTGTTTCCCCAGGGTAACGGCCGGTGCTGTGATGGAGGTCGAACCCAACATCTATGGATTGTGAGCCGTATCACTTAACCACTAGCCCACTTCATCCCCGTTTGGACAGGTATCCACTGGGCCTGAGTGTCAGACAGTAAAAGCACATGGTTTTTAGTACGAGAAAGTTCTGGAACAATGAACACAGGGAATTTAACAAAAGGTTCCACATGTGATTAAACCCAGGCTAGGCGCTATAAGGCCCTAAGCAAGCACAGAACTAGACACCTGGAAGCTAGCATCAGGAGAGAGAGGTCGTAACGATTTAGTGGACTGACAAGCTGATGAAGACGAACCTACTCAGACATTAGCCACATGAAGAGAACACGAGGTAGCTAGCTATACCATAATCCTATAAGTTACCAGAGAAGTTCAGCAGTTCAAGAAAAGAAACAGATTTTGTTGAAAAAGAGACAAATAGAAAGCAGAAGTAAATTGCCATGACGAGCCATTCTTGAAGTTCTGCAGTTCAAGGAAACAAATTGATTTTGTTTAAACTTAACCTCACGCTCATTACTCCGTCACGAAAATCGCATCGCGATTTTGGTACACGACTTTGCATTGCGATGGCCGTTCTAATCATATATAATCAAACTGGCTACACAGAAATAATCTGAACATACTGCTGATTTTTTTTTTTTTTTGCGTTCGCCTTATTTCTCTAATCCCCAAGGCGGTGTGCGTTGCACTGTAGTTTTTATTTTGCGCCTGTCGGCCCAATGCATCCGACTTCAGCATGCATTTTATGTAAGGGTCTGCTTCCTAGTGCATTTTCTAAGGGTTTGCTTCCCCGGGGTAACGGCAGGTGCTGTGATGGGGATCGAACCCAGCACTTTCGGATTGTGAGCCGTGCCACTTATCCACTAGGCCACGCCGTCCCCTATACTGCTGATTTGATTGTAGAGAGTTCGACTTCCGTCACGTCGGGTTTAAAAACAATGACGTTTTTGACATTTGTGTTAGACTTTTGGAAATGATTTCTTATGTTTTTCACTTCTTATGTTTTTCACTTTGATTTGAAGATTCACCCATTATTGAGAATTGCGGAAGTTTAGTTTTTTTCTGAGGTAGATCTGTTTAGATTGTTTATGTACATACAATAATTACATTTATAGTTTAAACTGACAGATACGGACATTAGTAAACATTGATAATACGTTTTCAGCTGCATTTTTTTTTTTCTTCTTTCAAGCAAGAGATGCAGAAACCCTGTGAGTCATATGCTTGTGCTGTTTTTCAACACTATCACTTTAATCTTCTTGTATCTCAGAAACTAACATACACACAACACAAACAGTAAGCTCTTTTTTAATTTATGTCTCTACACACAAACAAATCATGTCTATAGACATAAAATAAAAAATATAAAGGCAAAGGCTGCCGTTCATCGTAGGCGATGATGGCATAATTAATTTTGATAGCGTTATTTTTAGTAAGGATTAACTGCGCTACCTTTTATCCTCACTCTCTCATCTCGAACCGCTCGACCTCAGTGGTAAGTCACGGACAAGACAACTAGTAGGCGACTACGAGATGCAGGGGACTCCGCATCAAGCACCCGTGAATAAGACGGCGGAGTCCGGAGTCGAACCCACACCACCTGATCACGAGGCCGACAGCTTTACCACTTCGCCACAGAATCCCCAAATAAAAAATATACAGGCTCTCAAAATCAAGAACCTAGAAAAATTGTGTCATTTTTTTTATTGAGTATGGTAAAGGTTAAATTATTAGACTTTCCTTACAGTTCAAGTTAGATGACTGCATTTTTAGTTCTACTAATCATAAACTCAGAAAATTGTTGGCCTAATTTAAGTCTTTATGCTGCCCCAGTGGTCTGCCAGGGTCTTTGTGTATGACAAGGACAAGAATAGCACTACTGCCTCACAGAGAGCATGTCCCCCTGTAGAAATGGTTTTTACAAAAATTGGAGGGGTTGAAAGTGAATAAATGTCCAGGTCAAGATGGTATTCATCCAAAATTGCTGTATGAAATTAGAGACCAACTAGCTAAACCATTGGCTATATTATGTTCTCAATCACTTACAAAAGGGATTGTTCCACGGGATTGGAAAGATGCAGGATTAAAAAAAGGCAAAAAATCAGATCCAGAAAATTATAGACCGGTGAGTTTAACGAGCATAGTCTGTAAATTGTTAGAGTCAATAATCAAAGAAAACATTGTAATGCATTTAGACAAATTTAATCTTATTAGAAATAGTCAGTATGGGTTTACTAGAGGGAGATCATGATTAACAAATCTATTAGAATTCATGGAGGAGGTTACTAAAATCATAGATAAAGGGGAGCCAGTGGATGTTATTTATCTAGACTTTGCAAAGGCCTTTGATAGAGTACCTCATCAAAGATTATTTCGAAAGTTAAAATCACATGGAATAGGTGGGGAAGTTGCCAAATGGGTTGAAAATTGGTTAACGGGAAGAAGGCAGAGGGTGGGCATAAATAAGGAGTACTCTGAGTGGTGTGAAGTGAAAAGTGGTGTGCCACAGAGCTCGGTTTTGGGACCAATTTTGTTCTTGATATATATAAATGATTTGAACATTGATATGGGATCTATGATTGCAAAATTTGCTGATGACACAAAACTATGCAGTAGTGTCTCATCTAAAGCGGAAGTGGATATATTGATGTCGGATTTAGATAAAATTCAAGAATGGTCTGTAAGCTGGCAAATGGAGTTTAATGTAGGTAAATGTACAGTCATCCACATGGTTAGATCCAATATGGAACATAATTACAGAATGGGAGAAAACAATATTAGAAAGATAGATAAGGAAAGGGACCTAGGGGTTATAATAGATCATACAGGAAAGGTGAGTGAGCAAGTTAAGGTAGCAGTGAAAAAGGCAAATGCAATGTTAGGTATGATAAAAAGAAATATTAAACATAGGAGCAAGGAAGTGATCGTCAAACTGTATAAAGCTTTAGTTAGACCTAGATTGGAGTACTGTGTACAGGTGTGGAGTCCTTATCACAGAGGGGACATAAACATGCTAGAAAGAATACAAAAAAGAGCGACAAAGATGATAGTGGGATTCCAGAATTAAAGTTATGAGGAACGACTAAGAAAAACCGGCCTACAGTGTCTCGAAGAGAGAAGAATTCGTGGTGACTTAATACAGGTTTATAAGATGATCAGAGGAATCGATAAATTAGACTATAACAAGTTTTTTTAAATACAGCCACCTACAACAACACGAGGGCATAGCTACAAGCTGACTAAAGAGAGGTCCAGATTAGATATTAGGAAATATTTTTTTAGTCAGAGAGTGGTGTCTGCTTGGAATGCATTGCCAGGGGAGGTAGTGGAGGCAGACACGGTTAATGCATTTAAGAATAAACTGGATGCGCATAGCTTTTAGAGCAAGGTGATGTAAATGTAACTGGTTGTATACAGACTCTGCAGGGTCTTCTAAACCAGTATAAAGACGTTAAGTTAAGTTAAGTACAGGTCGACTAAGAATGGGGGCACCATATAAAAATCCAAAAATGAAGCTGTAGTCTCTTATTTCTTAGTTGACCTGTACTTCTACAGGGGAATCTGCCTATGTGGAGGTCTCAGTTCTGGTATGAGCTGGAGGATTTCTTGCTTAGTGGGCTAGGTTCGAGCAGCTTATTACTCCGCTGCGTTGGGGCAAGCGCTGCGGAGGGTGGTTAACCGATGAGCCATCTTAATAAGACACAAAACACTAGAGCAAAGTAAACCCACAGACTCCATCTATGCTGCTCTTAACAAACCACCTAACCATGACTGGTGTTATGCCATGTCACACAGTTAGTCACCTCTTACGACATGCTCACTGTGGAAATATGATTAAAAAATGGTTCAACACTTGTACAGATGTTATGACATTACCTTCAATCAATATCTGATCCACCAAATTTTCCCACATGAACTGGCTCACAATTTTCTGTACTCTATTTTTGTTTCCAACTCTAACCAATGAGATTGCCTTGAGACCTGTAACAAACACACATAAGTAACACATAATTTCCATAAAGTTAATGTCAAGCTTTTGGCACTAGAAACTATCTGACTTCTGGCATTAGAAAATGTCAGACTTCTGGCACTAGAAACTGTATGACTTATCACACTAGAATATTTGGGCTCCTGGCATTAGAAACTGTTAGCCTAATCCTGCACCATCCCATTATGCTATCAACTGTTTTTAAAGTTCATGAAATCAACATCACTGCACTTAATTGTTTGGTCCAATATGAGCATGGTACCCTTTGGGAGCTCTGCCCAAGCCATAAATGTGCTCTTGTAGTGGTAGTTTCCGCAGAATTTTGTTTTACATGCTGAAATAGACATCCCCAGGAACAACATTCCCCCTAACCCATTATAGTCCAATTCGACCAAAATTGACCATTCTGCAATTCAGTTAACAGGATTTCAGGTATTGACCTAACCTACAAGATGGCTGATGATTCACGCATGCGCAATCTAAAGTAGAGTTATTTCTGATAGGTAGATATTTCAGTGCGTGAAGTTTCAAAGCTGACAGCTAGAGCAAAGTTGGACTTCAAAACCTAGGAATTGATTTATTATATCCCCCATACTATTGATTACATATCTGGCTTACTCGTGGATATTCAACACAAGTCCGATTCAGACTTTGACTGGAATACGGATGAAAGGCCTGTGGTAATGGAATTTAAGAATTAACGTAAAAATACACACCACATGGTGAGTTTTTAAAAAATGTTTTATTTCCAATTCCGCATTAATGCCATATACAGCTTAATACTAATATATACTCTTTATTATGTCATAGATAATCAAATGTTTAGATTGCAATGTTAGCTCAATTTGTTTTAATTGCCCTGAGTTGAAAGACACAGATCAGTCAAATTATTCACAACTGGAAAGGATTAATCACCTTTTATGACACTACATAGAGAGCTGTGGGCTTTTCTTTCCTTCTTCATAAGGGGAACCAGAATTAACACAGGAGATGTTTATTGAGCACGATCTCCCTTTAGTAAACCCATGCTGACTATTTGTGATTAGATTAAATTTGTCTAAATGCATTAAAATGTTTCCTTAAATTACTGACATTTTACAGACTATGTTTGTTAAACTCACTGGTCTATAACTTGCTGGATCTGATTTATTGCCCTCCTTGAGGGCAATTTTTTAGTTATGATGTTGTGCATATCTTCTTGGTTGCTTCAGGAAAGTAGTTCTCAGTTGCTGATGGTGTCAGCCAGAAAATTGTATGAATCTTTCTTAGGCAAACGTGTGGAGAGATTACAATTTTGATATTTATTTTCCTGTTGCTCTCCAACACTTCACACCAAAGTATATTCTACGTTTTGTGTATGCGTTGTACTCTGCAAACCTTCTCACATTGTTAAAGCCAGCAAAGGATATTCTGGCTTTGCTAATTCTGCTTTTGCTGTCTTTGCCTGTTTCACTGTGCTTTCAATGTATGTAAATGTGTCTGTTCTTCATTTCCTATTTCAATTGGTGTGGAATTTTAATATTTAGTAGTACCAAAAAGCTAAGCAGTGCATGAGCTGTAGGTATCAGTGACCCAAAGCTGACTGCTAATGTCAGGACCAGTGACCCAGAGCTGCCAAGACCTTTGTGTACCTCCACATGGTGAGCCTGGATAACAGGCTGCAACAGAATAGCTAAGAAGAAGGGACCAAAGAGAGAAGGTTTACCCCGGTACTCAAAATGCCTGCTGAAGTCGGATGCGTCAAACCGAAAGGTGCAAATATTAGAGTCAAGCTGTAAACTTCGACATAACGCATTCCGTTCTCCTGATTACATCCTACTACTTGGACTTAGTAGTGGGAGTTTGAGAATGAACGACGAAGAAGAATATATAAGGGTGCTTCAAATAAAAACTTTAAAAGTGGGATAGAAATTACAAAAACCATGCCTTTGTATTGTAACTTGTTAATATGGTTGCTACGGCTGTCAAGAGTGTCTTGCACATGCAATCACGGTGATACAAACATGATGTCATAATTGCAGTTACAAGATGGCCACCCCAGAGTCGATTGCAGTTGTTGGCCGCATCGTAGAGGAAAATGGACAAATGATTGTGAATGATATTGCAGCACATCTGGACATCAGTCAAGGTTCAGCACACTACATTATTCATGACATGCTACGGTAATACAATGTATCTGCAAGATGCCTGCCATGGCATTTTACTCCAGAATTGAAACGATGATGCCTGTCAGGAATGTTTTTGGTGCTTTAAAGCAGGTGATGGTTTCCTAGCAAAAATTGTTACTGGGGATGAAACCTGGGTTCACTATTAGAAGCCTGAAAAGAAGAGAGCAAGCAAGAAATGGAGCCATCCGTCTTCAGCAAAATCGAAGACGTTTTGCACGCAGCAGTCTGCAGGGAAGAGTATGCTGACTCTATTTTGGGATGAACGAGGTGTTATCTTAGAGCACTACATGTTCAGGGAAAACACTGTCACCAGTGCCAAGTATGCAGATCTTCTCAGGAATCATCTTTGACCCACAATCAAATCCAAATGACATGGACTTTTAAGTAAAGGTGCTATTTTTCAACATGACAATGCTCGATCTCATACTGCCCGTGCACCGGCTGCATCCAACCTCCACTTTCACTGTCTACCACATCTGACATACTCATCAGACCTAGCCCCCAAGTGATTTCCATGTCTAAGACTAAAAGAGGCATTGGGAGGAAAGACTTTCAGGTCTGATGAAGAGGTCCAGCAGGTGTTGCATGAGTGGTTACACACCAGACCAAGATAATTTTTTTCTATAAAAATCCATGCACTTTATAGGCACCGTGGGACTTGCATCGAACGCAATAGTGACTACATAAAAAAATGAAACAGTTGTGTTTCACCTTTCCAGAATAAATGTCTCCAAAAAATGTATTTCAGGTTTTTATTTGAAACCCCCTCGTATTTAGTGTCATGACTTCTGCCTTCTTGATATTAATGTTCAGTCCCACTTGTTGGGTATATCCCTCTGTCTTTCCATTTTCTCTTGAATGAAAATTTGTCAATAGAATAGCTTATATACAGATCATTTCCTCAGTTAAATAATTAGTCGCATTAAAAGTCAATATTACAAATTATGGTGATAGTAGCAAAGCAGAGCAAAGATAAAATCTATGCACCTTTCTGTTTCAGCTGATGAGAAAAATTGATGATTCTCTTAGCAATCTCATCGACTGCAGCATTTGATGGTGTTGCAAGACAGATTCGAGCTGTGAAATTTGTCTTCTAAAAAAGAATAAATACAACAACTTCAGTAAAACTGTATAATAAGAAAAAAACATAACATAATCAAGAAAGGAATTGTTGTAAAGACTATATAACAAAACAGGCTGTGATGCCCAAATGTTTGGCCTGATGATGGTTTCAAAGTCTGACACAATGGTTGCATTGTTCCTGCAACTAACTAAAACTGTTTCTTTTCTTTATATGTTTCACTTCAATAAAGCAAAATGGGGTATTAATATTAAAACCTTAAAATATTATGAAAAGGTTTTAAAGTATGACACACTGGTTGCCTTGTCCCTGCAACTAACTAAAACTATTTCTTCTCTTATATTCTAGATGTGTTCAAATGAAACCAGACCTAACTGCACCAAGTGAACATAAGTACGATGCGCATGGTGACGTCACTTCTGATGTAAACAGCAACTGTCAAGTTTGCAAAATTTCATTATCCTACAACTCATAGTTTCCTCAGCAGACCGTTGAAAATATGGCGGGTGTTATACAGAATCCGTCCAGAGTTGATAAGCAAGCAGTGATTCGGTTTCTAACAGCTGAAGGATGTCGACCAGTTGACATTCATCACAGAATACAGACAGTGTATGGTGACAAAAGTGTGTTGTAGACAACAGTGAAGAACTGGACAACGATGTTTAAAGAAGAACGCGAGTTAACGAAAGATCTTCTGAGACCAGGTTTGGCACATATTGTTGCGTCAGAAGATGCCATCGCCAAAATTGATGCAGCAATTCGGGTGGACCATCGCCGGAGCTTACGTTCACTAACAGAGTAATTCACTGTGTTGCTAGGGACAGTGCAAATGGTGGTTAGCAAGAAACGGAAATATCGGAAGGTGTGTTCACAATGGGTACCTTGGTTGCTGATCAACCACGATAAGGAAGAATGCATGGGATAGAGTTTGAATCACTTGCTGCGATTCAAAGAGGAGGGTGATTCATTTCTTTTGCGCATAGTGGAACGTATGAGTCGGGGCACCACCATTTTAAGCCGACCAGTAAAGCTTCTAGCATGCAATGAAAACATCCCAGATCACCAAAACCAAACAAGTCACACATTTCCGTTGGTAAGGTTGTGCTGACGGCGCTTTTTTACCATGAGGAATTTTTGTTGGTAGACTTTAAAGAGCCTGGCGTGAACATCAATATCATCCACTACAATGTCACACTAGACAAGTTTCATACAGCAATTAAGAATAAACGACCCGACATGCTTTCACGTGGTGTGATTCTGTTGCATGACAATGCGCATTCACATGTCGCGAACATTGTTCAGAAAGGGTTAGTACAGAAAAGGTGGGAAGTACTGTCCCACCCATTCTATAGCCTCGATATGTCCTCTTGTGACTTTTATTTGTTTGGACCCTTACAAAAATTTATAAAGGGACAAAGGTTTGACTCCAATGCAGACGTCATGGCCCAGGTGACCAAGTGGTTAAAAAAGCAAACAAATTAATTTTTTTCAACGACATCCGCCGTCTACCAAAGCAGTGGGATGCATATCTGAATGTCTTTAGCGACTTTTTCTAACTAACCCTGTCGCATTTTTGCATCTGTCATGCCAGATGATGTAACTTTCATTTGTTTGTAATAAAGCCACTGGGTCCGGTTTCATTTGAACGCGCTGCGTAGAAGACAACTAAGAAGATTTGTACATGTTACTAATGGTTCAGTGCCTGCCGCTGGACAAAAAATTATGAAGGCCATAACGTTAGTTTCATTTTCTTTTTAACTTAACGTCTTTATACTGGTTTAGAAGACCCTGCAGAGTCTGTATACAACCAGTTACAATTACATCCCCTTGCTCTAAAAGCTATGCACATCCAGTTTATTCTTAAATGCATTAACTGTCCCTGCCTCCACTACCTCCCCTGGCAATGCATTCCAAGCAGACACCACTCTCTGATTAAAAAAATATTTCCTAATATCTAACCTGGACCTCTCTTTAGTCAACTTGTAGCTATACCCTCGTGTTATTGTAGGTGGCTGTATTTTAAAAAAACTTGTTATAGTCTAATTTATCGATTCCTCTGATCATCTTATAAACCTGTATTAAGTCACCATGAATTCTTCTCTCATCGAGACACTGTAGGCCGGTTTTTCTGAGTCGTTCCTCATAACTGTAATTCTGGAATCCCACTATCATCTTTGTCGCTCTTTTTTGTATTCTTTCTAGCATGTTTATGTCCCCTCTATGATAAGGACTCCACACCTGTACACAGTACTCCAATCTAGGTCTAACTAAAGCTTTATACAATTTGACGATCACTTCCTTGCTCCTATGATTAATATTTCTTTTTATCATACCTAACATTGCATTTGCCTTTTTCACTGCTACCTTAATTTGCTCACTCACCTTTCCTGTATGATCTATTATAACCCCTAGAACCCTATCCTTATCTACCTTTCTAATATTGTTTTCTCCCATTCTGTAATTATGTTCCATATTGGATCTACCCATGTGGATGACTGTACATTTATCTACATTAAACTCCATTTGCCAACTTACAGACCATTCTCAAATTTTATCTAAATCTGACATCAATATATCCACTTCCGCTTTAGATGAGACACTACTGCATAGTTTTGTGTCATCAGCAAATTTTGCAATCATGGATCTCATATCAATGTCCAAATCATGTATATATATCAAGAACAAAATTGGTCCCAAAACCGAGCTCTGTGGCACACCACTTTTCACTTCACTGCACTCAGAGTACTTCTTATTTATGCCCACCCTCTGCCTTCTTCCCGTTAACCAATTTTCAACCCATTTGGCAACTTCCCCACCTATTCCATGTGATTTTAACTTTCGAAATAATCTTTGATGAGGTACTCTATCAAAGGCCTTTGCAAAGTCTAGATAAATAACATCCACTGGCTCCCCTTTATCTATGATTTTAGTAACCTCCTCCATGAATTCTAATAGATCTGTTAAGCATGATCTCCCTCTAGTAAACCCATGCTGACTATTTCTAATAAGATTAAATTTGTCTAAATGCATTACAATGTTTTCTTTGATTATTGACTCTAACAATTTACAGACTATGCTCGTTAAACTCACCGGTCTATAATTTGCTGGATCTGATTTTTTGCCTTTTTTGAATAAGGGGATCACTCCTGCATCTTTCCAATCCCGTGGAACAATCCCTTTTGTAAGTGATTGAGAACATAATATAGCCAATGGTTTTGCTAGTTGGTCTCTAATTTCATACAGCAATTTTGGATGAATACCATCTTGACCTGGACATTTATTCACTTTGTCCATGAGTTGTCACTGGGCCATTACCTATACATATTTTCGTACACTTTTTACCTTCAGCACCACTGTAGCTTCGATTTACTTATTTCTGCATGTGACTAACAACTTTATCTGATAAAACTAATTGTTACAAAAACTAGCATTGCATAAGCACATGAAGTACTCTGCAGCAGTCTTTCTCCTAGTGACCTAATAGCAGCTACAAGTTAGTCTACATAGAATTTGAAATTTATTCAACAAATTGAAGATAGGGTGTACCGACGAATGCCCGTGCGGTACTGGTAAAATGACCGCTGAACATCTGCTGCAGAACTGCCCGACATACGAGGATCAGAGAGAGCAGATGTGGCCATTACCAGTGGAACTGCAAGACAAGCTCTTTGGCAGTGGCGACAGCCTCAGGATGACCGCCGCTTTTTTCGAAAAAATAATGGTTACTGTCTGACTGCGTACGCAGAAGAAGAAGAAGAATTTGAAATTTCTTCTTTTCCTTCTTCGGTGCTCATCCTGAAAAGGACAATGTGTTGTAGTTTACAGCAAGGCTGCGATATCTGTGCCTTTTGTTTTGAAGCATACGCTTTCAGTTGGCTTTTTGGGGTACTGGGTTTGCCTTTCCACTGTGATCTCTATTCTCTTAGCCAGACTACACTAGTGCAACCTGTTTCCAGGGCCAGTGCTTGGAGACAGAATAGGGTCTTGGTCAGCTCTGGTTCACTGACCTTGATGCTTGCAGCTCATTTATTATGCTGTATCTCCAGCCCCATTTGAATTTTTTGTCAACTCTTCTTCTGCTGTTTTCATTGCCGCAGTCAAAAGTTTTTCATCCTAAATTGTTGTTTTTACCTTTTTACATCACACCAGGCAAGAAGATACATTCACACAATAAAACTGGTACTGTCAAACAATATCCTGTGATACTCACAACAAGGATCTGATGAATCAATGCAAGTATTGTGTGGGACTTCCCTGTGCCAGGTGGTCCTTGTAATAAAAACACCTTCTGAGATGAGGCACTTTCTGTAACTTCTCGCAATATAGTTTCTACTGCAGTTGCTTGCTCTTTGTTCAATTTCTGGATTTTAAAACATGAGGATCTGATATAATCACAAAAAATGAAATACAGGATGAAATAAAATCAGCATATACACAGTATGGAAAATAACGAAGACAAGCAGCCTTTATTTTACAGGTCTAATAAATCACCCTTTGATAGAAAATAACAATGTGAAAAAATGGCAACAAGTTTTAGTCAATTGGAGTAAGAAAGAGTTCTTTAGCGCTAAAAACAACCTATGCTGTTATATGGAAGGGTAGCATGAAAGTTAATAAACAAATAATTTAATCAAAAGGTAGATTAGTTGCAAGCCTTAATTTAAGAGCAGACATAAAAAATATATCTTAGGTGTTATGTGGCCATTCTGAAGCTATTGGTATCTCTATAGAGCTGGTTTAGTAATCCTATCAGCGATGTAGAAAGTCATACAGATGTGGATTAACAGAATTATTTTAGAAATCGTATAGATGGATTTAAAAAAAATGGCTAATGATAATGTGCTTCTGAAGTCAATCTCGAAATACTGGTATTCAACCAGGCACGTGTGTTTGATGCCAGGTAGTTGAATGTTGAGTAAACTCATTTCGCTCTTTTGCCTTGGTGTACAATGTTAGGACCAGGGCTTCCACTATGCCATTACTCCACGTAAGACTCGGTCGCCAGCGAGGACGGCTAAAGTTGAATAGCCACCATGTCCCTCCATTTGTCAATCTGTTATCCAGCGTGCGTACCACATGACTGGCCCATCTGTATTTTCATAACAGTGCGACATCTATGATGCCAAGAGAAGGAAGTTTGACATCTGAATTCTGCGTTGCAGATTTATTCTCAAATGGAGATCTTTAATGTTCTTCGCTCCATCGCTCGTTGGGCAACACAGATTCTATTTGCATCATCTTTCCATAGGTTCCACACCTCGCAGCCATATACCATGGCGGGAATAACCACGCTGTTGAAGGTCTGAGTCCTAGCATTGTCATTTCGCATCTGTTGTAGTATGGGTTTAATACAGTTGAAAGGACAATGCGGCTAACGTCTGGTCAGGTAAAACACACTGATCAGACAATGTTAGCAAGGGTCAGGAGAAATATTCTGGCAATGATCCTCACCTGACCTCCTAGTTGGTCGTCCTGGAAACAGGCTGTTATCGAGGACAACAGTCTGGCTAACAAGGTGAGGTTCGACGTGATCCCTGTAGTAGTGAGCGACACGCAAATGAAGCCAAGCATAGTACAACCGCCTGGAGGGCCCCGGTCCACCTTCATCAGCACGCCACTTAACGTCCTTTTCAGGGCGCACAAAAGAGTAACCTACTCATTGAGGGCAACATGCAAACATAACAAAAAATGTTATCAGGAAAAAAAATTGCGTAATGGAAGAGATGTTAAGGTTGTAAAAATAGGTTGTTTGAGGGAAAAAAAGGAATAGACAAGAAGAGAGTGAGAGAAAGAAAGGACAATTGACAGTGAAAAAGGACAATTGACAGTGAGAGAGAGAAAAACAAATGCCACAACAGGTAACAGACAGCCAGCTTACAGCGCATAAATGAGGATTTGGTTGGATTGCCTGGTGTGTGAATACAACGGCAGAACGTGGATTCAGTAAATGCACACACAGAGGGTTTTCTGGCAGGTTGATCAGAGCATCAATCTGCCTTTCTATTATCTTCAGAGAGGAAATTGCCTGATGAAGAATTGGTAAAAATAAATAACAAATGTACAGTGAATTTAACTTAACTGCTATAATGGAATTTATTCTTCTTCGTTCGTCCTCAAATAATTGCATATATCTCAGGCTTCTCTCGACGCCAAAAAGTTTATCTACCAATTGGATGGGGATGGTCATGTGGTCACTCTGCTCCTCTCATGGAGCCGGCAGACCTGTAGAACATGTTCCAGCATTTGTTTGTTCTCACCACATGGGCATGTCTGAGTGTCCAATTTTTAATTGGTTGAACAGATGATTTTTCAGTCTGTAGTGGATTGTTTGCAGTTTGAATATTGTCACAGATGATTTTTCAGTCTGTAGTGGATTTGGTCTGAATATTATCACAAATGATTTTTCAGTCTGTAGTGGATTGTTTGCAGTTTGAATTTGTCACAGATGATTTTTCAGTCTGTAGTGGATTGCTTGCAGTTTGAATATTGTCACTTGATCTCTTCTTGGCAAAGAGTAGTATGCTTCTGCTTTAAAAAAAGATTCTGGTTTTTCTTTGTGCCACTTGTCTTTGAAGTAAATTTGTATTATTGTTTATTTCGTCATATTTAGCTCTGTCTTCACTTTATAGGTTTGCCTCCTCCCTCTTTTGTCAGTCTACTTCACTGGCTTTTCTGGCCTTTCTCTGTTGTTCTGCTGCAGTCTTTTAAGAAGCATCACATGACACTGCTCATCTGCGGAGAGCTGTGCACCAGGTTGTACGGTCTTTTGCAGCATCTTCCCTTGTTTCGAGGTTTATGCTGTAAGCTTTTAAAGACGTTTTTAAGTGTGTCTTTAAAGCACTTTTTTTGGCCTCCTTGGAAGTGTTCGCCATTCTGCATCTGGCCACAAAAGATTATTTTTGGCAACCGATAGTCTGGCATGCGAACAACTTGACCTGCCCAGCGAATCTGCGATTGCATCATGGCGGTATCAATGCTAGGGATACCAGCTCTCTCAAGAACAGCAGTGTCCGAGATCCTGTCTTGCCATTTGACATTCACCACCCTCCTGAGACAAAAGTGTGTGAAAATGACTCAGCTTCTTTGCATGACGCCTGTATAAAGTCCATGTTTCCCTATAACAACACAGGGACCACCACTGATCTGTACATCTTCAGCTTTGTCTGGAGGCTGATGCCATTTCGATGCCAGACCTTTGAGTGTAGTCTACCAAATGTGGCGCTGGCTTTGGCGATTCTGATGTTCACCTCATCACCCATGACTACATTCTGAGACAGTGTACTACCAATGTATGTGAATCTATTTACAACTTTCAGTTTTTCACCATTGATCTTGATGATTGGCTCAGTATTTGTTTGGCCAGGAGCTGGTTGGTACATTATTTAAGTTTTCCCTGTGTTGATGATGTCCAAAGTTGAAACATACTAAGGAGAAATAATCAACACTTTTCTGCAGATCAGCCTCTATGGCAGCGTTCAGGGTACAATCAGCAAACAAAAGATCTCTGATGGTGTGTGTCTTTACCTTCATTTTTGCTTGAAGCCACCTTAGGTTGAACAGCTGACCATCTATACGAAATCTTATGTCGATTCCTATGTCCCCATATCTGAAAGCATCAGTCAGCATTGCAGAGAACAGTATGCTGAACAAGGTTGGTGCAAGCACACACCCCTGTTTAACGCCGTTTATTACTGGAAAGCACTTTGATATAGCACCTTTTCCCTGAACTCTAGCCTGGATTCCATCAGGTAGCCGTTCTTTGTCATTATTTTCCACAGGCCTTCTCTGTTGACCTTATCAAACACCTTTGTCAGATTGATGAAGTACAGGGCACAGTGCCGTTCCTGGCATTTCTCTTGTAGCTGTCTGGCAGCAAACACCATATCCGCAGTCCCACGGTCTTTCCGGAATGCACACTGACTTTCAGGTAGAAGACCTTCATCAAGATGAGCTGTGAGGCGATTGAGAAGGATTCTGGTGAATATCTTCCCTGCGATGGACAGTAAAGAAATGCTGCTGTGGTTATCGCATGATTGGCGGTTACCTTTCCGTTTATACAAATGTATTATTGAGGCATCCATCAGATCTTGCGGAGTGGTTTCACTGTGCCACATCTGTTTGAAGAGCAAGTGGAGTTTTACAGTTAGTGCTATACCGCCATTTTTGTAGACCACAGGAATTCCATCGGAGCCCTGTGTTTTGCCACTGGAGAGTTGACTGGCCGCTTTTTGAGTCTCCTCTACAGTTGGTATATCATCTAAAGCCTCGTTTAGAGGATACTGGTGCAGGTGGTCAATGGCTTCGCTGCTAACACATGACTGGTTCAAAATATCACCAAAGTGCTCTGCCCAGCGTGTGATAATTTTTTCTGGATCTGTAATTAGTGTTTTACCATCTGCTTGGAGGAGGGGTAGTGAACCTGAGGAGGTTGGACCATAGACCGCCCTGAATGCATGATAGAAGTTTCTCATGTCATGATTGTCAGCAAATCCCTGTATCTCATCCACTTTATTGCTCAGCCAGGAGTCCTGCAACTGACGCAGTTTGCATTGAACATTTCTGCGCGCGTTTAGGAAAGCTGCTTTCTTGGATGTTGATGCTGGGTCATTGAAATATATTTTGTGGAGATAGTGTTTGTCAGCTAGCATAGTTTGTATGTCCTCTGAGTTCTCAACAAACCAGTCATTTTGTCCAGGATTTTGGTAGATGTGTTAAAGACCTGTGTACTAAGGGCCGACCAATTAGTATCTACACTTTTGTTGTCTAGCGAGACAGTTTGGAGATGTTTTTCCATTGTAGCAGCAAACGAATGTTGAAAGCGACACGTTCTATAGCTTAGTATCATCTAGCCTTTTATTGGTTTTCTTTTCCTGAGGACGTCTGGATAACTTAATAAAATTTTTTTTTTAACTTAGACACAATGAGTTGGTGGTCTGTCCCGCACTCGGCACCACACATAGACTTAGTCACCAGGACACCTTGCCTGTCTTTCTTTCTAAGAAGTACATAGTCAATTTGGTGCCAGTTCTTTAAGCGAGGATGCATCCAAGAGATCCTGTTTCGAGTAGGATGTCGAAAAATTGTGTTAGTGACCAGGAGGTCATGTTCTGCACAGGTCTGGAGGAGAATGAGTCCATTGCTATTGCAGCTACCCACGCCATATTTTCCGGTAGTGCCATTCCAGGATGTGCTATCTGCACCTTCTCTTGAGTTGAAGTCCCCAAGAATTATGAGTGTGTCAGATTTTGGAACTGATGATGCGACTGCGTGCAGTTCTTCGCAGAATTTGTCCTTGACATCGTCCTGGTTGGTGCGTAGGCACTGATGATTGTGGTATGTTTCCCACCATGAAGGAGGGCAATCCTGACTGACATGAGTCTGTCATCTATACCGTTTGGGAGCTCAGCTAATTTGTTAACAAGTTTTGTTTTAATTGTAAAACCAACCTCCGCCTCTCTCTTTTCTCCAGTTTCTCTCCCACGCCAGTAAAATGGTTAGCCTGACCCTTTTTCGCAGAGTTGACTCTTGCCGGCAAAATGGATTTTACTTAGTGCTGCTATGTCAATGTTGTACCTGGCTAATTCTGTTCCAATAAGAAGGGCAGTACACCTATCTGGTCTGTTTTATGTAGTCGATGTCAAATAGGGTGCCCACATTCCAAGAACCTCGAAACCAGTTGGACGACGAAGAACTATGTATGGCTATTTTCAGCAGGATGGAGCCATATGCCACACCTTAAATGTCACCATGGCTGATATTGCTTCCTTCTTTGAAGATCTTGTCATTTCTAAGAGAATTTGACCACCAAGGTCGTCTGACCTTACCCCACCTGAAAAGGAAAATGTTTTGCAACATGCCAAGGAATCTCGTGGAACTGCAAGAAAACATTCAGAGGGAAACTGAGTCTGTAACTCATTGGTGTGTTGTGAATACCTTCCATAACTTAGAGAGGCATTGATGCTAATGGTGAGCACTTGCAACATTTCATTTGAGCGGATTATGTTTCTCCCACACCAAGGTATATCCCTGTCAAATTTGATTGAATCACGTTCATTGGTTTCAAAATTATAAGGGAAAACCAGGGACCGGTAGCAAGTGGAACACCATTTAGTTTACCCCTTAACAACAGTCATCATATGTGCAACAGAAAAGAAAAAAAGTTCATACGTCCGATCACACAATAAAAGAAACAACCAGTCTATCTCTAGATTAATGGACACTAGCCCAGTCAAACAAACAACCTGTAATTCTACAGTATCAAAGTTAAACCAAGACTGGCTGCCACACAATCAAGAAGGCAAATAATCCCTAATATAACTAACAGGACTGTGTGATTCTAAAGGGCAAGCTTCATTAACAAGCTGCAAGACCTTAATAACAATAGGAACAGCCGGCTTGTATCGCTTGTTTCAGTAAGACAACATCGGCCACACATTTATCCCTTAAAACTCTATGCACAAACTTCTTAATATAAACAGAATAAAATGAGGTATGAAATCCCTAGAAAAGTACAGTAGAGCTTGGTTACAATCTCTGGAATGTAGGAATTAAGATGTGTTTGTTGAAATAAGTAATGAGACGCAAGAGGAGTGCTAAAATGGGTAATTATTACATATAGAATTTCTTATATACATGCTAAAATGTGTAATGAAACTTGCATAATTGATGGAGTGTGTGTTAGACCACAGCCTACTGTAGATACAGGCCTTCTGACTCAGAGAAAACCCTTTGAAACATCACATTACACAGCTGACTAAATAACAAAACTTGCATGTGTCAACTATCAGTGCAACTATAATAGCGTGTTCAGGAAACAAAGATGTTGTGCAGTTGGTTTCAGGGCAGGATTATGTGAAAGGATCACTCCCAACAGCCATTTGTTGCGTTTTGTACGGTGAATTTGTTTTATTTCTCTGTGTGGAGCATGGATTGATTAAAAAACCTTGGCACAATATGAACTGCGTTATTTAGTCGGCGCTGGAATGTGATGTTTCCAGGGAAGTCAGACAGCCTATTTAATGTAGGCCATGGTTAGACTGAGTAATGAATTGGTCATGACACAGAATTCCACACATGTATGTGAAAATGAGTAATGAAACTTGTATAATTTGTCAAGTGTATGTTAAAACGATTAATGGCACTTAGAAACATACCTCAATTTTGTGCAGTTTACTCGGAGTGATGATGAAACCCTTGTGTTGTAGTATAAGTTTCATATTCACAAGTACAGGGTATCTGTCCCTTAAAGCTGAAGATGATTCTTTTAAGGTAAAGAATTTATTAATGATTTTACAAAAACGAATGCACTTATTTATAAATCCAACAAAAAAATCACACTGAAAAATATCTTATTACGTAAATTACACATAACTTGGATCTGACTGTGAATGGGTTTTTATTTTAGCTATTCTCTTAGTTGCTCCTCTTCTGCAGGTGTAGAAGTACTTTTGTATATACTTGCAATCGAGTTTGCAGACAAACAGGCGATTGGCCTGTCGTGTCTTTGCATGATGGAGGGGCTGCCGCCTTTTGACCTTCATGCAGGCCAGTTTCTGGTTCACGGTTATTTATTTTGGTATTCACAGTTACCTCTCCCAATATAGAAGCCATTCAGCTATCTACCATCCAGCTGTCGTGGCTGGTAGGAAGTACAGTCAATCAGCCCCCCCCCCCCCATTGGCCTTGTAGTTATATGTATTTATTAATTCATTTTAAAATAAATATACTACATCCATTACATGGTGACATTGTTGTTGTTGTTGATTAGCTAGGTCTGCTGAGCTGTTCGCTCTTTCTCAGCCAATGCCATTCTGTAGAATTTGCAAGTGTTTTGTAGCTGGTGAGTGTTGGGGTGCTCTACAATAATTTTTCTCTGTATGTAGTGAGTCCGGAACAAGTGAACAGCACATGTTGCACTGTCTCATATGGGTGGGTCCAGTTGTGACAGTTAGGTTTCTGTGTAGGGTCCAACTTGTTTAAGGATTTGTTAAGTCCGATGTGTTCTGTTCTATGTTGGAAGATTATGTTCTGCTCCCTGTGGTGAAGTTTGATGTTGTCATTTTTGTTTGGATGTGTCATTTCTTTATACATGGCACGCCCAGTAGACCCTGTCATCCATTGGTTTAGCTATTCCTCTTTGTAAGTTGGCTGGTGTGTTTATTTAAACCATGCTTCTTCTTCTTCTGCATTCGTTCTCAATCTCTCGTTACCAAGTCCTGAACAGGACTTTGGAAGTAGCAGGATGTAGTCCAGAGAACGGAATGCGTTGTGTCGCTAGTTTACAGCTTGGCTGCAATATTTGCACCTTTCGGTCCGACACATCCGTCTTCGGCAGTGAACCATGCTGTTCTTGGATCAGTGAAGACTACATTATCAGACGGTTTTTGCTTTCCTTGCTGGAACTTCTTGAATATTGCCTGTATGGTGCTGTTTATTGCTTTCCTTGCTGGAACTTCTTGAATATTGCCTGGATGGTGCTGTTTATTGCTTTCCTTGCTGGAACTTCTTGAGTACTGCCTGGATGGTGCTGTTTATTGCTTTCCTTGCTGGAACTTCTTGAATATTGCCTGTATGGTGCTGTTTATTGCTTTCCTTGCTGGAACTTCTTGAATATTGTCTGGATGGTGGTGTTTATTGCTTTCCTTGCTGGAACTTCTTGAGTACTGCCTGGATGGTGCTGTTTATTGCTTTCCTTGCTGGAACTTCTTGAGTATTGCCGGATGGTGCTGTTTATTGCTCTGATTTCTGCTTGGTGGTTGTTATAGTATTATCCACATGGTTCATATAGTTCAAATGTATCACCATTTGGGTACTTTATTAGGGTTCCAAGCCCAGCATTTATAGTGGATTTAAAAGCAGAGCCGTCTGTATATGAATGTATCATAGTGTTAGGGTAGCTGTCAATTGTCTCCAAGGTTGTGGTCTTTAGAATTATTGGATTGGTTTCTCTTGTCATTGTACTTTCCAAAAGCAGGGTTCTTACTATAGGTGGTTTTAACTCCTTTCCTGGGTAACGAATTGAGCATTTTTGTGTTATTTCCCATATATGTGGAAGATGATTTTGTTCTGCTATGGTTGTTACTACTTGTAATGGGGACTTTTGTTGTTTTAATCTATTAATTGGTTTCCAGTTTTCAACCAGCTGTCTATTTGGGTGTTCTTGTCTCATTCTTCTGTAACCTCAGGTACTGCACATTTACGTCTTAGGTCCTATGTTGGCATCAATTTCGCAGGCAGCTGTTGGCGTGGTTCTCCCCCCCCCCCCCCCCCCCCCCCCCCCCACGTAAACCTGGGAGCTTGATTTTGATTTGGTCCAATTACTTCTGGGTTGTTTTGCTCATTGTGGTTTACAGTTGGGGGGTTGTAGTCCATAACTGATCGGACATAACACAGATAGAACCGCCTTAGATTCCCTTTTATCACATATAATGAGGCCAAGACCATAATTAAAGCTAACTTCAGGGTAAAATGGGCTGATCAACACCCCGAGTTCCGAAAAGAAGACAGCTACTATAACTTAACTAGAGAAGAGCAAGTCATCATCTTCAGACTGAGAACTGGGCATAACAGACTCAAGGGTCATCTTTACAACAAAATGAGAATTGGGACAGATGACAGGTGCCCATGTGGAGGGGCATATCATGACAGGTGCCCATGTGGAGGGGCATATCATGACTGTGGAACACATCCTGCAAAGCTGCATGCTCACGCAGGAAAAGAGAGACCAATTTTTGTAAGACAGATATGAGACAAAAGCTGTATGGAGACGAAACAGCCTTACAAACAACGGTGTCCTTTGTAAGAAAAACCAGAACCTTGATCTGAAGAAGAATAAGATTCCCTTTTTCTGCTCCCCATGTGGTGCTTGCAAGGTGTTTGACCAAATTCAGATGTTTGCTGGCCTTGTCTTTCATTTTGTGTGCAAAAGGGTGGAGCAATAGTTGTCTGTCAAGCTCAACTCCTAAGTACGACGGACCTTCATCTCTGGTCAGTAACTGTCCATCAAGTTTGAGTTGGTACACTTTCTTTCTTTCTTTTATGCTTCTGGTGAAGACTGTGAATACAGTTTTATGTGTGTTTATTTGCAGCTTACAAAGTTGTTGTCATTTTATTAACCTTTCCTCCATATTTTGTCATCTGCAGATCAATGAATACTGCTGTGGTGTATTTGCTCTCTTGGTAACTGTCTAGTTTTCTGTACAAAATAAAAAAGTTGGTCATCAATTCTGCAGTCTTGGCTGTCATCAATTATTTTATTGGTTCCAGCCTCCAGTGATTCACCATTCTTTCAGCAAGCTTACCAATTGTTGATGTCAGCGAGACTAGCCTGTGGTTCACCATTCTTACCAATTGTTGATGTCAGCGAGACTAGCCTGTGGTTCACCATTCTTACCAATTGTTGATGTCAGCGAGACTAGCCTGTGGTTCACCATTCTTACCAATTGTTGATGTCAGCAAGACTAGCCTGTGGTTCACCATTCTTACCAATTATTGATGTCAGCGAGACTAGCCTGTGGTTCACCATTCTTACCAATTGTTGATGTCAGCGAGACTAGCCTGTGGTTCACCATTCTTACCATTTGTTGATGTCAGTGAGACTGGCCTGTGGTTCCCCATTCTTTCAGCAAGCTTACCAATTGTTGATGTCAGTGAGACTAGCCTGTAATTTTTTGGGTCGTTGGCTGGTTTATTTTTTTTCAATATTGGCTAGATGTTTGCAGTAAGCCATGCTTTTGGAAGTGTGCTTTCCAACTATGTTCTGTTAATGAATTTCAGGAGGATAGACTTTGCTTTTAGGCCAAGGTTCACTATAATTTTGTATGTAATGTTGTCTGTCCCTGGAGCCTTTTTGGTCTTCATTTTTCATAGCGCATTATTCATCTCCTGTGTTGTGTACAAAGTTTCAAATAGTGCAATGTTTGCTTTGGCAGCTCTTTGTTGTGTTCTTGTTGTCTTCTTAAATGCTTTGTCTAGTTTCCTGTGATATGTACATGGTGGCATAAATTACACATTCAAAACAAAAAAGATTTGTAAGAAGTTTGGTATTGTACGAGGGGCGATCCTAAAATAACTCCTCCTATTTTATTATAATGTCCCACATCATCAGAAGTGGCTTTTGGCAGTAAAGTTTGAACCTTCCTGTCAATATCCGTAAAATTGTTTACATCCGATGGCAATGGATGAGCAGTCTGACAAAATGGCATCTGTCATGGAAGTGCATCATAAATAGAGGAGCATTACTGAATTCTTTTATGCAACAAATGTTCCACCAATTGACACTCATCGATGCTTGTGAACGTTTACGGAGACCAAACAGTGGATGTTAGCCCATTGAGGCGGTGGGTTGTGCATTTCAGTAGTGGCGAAAGTGACATGAAGGACAAGCAACGTTCCGGACGGCCATGCACAGCTGTCACACCATGCAATGAAGGACGTCTCAACCAGCTCATCCGCACAAATTGGAGGATTACGACCAGGAAACTGTCTACGTAGCTGGATACCAGCTTCAATGCCTTAGAAATGATGGTGGCCCTGTTGGAATTTCATAAAGTTTGCACCAGGTGGGTTTCACGAATGCTCACACAGGAACAGACAGAACATCGTATGCAGGTTTGTCATAACCTCTTGAACCATTACGAGTACGAAGGTGAGTTTCCAGGATAGCATCATCACTGGCGAAGAGACGTGGTTCCACCACTAAAAACCAGAGTCATCATCACTGGCGAAGAGACGTGGTTCCACCACTAAAAACCAGAGTCAAAAAGGCAATTCATGGAGTGGTGTCATATGAATTCCCCCATCAAGGAAAAAATTAACGACGCAGCTCTCAGCGGGTGAAGTGATGTGCACTGTCTTTTGGGATAGGAAAGGTGCAATCCTTCTTGATTTCCTGGAACCTGGACAAACCATCAACTCTGACAGTTACAATGTGACGCTGATTAAGTTGAAAGCTCAAATTTCCAGGGTCAGGCCAGAGCTGTCTTTTGCAACACAATAATGTCAAGCCCCATACACATTTGACGATTGTTGAGACATTGTCAGTCTTGGCTGCACTGTCCTACCACACCCACCGTATGTTCAGGATTTGGCACCTTCTGACTTCAATCTGTTTGGGTCAATGAAAGATGGACTACGGGGGAAGCCAACATTTTCCTAGCAATGACACCGTTATAGCAGTTGTAAAACAGTGGATCACCTCCGCTGGTGCAGATTTTTACGTGTGTGGCATGTATGTTCTTGTTCATCATTGAAGAAATGTACAGCCAAGGTTGGTGACTATGTTGAAAAAGTTTTTTGAAGGCAAGACAATGCTCTATCAAATGCTCTTTTTATTTGTTATAGTTTTCATGAAATAAAATAGGAGGTATTACTTTCAGAGCGTCTCTGGTATTACATTTTTCAAAATGTTGCCCAAGTAAGTAAAGTAAAGTGGAAATGGTGTTTTTGAAGACTCCATTGTACTAAGCCGCAGCCTGTGAGAGGGGGGTGGCCAGTGCCTTTTCTTGCTGTTTTTACTTTCTCTAACTTACATGTCAAGTACCCATTTACAGCTGGGTTGACTGGAGAAGCGGCCCCTGATTAAAATCATGACCCTAATGTTTTTAGTCTCCTGACGCGATTCAAACCGAGGTACACTGTTTCCACAGAAAATAACAAATTGCTTACTATGAACTGAGTTAACGCACCCCCGCATTATTATGAAAATAATTTTGGTTGATCTCAGGGATCTCCATGTGCCCATGAACACCATTTGTCAGATACCATACACAAGGACAAGGCAGTGCAAAACATTTCAAACCTATGTACAAACATTAAGTTTGGTCAGAAGGTGACGGACTCACCAAAGATTTTGTTTGTTTGAAGAAACTGTTTTATGTTAGTCTTCTGCACACCAGCAGACTTGACAAAAGCAAACTGTTGATACCATCTAGGCTTTTCATATTTATTTCCAATTTTTCTTGCACCCCATAAATCAATGATCAAAAAGTCTCCAACCAATGGAATGTTTCTTCTGTTCTGCTGTGTGACCAGTCCTGAAATTAAGATAATTATAAATGTCAATCTATTGTCCCAAAAAACAAAAAGGAAGTCCACACATCTGTATAGAGACAATACAAAATCTAAATCATTAGAATGTGACTTATCAATGCTATGTTTCTATGAAATCAACAAGAAAAAGATGTAAATGTGCTTAGTGTAATATGTTATAGCAAATATGATTGCTGAAAATATGAGCAGCAGTTAAAGCATATAAGGCCATCACTATTGGCATTCCCGGACAAGCTCTATGGTGATACAAATTTCCTAAAGCTGACCACTGATTTCTGTTGTATCTTGAAGTATAAAAATAAGAGGAAGCAGCAAGATCATAACTGATTCTGAACAACAAAAAGTTCATATGAAAATGTCAAACACCAAATAAACCATATTGGCCCAAATATAGGTTCTATTTTGTAAATGGCTTCCAAATGTTGCGCCTGCAATGTATTGTGACAGATTTAGTCTTGGCAGACAAATCTTGTCTCCCTATTGACAGCTTATTTTTGTCTAGAATTACTTCGCAATCGTAATTATAGATATTTCTTTAAATTTAGAGGTGGACTTTCTATCGGACCTGACAACTCACGTCAGTGTCGCAGATTAATATCGGCACCCAGGACGCCATTTTGAAAGTAGGACCAGTAGAGAAAATAGTCCAAAGGGATTATAAAAGACGAGGCGGGCCTGGAGCCCGAGTGATATTTTTCCGAGATATTCAGAGAGAGACGGCCTTTCAGAGCCGACACATTTCGGTCATATTTCAAGAGAGATTTCGAGAGTGAACAATGCATTTACAAAGAGACATTTTGGAGAGGAACATTTTCAGAGACACTTAGAGAAGAGTGAACGTCGCATTGATGGAGTTCCAGTTTATAGAAGTAATGTATTCATAATTTTAATTTGTGAGTAGATTAGAATTCATCAGGTTAAAGTTTGGCCAGCGTCAGACACGTGGGCGACCTTTCAAGTTTATAGTCATCGCAAAGATCTCACAGAAGCAGCCTAGATCCTAGATAGGCTGAGAGAAAACTTTACTATTTTACACGTGTGTCGACCCGCGCCAGGTTACCATGTGGGTCAACCTGCCTTTGTTCAACACACGCCAATTTAAACAAGTGGTTGCCTTGCCAAGTTTATAGTCATTGTAGATTTTCAGCAGTAGCCTAGTCTTTCGACATCCACCACGCAGATCGATAGTCGTCTCTGAGGAACGGAACCAAGGACGTTTATCTGGGTTGGGTTTAAACCACGAATTAACCATCAGCGTCAATACGCCATAATTCGGATTCACGATACAGCAGGCCAATTACGGAAAGTAGACTGTGGACAATAGTTTTAGGTTTAGCAGTAGTGAGTGATTTAAGTTAGGTAACCATTAGTTAGGAGCGTGTAGGAAGTTGTGCATGATAGAAGAGTGATTTAAGTTAGGTCACCATTAGTTAGGAGCGTGTAGGAAGTTGTGCATGATAGAAGAGTTCAAAAGTTGTAACGTGTAGTAATAAAAAATTTGTTTTTATGGTTTTGAATTAGTGTCCGTAGTTAGTTTATTGAAGTGTTAGTTGATGTGATAGATTTTAAGACTGAAAAGGTGGATAGTCGAGGTGCGGCCTCAGAGAGCCAGGAGAGCAGAACCCTGTTCCGTCTGCTACAATATGTACAGCCTAATAAATGTCAACAGACAAAAACAACTGTAGATTGCTAAAGAGGTCTTTTTTGTAGTATGTTGGAAGTGTAGTCATGGGTGCAGGCAGGAATGACCTAGTTACATTGAAGTTTTCCATATGAAGTTTTTACCTTTACTATAAACTAAGAGTTTAGCAGTATTATTTGAGGTCATTTATAATTTACGTTGAACTCAAAGCTTTGCGGTTATAATATATTATAGCATGCACTATATACAAATTAACATTCTCCACACAAAAATAACTTGAGAAATAAAGAGGCAAGATAGCAAAACAAATTGACAAAATATATAATCTCAGAAAAACAACCGAACCTAGCAGAAGAATAATTAACATCAACACTGTTTAATAAGACATATCATGATAGAGTCTCTAAGAAATGAAGAGCTAAGACAATTTGGCAGGTAAGAAATTTAAATAGGGACAGATAGAACTCCAAACTAATATACAAACATACAGATATTTCTCTTCGCTAACACTATGATGTTCGTCGATCACATGTGATGAAGACCACTCTCTTTGTTCAGCCATGTGGACAGTCTTTTCTCTTGCTGTTTGTGCTGAAATGGGTGACTTGCGCTGTGATATGCATTAAAGTGAGGAAGATTATCTTTTGTCAACCTTACTCTCTCGTCCTGAGCTACTTTTAGACAATAGCAAGACATTATCGAGACGACTGGAGATACCACAGTATGCAGTTTTTTCCTCGGGTTTACTCCCGAAGCCTTTCCCATAAACAATTATCCTGCAAGGCAGCAGAGGGGGGAATGGCATCTATGTTTGAGTGTCTTGCCTTTCCTATAACCGCAAGAGGTCATAGGGACATCACTCAGCGTGTGAGTGATGTGTTGGGCTTCTCTCCCAGGCGACGTATTCTAGTCTTGTGTCAACATTTCAGTCACACCAAAAAAGACGCTGTCTGCAGCTAAGGCACAAGGGTGCCAATCTCGTGAAGTTCAGTCATGTGCACTAGACCATGAAAATAAGACACAGGTTTAATGGTACTACTATTTAATATAGCTAATGTCCATGCCAGGATAATCGGAGGGTAGAAAACATAAAAATGAACCAATTAACTAGTCCAAATGGAAAACGACACGTTTCCGTGAACACAAGTGTAAGTCGTCGACTAGTGTAAATTCCAGGCAAATCCATGATCTGGTGACATCCATAATGAACTAAAGCACCAGAACAATGTAAGATTAGCAGCTGGTACAGCGTGATCTTTGCTGCTCATCACTAACACGATAGAGATTCCCTAACCTCCCTTCCGCCGCAAAGTCTTAAGGTTTCATCATTTATTGTTAATATAGTTTGCATGACAATCAATTATATACAAAATACTGAGACTCTGGGGCCAAGGGACAGCAATGAGTAAGCTGAAAGCAGCAGTGACTTACAGCGAGTTGCTTGTATCACAGTCAGCAAACCATAACTGACCAAAACCTTATTCCACTTCCAAGTGGCAACCCTGTAGACATGTCACACTTGTGCAGGTTTGCTAAGAGAAAAAGGACATCAGAAGAAAGGTAAATGAGCTCTAAAAATGCTTCCAAGTGGCAACCCTGTAGACATGTCACACTTGTGCAGGTTTGCTAAGAGAAAAAGGACATCAGAAGAAAGGTAAATGAGCTCTAAAAATGCAGTGCTGAAACTGGATGTGCGAGGCCAAAAGGTGCAGATAACGCAACCTCGATGTAAACTACGACACGCCCTTTTCAGAAAGAACGCTGAAAAAGAAATACATGTACAAGAGACAATATTTACAATATTCAAACGGTCGACAGGCCATTACTTACTGAAAAGTAATCTGTTCAATCAATTTTTACTTGGACCAATAGACATATGTTCACGTAGAGAGGACATACAAACAGTAGAACATGTTAGAGGAGTCGCTTAGCTCAGCTGGTTAGCAACCTGGCTTGGCATCGAAGTGGTCCTGGGGCGGAAATGTTTTTTTCAGACTGCAACAACTCCCGGACCGACCCAGCCTTAAATGAGTACCGGTTCAGTACGGGAAGTAAAAGCAGCGAGGGAGAGGAGATGACTACTGCTCTCATTTAGCTGAGTCTTTGAAATGTGAGATCGCTAACACCGCACACCCCTACGGCAGTAATACTATAGGTTAATTTACTTATAAAACGACAAAGGAAGCCAGAGATAGACAAGTTTATGAGCAAAAAAGATGATTACTTGAGCGTGAACAATGAAGCAGAAGAAAATATAGAGTGATGTCAGTGAAGAAAATGTCAGCACATTGAAAATTACTAAGCTGTCATGGTTTTTCATTCTACTAACCTGTGACCTCAATATAGATAAGGCTACGTCCTTCATTTGATTTATAAGGATGGCATGGATTACATACACAGTGGACTTCCATGTTTACAGATGGCTGTGATTTAGACATTTTCCAGTCTCTGAAGATCTGTAGATATGAACAACCTTGGAGCTTAGCAAGAAAGAATCTGACATATAACAATCGCGTGTGCATGCACCAAAAGAAATGTTATTCTTGTCCCCTTTCACTCCAGTCAGAGCAGTGGGTCACCACATCTTTCAGGAAAGTACTTTGCATGCTCTTGCAGTGGTGGTTTCTGTAGTCATTTATTCTCCCCAATGAGGTCACTAGCCCCATACACAACTCCCTTTTGTCGCCTATCACGACGTACATGGAGGTGCAAAAAAACTCCATTCTTTCCCAGTAAGGAGCCCCGTAATCCAGCACGGGTAGAAATCTTCTTCAATGTTCAATATTCATGGTAAAACAATGGATGCAAGCAGTAAGTATAAACACGTAATACATCAAGAAAGAAAGTAAATATTCAGTTTATCTCTGATTCTGAGTAAAAGTGAAGCCAAAAAAACAAATGACGAAATATTCGCACATCATATTCTGAGACGGGATCAAGATGCTGAGCACCGCATGAGTTGCAGCGATCAGCGACCCATAGCTGACTGCTTGTGTCAGGGTCAGCAAACCAGAACTACCAAGACACTTCTACACATCCACGAGGTGATCCTGGATAACAGGCTGCAACAGAGGAAGAAGGGACCAAAGAGGGAATGCTAACCTGGTACTAAAAAAATGTTTGTCGAAGTCGGATGTGTTAAACCGAAAGGTGCAAATATCGCAGTCATGCTGTAAACTACGACACAACACATTCCGTTCTCTGGACTACATTCTGCTACTTAAGTCCTTGTCAGAATTTGGTAGCGGGAAATTGAGAACGAACGAATCCAAGTTATATTCTCATTCAATTTTGTTACACTCTGAACTTTAAGAACTGCAGGCCATACAGCACAGTCCTGCAACATGGATTGCAACCGATAATCAAAATTGCCCAAGAAGTTCGAAGGAAGACGCTGTGTGTGTGAGACAGAGATGAGAACAGGTCCATTGCCACACTGACAGCATGTCATTAGAGCTAACTAACAATGCAGCCCAACTTCTCCAGGATTGTAGACTCTCTGACTCACACCATTGCACAGCCAATATTCACATTGCTTTGTGTTTTTGTAACCTTATCAGAATGAAATAAAGCTCTGTAAACAATACACCACATATGATATACAGAAATGCACGAGAGAATAAGTTGTTTTAAAGGTAGTCAACATCATGTGAAAGAATGTGATGGCTGGTTAGGTCGGGTCAGGTCATCCCGTAACCAGTGAAGTCGTTGGGGCACATTTGAAGACTTCCTCACAACGACACGCCATCTTTCTTTCTCTGCCATCGGCCGATGCCTGTGCCTCTTATGATTGGAGATTGGTCAATTCTTTTATATTGTCCTCCCACCTCTTTTTGGGATGACCTCTTCGTCGTCTGCCTTGAACCTTTCCGTGCAGGATCGTATTTGCAAGACCATTTGTTCTCGATATGTGACCGTACCAAGCGAGTTTCCTTCTTTTGACAGTTGCCAAGAGGTCTTCAAAAGGCCCTATTGCTGTTGTAATTCTTTCTTATATTTCCTAATTTGTAACTCGATCATTGTATGTGACTTCTAGCCTTTGGAAACATCTCATCTCCCAGGCCTATATCCTCCGCTGTAATTGTCCATGTCTCACAAGCATAGAGGAATATTGACAGGACCAATGTACGCATTAATCTAATTTTCGTTTCTTAGTGCTAACCGTCCAATTAACATAGATAAGAAAGACAAAATGTGCATATATTTTGTAAACTCAGGATACAAGACCCATGCAGAGCCTAAGAATAAGATGGATAGCTTGTACTGCAATACACCTGAATGAGCTACAAACTGCACATTGTAAACTTGAAAATAAATTATAAATAAAATATGTAAAATTACTAACTATATACATTCACAATAAACAAGGGGAGAGGAGACTAATGTCTGGTCAAGCAAAACATACTGATCAGACAATGTTGATGAGGGTCAGACAAACATTCTGACTAAGACCCCACCTCACTTCCATGCAGTTTACCCTGGAGACAGACTGTTAGTCTTACTAACGAGATGGACAATGACATGTCACACAGATGAAGCCAAACATAGCACAACTGCCTGGAGGACTCCAGTCCACCTTCATCAGCATGTTCAAGAAGTGAAGAAAGCTATGCAACTGACCACTTAACGGCCTTTTCAGGATGTACAAAAGAGTAACGTACTGATCATGGACATTCAACAGCAACAAAATTAACAAATAATCTGCAATGCTGTAAAAGAAATTTATAATTGCTAAAGTATATTCAAGGCCAGATTTGCTTTTGATTCTCAATGTCCAACATAGAACCCTATTATCTCTGGAAATCCCAGAGTAATCGGTCCCACGGTATAGCTAGAAAATATAGGATGTAACTTATATACATCCAGACTGAAAACTTTCACCACCAGATGTCTCTGTTGCATACTTCATGTTAGATAGACAGACGTAATAATAAATACAGATTTGTAGCAAGGACCACAACAACTGCCAAAGCAGTTGAAAACTAGAGACAGAAAGTTGGGATTGATTGGACAGACCCTCAGAAAGAAACATGACCAGACATGTGTTGGATGAGAGCTAACAAAGAAATAAAAACACGTGGAGGCTAAAGAAAACCTGGCAAGCGGGAGTATGGATAAAAGCCCAAAATAAAAATGGGCGGAGAGTATCCATTGCGGTTACTGTTTACACAGGGACCAGATCACTCTCATAGCACAGGAAATAGAGGATGCTTACCAAGAGAAAAAGCATTCAGTAGCGGTTTTGGTGGATCTAGAGAAGGCATTTGACAAGGTATGGAAAGAGGGACTTAAAGTCAAGCTGCGAAGAAGCGAAGTATGTGGGAAAATGTACAGATAGATCAGCCACTACCTCGAAAACACAACAGCCAGAGTTCAAGTACAAGGGCAGATGAGCAAAAAGGTGACCCTGGAGCTAGGAGTAACCCAGGGGGGGGGGGGGGGGGCGCCCCTGCCACCGACACTTTTCCTGGAGTATATAAACAACATCACAGAGAATATACCAAGAAGAGTCCACAGCTCCATGTTTGCAGACGATCTGTCTATGTGGACCTCTGAAAAGAATCTCACAATAGCAAACAATCGGATGCAGCAGGCCCTTACATCGTTGGAGGAGTGGGCGAACTCATGGCTTGTCAAAATAAATGAGGAAAAAACAACATTAACGATATTCTCGCTTTCAAATAAACCACAGAACACCACAATAAGTCTTAGCGGCAAATATCTGCGGCCTAACGACAACCCAAACTACTTGGGAGTCATATTTGATGGGGGAATGACATGGAAAAATCAGATCGAGAGAAACCGAATGAGAGCCAGACAAAGAATGGCAATCATGAGGAAACTTGCTGGTACAAGCTGGGGAGCAGACGAAAGAATACTAAAGAAACTGTACACTGGAAGAGTCAGACCAGTTCTCGAGTATGGCATTGCGGCATGGACAACAGCAGCAAAGATGAACTTTGATTAAATTAGCAAACTTCAAAACCAAGCCATGAGACTTATAACAGGAGGTATGAAGTCAACGCCAATTGTAGAACTTGAAAAGATTACAAATCTGCAATCCATGACCGACAGAACAGACTGCAGAGTCCACCAGCAAGCAGAGAAACTCAGAAGACTGACAGACCATCCAATGCATCAGAGACTAAATAGATTTGGAAATGGGAAACTAAAGCGGAGAAACTATGCAGAAATAGCCAAAGCAAAGATGAGCGAAGACCCTATGAACACCGTAACAAAACCAAACCCATCCCTACTGTACGCAAACCCACATGGAAGCAGCATATCATTCCGGAGGTGGTAGAAAATATACCAAGTATTGGAAACAAGAACAGCCAGACTGAAAAAGAAAGAAGAGACATAACCCTGAGGTACATAATGAAAAACTACCCAAGCATGGACTGGACCCATGCATACACCGACGGTTCTGTAACAAACACAACACAGAACAGAGGGGTATTCCTGAGCCTACCAAATAGTAGAAAAATAACACTGTCAGTGGCAACTGGAAAATACTCAAGCAATTTCAGAGCAGAGGCACTGAAGGCTGCAGTAAAAGCAATGCTGACAGGCGAAAGCAATGAAAGCCAGATTGTCCTGCTTACAGATGCCCTGGCCGTAGTCACAGCACTAAAAAGCCAGAAAAATACTGAACTTAATGATTTAAGAGCAGTACTCTGTCAACTATGCCAGCAGTCCGTCAGAAAAATACTGAACGTAATGATTTAAGAGCAGTACTCTGTCAACTATGCCAGCAGCCCGCACCAAAAAGAGTAGTGGTACAGTGGGTTCCATCCCAGAGAAAGCACATGTGGCCATCACCAGTGGCAACACTAGACAAGCTCCATGGCAGTGTCGACAGGCTTAGGATGACAGCTGCTTTCTTCGAACAAATACAAGTTGATGTCTGACAGCGTACGAAGAAGAAGGATCCCAGGTCCTCTTACTGGGGAGTAATGAATAGGTCCACTGCATCTCCATGCATGTCATAAAGGGTGACTAAAGAGAGTCATGCATGGGGGAATTGTAACCTTTCGTGCAAAACAAACTGCCAGAGAAAGGCAGGTAGGTTATCCGCTTAGGCGACAAAGGCCCATCGTGCCAACAGTGTGTGTTGACTCGCCAAGTCCCATACTGTGTGTGTGTGTGATGATGATGATGTAATTCTGATTTGATCTAGCCAGGTATTACAAAGACGCCTGTGAGGGCAGGACCCTGATGGAGAGGATTTTTCATCCCTGATGTCCATGGCATATTTTAAGAACTGGAGGACGAGGAATTCCTCTGTAAGGTTGGCCACCACTGCAAAAGCACGAAGTGCTTTAGTGTAGACTTCGCAAATGAGACCAACTGTAGTGGTGGCCCTCTACCCCAGCAGGAGTGAAAATGGGACAAGGAAAAAAACAACTAATAATGCTTAAAAACAAATTAAAAACTGAAAGTGTAATCACTGCCACTTTCAGTCTAAATTATTGAGCAAACTACTTAATTTCTATTATGATATTAACACATGTTCAGAAAGATGTACATGGAAAAATTCACGCCACAGCAAAAGAGAAGCTGAGAAAAATGGAAAAATTCACGCCACAGCAAAAGAGAAGATGAGAAAAATGGAAAAATTCACGCCACAGCAACAGAGAAGCTGAGAAAAGCACAGAAGTAAGAACTGGGGTGGTGAGACAAGCTGGATTGGAAAACAAAAGAACATCTGAAGTGTGAAATACTCAAATAGTTGAAAATTCTGGCCATACGTTCATAACAATTACAATGAGGCCTGACATATGATGATAATATTACTCACTGACCACATCCAAAATAATCATATACATGGTCTAAAAGTAAATTTATGACAAAAAGTACTCACAGTCTCCCAACACTCAAGAACCAACAGATTTAGTGTTATGTCTACATATTCATGAAACGTGGAGTAAGACATTCTGAGCCGAGAGCAGACTTCCGCTATTTTATTTTGTTTGCCAAACAGTTCCGGCAGAGACTGATTGACTTCTGGTAAAAGAAAAAGCAATGTTTCATATAAATATTTATGTAAAAAATATGTGCACATTTTTTTTCTCTACTCTGTATGAGAAAGAGAGAGAGAGAGACATCTTTCTTCATGTGCCATCTGTGTAGCATTTGTTAATTTTAATCCGTATCTCTTGTGTGCTTTTATATATATATCAGTTTTTCTTACAGATTCCTGCTTAGTCACTAGCTGAGATACCCGTGTTTCCTGGGATATATATATATATATATATATATATATAAATGCAGGTATTTAATGGTTTAGTGTCTTTGGTGAATCAAACCGAGCAGAATTTAACACAGCATTCCAAACGTGACACAAACAACTCACACTGTGAATGTTGATATGGATACTTGCAATGGCATCACAATTCATATTTTTGTTTACTGTCTTTCAGCAACAAAAAAGAAATATTTTCTGATAGTTTTGTCCGTCACAAGTGATGAAGACCACTCTCTTTGTTCAGCCGTGTGGACAGTCGTATCTCTTGCTGTGTCCGCTGAAATGGGTGACTTGCGCGGAGATTTGGATTAAAGTGAGGAAGAAACTGCGCCTTTTGTCAACCTCACTCACAGAGCCTAAGCTACCTTTTGCCAGTGACAAGACATTCATCGAGACGACTGGAGATATCATAGGATGCAGATTTTGCCTCAGGGTTACCACCGAAGCCTTTCCGTAAACATGTAACCCGCAGGATAGAAAGGTGGGAAGGCATCTAACGCAGTTTGTCGTGCCTTTTCGATAACCACAAGAGGTCGTATGGACAACACTCAGCGTGTGAGTGAGTCTGGCATCTCTCCCCAGCTGTATTCAGTTCATCATAGTAGCATCTAAAATTCCCACACGCCATATTCGTGAAGGTGAGCCGGCAGAACTAACCCGTGAGATACGACACAGGTATAACTAGTTTAAGCGTAGCGCCATTCATGATTCAGCCGGCGTCCAGACCAGGATAAACGGATGGAAGAAATCACAAAAAAAGAACGAAATAACAAGTCCAGACGGAAAACAACTCCACGTATCAGTGAACACAAGTGTAAGTCGTCGACTAGTGTGAATTCCAGGCAAATCCGTGGTCTGGCGGCATCCATAATGATCCAAAACAGTAGAGAAATGTAGACTCGCAGCCAGTTACGGCGCCATCTTTGCCAGATTTTCGGTTCTAATATAGTCTAAAACCATATTAGTTCTTGTTGACCTGTACTTCTACAGGGGTAGATGCCACTGTGCAGTTCTCAGCTCTGATATGAGTTGGATGTAGCTGGGAGAAAGATTTCCTGCTTACCGGGCTAGACTTGAGCAGCTTAATACTCTGCTGCATTGGGACAATCGCGTACAGAGGCTGGTCAACTGATGTGCAAGTTCATATTAACAGACTCAAACACTAGAGCAAAGTAGACCCGCAGCCTAACCATGGCCGGTGTTATGCCATGTTACACAGTTGCCTCTTATGACATGTTCTCTGTGAGGCAGTGGTGCTACACAAAGACACAGACACACCACTAAAACCATAAAGAAATCAAAAGAGATTGCTATGCAAAATTTGGTGAAGCTGTGACCTGAGATGCTGGCAAGCATGATCAATTTTGTTTTTCTTTTCACAGATCTTTGCTTACTATATAGACTTGCAGTAGTTTTTGACATTGTCTGGGATAGTAACTGAGTATTAAACTTTTAGGGACCCCATCCCTGCACCCCTTTTCACTCTCACATTCCCATTGCACTCACTCACAACCCCTCTAAAGAGGAGGGGGTGGGGTGTCTTCTTCAACGTTTGTCTTGAAAAGGCTCTTGTAACCTTGCACTGCAGTTTACATCGAGGCTGCATTATCTGCGCCTTTCGGTCTGACACATTCGATTTCAGCTGACCTTTTCAGGTGCCGGATTTGTCTTGACACTGCAATCCATCTTTTCTTAACCAGACTACACTAGTACAGCCTGTTTCCAGGGCTGCCATCTGGAGGCTCTGGTTTGCTAATCCAATGCAAGCGATCAGCTTTGAGTTGCTAGATGTTGTCAGCTCATTCAATGTGCTGCACCCCCCCCCCCCCCCCCCCATGTCATTTAACACAATATTTCAAATTATGCTAAATTTTTACTCTCAAGCCAATCAACATATCAATCTCAATCCCTCATCTGGTCTACCCCTTGAACATCTCCTAAGTCACCTCAACCTAACCTTTTCCCTTCCCCCTCTCAATCATCCACAACAAAAGCAGACCCTCGTTTCAAGAGGGCAAATGACACAATACAGAGAAAGCCACAAGGAATCGCATGCGCAGATGGATCATGCATTATACCCTCAGACAAGAAAATTGGGCCATGGAGTCAGAGTTGTCTTCAGGACCATAAAAGGTAACTGCAAAATTTGGTTAGGATCGGTGGAACAGTTTAGAATTGCATATGGAACAAAACAAAAGACTTTCTATATATATATATATATAAAGATGATAGAGGCAATACAGAAAACAAACAACGAGTCACTGTTATCAGAGCAGAAAAGATTCTTAACAATTAGACTACATCCTTAATCTCCAATTTCTACCTTCCCACTGTGGAATCACAGGAAACAAGAGAATTGCACTCTAGCAAAAGATGGCAATAAAAGGGCACAATTTAATCATTGAGTACTACACAGAGAGATCAAGAACACCATCAGAAATCAGTATATACACAAATGGAGAGAAGACATGAACATAAACAGTAGACCAGACCCAATTCACCAACTCAAAAGAAACCATCAGACTACCTTATTTCACCTGAGAACTGGTCACTGCAGAACTACTAGAACATCTATACCGACTAAAGATCTCACACGCCAATGAATACCCATGCAGAACAGGGGGCCAAAATCCTAAACACATTCTACACGAATGCCCACTTTATAGGAAAATGAGATACCAGACCTAGCCAGAGGTTGCTGAGCTGAGACAAGAGTTGTGACACAGCCGCTCTGACCTAGTGAAGAAGACTACAGATTTCATCATGACGACTGGCCTGCAGATATAGCATGACCAAAGTTACTGAATGCAAAGACTAACTAAAAGGGGAAGGAAAACTGAAGAAAGAGCAAAATTTATTTTAAAATAACAGCAATCATGAATACCAACATCAGAAACATAGCCACATGCAAAATAGAGAGTTTGATATAACATAAACATACAACAACAAAAAAACTCAAGTGACAATATTCAAGCTACGAAAAAGAAATATCAGTTCAACAAATTAATAATCTTGACACATTAGCATATGCCTGTATGGTGAGGACAAATAAGCAGAACATGTTCACCAAGTCTGTCAGCAGACTGTCATGAGAGGAGCAGAGTAATTACATGGCTTCTTCATACACTTTAAGAGAATAACTGTATGTTGCCAAGAGAAGTCTGAGACAGGCCCTAAGTTTATGTGGGAAATGTATATTATTTTCAGAGCGAGGGATATAGATTTTATTTTTAGAGCAAACAATGAAGACGGAAAACATACACTAAGAGAATGTCAGTTAAGTAGAATCTAATTTACCATTTATTATGATGTCCAGTATTTATACAATTACAAATGAGAATATGCGTGTGCCGATATAATGATCCCTGAGGAATCCCCGGGACTTTTTACTGAGAATGAAAGAATAGGACCAAACGCACATCCAAGCAACAAAAGAAAATTATGCATGGAACTAGCAACATCATCATGTAAAACAAATTGCTACAGAAACTACAAGGCAAAAGCATTTTGATGCAGGCTTCCTAAAGGAGGTTAACTACAGTTGTGGTTCTATACTCTGGCTGGAGTGGAAAAAGAGACAAGAAGATAGGACAGTTGAGAATTAAAAGAATAGTGGAAGCATTAGTGGAAACTATACAAGGGTTATACAATTACAGCATATTTATATCTTTGCATTTAATAAAATTGTCTGCCGAGAGGCGGGCCCACTTACGAGGATGGATAGTAGCATCAATATATAATCCATACACCATCTGATAAAGACAGAGCACCGAACAAAACATTACATTCACATCTAATGATAATATTCAATTGCCATTTCATTCTGATGCATGTTACAGTATTTTCTTTGCATTTGATCATAATGCATATATTTTGCCAAGGATCTATGTCAATCTTAAGCCATCAATTGATGGTTTACCTTATCTTCGTGCTCTATTACCTACATACAACCTTCTTTAGCAACATGCCGGGAAGGAAACAGTGGTCAAATTCTGCTTATCAATATTCTAGCAGGAAATTCAGTTTAATTTAATACAATGAATGTATTTTTGATGTTATGAATTCTTTTACAAACTTTTTTCAAGAACAAAATGTAAATTAAGAACAAAATGTAAATTAAATTATGCATGGGGTTATCATTATGTACTGGCATCATAAATAAATATACTTTTTTGTTTAAACTACACAAAAGACGCACACACCTTTTTGTTTTTTGTATGTGTGTGAGTTGTGAGTAACTCTTACAAGTTTAACTTTATGCAATCAGCCCGAAGCTAATTAACTCAGGCTACAGTAGTTTCTGAATCTTCCATTTCCTTGACTCCTTTCTCCCTATGTGTTGGGGACTTATTATTTCTTGTTTCCGCCATTTTGAGGGAAGGAGACGACGTGGGCTAGTGGTTAAGTGGCACGGCTCATAAGCCTAAGGCGCTGGGTTCGATCCCCATCACAGCACCAGCCGTTACCCCGGGGAAGCAAACCCTTAGAAAATGCAAGAGGAAGCAGATCCTTACATGAAATGCATGCTGAAGTCGGATGCTGACAGGTGCAAAATAAACACCACAGTGCAACGCACACCGCCTTGGGTGTTAGAGAAATAAGACGAACGCCAAAAAAAAATATTGAGGGAAACCCAGATTAAGGGTACCACATACTTCCTGTGATTTTTCAGCACATATTGTTATTCTCATATTTGGTTTCCTAAGCACTTCTTTTCTTAATAGCCAGCTGCTTATAAATAATTGTAACTTTCTAGTTATCAATGCTGTTTTCTATTTAAACAAAATGGAAAGGAGGCCTAGTTGCCAATCGGGAATCAATGGATGGACAAATGATAGACACAAGGAAATGTATATGGAAATCAAATTAAAAGCGCCCGCCAGACCCTCCCCCAAAAATCCTAAAGATGGATTTTGATGACCATTTCCTCAACGTAGATGCGGCTCCCAACTTTATCTCCAGTGGACCCTGTCTTGGGTCACGGAACACCAGTGCGTAGTAAATGCTCTTTTAGAGGCATCTCGGATGTTGCAGTGTACAGCAAGGGAGTCTGACAAACACATGGATGGATAGACAAAATAAATCTTAACTATAAAGCAAATGAACAAAAACTGCTTGTGTCAAAAAACACAGTAAGATTGCTTCACTTAATTTAGTATAATCATTTTAAACTAACCTCTTTCTTTCAGCCAAATAGGATTCCATTTGAGAATTGTTGATAGGAAGAGCAATTTTGACTCTGGTTTTGACTTTGCACTCTCCCTTAGTTGCGAAAAATCAGGCAAATGAGAATCACTGAAGTTGACTTTAGATACGGTTTTACTGCCACTCTGATGCAATATTAATGCAGGGTTGCTCTTTAGGATCCCTTTCCCCCTTGGTAGGGTATCTGTTGCTGTTTTGGAATGAGCTGGTAAAGTTAATGAAATTGGTCCAGGTAAATTAATCCTATCTGGCTGAGGTGTGGGTGTTGAATGTCGCAGATCTGAACAATCTACAGAAACCACTGAATTAGTTGACTTGGACACTGCTGTTTGTACGTACTCTACAGCCGGTCCTGCAGGTGATCTTTGATGAGAGACTGACAGTCTATCAGATGTCTGTGTCTGAGAGATCAGCTTGTTTGGTTCAGATTCTGAGATTTTATGATATTTGGTTGAAACATGAGACAGACCAAGAAATGGACCTGTAGACCCACTGGTATGTGCTGTCGAGGCGGCAATATTTTCCAAGCCTATCACTGGAGTAACAGGCCAAGTTGGGTTTGCAGCCTGAGATAATATACTGTTGTTAGGTGCTGGGAGATTGAATAAGGGCACAGGAGACACTGTGCCTTCTCGACCAATATCTTTTTTCATGGTGACTGAAGCACCTTGATTAGGAACTCTTTTATTTGAAGACTGAACATTTTTACTTTGTTGATAATTTTCTTCTGAAGCTAATCTTCCCTGACTTGGTAAGCCACGTGCCAAATGTCTCTTGCTTATTGGAAGTTTTGCACTAAGAATGGGCAAACCGAGGTTCATCATATCCTGTGTTGATGGCATTTCCACATCCTCATTTTCGTCCTGCATATTTGATGCCGAGCTTTTTGCAATCTGAACATTCACAGGTTTTGCTGATCTGGACCCCATCAGGCGCTCCTGCAGTGTTTGCTTAGCAATTTCTACTTGAGATGTTAGTACTTTGGTTGTTGTTGTAGACTTTTTCCTAGGCCTTCTGGGCTTAGAAGAAACATTTTTTATTATTGAACTGAATTTATATTGCTTACCGTCTGCAGTTTCTCCTTTATTAACAGACAACCAAGAAGATCCTGAAAAACTTTCTGATGATTTGCCTTTCATTCTTTTGGGACTTTTATTATTTACTTGCATTCCTATATTTTCAATCCGCCGCTTTAAGGCTGCTGTTTTCTTGGTGTGTTCTGTTGAATGGCCAGTAGTTTCTCCAATACATTTTTTTTTGGCAGAAACTTCATTATTCTGTACTGCAGGTCGCTTGAAAGAAGTTGTGAAACTATGAAATTTGTCAGGAGGAGCATGAGAAGCAAGATGGGTTTTATGAGAATGAACAGTTTCTCCATCTGGATGCTTTTGCACAAGACATTTTTCAATTGTTCTCTGTTGTGTTATATTTGAGGTCACTGCTGCAATACGACCACTTAGGTCTTTCACATCAGGTATAATCAAGTTTTCTTCCATATAAGACAATACATTGTTCTCACCATGTCTCAAAGATGTTTGCCTGTCATTTATGTGTTTGAAACGAAATGCAGCTTCAAGGGATGTACCATTATTTTGAGCATGCAAAAGTGAGCTCGTATTTAGGGGGTGAGAAAGCTTGTAATCACTGGGTAGTATGGGTGGAGTATACTTCTTAAGTACCTCAAAGTCATGAGAGGGTTCTGCTGATGTCTTTATGTTCTCTGCACACTTGTCTTCTCTATGCAAATGTGCTGAAGGTAAAAATGTAGTAGATGGCTTTATGTCATCTGTTACTGATAATAAGCCATTCTGAACCTGTTTTCTAAGTGGTTCCAAAGTGTGCCTGCTTGGCAATTCACAGGTAATTGCTTCCGTGACATTTGAATCTGGTACTCCTTTTATGAATGAACAATCTATCAAACTTTTCATACAGTTTGGACTTTGAAAGATGTGTGTTATTGAATTGTGTCCACCCTTGACATCCGCATTTGATAAATGCACTTTTTGTGAATCGTTGGCTGAAAGTTCATTCCCCGCAGTTTTTAACAATGACCCATTTTTTTTAATGCTTTGTAACTGATTAGCTTTCAAATCCTTATTTTCTACATGTTTTGCATTTTGGTTTGGCTGATGCGCTGGATAGTCTTTATCAATTAAACTATTCTGTAGTATCATGTGGTGCGGATTATATTTACTGCACAATGGAGACTCCACAATAACAAATGGTGCACAATCTTCTCTCATAGACTGAACTGTGTTTGGTACCTCCATGGTGCTCTGAACATGGCTGATTTGTATGGAAGACAAAGCAAGTGACTTTCCATTCTTAAAAGTCTGGTCTTTTGAACTTTGTGGAAAATCTACTTGAGTGGGCAAAAGAAAATCATCCTGGCTCCCTATATCAGAATGAAGATGCCCTTCACTTGAATCTTTATCACCTCTTAAGGAAACTACTTCTGTCTCTTTGTCACATGGTCTCAAATCTGGCACATGCTGCATTTCTCTTTGAGTCTGAATTAAATATGGATCTTCTTTGTCTTTGCTTAAACACGGAGTAACTGCAAGTACTTCTTCATATTCTGCAAACGTGTCTTCAAATGATGAGCCATCGACATCTGTCTCTATACTGTATGGGTCCATATAGTCCTCACTAAATGAGGAAGCTGCAAGTGTTTCCCTATCATATGGACCGCCATATTTGGCTCCTGCTGGAGAATCTATCTGTGTCTCTATACTAAAAGGACCTTGTAAATCTTCTTTTAACAAGGAAGACATTGCCAGTGTTTCTACATCATAAGGATCTTGGTCTGTACTTGGTGAACACAAATCCTTTATACTAAACAAACCATCAGAGTCTTCACCTTCCATTTGAGGTACACTAACTGCAACCATTTCTTTCTTTCCTAAATGTGTATCTCTTAATGGTGATATTTCTTTCTGAGTTTGAATATAGAGATGGTTGTCTACATGTCTGCTTAGTGAGGGTAAATCTGCACTTGTTTCATTATGTCTTGGAGCTTGCTCTTGTAATGATGAGAAAGCAGTATCCATACCGAATGGATCTTGAGTGTCCTCGGTTATTTCTTCTTCAACTAAAGAGAGAGATTTTTTGGCCGAATATTTCTGTTGCATCTTGTTCGTGGATAAAAATTCTGAACCTTTACTTTGACAGGGAGAAACTGCAAGAGTTTCTTTGTAATATGGATCTTGGACCTCTGTTTCTGAGAGAACAATTATCTGTGTTGCCATATTGTATAAACTCTCATCATCTGGAGAATCTGAAGCTGTCATCCTTTCAAACTTATCTTTTTCTTCTAATGTCTGAGAATGCTCTTCAATATCATACGGATCTTGTGTGTCTTCATTTAATGACACAGAAACCGCAAGTGTATCTTTGTCATATGGAATATGGTCTCTTGTTTCTGACATAAGGATTGTATGATCTGCTGTCCTATTGAGTAATATGTCCTTGCCACCATTTAGAGGAGCTGAAACTGCCATTTCTTCAAAAAGATTTTTTTCTAATGCTGACTGGGAATTATTCTCAGTATCATACGGATCTTGTGTATCTTCATTTATTGGTGCAGAAACTGTTAGTATTTCTCTGTCACATGACTTTTTGTCCTGTATTTCTGAGAGAACTATTTTCTGTGTTGCCATATTGTATAATCTGTCCATGTCTGTATTTGGAGAGTCTGCAACTGTTTCCTTATCAAATAGATCATCTTCTTCTAACATCGCCCGAGAGTTGTCTGCAGCAATAGATGTATCTTGTATATTTTCATTAAATGACAAAGAAACTGCATGCGTAATGCTATCAAACATATTCCTGTCCTTTGTTTCAGAGTGACAACTTTTCTGTGTTGCTATTTCGTAAAAACTATCTGAATCTTCACTTCGAGAAGGAGAAACTGCAAGTGTTTCTCTATTATATGGATCATGAACATCTGTTTCCAAGAGAACAATTTTCTGTGTTTCCATATTGTAAAATCTCTCACCATTTGGTGAATCTGCTACCTTTTTAAATGGATCTTTTTCTTCTAAAGTTGCCTGAGAAAAGTCTTCAATATCAGACGAATCTTGTGTATCTTCATTTAATGGCAAAGTAACTGCAAGTTTTTCTCTGTCAAACATATTTTTGTCCGTTGGTCCAGACTGATTACTTTTCTGTGTTGCCACAGTAAACAAACGTTCCGAATCTTCACTTGGACAGGGAGAGATTGCAAGTGTTTGTCTGTTATATGGATCCTGGATTTGTATTTCTGAGAGAACAATGTTTTGTGTTGCAATATTGTATAAACTATCTTTGTCACCATTTGGAGAATCTGCAATGGTCATATTTTCAAACACATCTTTTTCTTCTAATGATGCCCAAGAGTTGTCCTCAGCATCAGACGGATCTTGTGTATCATCATTTAATCCCGCAGAAACTGTAAGTTTTTTCTCGTCAAGCACATTTTTGTTCTCTGTTTCAGACTGCGAACTTTTCTGTGTTGCTACAGAAAAAAAACATTCTGAATCTTCACTTGAAGTGGGAGACACTGCAAGTGTTTCTCTGTCATATGGATTGTTGTCCTCAGTGCCTGAGGGCATGTTTTTCTGTGTTGCAATATTGTATTGGCTCCCTTTGTCCCTATTTGGAGAATCTGCAACTGTTATCCTTCCAAATGAATCTGCGTCCTTTGTTTCAGATTGATAGCTTTTCTGTGTTGACGCCATAAAAAAATACTCTGAATATTCACTTGAGAAGGGAGATGCCACAAGTGTTTCTCTGTTATATATATTATCAGTTTCTGACAAAATAGTTTTCTGTGTTGCCATATTGTATAGACTCTCTTTGTTACCATCTGAAGAGCCAGCAACTGTTATCTTTTCAAATGGTTCTTGATCTTTCACTGCTAGCTGAGAGTTTGTGTGTAACTTGGTGCCAGCTGAGCTGTGTGTGTCTTGTTTAAGCAAGGAAGAAACAGCTGGTGATTGTCTTTCACACAGATCTCGGCAGTCTGTTTTTGGCTGCTGACTTACATGTGTTGCCATACTAAATAAACTTTCCCAGTCATCATCTGAAGAAACTTCAAGTGTTTCTTTTTCATTTGGATCTTGTTTTGTTTTTATCTCAAAGTTTCTGTGTACATCAGCGTCAGTTGGACCATGTGTGATTCCATCTAATGATGTAGAAACTGGAAGTGTCTTCACATCATACTGGCCTTGCTCTTCAGTTGCTGATGGAGAATATTCTTGTGTCTCTAAACAGAATGGGTCCTGGTTGTTACCATCTTCAAAGGAAGCCAATGGTAATGCTATGTTTTCCAGATCTTTAGACTGATCCAAAACAAGTTGCTTGTCTTTATCAATATTGGCAAGTGTGACGTGCATACTATCTTCCCCCCTGCTATTCTTGACTGCATCATTGACATCTTTACATTTTACCCCATCTTCAAGATGCTCAAATTCTCCATCTGAGTGAGCCACATAGTCTACCTGAGTATGAGCAAAATATGGGTCATTCACATCATCCATCTGTGATAAAAAATAATCATCATCATCATTAAATGTGCTTCCTGCTGCATGATCATCTGTGAAAGTGTCCAACCCAGATGGATCACTCTTCATACCAGTGTTGTCTTTAATATTCCTAGAGATATAAAAATCACTAGCTGTACCATCAGTGTTCTCTTTTGAAGAGTGTTTACTATTAGAAGCCCATCTGTACTGTAACAGAGAGCCAAGTGGTGCAGCTTCCATGTCCAGATCATCATAGTCACTCCAATTTTCATTATCTGCTTCAAAGTCTTCAATGCTATCAAATTTCCTAAAACTTGGCTTGTCGTTTAAGGATGTTTCTACATTTTTGTTTAGCTGACTAAATGCTGGTCTGTCACTGCATTCACTTTCAGCCATAACATGGTTGTCCTCTTCATCAATTTGTGGACTTCTTTCCTGAACAGCATCCAATTGTTGTTCAGATTCTTCTTTATGCGCACATTGGGTGCCCTGAATGGACTGACTCATAAAAAAATCATCATCATCCGAATCTAACAAATAAATCTCATCATTGATTTCAGTGTACATATAAACATTTCCTGTACTTGTAAAGGCATTATCATCTTTTTCTTTCTTCACAACTGCTAAGTCTGAACCTTCCACTCCTGTAAACGTAACTGAGACGTTAAGAGGTAGGGCTCCAAAAGATCCCTGTTCATCCTTATGTGTGGAATGAGCCAATTCTTTGCCAGATTTACTTTCTTTACCACTAAATTCTTGAAGAGTCTTTTCAAACCGGTCTGGTAGAATATTAACAGGCTCATCTTCTGAATCCAGCATTTCCAGAATATCTATGATCTTGCTATGAACATTGTCTTCAGAGTGTTCACTGCAAGGAGCCGAGTTCTCAGTGAACATATCAACCTCAGCTGCCGTAAGATGTTCACTTGCAGACAAATTACACTTTTTGTCTGCTGAGACAGAGCTGCTGACCTTAATGTTGGTAATTGAATTTATCGGTGAAGACAGCCCAAATGAACTTTGTTTTTCAGAGGACACTGGTGTAGATGTGATAAGATGTTGAGACAACAATGGAGGAGAATTATCATCACATAGTTCATTTTCATAAAAACTTGATGGCTTCTGTTGTAAGGAAGGCATCGAGCTTATAGATGTATGAGATGATGTGGCAACATGAATGGCTTCTGGAGGATCTGGATTGTCCTGAGTTTTATCAGCTCTCTGATAAACCTTTTCCCCCTGATAAGGAATCTCTTGGGATAATGATGAACTACTATTGTTACTGGTAAGTGCTGGAAAAGTATTCTGGATTTTGGACAAAGATGAAGTGCTTGATTCCAAGCTGTTCGCTACTTCCCTACATTTACCTTTCAGGCTTTGGTTTGCTTCAGTGTTATATTCCATGGTTGAAGATCTGCTCTGAGACCATGACACAGATGGGTTTCTGTTCATCATTGATATTTGGTTATCCGAGTCCAATTCTTTTTGATGACAAGTATCAACTTGTTGCTTACCATGTAACTCATCCGTTTCTTCATCAGAAGAAATCATTATTGCCTCATTGACTAAGTTCTGCTTCTTTTGCTGAGAACTAACCTTAGCATTAATAAATTTTGCTATGGCTGACATATTACTCTTTACATTTTTAAACAGACTCTTGGATAAAATAATAGTATCTGATCTGGTTAAATGAGACTCAACATTATTACTGCCTTTGACGTCCTGAGTAATATTGTCCCATGACCCAGCCATGTTCCCATTATTCAGCGTTGAAAGTGAATTCTTTCCATCAGAATGTGTTGTATTTTCTTTCTCATTTTGAGATTTTATATCTACACTTGGGTCATCAGAATCTGAATTACATAACAGTGGGCATTCTACAATGCTGTGATCGAGATAAGAGTTTGGTTTTGTTACTCCTGCTTTAATGAAATCATTGTTTTTCTGAGTTAGTTTGCAAGGTTTTAATCTTGTCACATTTCTACGTCCTAGTTCTTGTGACACACTTTGACTGTCTGAGTGGGTCTTTTTTGGGCTGTCTGAACTGAGATATATACTGTCAGAACTCTCATCTGAAAGGAAGTGTGGTGAAGAATTACATGTTGTGGTTTCCAACTGAACTTCCATATCACAGTTTGTTGAAGTTGATAAGACATTAGTATCACTGGCCTTGCTTGATCTCCGTTGATCATTCCCAGGAGCATTAGTTTGTGTGGCTATAATAATGCAATCATCTGTTGAAGTGTTAACATCACTTTCTGATTCAGAAATGGTAAATATGTCTGACATCCTTAGTTTTGTATCCTGAGAAGTTGCTGTAGAAATAGAAACTGTACAATCTGTGGATTTTCTGAGTGGACTCGTTCTAAAATCAGATGTTCTTGTATTGACAATTGGTTTCATTTCTGGGGACATAGAGACACTTGTATACCTCTCTGGCTGAGTAGAAAGTACAGTAAGTGGCTCTACTTTTACACTGCCACTGTCAGCAAAGTTTTGAGTTTGACTCAACAAAGACTTTCTAAGGGATAGTCTACTTTTTTTTCTTATGTCTGAAATATTTCCAGAACTTTCCACCTGAGAAGAATTGTTTGACACAGTGTTTCCCATCGTGCAACCATCTTTACAGACAATTTTAATGAAGTCATTGGGGCAGGTTATTAAAAACTTTCTTTGCTTTCATTTTCTGACTTTTCAATTCGAGTTCTTGTTAAAAGTGCTATTTTTTTAGTCTTTACTTTACTATGACTATGACACGGCTTCGCCTATCTCCACATTAGACTATCCATTATTATTTTGCTTGTTATAAGAGACACGAAGGTACTGGTCCGAGATATGAATTAGATTTTAATAACTGTTGCACACAAATATCACATAACTCTAAACAAATAACGTTTAACAAAGTGTGTAATAACGAGCTGGTTTCACTTTCAGTTTCGACAGTTTCGTTCACTAACACAACTTTCTGAACCACAACATTCGGCACCGGAAGTTGGTCTGAGACACCTTTTCTAAACAAGTCAAAAAGTTCAGTGACGAACATGTTTTCGCTTTACTTTATTTGCGGTCGTTTTTCGAGTAAAAATCATATAAACATTAGCATTTACATTTTTTATTTAACATAATAATATTAAGTCTTGAATATACAAACGAGGTTATAGGGGGAAAAAAAGAAGGCAAAGACAATGTTATAGTAAATGACAACCTGTCCTAAAAAAAATAGAATCGGTCTAACGGTTATTCCCCGCGCGCAATGTGCTCACACACAAAATGTCAATATTCGAAGATGGGACGTGTCACTGCTCACTGTTAGAAGTATAACACGTCTTGACGCGTCGAATCTATACTGTATCAAATAGTTTTGGGCCTGCAAATAAGTACAAATTAAATTAAGAATGCACAAGTATGGCAAATGTGTAACAAGCATTTCAGAGTTCACCCACATTATCTCGCTCTTACAAAAAGAAAACGAACGACGAAATATTTTATTCTGAATTTAGTTATTTGTGCACACCATTGAACATCCTTAAATCGTCTCATTAAATTGTGCACTTAATTTTTTTTTTTAAATACCACACCTGCACAATATCATCATCATCAGCATCTCTCTCTCTCTCTCTCTCTCTCTCTCTCTCTCTCTCTCTCTCTCTATCGCTCATTTCCAGTAGCGAAGCGTGATGATAATATTAAGGTAAGCTGAGTCATGAACATAAAGAGGTACACTTAGCGATGTCGAAAAAATGGTGAAAAGTGTTTGTGCTGAATGAAGTAGTTGAGAACCATGCTGTCGATGTATTTCTGCACAGTTGTCTATGTTTTCTTGTAAATCAGTTCTAAACGTATTTCTGGAAACAAAATATCTATCACACTCTCTTTTAACACATGATCTTGAGCGCATTTACAGGAAAGTTTCTTTTCTATTGAAATAGTACCCAGATTGGATAGTCTATTATTGATCATAGAATTACACATATGTATTTTAATTCTTTTCAATGTACTCATCGAAAGTTCTGCAGAAGCCGAGCTGACTTGAATACTGAGACTCAATTGCAGCAACTTGTCCGTCTGTTCATACACTGTTTTGAGACCGTTACCTACAATGAAACACAATAATTCAATTGAAGGTTTGGTTTTGTATTCTGAGCTGTAAATATTTACCAATTGACTGTGCAGTAATATAAAGTTAAAAACACTTTAGGGTATGTCTTTTTACATTTGTGAAATTTTCAGGAAAAGATTATTTGAACTGCGTAAATTTTGCATGGTATTTTTCCTTTTAGATGATCTTTTTGTTAAAAAAAATGGTATTGATGCCTTATCTTTTGACAAGGTATCAATACAATGTTTTTAACAAAAAGCCAACTAAATCGAAATAATCACTGCTGCTGTCTAAAGCGTCTCCCATTTTGTGTAACGGTATTTTCACAAAATCCTAAAAGATTACTGATATTATTACACGAAATTTGACACAACTTCCGCGTCCCAAATTCGTTTCCATTGTCTTCTATCTTGCGCCACGGTGGACCAGTGGGTGATAAGTTTCCCTTCTGTAGCATTGTAGATATTGTTTCCAACAATCATATGGATGATATTGACCATCAAACAATAAAGTTATGGAGAAAAGATAACACAAAATACATACTACATAACATTTACTGCCCTCCAACGTCCAAAACGTGTCTACCTGAATTTGAGCCTACGTCAAACAGTGTCGGTGGGAGATTTCAATGCCCATATGCCAAATCTTGGATACCGTCAGTTTAATAATAGAGGCCTGGAGATTGAAGAGCTGTGTAATGGTACTAATCTTACACTGCTCCAGAGTCTGAAAACCCTGCCAATTCTTTTGCACAGATTACACGGTACCACCAGCCGGTCCGATCTAACACTTGTGTCGTCTTCTTCTTCTTCGTACGCAGTCAGACAGTAACCATTATTTTTTCGAAAAAAGCGGCGGTCATTCTGAGGCTGTCGACACTGCCATAGAGCTTGTCTTGTGGTTCCACTGGTGATGGCCACATCTGCTCTCTCTGATCCTCGTATGTCGGGCAGTTCTGCAGCAGATGTTCAGCGGTCATTTTACCGGTACCGCACGGGCATTCGTCGGTACCACCTATCTTTAATTTGTTGAATAGGTGGTACCTCAGTCTATTGTGGCCAGTGCGAAGTCTGAAGACAACAACCTGCTCTCTTCTGTTCAACTGGTAATAGGCATCGTTTTTGGTGTAATCAGTATGTTCAGTTTCCCATTTGGTCATGTATCTGGCTTTGATAAGCCGTTTTGACTCTTCGTACGTCATACTAGTATCTGTTTGTGGTAGTCTTGCACCTTCTTTTGCCAGTCTGTCTGCCTCCTCGTTGCCTTGGATGTTGCAGTGTGATGGGACCCACTGTACCACTACCCTTTTTGGTGCGGACTGCTGGCACAGTTTGCAGAGTGCTGCTCTTAAGTCATTAAGCTCAGTGTTTTTCTGGCTTTTTAGCGCTGTGACTACGGCGAGAGCATCTGTAAGCAGGACTATATGGCTTTCATTTTCTTTGTGTGTCACCATTTCTTCCACTGCCGCCCTCAGTGCCTCTGCCTCCGCTCTGAAATTGCTAGTGTACTTACCAGTAGCGAATGACAGTGTTATTTTTCTGTCATTTGGTAGGTTCAGGAATGCTCCTGCCCCTCCGTTCTGTGTAGTGTTTGTTACAGAACCGTCGGTGTATGCATGGGTCCAGTCCATGCTTGGGTAGTTTTTCGATTTAAAGCTTAGGGTAGTATCTCTCCTTTCTTTTTCAGTCTGGCAGTTTTTGTTTCCAATACCTGGTATATTTTCTACCACCTCTGGAAATATATCCTGCCTCCAGGTAGGTTTTCGTTCAGTAGTGATGGGCTTTGGTGTTGTTAGTGCGTTTATGGGATCTTCGTGCATCTTTGCTTTGGCTATTTCTGCAAAGTTTCTCCGCTTTAGTTTCCCATTTCCCAAATTGTTTAGTCTCTGGTGCATTGGATGGTCAGTCAGTCTTCGGAGTTTCTCTGACTGCAGCTGGGCTCTGCAGTCTCTTCTATCGGTCATGGATTGCAGTTTTGTAATCTTTTCAAGTTCTACAATTGGCGTTGACTTCATGGCTTCTGTTATAACTCTCATGGCTTGGTTTTGAAGTTTGCTAACTTTATCGAAGTTCGCCTTTGCTGCTGTCGTCCATGCCGCAATGCCATACTCGAGAACTGGTCTCACTCTTCCAATGTACAGTTTCTTTAGTATGCTTTCGTCTGCTCCCAAGCTTGTGCCACCAAGTTTCCTCATGATTGCCATTCTTTCTCTGGCTCTCATTCGGTTTCTCTCGATCTGACTTTTCCCTGTCATGCGCCGATCAAATGTGACTCCCAGATAGTTTGGGTTGTCGTTTGGCTGTAGGAATTTGCCATTTAAACTTAATTTGGTATTTTGGGGTTTGATTGAAAGCGAGAATATTGTGCATGTGGTTTTCTCCTCGTTTATTTTGACCAGCCATGAGTTTGCCCACTCTTCCAGCGATGTTAGGGCCTGCTGCATCCGATTTCTTGCTATGGTGAGATTCTTTTCAGAGGTCCACATAGCCAGATCGTCTGCAAACATTGAGCTATGGACTCTTCTTGGTATATTCTATGTAATGTCGTTTATATACACCAGGAAGAGTGTGGGTGACAGTACTCCCCCTTGGGGTACTCCCTGCTCAAGTGTCACCTTTTTGCTCATCTGCCCTTGTACTTGGACTCTGGCCGTTCTATTTTTGAGGTAGTGGTTGATCCACTTGTACATTTTCCCACAAACATCACTTCTTCTTAGCTTGACTCTAAGTCCATCTTTCCAGACTTTGTCAAATGCCTTTTCCAGGTCCACCCAAACCGCTACTGTGTGTTTCTGTACCTGGTAGGCATCTTCTATTTCCTGGGCTATGAGGATGACCTGGTCCTCAGTGGATCTGTGCAGTCTAAAGCCGGCTTGCTGTAGAATTAGTATTCGTTTTTCTTCCAGATGCCACATCAGTCTGGTGTTTATCATACGTTCCATCAGCGTGCCGACACAGCTCAGTATGCTGATAGGCCTGTATCCATTTGGATCTGTTTTGTCCTTTCCTGTTTTTGGTACTGGTACAAGTACTGCGTCTTTCCATGCCTAGGGTACAATTCCCCTTTTCCAGCTTTGGTTCAGGACCGATAGCAGTTTCCTCTTCGCTGTTTGGCCCAGCCCCATCAGCATTTCGTTTGTTATCCCGTCTTTTCCGGGAGATTTCCTTTTCTTTAATGTTCTCATGGCCTCTTCCATTTCGCTCATTGTGAATTTGGCCATCATATGCTCTTCAGGTGCCGTATTGATGTTGTCGTGCCCCTTTTGCTCTTCACTAATGTCTGTATGCCTATCTGCAGGGACCTCGATGTGGTTTGCTCTGGCATAGTGATCGACAAAAGCGTTTGTGGCTTTTTTACCAGTGAGCAAGTTTTCGCCCTGCTTGATGGTAATTTGTTTGTTTGACGGGGTTTCGTCGTTCATGGCTCTGACTAGCTTTCATAGCTTGTTCCCGTCTTTGTCCAGGTTGAGGCTTTCCGTTTTGTTTTTCCAGCTCTCCCTTGCTGTTTGGTTAAGAGTGTACTTGTGTCGTCTGATTTGTTAGATAACACTACCACAAAAGTCTTCGCCAATGTTCGAAGCGATCATCGTTCTATCCTACCAATTATGGAAACGCTGCAGAAGGTTAGGATGGTTCGGAGAAAACCGTCACGGAATTTCAGAAAGGCTAACTGGGACCGTTATGGCCAGGAAACTGATGCTGGGTGAAGCAAAATAAGTAAGAATGATGACATCAAATACAACTTTCAAACATTAATGTGCCACCATCTCAACAGCTGCAAGGAAATGCATCCCACAGGGGACGTACATGAAATATACACCGTACTGGAACCCGTAGGTGGAGGCAGCCGTCAAAGAGAGGAGAGAGGCCAGGAAAAAGGTAGAAAAATCTCCAAATGCCCTAAACAAAACTGCGATAGATGGACAGCAAAAGTAAGATATACCACTGAACAAAGCAAGCGGGAGACTCGGAGAAAAAACTGTAGCAAGCTGGATCTAAAAAGAGAAGGGAACAAGGCGTGGAGATTAATGAGCAACAATTGAAGGGAACAAGAGAAAGTCAAACCCAGCACCCCTGGCCAGAGAATCTGGGGACGACATAGTATCAAACACCAAGAAAGCTTAAATCGTTAACAAATTTTACGTTAGAGTAATTAAAGCGCAACCAAGAAAATTGCTAGTTAAAGCACTTTTAAAGGATTCCTTTAACATCGATTCCACCAATATAGCTGCCTTTAAAAATCACTTCACTTCACAAGAACTGAGCATGACGATGAGGAAAATGGCAACAAATAAAGCATCAGAACCAGATAAAGTTAAAAATGAGATGATAAGTAGATTAGGACCAAATGCAAAAGAGGTACTTTTATGGTTTATCAACAGAACATGGGACGAAGGACAGCTGTCATCAATATATGGCTATCAGCAACTATCAAACCCATACTGAAGAAAGGGAAACAACTAGGAGCACCTGGAAGCTATAGACCTGTGTCGTTCACCTCATGTTTAGGTAAAGTGGTTGAAAGAATTGTAAACAACATACTATTTTGGTTGCTGGAAAGCAAAAACCTCTGATAGAAACCAAGCAGGGTTCAGGCGTGGGAACCGCACAGATGATCCCCTCTTTAGGCTTACAGAGGATGATGTGATGGATGGATTCCAAAATGGAAAAAAGAACACTAGCAGTGTTTATTGATCTACAGCAGCCACATGACAGGGTCTGGAGGAAGGGCCTTTTGATGAAAATGGGAATAGAAGGAAAAATGATCAAATGGATACAGGCCTTCCTGACCAACAGAACCACAGATTCCAACTTTGCAGGGGCAACGTCAAGTAAAAGAACGTTAGAAGAAGGACTACCACATGGCTCTCCTCTAAGCTGCACCCTTTTCCTCATCAACATTAATGACCTCACTAGACATCTAAACTTGTCAAAGGCATTGTTTGCTGAGGATCTCGCCACTTGAACCACCGAGAAATATCCCATTTTGGCAAAAGTCAAGATCAACAGATCGCTACTCACAATTTCAGTATAATGTGAACTGTGTAAACTAAAAATAAATACACAGAACACCACATACACCATCTTCTCCAGCAGTCATAATGAAGCAAAGAGATCCATTAACATCAAAATGAATGGGGAATTACTAAGTAAAAGAGGATACCGCAGGTTATCTGGTAATAACACTGGATAGACAGTTGAAATTTGGCAGCCACATCTACAATGTTAGAAGTAAAGCAACGAAGTGTTTAAGCTTATTAAAAAAAAACTAGCTAGTACAAATTGGGGAGCTGAAAAACAAACTCTTCAGCAACTATACCTTGGTTATATGCGACCGGTGGTGGACTACAGTCTTCTCATACAGACTACTGTGAGTATAAATAACATTTCTTCTATTGACCTGGTGCAGAATCATGCTCTCAGACTAATTTGTGGGGGGGGGGGGGGGGGGGGGGGGCGAGATCCACACCTACAGCGGCGTGCGAGATAGTGGCCAACATAGAACTGCTAGATATCAGGAGAAAGGGGGCACTGACTGAAGCGGTAGAGAGATACAAGAGACAAAAAAAAGGTCATACAAATAGGGTAGAAATAGACACTTGGAGGCAAAAGAGAAGAGTGAAGCAATTATCCCCAATAGATGTAGCAGAAGAGGAAAGTCATATTCACCATCTACCAGAGGAGAGAGAAACGGAAAATAGGTTTTTTGGACCACACCCTTAGGAAATTCTTTGCCTGCCAGTCTTAAAGACACCCCTAACAGAAAAGACAGCAGCCAAGGAGACTAAACCTCATATCCTGAAGACATGTTCCTTGGAGACAGTCTCTAGGTACCCAAAATCGGCAGTCATGGTCTATAAGGATGGATCAGCATTAAAATCTACCTCTTTTACAGGCTATGGTATCCATATGAAATACCCGGATGGGTACATATACAAGTATTGTGATTCATGCGGCAAAAAAAAAGTAGTCATATACGAGTTTTGTGATTCATGCGGCAAAAAAAAAGTAGTCATATACGAGTTTTGTGATTCATGCGGCAAAAAAAAAGTAGTCATATACGAGTTTTGTGATTCATGCGGCAAAAAAAAAAGTAGTCATATACGAGTTTTGTGATTCATGCGGCAAAACCCGTTCAAATGATGAAGCGGAGGCCGAGCTATTAAAAACAACAGTTGAGAGTTGAACAGCTTGACTTGAGCCAATTGTTGCCGATGGATTTTGTGATTTTTATTGGCTCCAAAATCGGTTCTGGGGGCGCTGAAGAACACCCAATACAAAGAAAAGGACATATTCTTGGCATGGAGGGCGATCAGCACCATCATCACTGCCCACAGGATAAATGTCACCTTGCAATGGACCCCTGGACATAGTGGGATACTAGGGAATGAGATGACCGACAGACGCAAAAACAGGAGCCTAGAAAAACAATTGGTTAGACCCTGCAGTAACCACACAGCAAAACGAATTATTACGATTAATACTGGGGGAATTTGGATGAACAGGTGGGCGACGGGAACAACAGGTGGCAGTGTATTTAACGAAATATCACAGCTATAAAGTACAGATGACATAAATAAACTACATAGAAGAGATCAAAGTCTCATCTTTCAGTTTCAAATAGGACACACCAGAGTCAATAGCCACTTAAACCGCATCAATTCCCAGCACCGGCCCTTGCGCAGACATTGCTCTCATCCTAATGAATAGTTCGACATCTGATCATTGAGTGCAAGGTGCTTGCGGACATGAGGAAAATATTCTTACAAGCACTACCGACAATTGCCAACACACTGTACGTAGCAGTGAAACAACTGCAGAAGACTTGTATCTATATAAGAATGGCATTGGGCTGCCAAGAGCAGGCTTGTTCAGCAGCTATGGGATAACAACAACAACATGTACAGTTTATGTCGACCTGACCAACTCCTTTGACACCATCAATTGGGAAATGCTCTGACACATCATGGCGAAGTTTGGAAGTCCCAGCAAACTCATTGATGTTGTCCGTCAGTGTCATTATGGTATGATGGCTCGTGTACTGTAAACATAGAAGAATTGTCTGTAGTCTTTTCAGTCCACAACTGTGTCTAACACGGTTGTGATCTGGCACCGTCACTCTTTAGTAGCAATGCTCTCTGATGCTGTATATAGGATGTATATATCAAGTATAGGACGCAAGGTCGTGTGTTCAATACGAGACGTCTGAAGTCTTACACCAAGGGGAATGAGATCTTGATCTTGGTTCTTCTGTTCGCTGCCGACTGCGCGCTTAACATCGAATCAGAACAAGATATGCTATCCACCATGACCGCATCCATGTGTATCGTGCTATAGTGTTAACCACTCTGCTGGACATGGTATAGCAGGTACGCCAGACATCTAAATCGTTTTCAATTAAGATGTCTGTCTAGGCTGCTCAGGATCGGATTACTGGACACAAAGCCAAACTCTGTAATTGTTAGTAAGACTAACATGTTCTGCAGAAAGCCAAGATTAGATGGACGGGACTTGTTCTCATGCTCCCTGGCGTATCCCATAGCAGCTGTTATACGGCGAGATCAGAACAAGCAGCCTTCTGGTAGTCTATGAAGCAAATATAAATGTCATTATGTGTTTTTATATATTGTTTTGCCATAGTTTCAAACCAACAAAAAATTGTTTTTCTTATTCCATTATACTTTCGAAACCTAAATTGATCTTTTGAAACTTCCTTCCGGACAACTGTTAAGTCAGAGAGGGAAACAAGATGGAAAAGCCGGATCGATAATTTGAAGCCATTGAGATAGCATCTTGGTAATGTCTCCGTCAGCGAAATATGGGCCATTACGACAGACACTAGAGAAGAATCCAAGCCATAAATATGAGATGTTTTAGAAGACTCCTAAATATCACCAACAAAGACCGTATCACAAATGATGAAGTACGACAAAGAATCGAGAATGCAAGGGGACTTTACGGTGACCTCACAACAATCAAAAGGCGAATCCTGACTTAGTATGGCCAGGTCTCGAGGTCCAAGGATCTTGCAAATACCATACTACAGGGTACAGTACAGAGCAAGCGATGGGAAGACAACATCCATGAATGGACAAACCTATGACCCGAGTAGACACAAAAAGCAACAGCAGACAAAGAGGGGTGACGCAGGGGATTGTGGAGGTGTCAGCAGGGGTGCCCCAATCATCTAAGATGAACTGATCTGAACTTGGTAATGTATTCGATGCTTTAATGTTTCTTTTTTTTCATCGATGCTTTGATGATATATGGCTACACTTTTCACCTGGAAATATTTCCCAATTTGAAGCTAAGGCCTTTGATGATTCAATTCGCAAGTACATGTTCATAAGATCCCTTGTTGGATAATACACCGTATCTTTTAAAGTCAATGGTACAAACAAGCTGTTGCAACTCATAGAAGCTTATTTAAATTCTGTTGCAAGCCAAATGCAAGTGACTAAGCATTACTTCGTGGCTTTTCAGCAAATTTTGACAGATCCCATTGATACATTTTGAGTGCACGCTGTAAGGTCCAATTGGAGACACATTTGTTCAGATGTGTCACCCATAAGGTTTTTAAAAAAAACAACCTCACCATATAATTTATCATCTACTGCGTGATACTGTAACATGGCGTCTGGTCTGATAAGTCTTGTTAAACACCATCTTTTTGAGTGTTCTACGCTTGCCGATGTAAGGAAAGAGCTTCTTCCTCCGAAGCGATACAAATGGACCACTCTGCATGAAATTAAAGTACAGCTTAGAAACACTTGCAGATACCACTATCTCGCATTGGGTCAAAGGGCAGAGGCCTACAAGCTGCTGGATCGATAACCAACCATACATTAGGGGAGGAGGGCCTATAAGTACTTAGCAGCTGCCCTGGTTGTGCGTATGGATAGCAACCTTATCATGTAAAACCATTGATGCAGAAACCGCAACTGCAATTCCTTAGATACAGGCTTCTTGTAAAGGGGGCCCGCTGTAATAACTGTAGTAATCTCTGACCTGAGTCCACAAGATATGTTTATAAGAAGACCATATCAAAGTACGCTCAGTCCATCGGATTCGCCATCTTGCATTGCATTATCACTGAGTCTGAGTGTTAGTGATATAGTATACGCCCTCAACACAATCTGATGTTTTTTAATATGTTATCCTGGGTATGAGATAACACCAATTGTAGACATTGAACAGCATGTTATGAAAATAATTAGATAACATAGTTATTATGCAGCATTGCTTGCTGGGTAAGGAAGAAATAAAAGGAGTAGAAAAGGACCGATGACTCTTACTTTCACTGTATTTTCAGGAGAGAGTTGATATCACTTGGTACCAAATAGTTTCACATAAAGGTATGATACGATGCTTGTGTACATTGTCCATTTGTTTCACCGACAAGAATAGTATTAAGAAATAGAGTCGAATGTATACTTTTAATTAATAAACAACTCAGCAAATTTATAAAATTTTTCTGTTATCTTAATTCATTTTTGCATTTATAATTTTCTTTCTCTCACCTCAGTGATACAAGGGGAGGTAAGAAAAGGGCAACTATAATCTTCAATGCATCTCGTAGCAGTCGACTAATGAACAATGTGCATGGAGCTAGTAACTTTTCATGTAAAACAAATTGTTACAGAAAGCGCCACTGGATGAGCACACGAAGCACTTTGATGTAGCCTCCCTGTAATGGGCCCATTGTGGGTGGTGGTCCTATTCCTCAAAAGGAACGAAAACGCAATAACAAGAAAAGTCCTTACTTTTTAGCATCTTTTATCTTGTATATGTCTCTCGTCCTCCCACACTATAGAATATCTTATTGTATAGTATGTCTTATTTATAGTATGTAAAGTGTTTGCCTCGGGTACCGGAGATCGCGGGTTCGAATAACGGTGAAGACCGTAATTTTTTTCACGTGTATCTTCAGAAGAAGACTAGCCATGGCAATGCAGAGACTGAACAGCCTGAAGAATTTATGGCAGTGCACCAACAAAATGATAAGAGTAAAAGTCTTGAGAGCCTGTGCTTTTCCTGTGGCAGCTTATGGCTGGGAATCATGGACGATTACCAAAACTTCCAGACAAAGAATCGAATCCTTCGAGTCAAAATGTTACAGAAAGATCCTCAGAATACCCTTGACAGAGAAAAACACAAATGTAGACATTCGGCAAGAGTTGAGCATAGAGGAAAACTGGTTTATCAATTCCATTTTGGCTAGAAAATGCAAATACTTTGGTCACATCAAGAGACACAACGGTCTCGAGAGAACAGTGATGGAAGGTATGGTGCCAGGTAAAAGAGGAAGGTGTAGACTAAGAAGACGATGGCACCAAGATAACCAGGAATGCCTGGGTATAACTGTGGCGGAGGCTGGAGTTTTGGTAAGAGAACGAGTTTCTTTCAGACAGACTGTGATGGGAGCGACGTTCTATAAAGAACATGCTACATGATGATGGATCTTCTGGTAAAAATTCCCCTGATCTCTGGGTAATGAGATCGGACTCCCATGTTCAGTGTCGAGCACGTTAACAATTCATTGACAGTTTTAAATTGAAAAGAGAAGTATAACGGGCGCTGCCCAGACACAATTCTAGTTCAAATGCAACCTAAGTTGTTTGTACCTTTCTCATGTGGTTTGTTAATAGCAACTATAGATGGCGTCTAACTGGCTACGGGTCTTTTTAGCTCAAGTGTGAGTCTATTAAGATGGACTCACACATCGGTTAAACCACCCTCCAAGAAACCGGTTGTATACTCTGTAGAGTCGTCTAAACCAGTATAAATATGTTAAGTTAAGTTAAGTTAAGTTAGGTTAAGTTAAGTTAAGTTAAGTTAAGTCTTTTATTTTGACTGCTCCTCCTCCATCATACTGCTGTGAAGTATTTGCTTTAAATCAGAATCGCGTTCCGACGCCGATGTTTTAATACATCCAGCAAATACAAAGGTTGCTCCTAAACTAACACCTATTTTATTATGATGGCTCACAACGTCAAAAGAGAATTTTGACGGAATAGTAGCAGAGCACATGAAATAGGCAGACAGACGGATGTACAAACGAGCAGCAGACAATATAGATGGGGACTCAGTGGTCTCGAGGTACGGTGTCCGCCTCGGGTGCCAGAGGTCGCGTGTTCGAATCACGGTGAAGACCGGGATTTGTTTCACGTGGATCTTCTGGCAAAAATCCCCTATGATCTTTGGGTAGGGAGATCGGACTCCCGTGTTCAGTGTCGAGCACGTTAAAAATTCCTTGACAGTTAGAAATAGAAAAAAGTAGGCTTAACGGCCACTGACCTGACAAAATTCAAATTAAAAATTTACCCGTTATTTGTACCTTTCAACAGGTGGTTTGTTAAGAGCAGCTATAAATGGCGCCTAATTGGCTGCGGGTCTACTTAGCCCTAGTGTTTGAGTACATTAAGATAGACTAGCACATCTGTTAAACCACCCTCCAGTAAACTGGTTCTATACAGACTCTGTTGAGTCTTCTAAACCAGTATAAAGACGTTAAGTTAAGTTAAGTTAGGTGGAATAGTTTCTTATACTATTGAAAGAAAGAGAAAAACAACTGAATACTATTACACATCATTTATTTCCATTTGCTGAGGTCCAACCTGAATATTTATAGGAAATGGTTCAGGAATAAACGTCACTTGGATTTGCAGTCTCTTCACAGAGTACAGAAAGTTTAGATTAATTTGTCTCTCCAAAGGCAACACAAAAATAATATTATCTAAAGGTTTTAACTTAACTTAACGTCTTTATACTGGTCTAGAAGACCCTGCAGAGTCTGTATACAACCAGTTACATTTACATCACCTTGCTCTAAAAGCTATGCGCATCCAGTTTATTCTTAAATGCATTAACTGTCCCTGCCTCCACTACCTCCCATGGCAATGCATTCCAAGCAGACACCACTCTCTGACTACAAAAATATTTCCTAATATCTAACCTGGACCTCTCTTTAGTCAGCTTGTAGCTATTCCCTCGTGTTATTGTAGGTGGCTGTATTTTAAAAAACTTGTTATAGTCTAATTTATCGATTCCTCTGATCATTTTATAAACCTGTATTAAGTCACCACGAATTCTTCTCTCTTCGAGACACTGTAAGCCTGTTTTTCTTAGTCGTTCCTCATAACTGTAATTCTGGAATCCCACTATCATCTTTGTCGCTCTTTTTTGTATTCTTTCTAGCATGTTTATGTCCCCTCTATGATAAGGATTCCACACCTGTACACAGTACTCCAATCTAGGTCTAACTTAAGCTTTATACAGTTTTACGATCACTTCCTTGCTCCTATGTTTGAATCCATGTCTCCATTGTCCGTATACATATTATATCTTATATATTAGTATCTTTTATATCTATATATGTTAGTATCTATTATATCTATATATGTTAGTATCTATTATATCTATATATGTTAGTATCTATTATATCTATATATGTTAGTATCTATTATATCTATATATGTTAGTATCTAGTATATCTATATATGTTAGTATCTATTAGATCTATCTATATATGTTAGTATCAATTATATATCTATATATGTTAGTGTCTATTATATCTATATATGTTAGTATCTATTATATATATATATATGTTAGTATCTATTATATCTATATATGTTAGTATCTATTATATCTATATATGTTAGTATCTATTATATCTATATATGTTAGTATCTATTATATATATATATGTTAGTATCTATTATATCTATATATGTTAGTATCTATTATATCTATATATGTTAGTATCTATTATATATATCTATATATGTTAGTATCTATTATATATATCTATATATGTTAGTATCTATTATATATATCTATACATGTTAGTATATATTATATCTATATATGTTAGTATCTATTATATCTATATATATTAGTATCTATTATATCTATAAATGTTAGTATCGACCCCGTCTTCAAAATTCCGTTCCTCTGCAGCTAACACTTCACCAATTGCTTGCCCACTGTTGATAGAGTATGGCGACATCACTCTCATCCCCTTACATTTTTAGTTTTAGAGCGCGTATTTGGTTGATCAAACCAATCCGATCACGAAAGGTTCTCCGGCAAGATTGAAATACGATTTTTGTTGTTGCAGGTAATGTTTCCTCTGCCACCAGGACTTTCGTATTGATCATCGGCCCTGAGATACCTGCAAACGATACTTCTCGCTCGACGCCAACACTACATTTGAAAGTACCTCTGAACATATTGTATACTTCTCGCTGGGAGTCAACACTACATTTGAAAGTACCTCTGGACATATTGTATACTTCTCGCTGGGAGTCAACACTACATTTGAAAGTACCTCTGGACATATTGTATACTTCTCGCTGGGAGTCAACACTACATTTGAAAGTACCTCTGGACATATTGTATACTTCTCGCTGGGAGCCAACACTACATTTGAAAGTACCTCTGGACATATTGTATACTTCTCGCTGTGAGCCAACACTACATTTGAAAGTACCTCTGGACATATTTTCCCAAATAGTTAAATTAATCTGATGATACATCCATTACAAATGCATTTTGATACAATAGCTTATTCTTATTCTACACACAGCACTACCATGGGTCTGAGAGAGGAATTTCGCCTTAAGAAATTTTTCTTCAATGACGTTGCAGAAGAGAGGTTTTCTATTTTTTTGGTATGTTGATTAATTACTGGAATCGTCATCATCATCGCCACATCTAAAACAAAAGGTCACCACTAAACTGAAAGATCATACTTGAGCAACTTGCCGTAGTGTATACAGACTCTGCAGAGTCTTCTAAATAAGTATACAGACGTTAGGTTAAGAACACTAATGCTACGCGATAAGGTTGGAAATCTAATGCAGTCTTCCTTATTTTCGTTTTACTTCTTGTTTTTAAGGTTTCGCTGGACATATCCTTTTCTCATAGGATCCAGTTGTGTGAAATTGATATATATATAACACCAGGAAAAGCACATTATACGCGGAAAAGTCATCAAAAAAAAGATATATGGACTTGAAAACTATTTATTTTTGCACTTAATGTGTTCCTTATTTCTCAAAACAATTTCCACCAATATTGACACACTTATCCCATCACTTTGGGGAACTGAGACAACATTCCCGTCAGGCATAACACACAGGCCAGAACGTCGCGCAAAGGTCCACTCAAATATGGACCAATATCACATTTCTCTTCTAGGTAGCGTTCCCTGGAAACAAGGCTGTTTTCAAATCAGTCTTGCTAACGAGATTGGGATCGATAAGATTCCCGTAGTAGTGAGCGACACGCAGTTGAAACCAAGCATATAAAAACAGCCTGGAGGATCCTGGTCCACTTTCATCGGCAAGATCCTGCATCCCGTCACTGAACGCCTGTTTCAGGGTGCTCGAAGAGTGAACCTGTTCATCGTGGACATTATCAACAACAACATCCCATTGCTTTATCAGTGCAAGGACAAGCCCATTTGGTTCATTTTGTTTTCGTCAGTCAGTTGTCTGGGCACCCAATATGAGTCCATTTTCTGGAAATTAAATTAATCATGCATTATGCTGTAGGCTAAACCAAGAGGAGCGTCGCGTCACAGGTCGAGCTACATCAGCAATTTTTTTTAGCGTCCTTGAGAAAATGTATCGACCCATTTATGCACGGCATTACACGATAAACACTTTTCACCGTAAACAGAAAGCAATTCCTTATTGAATCCTTCGTTAACTCACGTCCTTCTTTAAACATCATTGTCCAATTCTTCAATTTGTTTTCGACACACTTTTTTCACCATACACTGACTGCATACATACACGGAGACGAGATCTGGAGGCGGAGGTAAAGAAAACAGGAAAGGGTCTGGAAAGAAGCGGAAAATATTGCACAGGACAGAGCTGCTGGCGAGGGTTAGTTGCACCCCTGTGTGATAGAAGGCGAAAGAGAGAAGAAAATAGAGATGATGAGATCAAATTTGGAGAAGCAGAATAATCGCGGTTCACTAATATGGACTGTTCGAGCGGGGAGAGCGACCAGGTGCAAATGAAATCGGTAATATGAGCCATTATTCCCCACACAAAGATGAAAACAAGTTTTGATTAGCTTTCCAGAGTATTTTGGAAATTTTAATAAAGCGTCCCCTACATGCCAATTGATAAAATGTCATTTATTTATTAAAAACAATCTTCTCTTTATATTTTTTTTTCCCATTTGAATTGCATTAACAATCATTCATGAAAACCATTAATGCGTAAAACTCACGAGTTGATTTGTTTTATGTTTATATTTTCTATTTTACAGTGGAGGACACCTGGTCTAGTTTATTTAGTGTACAGACTTATTATGGCTGCGTACACAACGTTCTGGCTAGTCATCACTGCAGAAGAAAACGAAGGAGTAACAGGTGTAAGTAAACATGCATTGATGGATTGAAAAATACAGCGGAGTTCAGGGCAGGATTTAGGAATAAGATAAACAAGCTTCCGGTTTAGAACTCATAGTCTGAAGATGCTTCCAAGAAACTCATAATTTATTATTTGTTTTCAAATAGTTTTATTATGTTTAAACGAGGTGTGCAAATCAAAATTATGTTTAGCATACGAGGGATCAAGATGGCTGAGCAGCGCATGAGCTGCAGTGGTCAGCGACCCATAGCTGACTGCTTGCGCCAGTGCCAACGAACCAGAACTGCCAAGACCCTTCTGCATCTCCACTAGAACTAAATTGCATATTTAAATTAAGATTTAATTCTATCTTAATTTAAATATGCAATTTTGTTTGTTCAATTCAGAGGCGGCGCAGTGTTCTGCATAACTTGAAATGTGGGAATGTGGGGGTTGAGGGTGTTGAAAAGAATAGGTGATCGGGAGGCTGTTCGTGGGGGTGGGGTCATAGATGGGCGTGGTGGATATGGGTGAGTTCAGAGGGTGTTACAAGATGGCGATGGACTAAGTAAAGAAGGACGTGAGTTAACGCAACAATTTGCGCCTGGCCTGGTTTCGGAAGATCTTTCGTTAACTCACGCCCTTCTTTAAACATCGTTGTCCAGTTCTTCACTGTTGTCTTCCACACACGTTTTTCAGCATACACTGTCTGCATTCTACGATGAAGGTCAACTAGTCGACATCCTGCTGCTGCTAGAAACCGAATCACCGTTCGCTGATCAACTCTGGACGGATTCCGTATCACACTCATCATGAGTCGGAAGATAATGAAATTCTGCAAACTTGACGGTTGGTATGTGCTGTTTACACCAGAAGTGACGTCATCATGTGCATGGTACGAATATTCACTTGTTGCAGTTTGGTCCGATTTCATTTGAACACGCCTCGTATTTTACATTGTGCTATTTTACAATAATCGTGAAGGTTAGGAAGGAGAGAGAGAGAAAAAGAAGACGTTTGTATATGCCGGTTAAATGTCTGTTACGCCTGATTGATACATGATGAGGAAAGAATAGAGCCAATGTAACCTACCAAGAATGTAGCAAATAACAATAAAAACTGTCACTACACGTGATTAGATAAAGGGTTTCTTTAATGATGACAACTGGAGTTGTGACAATATGCTTCGTACGAAGCGAGGTGAATGAAAGACTATGAATATCCGTTAAATATCGTTTGAGTCTCAATGGATCTTTCGATAGTCATATATGTGCATCCTTTAATGTGTGCATGATTTGTAATCATATACTTCTTCTTCTTCTGCGTACACAGTCAGACAGTAACCATTATTTTTTCGAAAAAAGCGGCGGTCATCCTGAGACTCTCGCAACTACCATAGAGCTTGTCTTGCAGTTCTACTGGCAATGGCCACATCTGCTCTCTCTGATCCCCGTATGTCGGGCAGTTCTGCAGCAGATGTTCAGTGGTCATTTTACCAGTACCGCACGGGCATTCATCGGTACACCCTATCTTCAATTTGTTGAATAGGTGGTACCTCAGTCTATTGTGGCCAGTGCGAAGTCTGAAGACAACGACCTGCTCTCTTCGGTTCAACTGGTAATAGGCATCGTTTTTGGTGTAACCAGTATGTTCGGTTTCCCATTTGGTCATGTACCTGGCTTTGATAAGCCATTTTGACTCTTCGTACGTCATACTGGTATCTGTTTGTGGTAGCCTTGCACCTTCTTTTGCCAGTCTGTCTGCCTCCTCGTTGCCTTGGATGTTGCAGTGTGACGGAACCCACTGTACCACTACCCTTTTTGGTGCGGACTGCTGGCACAGTTTGCAGAGTGCTGCTCTTAAGTCATTAAGCTCAGTGTTTTTCTGGCTTTTTAGCGCTGTGACTACGGCGAGAGCATCTGTCAGCAAGACTATGTGGCTCTCATTTTCACTGTGTGTTGCCATTTCTTCCACTGCCGCCCTCAGTGCCTCTGCCTCCGCTCTGAAATTGCTTGTGTACTTACCAGTAGCGAATGACAGTGTTATTTTTCTGCCATTTGGTAGGTTCAGGAATGCTCCTGCCCCTCCGTTCTGTGTAGTGTTTGTTACAGAACCGTCGGTGTATGCATGGGTCCAGTCCATGCTTGGGTAGCTTTTCGTTATGAAGCTTAGGGTAGTGTCTCTCCTTTCTTTTTCGGTCTGGCAGTTTTTGTTTGCAATACCTGGTATATTTTCTACCACCTCTGGAAATATATCCTGCCTCCAAGTAGGTTTTCGTACAGTAGTGATGGGTTTTGGTGTTGTTAGTGCGTTTATGGGATCTTCGTGCATCTTTGCTTTGGCTATTTCTGCAAAGTTTCTCCGCTTTAGTTTCCCAGTTCCCAAATTGTTTAGTCTCTGGTACATTGGATGGTCCGTCAGTCTTCGGAGTTTCTCTGACTGCAGCTGGGCTCTGCAGTCTCTTCTGTCGGTCATGGATTGCAGTTTTGTAATCTTTTCAAGTTCTACAATTGGCGTTGACTTCATGCCACCTGTTATAATTCTCATGGCTTGGTTTTGAAGTTTGTTAACTTTATCGAAGTTCGCCTTCGCTGCTGTTGTCCATGCCGCGATGCCATACTCGAGAACTGGTCTCACTCTTCCAGTGTACAGTTTCTTTAGTATGCCTTCGTCTGCTCCCCAGCTTGTGCCAGCAAGTTTCCTCATGATCGCCATTCTTTCTCTGGCTTTCATTCGGTTTCTCTCAATCTGACTTTTCCATGTCATGCGCCGATCAAATGTGACTCCCAGATAGGTTGGGTTGTCGTTTGGCTGCAGGATTTTGCCATTTAGGCTTAATTTGGTACTTTGGGGTTTTAATGAGAGCGAGAATATTGTGCACGTGGTTTTCTCCTCGTTTATTTTGACCAGCCATGAGTTCGCCCACTCTTCCAGCGATGTTAGGGCCGTTTGCATCCGATTTCTTGCTATGGTGAGATTCTTTTCAGAGGTCCACATAGCCAGATCGTCTGCAAACATTGAGCTATGGACTCTTCTTGGTATATTCTCTGTAATATCGTTTATATATACCAGGAAGAGTGTGGGTGACAGTACTCCCCCTTGGGGTACTCCCTGCTCGAGTGTCACCTTTTTGCTCATCTGCCCTTGTACTTGGACTCTGGCCGTTCTTTGTTTGAGGTAGTGGTTGATCCACTTGTACATCTTCCCACAAACATCACTTCTTCTTAGCTTGACTCTAAGTCCATCCTTCCAGACTTTGTCAAATGCCTTTTCCAGATCCACCCAAACAGCTACTGTGTGTTTCTGTGCCTGGTAGGCATCTTCTATCTCCTGGGCTATGAGGATGACCTGGTCCTCAGTGGATCTGTGCTGTCTAAAGCCGGCTTGCTGTGGAATTAGTATTCGTTTTTCTTCCAGATGCCACATCAGTCTGGTGTTTATCATCCGTTCCATCAGCTTGCCGACACAGCTCAGTAGGCTTATGGGCCTGTATCCATTCGGATCTGTTTTGTCCTTTCCTGTTTTTGGTACTGGTACCAGTATTGCATCTTTCCATGCCTGGGGTACAATACCCCTTTTCCAGCTTTGGTTCAGGACTGATAGTAGTTTCTTCTTCGCTGTTTGGCCCAGCCCCATCAGCATTTCGTTTGTTATCCCGTCTTTTCCGGGAGACTTCCTTTTCTTTAGTGTTCTCATAGCCTCTTCCATTTCGCGCATTGTTAGTTTGGCCATCATGTGCTCTTCAGGAGCCGTATTTATGTTTTCGTGACCCTTTAGCTCTTCACTAATGTCTGTATGCTTATCTGCAGGGACCTCGATGTGGTTTGCTTTGGCATAGTGATCGACAAAGGCGTTTGCTGCTTTCTTACCTGTGATCAAGTTCTCGCCCTGCTTGATGGTAATTTGTTTATTTGACGGGGTTTCGTCATTCATGGCTCTGACTAGCTTCCATAGCTTGTTCCCTTCTTTGTCCAGGTTTAAACTTTCCGTTTTATTTTTCCAACTTTCTCTTGCTGTTTGCTTGAGAGTGTGTTTGTACTTCGCTGCGGCGGCTTTGAGGGCAATGTTTGCCTCCATGGATTTTTCTCGTTCTGCCATGTTCCTAGCATTTGTTACTGCATCTTCCACTTTCTGTAACTCATCATTCCAGTAGGGCTTATAGTTTTTCCTAGCTCCTCTTGGGATGGTTTCAGTGGCGGCTTGCATTATTGCCTTGCTTAGGCTCTCTACCATGGGCTTCATTTTGGTGTTTCGTATGTTGATGGTTTCACACAGCCCATCTGTCAGGATTGCAAATCTGTCCCAGTCGGCTCGTTTGTAATTCCAACGTGGGAGCGGTTTTGTCTCCTGTGGGCCTACTTCCATGTCAATGGTTAGCCTGATCGGCCTGTGGTCGCTACCTGCCAGTTGGTTTAGCACCTGGCGGTCTATTTTATAGTGTATGTCCTGTGTGGAGAAGGCCAAATCTGGAGTCGAGGTGGTATGCCATGTTCTTGAATAGAAGCTAGGGCTATCCTCCGGCCTATTGATTAGGGAGAGATTTGCATCTATCTCCCAATCTTCCACTTCGTCACCTCTGCTGTCTGTGTCAGAGTATCCCCATCTCTCCGAGTGGCTGTTGAAATCTCCAACTACTATGCAGTTGGAGTCTCTGACCTCCATACTCGAGAGCGATAGGTCTCTGTTTGGTGGTCCGTACATATTGAAAATGCGGAGTTTCGTCTCTTGAGCCATTATGTCAACTCCTACAATTTCTGCTTGTCCGGTGTGATTGACAGGTACCGCGCTACTCGGTATGCTGTTTCTGGTCAGTATCAGGACCCCTCCTTTGTGGCCTTCTCTATCTAGACGGAAAGTCTGGTATCCTCTGATTGAGAATTTATGGTTATTGTTGAGGTGCGTTTCCTGGATACATGCCACGTCAATCTTACCTTCATGCAGGTGGTGTGTTAGGGAAAGTTTTTTGTTAATGACTCCCTCCGCATTCCACTGTAATATTTTGAGGGTCTTGAGGTTTTGGCCAATAGACGTTTCCCCATAGCCATGTGCCTTGACTCCACGACACATGGGTGGGTGACCACCAGTAGTCAAGGGTGGGCCCCTTCGAGGCTTGGGGCCCGGCGCTATCGCTGCCTGGCGGGACTCCTCAGGATGAGCGCCATACGTTTTTCGAATAGGTTGTACTGCCATCATACTGTGATTTACGTTGCACTGTTTTGTTAGGCTTGCGGCCCAGTGCATCCGATTTCAACAGGCGTTTCTGTAGGGATGCCCTCCTTAGCCTTTGGCTGTCCCCAGCCTATCTGCAAGGCAGCAGTTGTTTACGATCAGAGTTTTCTCTCTTATGGAAGTTGTCTTACCAGACTATCGAGTCTTCACTACTCGTGTCTATAGGGTGCAATGATAATATGTGATGATATATGAGATGGACTGGTTTACCCGGAAGAGAGGCAGTCCAGTGTGTCTGTATCCCAGGATCGTCACGTCCTGCCAGAAACGTAGCATTTGCATGTGAGTGGGGTATCTCTTTTTCCCTTTATTTTCTTGGCTTCTATGCAGGGATGGTACGCCTAGCATTCCCCGCCACCTGGGGTGTTGACACAGTGGGGCAGGTGTGCAATGTCCGCTGGTCTGCATCTCTTCTGCGTCCAGCATGATAGTTATGGCTGATAACGTACAGAGGTAGATATCGTAGCCGGAGTGCATTTAGCCAGAGGACAAGCCTGGTAATGTCACAGAGATGTTGATCGCCTGGTGTGCGGACAACTCTCATGGTCAGTGGTTGAGTCTTGACAGTTCACAGTGTGGTGGCTGCTCTACTGTTTTCGACACCCCGACCAAGTTCTAAGTCTTTGGTTGGTGTTTTTCGCACCCCATCGCCGTATAGGGTGAGTATCAAGCAGTTGTATATATTTTAAAGTTGTCGTAAGTAGGATCAACAACAACCAGAATCAAAATAAATTAAGTATGCTCACACAAATTGGGGGAAAGGATGCACAATGAAAAAACAATAATCACGAGAATAAATGCAAATAACATTCGTGTATCTAGCAAGCAATATAGACAACATATGAGGTACGTATGTCTTGTCTTATCCACTTATGCCGTCAGGCGTCGTGAGGAGCCGTAGTCCAGGGCCATATGCGTCGCTGAAATATTCGTCATGCCATGACGATTTAGAATATCCGCAACATTTCCTATCCGTCTAATTCTCGGTCTGCCACGAAAACTGGAACCTCGTGCGTTATAGGCGCACAGGGGTAGTTTGTCAGGATGCATTCTCATTAGGTGGCCAAACCACTAGATTCTCTCTTCATCAATATATTCCGAGCAGGGTCTTGCTTCAACTATTCTTCTCACATCTTCATTGCGCATTCTGCCTCTCCTAGTTACGCTGATTGTTTTCCGGAGGCATCTGATCTAACATGTCGTGATCTTTCTCTCTAGTGTTTTTGTTAAAGTCCAAGTTTGGTACTGGTAACAGAGGGTTGGCGCGGATATACTGTTGCTTGGCATTCTTTTTGTGGACATGTTTATGTTAGGGTGTTTCAATAATGTTGACAGCTGATATGCAATTGTATTTGCTTTTTGACACCTGATCTCAATCTCTCTATCTAAACCTCCATCCTTTGTGAAAACACTGCCAAGTATTTGAACTCCTGCACTTGTTTGATCTTGGTTCCGTTTACGATAATGTTCATGTTTTCAGGCGATCTGCTTATCTACAGAGTTTCTGTTTTGGATGTTTTAATTCTCATACTGTATCTTTCACATACAGAGTTGGGCGCAGTCAGATGTTGCTGCAGATCATCTTCACTTTCGTAAAGTAGACATTGATCAACTGCAAAAAAGGAGTTCGTTTAACTGATCAGCCTCTGTCCTTTTTTCCTCTGCATTTCTTGACAGATGTTCCAATTTGGCCTCCAGCGTTATTCTGTCCATTTATGTGTTGAAAAATCGTGACGACAACACAAACCCATGTCGCACCTGTACTCCGTAGTAGAGAGGCACCTCGATAGCTATTACAGTCACCTCTATCACCTTTGCTTTTGTATAATGTTACAATCTGTGCATCTCTCCTATCTTGAGGTATTGTGACCTCCTGTAATAGCTATCGAGGTGTCTCTGCTTAGTGTTGTGGGTAAAGTCTTCGCCAGAGTTATCTTACTCAGACTACATAAATTTGCTGAGCGTGTGTATCCGGAGTCACAGTGTGGATTCAGTTCTGTAAGATCAACGATCAACATGATTCTCTCTAGTCGACAGCTTCAGGAAAAGTCACGTGAGCAGAGCCAGCCCTTTCATGTTGGCTTCATTGGCCTGACAAAGGCATTTGATTTGGTTAGTAGAGATGGCCTCTTCAAAATTTTCTCCAAAATACTCTGGCCAAACAAACTGCTGCGACTAATAATATCGTTTAATGAGGGCATGAACAGAAACAGTCCAAATTGATGGTAACATATCACAACCATTTGGAATTCTAAGTGGTGTTAAGCAGAGCTGTGTTCTGCTCCCAACACTGTTAGGAATCTTCTTTGCTCTGTTACTGAAACATGAATTTGGTAACGCAAACGAAGGAATCTGCATTTACACTAGGTCGGATGATTGGCCGTTTAACATTGCAAGGCTCAAGGCCAAAACGAAGATAAGGGAGATCACCATCAGGGACTTGCTTTTTGCTGATGATGCTGCAATTATCACCCACAATCAGCAGAAACTTCAGAGGTTGATAGATCGCTTCTCCCAGGCTTGCAAAGATTTTGGGTCCACAGTAAGTCTCAACAAAACAAATGTTCTGAGGCAGAAAGTGGATACCACACATAATCTTAGCCTTGATAATTATGAACTGGCAGTTGTGCATCAATTCACATACCTGGGATCCTTAATCAATGATAAGCTCTCTCTAGGCCCAGAAATAGACCTCACATACCTGGGATCCTTAATCAATGACAAGCTCTCTCTAGACCCAGAAATAGACAGTCGCATTGGCAATGATGCTGCTACATTTGCTCGCCTCACAACGCGTGTTTGGAAAAACCAGAAGCTGACAATAAAACGAATGTCATGGTATACAATGCAAGTATTGTACGCACACTACTATATGGCAGCGAGACTTGGACAACTTATGCCAAGCAAGAACATAGGCTTAACACCTTCCACTTACGGCGTCTACGATCCATTCTTTGAATTACACGGAGGGACAGAGTGACAAATGTAGAGTTGCACACTCGCACTGGTCTTCTAAGCATTTCCACTCTAATTAGGCAGCGAAAACTACGATGGCTTGGTCATGTTCGTCGCATGTAAGATGGCCGCATTCCCAAAGGTATCCTCTATGGACAGTTGGCGAAAGGCACGAGAACAGCCGGCTGACCACAATTGAGGTTCAAAAATGTGTGCAAGCGTGATATGAACGCACTGGACATGAATCTGACATCCTGGGAAGACGAAGCTGCAGACCGATCTGGGTGGAGATGTACCCTGAATGGCCAGCTCACGCTTAGTGAAGAGAAGCTCTTGCAACACAGGGAAGTGAAAAGACAACGCCGCAAGGAGAAAGACAACAAAAACTAAGTATACATTTTGTTGTTGTTGTTGTTATTATTTTTTCCCCATTTCAAGTCATATCAACCTATAGTCAGTCATGACTGAAAGGGACTACTATTTCTACGTAGTCGTCTAGGATGGCCCATAGCTTATTTCTGTCTACTCTATCGAAAGCCTTTTTTTGATCTATGAAAGCCACATTGAGTTTCCGATCGTATTCAATGTTTGTTAGGCTTAGTTGTCTCAGGGTGAATAAAGCGTCTGTGCAGCTCCTACCTGGTCGGAAACCAAATTGAACCCCACTCAGAGGTGGTTCTAGGATAGACCGAATTTTCTGCTCCAGGATTATCGCGCATAGTTTTCCTGTGTGGTTTAGAACCGATATCCCCCGGTAGTTATCAAACTCTTTTTTGTTGCTTTGTTTTTCCAGATTATCACGACGATAGCTTTTTGCCAGTCTTCATGGTCTCTTCTTTGCTCCCAAGCTGCTGAGAATATTCTATGTAACCATTTTACCCCTAAGGTATCCACAAGCTTTAATTGTCTCGCAGGTTATTCCGTCCGCACCTACAGCTTTATAAATTGGGCTTTTTAAAGGACTTCCTCAATCTCCTGGATTAATATTTTGGGCTCTGTTTTTCCTGTTTTTAAACTTGTATTAGTGGAGCGCCTCCGCTTAGCATTTGGGTTTAGGAGTTCTAGGAAATACTCTCTCCATCGTGCCTTCCTTTTTTCTGGATCGAAAACCGGAGTCCCGTGTTTGTCGTTTATAATTGTGGTGGAATTATGCTGTAGTCTCTAATTCTAATTGCCCTGATACTTTTAAAGAAATCTCTCGGATTCTTGCGACACATGAGAGCTAACTGTTCGCTATATTTATTCCATGCGTCTGCTTTGGAGCTCTGCTTTGTAGATTGCGTAATCTTCTTGTGACTTCGATTTCAACCACTTCTTGTATAATTTTTTCTTAGCTTGTATTGCTTCCTGCACCTGTTGATTCCACCACGCTGTTCTTTTCTTTCGGAATTGTCAAAGTTACTTTCTACCGCATTTTGGGTTCACTGTGTTTATCAGTGCTAATTTTAACCACTGCCACACATTCGTTACATCGCAAGTTGTTACTGACTGGGCTTCGTATATGTCTTTAATTTCACGTTGTATATTTATGCGAATGTCAACCTCTCCACATAGAGATATAAAATTAAGAATACAAAATTCGAGGAAAAGCGAGCAAGGGCTTTCATTGTGTTCGGGTATTTATAGAAATCAACATAAATTGAAGTCCACCTCAACAACAAAATCCGCTAGTAAAATGTCCGCCCTGTTTTATTGCTGCTACGAGAGGAACAACGAAGGCCACAACGAAAACGGTCCAAGCCTGCATCAATGAGTGACTGCAAGAATGGTGGGATTAAAATGGGTTAACCGTGGTTAAGAATCGACTTAGTAGAACACTTGAAGTTTTGAGAACACGCTGGCGTTGGTAAGAGCACGCATTCCGGAAAACAGCAAATAGCATTACAAAATACGCTCTGTTTTGGAATCTCCAAGGCGAGATATGTAAAGCCAGAGCTAAACACTCATGGAGAAGATATAATAGGGTTAACAGAATCATGGGCATATGAGGACATTGCAGATGGTGAATTTGAAATAGAGGGATATACAATGTTAAGGAAGGATAGGGTAGTTGGAGACAAGGCTAAGGGGGGTGGTGTTTTATTATACTGTATAAATTATGTTAATATAACTAGCAGAGAGGATTTATCATGTGGTAACAAAAATGAAAGTGTATGGGGTGAAATAGAAAGTGGGGGTGAAAAAACAGTGATTGGAGTATGCTATAGATGTCCATCAAGTCAAAAGGAGGAAGATGAGGAGCTGATTAGTAGCATAGTAAAGGCAAGTGATAGGAATTTATTATTAATGGCGGATTTCAACTTTCCAGAAATAAAATGGGATATGGCAGAAGCACTTGTAGAGTCAAAACCTTTTGTTAAGTGCATAACTGACAATTTTTTAATTCAACATGTAGTAGCAGCCACCAGAGGCAAAAACATACTCGACCTAGTTTTTACTACAGAGGAAAATATGATTGAAAACGTTACCGTTGGGGAACTGTTTGGCTCAAGTGACCATCAAATCATCCGATGGGATCTTATTGCAGGGAAAGAAGTGAACATAAACACGCGAACATATGACTACTCTATGACAGGTGTTAAGAGGATGAAAGAGGCAGCGAACCACATAATCTGGGAAGATATTGTCAGAGGAACAGATGTTGAACAGGAGTGGGTGAGTTTTAAAGCAGTTCTCGAAACGCTAAAAGAGGAATGTGTTCCATATAGGGAAGTAAACCCCAAGCGTAAAAAGTGGATCACTAAAATTGTAGTGAAATGTAGAAGAGCTAAAAATAAAGCATGGAAAAAATATATAGAGGCAGGTAAATCAAAAGAAACATATTTAAAATATTTGGACAAGCAGAACATATCTCAGAAAGCAAATAAAACAGCAAAAATAGACTTCGAAAAGAAACTTGCTCAGAGGATCAAGACTGATAGTGAAAGCTTCTTCTCTTATGTTAGAAATAAACAAAGATCAAAGTAGGCCCTCTCATAGACAGCACAGGAAAAAAAATAAGTGAAAATAGGAAGGCAGCAAATCTACTCAATCACTACTTTGGCACAGTGTACACAAAAGAGGACTGCTCCAAGATCCCAGAGCCTGTAGATATTTTTCAAAGAGACATGGATACAGCAGGATTAGGATCAATCTGTATTACAGAGGAAATGGTTTTTAAAAAATTGGAGGGGTTGAAAGTGGATAAATGTCCAGGTCAAGATGGTATTCATCCAAAATTGCTGTTTGAAATTAGAGACCAATTAGCAAAACCATTGGCTATATTATGTTCTCAATCACTTGCACAAGGGATTGTTCCACGGGATTGGAAAGATGCGGGAGTGATCCCCTTATTCAAAAAGGGCAAAAAGGCAGATCCAGCAAACTATAGACCTGTGAGCCTAACGAGCATAGTCTGTAAATTGTTAGAGTCAATAATCAAAGAAAACATTGTAATGCATTTAGACAAGTTTAATCTAATTAGAAATAGTCAGCATGGGTTTACTAGAGGGAGATCATGCTTAACAAATCTATTAGAATTCATGGAGGAGGTTACTAAAATGTTAGATAAAGGGGAGCCAGTGGATGTTATTTATCTAGACTTTGCAAAGGCCTTTGATAGAGTACCTCATCAAAGATTATTTCGAAAGTTAAAATCACATGGAATAGGTGGGGAAGTTGCCAAATGGATTGAAAATTGGTTAACGGGAAGAAGGCAGAGGGTGGGCATAAATAAGGAGTACTCTGAGTGGTGTGAAGTGAAAAGTGGTGTGCCACAGGGCTCGGTTTTGGGACCAATTTTGTTCTTGATATATATAAATGATTTGGACATTGATATGGGATCCATGATTGCAAAATTTGCTGATGACACGAAACTATGCAGTAGTGTCTCATCTAAAGCAGAAGTAGATATATTGAGGTCGGATTTAGATAAAATTCGAGAATGGTCTGTAATCTGGCAAATGGAGTTTAATGTAGATAAATGTACAGTCATCCACATGGGTAGATCCAATATGGAACATAATTACAGAATGGGAGAGAACAATATTAGAAAGATAGATAAAGAAAGGGACTTAGGGGTTATAATAGATTATACATGTAAGGTGAGGGAGCAAGTTGAGGTAGCAGTAAAAAAGGCAAAGGCAATGTTAGGGATGATAAAAAGAAATATTAAACATAGGAGCAAGGAAGTGATAGTCAGACTGTATAAAGCTTTAGTTAGACCTAGATTGGAGTACTGTGTACAGGTGTGGAGTCCTTATCATAGAGGGGATATAGACATGCTAGAGAGAATACAAAAAAGAGCGACAAAGCTGATAGTGGGATTGCAGAATTACAGTTATGAAGAAAGATTAAAAAGAACTGGCCTTCAGTGTCTAGAAGAGAGAAGAATTCGTGGTGACTTAATACAGGTGTATAAGATGATCAGAGGAATGGATAAAGTGGACTATAACAAGTTTTTTAAAGTACAACCACCAACAAGGACAAGAGGGCACAGCTACAAGTTGACTAAGGAGAGGTCCAGATTAGATATTAGGAAGTATTTCTTTAGCCAGAGAGTTGTGAATGCTTGGAATGCATTGCCAAGTGAGGTGGTGGAGGCTGGGACGGTCAATCCATTTAAGAATAGATTGGATGCGTACAGCTTCTAGAGCAGGATGATGTAAATAGAACTGGTTGTATACAGACTCTGCAGAGTCTTCTAAGCCAGTATAAAGACGTTAAGTTAAGTTAAGTTAAGAGAGATTGCGACAAACATAAATGCAACAGGAATGACAAAGACAGAGCTGCAAAGGATAGCTCAGTGCAGGAAGACGTGGCAAGTTTTTATTGAGGGACTATGATCCTCATGAGGCTCCGATGTTTTGTTTGAATGGTTGAGTTAGTTTTAGTTACTATCATGCATAATACAATTAGAAGCACTGTGTCATACAACATTTTAACGGTAAAGATGAGTAAGAAAATATGTTTCTAGTTTTAGCATCCTCTTTGTGTGAACTAATTTACCAAAGAGCCATCACTTCAAGACATTATGTGCATTGATGCAGTTATTTTTGCTCACCAAAAAATACCAGTTAGAGCGGTGACAACGTGCTCTTGAAAAGGTAGAAAGTGGCGCGGCGATTTGAAGGGGAAAAAAAGGGGTCGAATATGCAGCTCAGGAAATGAGCTGACAACAGCTAGCGACTTAATAGTTGGCTGCTTGCATCAGGGACATTGAACTAAAACTGACCAAGAAGACCCTATTGCGCCTCAAAGCGGTAAGTCTGGAAACAAGGTTCACAATAGAAAGGCAAATAATGTGTATAGAACAGCCAGCTGAAACCGGAGTGTGGTCTGAAATACGCAGATATTGCAGCCTCTCTGAAAGTTACAACACAGCGCAGCATTGTCCTTTTCAAGATGAATGCCGACGAATAAGAAGAAGAAGAAGAAGAGAAAAAAAGATACTCTTTAATTTTATCTAACAAAACTCACAATTATTATCATTATAAACTTGCTGTGTAATCCGACGTTGCCCGGGATTTAGTTTCAAGTCAACCAATCCATCCATCCGTCCATCTCTTACACTTCTAAACCTGCCCTTATTCATCTCTTCCCACAGCCTACATATTCCCCGCTCATCTCCTCAACCCTTGATTCAGATCGCTGGACCGGTTGTATAAGGAACAAACAGTTCATCGTGTCAGTATTTGCCGATGTGCAATATTCTCTATCCAACTATATAACTGTGCGCCTATAACTGGTGAAGGTAACAACATGACGACTTGAAGTATGTTGTATTGGTCTAGAAATAGGTCATAGAATGTTGAAATTTCAACTCGAAATATCGTTCAGTTCGCGAGTTATGGCATCTTCGGAAACATGTAAATGAGGAAAAGTCATCAAGATCAAGATAAATACGATAAATGACGATATATATAAATATAAATTCAAATGCACACGAGTTCAGAAATATAATATGGACTTCGAAATAAATACGCCATTGATCTTAAAAATTAACAGAATCTGCCATATTAAAGGTAGTTTCAGACTCACTCGGGTATTTGTGATCAATGTTTTCTATTGTCCGTCAGCAGATGATGCCTTGGAGTGCGTATCTCACGAACTGGACTTACACGCTTCTGACAGTCTACTTCAATGTTCACGCTCTAGTGGCGCTGGTTGTGCACATGTTTAATTGTCGACCTGGGGTTAGTTTAATACATCGTCGACGAACAGAAGACCATTTACATCTGTTTGACGAGATTGCCTTTACCTCTGATGGCTATGAAGAACTGCTCGGAGGTGGAGGTCTAACAGAGTCGATAAATGAACAAAGGTAGGTTGTTGGTTAAGTTATCTTAATTAGACTGTCTCTTCTCTTATGCAATTCTGTGTGTATGTCTTGATTCAGCAACACAGGCAACACAATTGGAGCTGAAGGAATCTTTCTTGACTTTAAAAAAAAAAGGGTACACAAAAAAAAAGCTAACCGGAAAATGTCAAGTACTTTCAAAGCAAAGATAGAGCAATTGAAAACTACAGCAGAAGCTCTAATGACAGATAAAAACATAGAGAGAAAAGTGGTACTATTTACAGACGCACTGTCAGTGGTTGCAGCATTGGTATACACGCAAACAAATAAAAATAATACAGACTTAAAGAAACTAATAGTGATAACTATGTCACCTATGTTCTTCTTCTTCTTCTGCGTTCGTTCTCAATCTCCCACTACCAAACACTGAAAGGGCTTAAGTAGCAGAATGTAGTCCAGAGAACGGAATGCGTTGTGTCGTAGTTTACAGCTTCACTGCGATATTTGCACATTTCGGTCCAACACATTCGACTTTAGAAGCATTTTTTGAGTACCGGGTTAGCATTCCCTCTTCGATCCCTTTTCCTTAGCCAGTCTGCCCTGCTGCAACCTGTTATCCAGGATCACCGCGTGGGGGTGTAGAAGGGTCTTGGCAGCTTTGGTTCGCTGGCCCTGACGCTAGCAGTCAGCTATGAGTCGCTGACCACTGCAGCTCATGCGCTCATACAGTGGATTCCATATCATTGTAATATTCTTTGCAACAAAGAGTCTAACATACTATCAACGGTAAGGTAGATAGCTACCTCAACCTGATATAGGTATAACAACAAAAATCCGAGAGGTTCATGTGTAGATACAGGAGCAAGCGGAACACACAAATGACGCAGATTACCAGCTCATCAGAATTAGTCAGATAGTAAATATTTAGACTTCGTACAGGACACAACAGACTGAGACACCATCTGCTAAATAAACTAAGGATATGACTTACAGATGAGTGTGTCTGTGGTTCTGACAAAATGACTGCAGAAATATCTAAAAACCTTGAAAGTACATATGGCAGTCACTAATACCATTCCTGGGCAAGCTTCATAGAGATTTCAATAGCCCTAGTGTAACCACTGCTATATATATATATAGGGACGGCGTGGCATAGTGGTTAAGTGGCACGGCTCACAACCGGAAGGTGCTGGGTTCGATCCCCATCACAGCACCGGCCGTTACCCCGGGGAAGCAAACCCTTAGAAAATGCAGGAGGAAGCAGACCCTTACATAAAATGCATGCTGAAGTCGGATGCACTGGGCCGACAGGCGCAAAATAAAAACCACAGTGTAACGCACACACGCCTTGGGGAATAGAGAAATAAGGCGAACGCAAAAAAAAAAAAAAAAAAAAAAAAATATATATATATAGTATAGCGAACTGAGTGAAGAAGAACGATCACAAGAACGTCTTAAAAGCTTTTCAAGGACAGTCTGAAAGAGTCCATTAAGTGCTTCTCAAATAGACATTAACACCTAGAAGAACCTGGCTCACAATCGCGCAATATGGAAGAGTACGGTCACAGACGGAATTGAACTCAGCGAAGGTCTCCGTATTCAGGCAGCTCAGGATATACGTGCAATCAGGAAGTCCAGAGCTGAAACAATTTCAGTGCCAACTGCTGATTACGTTTGCCAGTCGTGCCATAGACTTTTCCAGGCTCGAATTGGCTTGATCATTCACGCGCGCACACACCTACTCAAGGTCGAAATTATGACACGTGATGATGTTGGTGGTCCTCGTTGACAACGATGGACTAATTATTAAAATATATATATATACACGTTGTTGTTGTTGTTGTTGTTGTTGTGTGTGAATGCCTGCAATGAGAAGGTACCTTATCTTGTGCGCCCAGAAAAAAACGTTAAGTGTCAGGTTGAAACAGCTTTCCTCACATCCCGAACGTGCTAATGAAGGTGGACCGGGGTCCTCCAGGTAGTTGTGCTATGCTTGGCTTCATCTAAATGTCACTCACTACTACGGGGATCACATCGATCCCTCACCTCGTTAGCCAGGCCACCAAACAACTCATTTCTAGGATGGGCTACTAGGAAGCCAAGGTGAGGGTCTTGGCCAGTACGTTTTGGCTGGCCCTGACTAACATGTCTGTTCAGCATATTTTGTCTTCCTCCCCATATATATATATATATATATATATATATATATATATATATATATATATATATATATATATATATATAAATATATATATCATCATCATCATCATCATGTAGCATGTCGTTTATAGAACCTCACTTCCATCACAGTATGTCTGAAAGAAACTCTTTCTCTTGCCAAAACTCCAACCTCCTCCACAGTCATACCATGGCCATCTTTAGATAGATATCTAAAGATGGCCATGGTTATATCTAGGCATTTCTGGATATCTTGGTGCCATCATCTTCTTGGTCTACCTCTGCCTCTTTTGCCTGGCACAATGCTTTCCATCACTACTCTGTAAAGACTGTTGTGTCTCAAGATGTGACCAAAGTATTTAAATTGCGTTGCCAAAAAAAAAATGGAATTGATAAACCAGTTCTCCTCTATGTTCAACTCTTGTCGAGTGTCTAGTATTTGTCTTTTTCTCCTTGCAATGTATTCTGAGGATCTTACTGTAAAATTATATATATATATATACCAGTTAACGTCTAAAAACAAAAGAAGAAGAAGAAGAAAAACAAGAAGAAGAAGGAGAAGAAGAAGAATTGTTCTTTTTGTTCTTGTTTATCATTTTCAGGAATAGATTTCCGGCTCCATTCCCAACCCCCCTTAGTCGTGTCATTTATCTCTTAATCGCTTCTTACGCCTCATAATCGCCTATTACACCTTGTAGTCGCCTCTTACATCTCGTAATCGCCTCCTAATCTTTAAGTCGCCATTTACAACTCATAGACGGCTCCTCCACTGCAGTCGTTTCCTCTGCTCGTTAATCGCCTTCTGAATGTCTTAATCGCCACTTGTACCATCTCTACTTCCCAGTCATCACTTACACCTTCTTTTCCTTTTAGTAGCAGCTAGCACATTCACACACGTTTTCTTCTTCGGTGTTTGCCCTGAATTGGACATTATGACATAGCTACAAGAAGAAATCAACTTTTAACCTTAATGGGGCAAATTCTGTGAATACACAAATGTCAAGGTCACTTTTAGACCTGCATCGTTCACTTTTATCCTTAATGTTGTACTCCAACATGAGTAAAGGACCACCACAGCTTCTTCTTCTTCTTCTTCTTCTTCTTCTTCTTCTTCTTCTTCTTCTTCTGCTGCTTCTTCTTCTTCTTCTCTTTGTTGTTGTTGTTCTTCTTTTTATTCTTGTTGTTGTTGTTCTTCTTCTTCTTTTTCTTTTACTTCTTCTTTTTGTTGTTCAAACTTCAGCAACCAAGCCCTGAAAATGTATTTGTAAGTAGTAGTATGTAGTTCGGAGAACGGATTTCGTTGTGTCGTAGTTTACAGCTTGACATCGGTATATGGATCGCTGACCCTGACGAAGCAGTCAGCTATGGATCACTGGCTTTGACACTAACAGTCAACTATGGATCGTTGACCCTAACGTTAGCAGCCAGCTTTGGGTCACTTACCCTGACGCAAGTAGTCAGCTATGGATCACTGTCCGGGATCAAGATGCTGAGCAGCGCATGAGCTGCAGTGGTCAGCTACCCATAGCTGACTGCTAGCGTCAGGGCCAGCGAACCAGAGCTGCCAAGACCCTTCTACACCTCCACGCGGTGATCCTGGATAACAGGCTGCAGCTGGGCAGACTGGCTAAGGAGAAGGGATCGGAGAGGGAATGCTAACCCGATACTCAAAAAATGCTTGCTGAAGTCGGATGTGTTGGACCGAAAGGTGCAAATATCGCAGCCAAGCTGTAAACTACGACACAACGCATTCCGTTCTCTGGACTACATTCTGCTACTTACCCTTTCAGGGTTTGGTAGTGGGAGATTGAGAACGAACGAAGAAGAAAAAGAAGAAGATCACTGTCCGCTAGAGCTCATGCACTTCTCAACATCTTGATCCCGACCACAACAACTATTTCATTTCCATCCAGGAAGCCTGCGCCACGCATTCGTGTGCTCTTTTAGTGGTGACTTCCTGTTAGACGTTTGCTTTAAGAATGTAATTACCAGTATCACGTATAGTCCTTCTTAGTTGCATTGCCCGGTATCCGTCATCCTCGTGAAGCAATCATATTCGTTCCTATTATGAACGCTTTTTTCCTATTGTAACATCATCATGTAGCATGTCCTTTATAGAACGTCGCTCCCATCACAGTCTGTCTGAAAGAAACTCGTTCCTTTGCCGAAACTCCATCCTCCGTAATAGTCATACCCAGGCATTCCTGGATATTTTTGTGCCATCGTCTTCTTGGTCTACCCCTTCCTCTTTTGCCTGGCACCACACCTTCCATCACTGTTCTCTCAAGACCGTTGTGTCTCTTGATGTGACCAAAGTATTTGCATTTTCTAGTCAAAATGGAATTGATAAACTAGTTTTCCTCTATGCTCAACTCTTGCCGAATGTCTACATTTGTGTTTTTCTCTGTCCAGGGTATTCTGAGAATCTTTCTTTGTAACAAGCATTTGAAATTAACTGTAAATATACTGTGTATTAAAAAATGTGCGTATAACCTGTATTATTTGAGAATACACAAAAGTGATGTAGGAATAGAACGAAAATACATGTCAAATGGCGAAAAATAAATGAAAATGAAAGACTGCAGTAAAACTAAATTCCAATAATGGTTGAATTTATACAGAAAAGATGGGACGATACTGAAAATCAATAATCGATAAAAGCAAATACCGGCAACGGCTGGATGAGGATTTACATATATATGTTATCTTATCGACTATTGAAAATTGACTTTTAGTACTGCAACATGCCGAAGACGGATGTGTCGGACCGTAAGGTGCAAATATCGCAGTCAAACTGTAAACTAGCGACACAACGCAAATCCGTTCTCCTGACTACATCCTGCTAATTGCAAAGCCCTGTTCAGGGCTTGGTAGCGGAAGTTTGAGAGCGAACACGGAAGAAGAAGTACCGCAACAGGCAGGTAGGTAGGTAGTCCGCCTAGACGATAACGGCCCTTGACGCTAACCGTTCATGAGCACAATGAGTTACTGAGTCCTACGCTGCATGCGATGAGGATTATATCTTTCAGATTTGACCTAACCATGTGGTTCGCGGTTTCTGCCCATCGCTCCCCATCCTTGTTGCGCGTGACCTGCTTTAATAGCTGGTGGCCGGGGGGCATCCTCGTCAAGGGAGGCCACATATACAAATATATGACCAAACGGGACGGTTTAACACGGTGCGTCTGCTATCGAGACCTCTCCGTCGGGTGACTTCGTCGTTTGAGACCCTCTCACACCAATGGATCGTAAGAATTCGTCTCTGGCTGCGCATATGAAAAACTTCGCTGCGAGTATGAAATACTTCACTTCGCTTCTGATTGCCGTGAAAAATTGCCCAGGTCTCGAAACCGTACAACAGACTGGAGACAACACATGATACATAAATTCGTTGCTTAGTAATCAATGAAAGCCTATGTTTGTGCAATAATCGATGCAGGGCGTTTATGGAGACGGCTATTAGACCGACTCCTCGAACAATGTGATTTCATGCCTATTAAGTTGTGTACTTCTCAGGTAAATGGAATCCTCAGTGCAGTTGCCTTGGTTGCCATCGACAATAATTCCTGTTGTGCTATTGCAGCCACAGCTGTGAATATTGGTCTTTCCTCGTGAGATGTGGAGGCATAATCTAGATACAAGGTCCTCTAGGGGCATCGGTGGTTGTATCAGTGCCTGAGGGTGGGAGCCTGGTATGGCTACACCATCTGCCTATTCGAGGTCGGTCGCGCGCAGCTGTCCGTTTGTGACTCCTGGGTTGCACATCTCTAGCTGCCACAGGATCCAGTCTATGATGCGGTAGAACAATGCGGGGCGAGGACATATCCCTGCCCGGCACTGGATGATGTAGAGAACATGTTGGAGAGATGGTGACCCAGGCAGACTCTTACTCCAGTGCTGTAGTTCAGCTGCTCAAATAGCCGTTAAAGTGTGCTGGGAACTCTCACCTGTTTTAAGGTAGTCCACGAAACAGATCTGTCCACGGAGTCGAAGGCAACTTTGAGATCGACGTCAGCAACGCGAAGGGAGGACGGTTGAATTCCTTGTGTAAAAACGATGCCTATTACCAGTTGAACAGAAGAGAGTCTTCAGACTTCGCACTGGCCACAATAGACTGAGATACCACCTATTCAATAAATTGAAGATAGGTGGTACTGACGAATGCCCGTGTGGTACCGGGAAAAAGACCGCTGAACATCTGCTGCAAAACTGCCCGACATACAAGTATTAGAGAAAGCACATGTGGCCATTACCAGTGGCAACACTAGACAAGCTCTATGGCAGTGTCGACAGCCTCAGGATGACCGCTGCTATTTTCGAAAAAATAAAGGTTGACGTCTGACAGCGTACGAAGAAGAAGAAGAAGAAGAAGAAGAAGAATTCATTGTGATTCTCCATGAGTAGACGACACGAAATGTTGACATCGATTGTGGAACGGCAGACAGTGAAATCAGACTGTTAGGGGCGCTGATTCCTTTTCAGCAGATGTCGGATGCTTGAGAGAAGTATGTAGGTAAAGACTTTTCCAGGGACAGGCAGTAATGTGATGGGTCTGTAGCTACTATATTCGTACTGAGGTCATATTCCTTTGTATTGGGAGAGGATAATTCTTTCCATCCATGCAGCAGGAATCTGTCCGATGGACCAAACTGTTGTGATTAGTTTGTGCAGGGTCACGCTCACGAGGTCACGTGTGTATTTTAACATCTCGGGAGAAATGTGATCAGGTCCTGCGGCTCGGCCGTCTTTCACATACTGAAGGGCGGCACGTACTTCATGAATGGTAGGAGTGCTGTTAGCAGGGGTTTATAAGATTGTGTCACACATTGACGCTTGGGATGGAGCCAGAGACTGGACGATCGGGACATTGTTAAAGTGATCGGTTGACCTGCTGCACATTTCTTCAATTGAGCAGCATGGAGTGCAGTTGGATATTTGTATCTGCTTTTACATAAGAAAATGACAAACGTTAACAGACGTATCAATTCAGAAGGCCTCTATCTTCAACTGAACATGGGGAGAACAACACAGACAAAAAATTGAACTTAACTAAACTTTATGAACTGAAATATAATTTTGCAGCAATGTTACAGGATTCGTTAAAAAAATTACCTTAATATTTGTAAATTCTATTAAAATAAATTATTGAAGTTACTTTTTTGACTCCGCTGGAATCAATACACTAACTCATTTGAAATGAATAATTACAGAATTCTAAATACTTCTGTTTCAGCAAATGTGCACGCTGGTACCTGGCATTAGTATGGATACCTTTCAACGCAGTCAGTGTTTGTGCCATTATTGTGAGCATCATTTTCTGGGCCGTACTTGCGCCTGGTACCAACCTCGGAGACATGAACAATAGTAATATCCAGCTTCATTTGCTTAACAGCGTTCTAGTCCTCATAGAGCAGGCTGTGACTGCAATACCAGTCAGACTACTTCATGTGGTTTACCCCATTATTTACGGACTGATCTACATGCTTTTCTCGCTGTTTTACTGGGTAGCTGATCATTCACATGTCATATATGACATATTGGACTGGGGAAAAGTAGGACCGACTACTGGTTATGTCATTCTTGTTGGTTTTGTAGCAATACCAATCATTCATCTTTTCCTTTATAGCATTTACAAGCTCAAAATGGTTTTGTTTAAGAAACTGCATCGATGATAATGTGTTTAATCAAAGTATATTGAATAAACAATTGTTGTTGTTGTTTGTGTCGAGTTGAGTTACCTCATGACCACGTTTTGTTGACACAGTCTTAAAGTGGCTCTTCTTATATCCTGAGACGTACCCGAGAAGATGGACCGTGATCCTCCTGGCTGTATTTCAATGCGAGGGTTATCAGTAAACTCACTACTATGGGGATAATAATGTTGATCGCTACCTCGTTGGCCAGATTCTTCTTCTTCTTCTTCTTCTTCTTCTTCTTCTTCTTCTTCTTCTTCTTCTTCTTCTTCTTCTTCTTCGTACGCTGTCAGACGTCAACCTGTATTTTTTCGAAAAAAGCAGCGGTCATCCTGAGGCTGTCGACACTGCCATAGAGCTTGTCTAGTGTTGCCACTGGTGATGGCCACATGTGCTTTCTCTGGTCCTCGTATTTCGGGCAGTTTTGCAGCAGATGTTCAGCGGTCATTTTTCCGGTACCACAACTGCATTCGTCAGTACCACATATCTTCAGTTTACTGAATAGGTGGTACCTCAGTCTGTTGTGGCCTGTGTGGAATCTGAAGACCACGACCTGCTCTCTTCTGTTCAATTGGTAATAGGCATCATTTTTTGTGTAGCCAGTATGTTCTGTTTCCCATTTGGCCATGTATCTGGCTCTAATGAGCCTTTTTGACTCTTCGTATGTCACACTAGAATCTGTTTGTGGTAGTCTTGCACCTTCTTTTGCCAGTCTGTCTGCCTCCTCGTTGCCTTGGATGTTACAATGGGATGGAACCCACTGTACCACTACTCTTTTTGGTGCGGACTGCTGGCATAGTTGACAGAGTACTGCTCTTAAATCATTAAGTTCAGTATTTTTCTGGCTTTTTAGTGCTGTGACTACGGCCATGGCATCTGTAAACAGGACTATCTGACTTTCATTTATTTTGCCTGTCAGCATTGCTTCTGCTGCAGCCCTCAGTGCCTCTGCCTCCGCTCTGAAATTGCTTGAGTATTTTCAAGTTGCCACTGACAGTGTTATTTTTCTACTATTTGGTAGGCTCGGGAATACCCCTGCCCCTCCATTCTGTGTTGTGTTTGTTACAGAACCGTCGGTGTATGCATGGGTCCAGTCCATGCTTGGGTAGTTTTTCGTTATGTACCTCAGGGTTATGTCTCTTCTTTTTTTTTCAGTCTGGCTGTTCTTTTTCCCAATACCTGGTATATTTTCTGCCACCACCGGAAATATATGCTGCTTCCAGGTAGGTTTGCGTACAGTAGGGATGGGCTTTGGTATTGTTAATGTGTTTATAGGGTCTTCGTTCATCGTTGCTTTGGCTATTTCTGCAAAGTTTCTCCGCTTTAGTTTCCCATTTCCAAATCTATTTAGTCTTTGGTACATTGGGTGGTCTGTCAGTCTTCTGAGTTTCTCTACTTGCTGCTGGGCTCTGCAGTCTTTTCTGTCGGGCATGGATTGCAGATTTGTAATCTTTTCCAGTTCTACAATTGGTGTTGACTTCATGCCTCCTGTTATAACTCTCATGTCTTGGTTCTGAAGTTTGCTAATTTTGTCAAAGTTCGCCTTTGCTGCTGTTGTCCATGCCGCAATGCCATACTCGAGAACTGGTCTCACTCTTCCAGTGTACAGTTTCTTTAGTATACTTTCGTCTGCTCCCCAGCTTGTGCCAGCAAGTTTCCTCATGATTGCCATTCTTCGTTTGGCTCTCAATCGGTTTCTCTCGATCTGAATTTTCTATGTCATGCGCCGATCAAATGTGACTCCCAGGTAGTTTGGGTTATCGTTTGGCCGCAGATATTTGCCGTTAAGACTTATTTTGGCGTTCTGTGGTTTGTTTGAAAGCGAGAATATCGTACATGTTGTTTTTTCCTATTTTGACCAGCCATGAGTTCGCCCACTCCTCCAGCGATGTTATGGCCTGCTGCATCCGATTTCTTGCTATGGTGAGATTTTTTTCAGAGGTCCACATAGCCAGATCGTCTGCAAACATGGAGCGAGCTGTGGACTCTTCTTGGTATATTCTCTGTGATGTTGTTTATATATACCAGGAAAAGTGTGGGTGACAGTACTCCCCTTTAGGGTACTCCCTGCTCAAGTGTCACCTTTTTGCTCATCTGCCCTTGTACTTGAACTCTGGCTGTTTGTTTTTGAGGTAGTGGCTGATCGATCTGTACATTTTCCCACAAACTTCACTTCTTCGTATCTTGATTTTAAGTGCCTCTTTCCAGACCTTGTCAAATGCCTTCTCTAAATCCACCAAAACCGCTACTGTATGCTTTTTCTCCTGGTAAGCATCCGCTATTTCCTGGGCTATGAGAGTGATCTGGTCCTCAGTGGATCTGTGCTGTCTAAAGCCTGCTTGCTGTGGAATTAGTATGTGTTTTTCTTCCAGATACCACATCAGTCTGGTGTTTATCATACGTTCCATCAGTTTGCCTACACAGCTCAGTAGACTGATAGGCCTGTATCCATTTGGATCTGCTCTATCTTTTTCTTTCTTTGGTACTGGTATAATTACAGCATCTTTCCATGCCTGCGGTACAATTCCCCTTTTCCAGCTTTGGTTCAGGACTGATAGTAACTTCCTCTTTGCTGTTTGGCCAAGCCCCATCAGCATTTCGTTTGTTACCCCATCTTTTCCGGGCGATTTCTTTTTCTTTAAAGTTCTCATTGCCTCTTTCATTTCATTCATGTTGGCCAGATTGCTGAGACACAGTCTGTTTCTAGGAACAAGATCAGTATGTTTCACCTGACCCTGATTACTCTTCTCTCCCACCTTGATCAGTATATTTCACCTGACCATGATTACTCTTCTCTCCCACCTTGATCAGTATATTTCACCTGACCATGATTACTCTTCTCTCCCACATTGATCAGTATGTTTCACCTGACCAGGATTACTCTTCTCTCCCACCTTGATCAGTATATTTCACCTGACCATGATTACTCTTCTCTCCCACCTTGATCAGTATATTTCACCTGACCATGATTACTCTTCTCTCCCACATTGATCAGTATGTTTCACCTGACCCTGATTACTCTTTGTTTCTGTAATCGGTTGTTAAATATTGTTACAATCCATTCCAAAGTTATTTAATATAATGTTAACAATGTATATGCCATTATAACTTTTCCAATGCGAAGTTGAAAGTAAAATAAAATAATTTAGTACCAAGCATGGGGATGCCTTCATTGATACATTGGTACCACTTTTAGAGAAAGGAGACCTTATCACCGATAGAGGAAACTCTGAATATAGGGATTCCACTCTGAGTGGTTCATTCCCCAGTTGAGATGGAAATGATTTTTCAGACCGCAATGGCTCCCAGCCTTAAATGGGTATAAGTTCAGTACTGGAAGTAAAGGCGGCCGCTGACCACATCATCCACTAAGTGCATAATAATATGGGCCTAACACCATATTTCCTATGCGCCGTATGGCGTGACGGGATCTTTACTTTTATTGTTTAATTCGTCACTGCAAGAGCTTAAAAGAAAGGATGTAAGAAGAGCTATAAAACTCCTGTTCATCGAAAGTGGTGTAAGTGGTGGGGAGGAGGGTACTTGATATGGATCCTCGTTAATGCATGATGGTGCCGAGGATGCATGCCTGCTGTCAAAGACATCTGCCAGTCCACCGCAGCCAAAGCTAACACGGAACTACGCTGTGACTAGGTTGGACCCGAGATGGCCTCCACTTTGTCAAAATGGTTCACAACGGAATCGAATATGGAGACATGTAGCTGATCTGTGAAACCCATCATTTATTAAAACATGTTGCTGGACTTAATCATTCTGAAATGGCAAATGTGTTTGAAGAGTGGAACAAAGGTGAACTAGAATCATTCGTCATTGAGATAACCAGTGACATCCTTAACTACAACGACACAGATAGCCAACGGTTAGTTGATAAAATTGTGGCCGATCAGAAGGGAAAGGGAAAGGGGATAGCTATTTCTTCCTTGGAATAGAGGTCTAGTTTATTGGTGAAGTAGTTTTTTGCTCGAAGCTTGTCGCCACTGAAAGATGAGCGAGCTGCTTCTAGCAAACAGATCCCCGGTCCAACTACGACTAAATACAGCGATGATAAAAAGACATTCATTGAAGATATCAGAACAGCCTTGTATGCTTCCAAAATTGTATCATGTGCCCAAGGCTTTACCCTGATGAAGGAGACGGCAAGGAAATGTGCTTGAAGCTCAACTTTGTCTCTATTGCTCTGATGTGGTGCGGAGGCTGTATCATACAGAGTGTCTTCCTTGAGAACATCAAACAGGCTTATGACAAGAAACCAGACTTAAATAACTTGCTCATTGATGATTTCTTCAAGAAAGAAATTAAGAAAAGCCAGGACTCATGGAGACGAGGGGTTTCAATAGCCGTGTTGCTAGGCATTCATCAGCTTTCAGCATATCCATGGCTTTCTTTGACAGCTACCGTAGCGCATGTTTTGCCAGCCAACCTTATTCAGGCATAGAGAGACTAATTTGGGGCACATACATATGAACGTAAGGATGCCCCTGGGAAAATACAACTGGAATGGAAGAAGGGGCAATGTGTCTTCCACATCATATTCCGACTGATAACCTTTCTGTTTTTTTAATAATGTGTCCACTTTTTAAGTACACACATTATATGCTGTATAAAAGTGTTTTTTAAAAACCCGTTACAATCCTATTATAGTAAATGTGTGTGCGTTTCCAAGGCAACAGTCAAAACTCCGTGTGCCAAATAATTTTTTATTTTTTTTCAATATATGAAATTGACAAATCGAGCTAACATTATGATTTATAAATCTAAACATTTCTTTGTTTTTTTCTCTTCTACCCCTTGGAGGTGTAAGGGTAGTTTTTTGTGTGCAAATACTTGCAGACGAGTGTGCAGACAAACATATGATTGTCCTGTTATTTTTAGTATGGTATAGGGGCTGCTTCCTTTACCCTTCATGCAGACCACTATTGGGTAAGGCTTACTATCAACACTCGCACTCAAAACACGCGTCCTCAAGATGAAGCCTTTCCATTGAACTTCGGTTAGGTTCTTCTTCGTTCGTTCTCAATCTCCCACTACCAAACCCTGAAAGGGCTTAAGTAGCAAAATATAGCCCAGAGAACGGAATGCGTTGTGTCGTAGTTTTACATCTTGGCTGCGATATTTGCACATTTCGGTCCAACACATCCGACTTCAGCAATCATTTTTTGAGTACCGGGTTAGCATTCCCTCTTCGATCCCTTCTCCTTAGCCAGTCTGCCCTGCTGCAGCCTGTTATCCAGGATCACCGCGTGGAGGTGTAGAAGGGTCTTGGCAGCTAGGGTTCGCTGGCCCTGATGCTAGCAGTCAGCTATGGGTCGCTGATCACTGCAGCTTATGCGCTGCTCAGCATCTTGATCCCCTTCGGTTGGGTTGACCCCTGCTATCACCCCAACTAACATAAGTACATACAGACGCATACATGCATCCACGCACTGGTTAATACATCATGATATCGCCTAAAAGACTAAATTCCTGGCTGGAAAGGAACGTTCCTCCGCCCGTAGAAAACAGAGAGGCAAAACTTTAACGGGAAAAAAATATATTGGGTAGGAATTTTGTTATCGCTTAGAAGTTTTGCCTGGACAGCGATAAACATTCTGTTCTTCTCAATTGTTAACAGTCAAGGGTTCTGTAATATGCACAACGTGTACACAGACCTCTAAGTTTATCGTCCGTCTCTGATAGGTTGGGTGCTCATTTCACCGCCTTTGAGACCAGGAGCTGCTTGAAAAATGCAGTATTCGAACATTCGTCGTTCAGTGCGTTCGTTCGTTTGCATCTTGAGAGACGGGCGTCTTAACTCTTACTAATAGCGACCCCAGAGATCTTAAGACACATACATTAAATGATCTGTGTCCTAAAGTATTTATAATAAAAATATATATTAAAATCACGCGTTAAGTGTCATTAATGTTCAGATATGGAAGTAATACATAAGTTGTATATTTTTACTCAACTCGTTTATTTGAATCTTCGCATTATCCGATCCATAGCATTACCACTTTGCTTTTCATTTGTTTCACTGTCAGATTAAAAATAAGACTTGCACTGACTTTGAAACATAATCTAAAGTAGTAATTCAACAATTTCAACACATTTGGTGAGTACAAATTAAAATGATTTGTGGTATTTCTTTCTGCACATTAATTAACTATACCGGCTGTGTCGCAGCCCGGGTTAACAATGACCGCGCCTGCCGTCCCACACCAGGGCGGAGGTGATAAGTGTACTACTGGAAGAACAATAAAGCTGAGGAAGGACAAGCTCATAATAGGAACAGGGAACGTCAGAGCACTGAGCCCCTGTGGTAAAATCAATGAGCTAACACACGAGATGAAGAATATCGGTGGGACATTCTAGATATATGCGAGGCTAGATGGAAAAACTTTGGTGAGTTTACCGCGGTGGAGGGCCACAAGTTCTACTCTAGCGACCGGGTGAGGACAAACACTTACATGTAGTGGGGATACTTGTGCATAAAGACACAGCCAGATGCATATTGGGTTGTCGTCCAATATCTAGCCGATTTATCATCTTACGGCTAGAGGTAGCGCCGTTTAAAATTGCGATAATACAGTGCAGACTATGAAAATTGTGAAATAGAGGCATTCTATGATCAACTTCAGTCTGATAACCGAAACGCCAAAAAGGACATATTGGTAGTCCAGGGGAACTGGAACGCAAAAATTGGAAAAGATGCAGTTCATGACTGGAGGAGAACATGTCGCCCATACGGAAGCAAAGAAACTAGAGGAGGTTTAGATCTAGCATCAACACCGACAAAACGAGAACATTTCCTGGAGCGGATATAGGAAGCAACCACTATCTTGTTATGATGACTATGCGTCTGCGATTGAAGAGAGTCGCAAATAAAGAAGTGACTAGACTAAAGTTTAACCTGGACAAACTAAAAGACCAAACAATCGAGGGTAGGATGGAGATTTGCTCAACTGTTGGCTCTCAAAGGGGAAGAAACGCAAACAATGTGACTGTCATTGACTTACTCATGCCTGCTAAATAAACCATCTTCTAAACGAAAGAAAAACATTATATTTTTATATATATATTTAGGGAGGAGGGGGGGGGGGGGGGGGGGGGGGGCTCAGTGGTCTCGAGGTAAGGTTTCCGTCTCGGGTGCCGGATGTCACGTGTTTGAATAACAGTGGAGACCGGGATTTTTTCACGTGGATCTTCTGGCAAATAATCCCATGATCTCTGGTAGTGAGATCGGACTCCCGTGTCAGTGTCGAGAACTTTACAAATTCATTGGCAGTTGGAAATCGAAAAGAGTAGGCTTAACGGTCACTGCCCGGACAAAATTCAAATTAAAAATCTACCCAAGTTATTTGTACCTTTCCCCAGGTGGTTTGTTAAGAGCAGCTATAGATGCAAGATGGCACCTAACTGGCTGCTAGTAATCTAGCTATAGTCTTTGAGTCTAAACCAGTATAAAAACGTTAGGTTGAGTTATGTGCAAAAGTACGGGGAGAATTTATAATACTGAAGAATAAAGACATCGTGTCCTTACAGTCGCCACGTAATGTACCTCCGATAAAAAGAAAATATCATTTATTGTGTCTGATCGAACTAGCGTATCAATGCCGAGACTAATTGAATAAGCATCACGATTATTAAATTGATGAAGGAAAATGCAACGCGGAAGCCTATTAGTACTATTGAAACTACTTGAAGGCAAAATTCAGGGGAAGGGGTAGAAACAATTACATGTAACATATTTGCAAGAACATAAGGGTGCAGACTTTTACTGAGCTGAATAGATATGATAGGAACAGAGGACAGTGATGTGACATGATCAAAAGACTTCAACACCAGTCCCCGAACTGACTAACAGAGGACATTTGCTTGATATGATCAGAAGACTTCAACACCAGTCCCCGAACTGACTAACAGTGGACATTTGCTTGACATGATCAGAAGACTTTAACACCGGTCCACGGACTGACTAACCCGTTAATGATTATTAAATGGGTCGATGATGCTAACGTCTATTCAGACAAAATACACTATCAAACAATGTTAGTCAGGGTCTGAAGAAATATATTGGCCAAGACCCTCACCTGACCCCCTTCGTTGGTCGTCCTGGAAAAGGGCTGTTGTCTGGCTAACAAGGTGAGATTCGATGTGATCCCTGTAGTAGTGAATGACACGCAGATGAAGCCAAGCATTGCACAATCGCCTGGAGGACTCCGGTCCACTTCATCAGCAAGCTCGGGATGTCAGGAAAGCTACTACATTCTGCCACAAGTTCCGTCCTTTTCAGGGCGCACAAAAGGGTTACCAACCCATTGTGGGCATTCAGTAGCAGCCAACCGACCATCCAAGATTATTAAATTAATAATACTGCGATTAGTCGAAAGGGAAAGAGCAGGAGGAGGTCACGTGACAAAACAGCTGAGTCGATGATCAATAACCCTAAACTAAAACAAATAATAAAGCATGTGTAGACCTTTATACTATATTTTTTATATATATAATCTTGAATAACGGTGTCAGTGTGTGGAAAAACGCGCAGCAAAATACTATTTTAAATAGCAAGTTCATTTACCACATCCATCCCTTCCCCTTCCCCTGTTTCATTTTTGCACTGTTCAATGTCCAACAAAGGTTTATAGTTTATTTAAGACAAGTATTATAATAAAGTATAAGTTAGTTAAGTTTAACTTGTTAAAAAAGAGTAGAGTAGACACCACATGTTCACTGCATGTTTTTTACTGTGTACATCGAGAGGGAATCTGAATGTTGGAGGTAAACTTAGGATGATAAACAGCAGGTAAGCTGTTAGTAGTAGTAGTAGTAGTATTATAGTATTACGTAGTATTAGTATTTACTATTACTATTACTACTAATACTACTATATTAGTATTAGTATTAGCAACACTACAGTCTACACATTACATTACATATAGTTTGATGATTGATCCAATTTCGAATGTTTCGACTGTCTAGAAAACATATATCAAGAGATAAATAATGCTACACAATACTCAATACTGTCATTACTGTAAACACAGTGTTCAATACCGTTTTAAACGGTTTTAAACGCGGCGTTTAGGTTGGTTATTACGTTATTATTTTTGTAGACGTTATTTTGGCGAGTGCAAGCAGCAAATGACAATGTTGTGGATGTTTAGTTTCAGTGCCACCTGCACAGCGAAGGTCAACTACACTACAATCAATTGTTCTCCAACATCCTCTGCCTCTTGGCTCTTGCCATGCCATTGGCTTTATGGTACAATCTACCAGGCTTTCCCATGCCCAAATAAGACTAATTGTATTCTTCCACTTATAGTCTAGTAATATATAGTGAATAGTGTTATTATAATATCATTAAATCTTGTACGTCTGTTCTGCTTCCTTCCTTCACTCAGTATTGTTTTCACTTTCAGCGTGAATGAATCATTGAATGTAGTTGTAGACTTGGTTTTCTGTCAAAGTAGGCCTGTATGTTTTATGTATCCAAACCTTCACTTGCACGTCTTAGTAATGTTTTAGATTATTCGACATTCACTTTAAGATTCTTGTAGATCAATTTTATTTTACATTAGGGATTTAGATCTATATTGCATTATTTTTGCTGAAAATGAAAGCTTGCACGATCCCTGTCACTGTTGGTCATTGTATTATTTAATAAATTGTTATAATATATCAATTGCGTAGGTTTATTCTCCCACAATCTTCTAGCCTTCAGTAACTTGATATACTAACAACTAACGATAGTGTAGATGATGTTGTTGGTGTACTTATATGTCCTTGTAATTATGTATTTTTCAGTAATGTATTTGTCAACTTACATCACAGCCAGAAAAAAAAAGTTGTTATTATTAATGCGTTTTTGTTTATCTAATGCCTGTTCACTCAATTTATTGAAGATTAGGGGCCTATATAAGATTATATATGTTTTTCCTTTATCCTAACCCTGTTTAAAGATACAGAAACATAACTGTTTAAAGAACCCTGCATTCAATAAATTCCAGTGGGGATTTGGAAGCAATGGTTTTTACATGATGAGGTTGCCAACCTCTTGTGCACCATTTTGTTGCCTATTATGACATGCTAGTAAGATGACAGTGGGCCTACTCTCATCATCTCAGACACCATTCAGGTGTATTAGTAATGCGTTTCAAAACCCATTCCTTACTTTAATCTATAACTCAAAAACAATTGCACAAAAATGTAAGAAATTCTGAATGGATAATGTAAGTCATCATGGCATTATGATTAAGACAAAGAACATTTCAGTGAAAACAAGAAGATTGTTTTTATTTTTGCTTCTTTGCTGTATACAAAGACCAGCACACATAAACAGTGCAGACATTTTAATTGTTTACAGTATCTTAGCCGTATTCATTTGGTCTGCAATCTTGAAAACATGAATTTGCATGTGTTTTGTATGACTTAAGCAAAGAGTACTAATTTTCAACGGTTAGATAGTAACATCCGGTTTTCTGCATACATCATTACAAGAAATTGTCTTTATTACATAGATGTTGTACATGAAATTTAATCTGGGTGAACAGTGAGTCTGAAAGTCAAATTTGTAAAACTTCAAACCATTGCAATGAAGATATATATAAATGTTTTTGCTGAGAGGCTAATGAGGGAATCTTTATCGGTGTAGATTAGAACCTGAAAAGAGAAAATTCGCACCTTAGTTAGGTTGAAGTAAACATTCATTGGTTTCAAGACTCTGGAAGTTCATATTCAAAGAAGCCAAGAAAGGAGGGAGAAAAGAAAATTGTAGATAGTTTTGACACAGATGTTGGTCGTCCTGGAAATGAGCTGTTGTTGAGGACAACAGTCTGGCTAACAAGGGGGAGGTTTGATGTGATCTCCGTAGTAGTGAGCGACACGCAGATTAAGCCAAGCATAACACAACCTGGAGGACCCCAGTCCACCTTCATCAGCACGCTTGAGATGTGAGGAAAGCTACTGCAACCCGTCACTTAACGCCCTTTTCAGGGCGCACGTAAGAGTAGTCTACTCATTGTAAGCATTCGAAACAACAATGACACAGATGTTGTTAGGAGATAAATTTGTAGAATGTTTGATTTGAAAGAAATAGTGACACAGGAAATTACAAATTTGGCTGAGAAGCAAAGTCATTAATGTATCAAAATCTATATTAGGGAAATTGTAAGGGGAGCAGGATTCAAATTTATAAATTATGATGGCTGAAAAAAAACATAATTTACGAGAAGCCATAACTAATTACTATGAGAAGCGAGTATTTGCGTGAAGTAAAAGAAATACTTAAAGAGTGCTATAATATTGTTTATTTGGACGAAAAATGGATCAATGCTCACCACACAAATGAACATGAATGGCAATCAGTAGACAGAAGGATCAAGAGATTTGTACCAAGTAGCAAATGACAGTGATTGATAATCGCACGTGCTGGTAGCAGACATAATGGACTGGTGAATAATTCTGAACTCGTTTTTAAATCAAAGTCGACAGACAATCGGAACTATCACATAGAGATGAATGAACATATATTTAGAGAGTGGACTGAGAAAACTGTTCTTCCTTCCTTATATGTTGTAATGGGCGATACATCATATCACAAGACACTGTCATAAGAGGACAAAGTCCCTACATCAACGACTACACAAGATGAAATAAAGTTATGGCTCAAGAAGGAACACATACCATTTAATGAAATGTATCTAAAACCTGAATTACTTTCCCTTGTAAAGCAGAAATAAAAGACAAAGATATTTCAAATAAATAAAATAATAATGAAGCATCGACATAGATGTTTGAGACTGATACCATTCTCACCTAAACCCAATATAACCAGTGTGAGCAAAAGTTAAAGGATAAATGGCAGCTGAAAATAAAACATTCAAACTGCGATGTCAGATAACTTACATATGCCGCCTTCTCAAAGATAAATAAGGATTATTGGGCAATATGTGAGGACCATGTCTTACAACAGGAAGAGAGCTATTGGATAAATAATGGTTTGTATTTCATTCAACCAAAAGCAGTCATCAATATGTTTGACTCTTCTGACTCTGAATAAGTTGAAATATAGATTACATGTACTTTTACCAGGAAACATCCAACCAAGACCATACCAGAATTTACCATTATCTTTGAAAACAGGTCCTCTCCAGGACCTCCTCATAAGTTAAGAAGATTTTCTCAGAAATGAATATGACCTATTCTTTTTCATTCCATAAGCTGTTTATACATGTGAGCTCATTTCTTTCCTTTTTAAAAATTTCAGTTGCTGGGTCATTTGCGATGCGTAAAATTTTTATCGCAATAAGCACTTTAAAAAAAATAAGTGAGCAAGAGGCAATAGAACCATATTATTCGATACTGACATTGATGAATTTTTGGAACGGGAATTGAAGATATGCCTAAAACCCCTGAAAGTGAGCAGTTTGTTCAATTAGTGTACATTATTTTGTAGGGATAAAATAATTATTTTGCTGACAAAGATCAAAGACACTTGTCAGTTTAAGAAAATGGCAGCTGCACTGTTAGCATTATAAAATCTTAGTGTCATTGGAAATATAAGTGCACAAATTCATGGTAACACTTGCAAAGATTCTGGACATATTAGATGAAATCTGAGGACATAAGTTTTAATATAAACAATAGTTATATAATAGACTACATAAGAATCAGTAGACCAAATGGCAGTAGAGTTGGACTCAGAAGTTAGTCAAGTGCCTTTGAAAATATGGTTGAGGGTAAAAATGTTCTATAGCCTGTTTTGATTTAGATTTTTCAGTTTTTAATACTTATGATCCATGATAAAAACGGCAAGTGTCTCATTGAGGGAAATGACGTACTGGCAAGACGGACAGAGTACTGTTCCGAGCTATATAACTATGAAGGGCGAAACAAACCTGAGAAAACATTCCCCCCAACACCAACAAATATAGAGGATAACCAACTAATAACGAAGGAAGAGGTAATTGCAGCGGTAAAGACATTGAAAAGAGGGAAGGCGGCCGGCGTGGACAATATACCAGCAGAGCTCTTACAAGCAGGTGGAGAGGTAGTGGTGAAAGGCCTGACATACATCTGTAACAAAATATGGGCGACAGGAAACTGGCCGGACTTATGGACGAAATCAATAGTTATACCGTTACATAAGTCTGGAAACCTAAAGTTGTGCCAAAATTACAGAACAATAAGCCTCATTATCCACCCTAGCAAGGTCATGCTTAGATTAATCCTCGACCGATTGAAACCCCAAGCAGAGAACATTATTGCCGAGGAGCAAGCAGGGTTCAGACAGGGAAGAAGCACTACAGAACAGATATTTAATTTAAGGCTGCTAAGCGAGAAATATCTAGAACAGCAGCAAACACTGTGTCATGTGTTTGTGGATTTTAAGAAGGCGTTTGATAGGGTGTGGCATAAAGCGCTTTGTGCAACCATGAGGATGTATAATATCAACAGAAATATTATAACGGTCCTTGAACACCTGTATAACAAGGCGTCTAGTGCAGTTCTTGTGAATGGGAGGCGAGGAGACTGGTTTCGCACATCAGTTGGTGTGAGACAGGGGTGTACACTCTCTCCAACTCTTTTCAATATATTCCTTGAAGGAATTATGAGTGAGGCACATGGAGGTCACGCTGGTACTGTCAAGATAGGGGGCCGAACGATTACCAACCTTCGTTTTGCAGATGATATTGGCGGGTTCAGAAGCAGAACTCCAGGAATGGGTCAGAAGACTCGATGAAACAGCTCTTGACTATGGTATGGAGATAAATGCTGGAAAGACAAAATTAATGACCAACAACGCTACGGGCTTCAACAGCAAGATAAAAGCTAACGGTCAGGAACTCGGAGTGGTTGACCGTTTTAAATATCTTGGGTCAATTGTCAGTGATGAAGGATCTAAATGTGAGGTGTTGGCCAGAATAGCAAAGACAATAGCGGCGCTTGCACGGCTTAACAAAATCTGGCAAGATAAACGGTTAGCACTACGCACGAAAATCAGATTAATGCGTACACTGGTCCTGTCAATATTCCTCTATGCGTGTGAGACATGGACAGTTACAGCTGACCTTCAACGAAGGATACAGGCCTTGGAGATGAGATATTTCCGAAAACTTTTAAATGTCACGTACAAAGATCGAGTTACAAGCGAGGAAATACGAGATAGAATTACAACAGCAATAGGGCCTTTCGAAGATCTCTTGGCAACTGTCAAAAGAAGGAAACTCACTTTGTACGGTCACATATCGAGATCAAATGGTCTTGCAAACACAATCCTCCACGGGAAGGTGCATGGCAGACGACGAAGAGGCCGGCCCAAAAAGAGATGGGAGGACAACATAAAAGAATGGACCAGTCTCCAACCAGAAGAGTCACAGGCAGCGGCATCTGACAGAGAGGGATGGCGTGGAGTTGTGAGGATGTCTTCATGTGTGCCCCAACGCCCTCACCGGTTACGGGATCACCTGACCTAACCTGACATTTTTAAAAACACATTCCTTTGCTTGTAGGTTTAAATCTAGCCTTCGTTCTTTCACAAATTCATCAATGACCAAGTCATAAAAATTCCCTCTGGATCACAAACGATTAAGCAGACATTTTTCTATCACTATTAAAGCCAGGTCAGTCTGTCAAACTTCATATTGTTGCTTTTATAGTCTTTTATTCTTTAATAAGCTGAAAAATTAACTTGACTCTTACTGTTGTGCTTGGTAGCGTAAGATTTAATACACAGAGCTTGTGCATATCTTTGAACACAGTTACACAGTATTCAAATCGGTAGATAAATATGTAATTGTACTGCTGACATTATGCATGCATCAATAATAGCTTGTCAAACAGCACATGGAAAAAAATACTAATTGTTCATTTAACACAACAAGAAGAAGCGGATAAAAAACTGCTTCTGTTTCTATAAAACATATATGACTCACTTACCAACCACAGCGGCATTTTAAATGCTAGGTCACATCCTAGTGTAAAAAAATAATGAATTGTATTATGCCACTGTAGGCCTGTAGAGTAAACATACCATTAAATACAACTAAGTCTGCCAAAGTGTATTATTTTATGATTTAAAAAATCTTATTGAGCTTAAGAAAGAAAAAAAATGTACTGACTCATTTGCTAGGGGAAGGCAAGCAGCGCTTACATGAACTGATGCTGTTTACTAAATGGTTAGACAAAGAAGTTAGAAAGTAATTTTAACAATCAACCAGTCACAGGTTTTCTTTGATAGAACATATGTAGGAAAGGTATAGGAGTGCAACATGAAAAGATGGTTTTGTAGTTGTTGCTTCTTCTTCTTCTGCGTTCGGTCTCAATCACCTGCTACCAAGCCCTGAATAGGGCTTTAAAAGTAGTGGGATGATGTCCGGAGAACGAAATGCGTTGTGTCGCTAGTTTACGACTTGGCTGCGATATTTGCGCCATTCAGTCCTACACATCCGTCTTCGGCAAATGTTGTTTTTGCTATTACTATTTGTACTTGAGTAAGGTACTCTGTGACATTCTTTGGTGTTAGGTTACAGTGGCTGTCCTCATCCTGTGGCGTACTTAAGAAGATGGACCCAAGTCCTTCTTACTGTAGTACAATTTCATCTGACCCTGACTAACATAGTCTGATCAGTAGACTTTGCATGACCGAATGTTAAGTCTCCTCTCCACACAGATGGCTTTAGGCTAGAATTGTTAGACATTTAGAAACATATTTTATATTTTAGTAAAAATTACGTTTGTCAGCTGCAATCTACTTAATAAAACTGAAAATCAATGAACAGGCACAAAAATGTATTGAAAACAAATATTAATTTTGTTAATGAACCTATAATCGCAGGAATAAGGACATTAAACAAATTTCTAAAATCTTGTTAATGATATCTCAAAGGTCAGAGCTAGCAAGCTGATATTAAACAGCTGATAGCAGAGCACCTGTTTAACACCTGACACCACAACATCTGATATCAGAAATAGTCATACTTGAATGATTCTAAGAAAACTAAATGAACGTTTAATATGTAAAATTAAGGGATCGCTAAATTTTGAAGTCTGGCTTGTTTTGGCATACAATTTACTAACTAAAACCAGGCCTTCTTTCTGGAATAGAGAATATACTGGTATGCTGACAATGAGTCATCAGTGATATCATATGATGTAAAATATTGTTAATTATCATTGTGTTACAATTTTGAACAACGCATATTAAGAACAACAAATGATATTTAAACAGTTCTTGTTCATGTATTGATAGTATTCTGGTGGTTGAAGTGTTACATTGTATACAGGCAGAGCTGCTTATTATTTAGGAAATAAAATACATTGAAATACAAAAGCTCAAAGAAGAGTTATAACATTACAGGTGCCTTTAGAAATTTCTCCTATATTAAATTATCATCAATCAATACCTTTTCAGCTCCCTGTGGAGTATATGTCTTCATATACAAGCCAAGTCCCCATAAATTTTCTCAACTGAGCTCATCAATTGGAACAATTCTCTAGTCAGTGAATCACATCATATTATCCATATAAATTTGTAAGCACTTCACAATATCCTTATAACATTTTAAGCATTTCACAATATCGTTATGACATTTTAAGCATTTCACAATATCGTTATGACATTTTAAGCATTTCACAATATCGTTATGACATTTTAAGCATTTCACAATATCGTTATGACATTTTAAGCATTTCACAATATCGTTATGACATTTTAAGCATTTCACAATATCGTTATGACATTTTAAGCATTTCACAATATCGTTATGACATTTTAAGCATTTCACAATATCGTTATGACATTTTAAGCATTTCACAATATCGTTATGACATTTTAAGCATTTCACAATATCGTTATGACATTTTAAGCATTTCACAATATCGTTATGACATTTTAAGTATATAGCTTTACTCTTATGCAATATTATGCATATTCTTCTTCTGCCTTTGTCCTAATAATAATGTTGTGTCTTAGTTTACAGCAAGGCTGCGAAATCTACGCATTTGGCTTCAGCTGGCTTTTTTGGATACCGGGTTTTCCTTTCCACTAGTGCAGCCTGTTTCCAGGGCTGCATCTCTACTGTACGCCAACCTACCTGGAAGCAGCATATCATTCCGGGGGTGGTAGAAAATATACCAGATATTGGAAACAAAAACAGCCAGACTGAAAAAGAAAGAAGAGACATAACCCTGAGGTACACAACGGAAAACTACCCAAGCATGGAATGGACCCATGCATACACCGACAGTTCTGTAACAAACACAACACAGAACGGAGGGACAGGGGTATTCCTGAGTCTACCAAACGGTATAAAAATAACTGTCAGTGGCAACTTGAAAATACTCAAGCAATTTCAGAGCAGAGGCACTGAGGGCTGCGGTAGAAGCAATGCTGACAGGCGAAAGCAATGAAAGCCAGATAGTCATGTTTACAGATGCCCTGGTCGTAGTCACAGCACTAAAAAGCCAGAAAAATACTGAACTTAATGATTTAAAAGCAGTACTCTGTCAACTATACCAGCAGTCCGCACCAAAAAGAGTAGTGGTACAGTGGGTTCCATCCCACTGTAACATCCAAGACAATGAGGAGGCAGACAGACTGGCAAAAGAAGGTGCAAGACTACCACAACCAGATTCTAGTGTGACCTACAAAGAGTCCAAAAGGCTTATTAGCGCCAGATACATGGCCAAATGGGAAACAGAACATACTGGCTACACAAAAAACGATGCCTATTACCAGTTGAACAGAAGAAAGCAGGTCGTGGTCTTCAGACTCCGCACAGGCCACAACAGACTGAGCTACCACCTATTCAATAAACTGAAGATAGGTGGCACTGACGAATGCACTTGTGCTACCGGGAAAATGACCGCTGAACATCTGCTGCAAAACTGCCCGACATACGAGGACCAGAGAAAGCACATGTGGCCATCACCAGTGGCAACACTAGACAAGATCTATGGCAGTGTCGACAGCCTCAGGATGACCGCTGCTTTCTTTGAAAAAATACAGTTTGACGTTTGACAGCGTACGAAGAAGAAGAAGAAGTTTCCAGGGCTGCTGCTTAGAGATGAAATAGAATCTTGGTTCACTGACCATGATACAAGCAGCCAGCTATGAGTCGCTGGCTGCTGTCAGCTCATTCACTGTACTGCATCATCTGCCCCATTTTGAACATATAATATTATGATTAAGAAATTGTAAGCATAGTACAATATTTACTTATTTTTCAGTCCACTTCTGCTTTTTAGCATCATGAGGACCTGCAGTTGCCATTCTTGTACCAAGTGTGTTGTGTTGGTTGTTACCTCCTAAATTGTTCTAGTATTACTCTTATGTCATCTGTCCTTCTGATACACATAACACAATAAATATCTTTATTAACTTGTCATGGAATGTCACGTTTTCAATGACATTTTCCTAATAGCACATATCTCTTATCACATTTAAACTGTTTACCACAAAATATAAACCAAAAGAAAGAGAAAGCCTCAAACTTTCCACAATGATTTGAACCATTGTAAATCTACTTAAAGATTATTATACTATTACACAACAATCCCTGTCATGGAATACCAAAGGCAAGAGAAGTAGAGGCAATCCCAAACATACATGGAGAAGAGAGTTGGAGCCAAACATAAAGAAAACTGGGAAGACATGGACAGAGCAAGAATGGGTGGTCCAGGACAGACTTAGCATGTATTTGTTGAAGACCTGTGCTCCACAAGACGCTAACAAGTTTTGACTGATGACTTGATTCACGAGGCCGTGTTTGCTTTGGCAGATGTTCAGCTGCCTCTCTACTTTTATCTATCTTTGTGATTTCCAGTCCAGCACATACCTGGTTATATTATTAGGTTATTTTTTGGGAGTATGTCCCACCCAAACCTTCTCTACCCAATCTCTAGTTATATGATCTGATATCTTGTTCTATTTCACAAGCCTGTGTTTATTATTACTTCTGACTATCTGCTATGAAGCATGCATAATGTGATATATCACTGTTGGTATACACCTACAGCTTAGTTGCGATACTTTTGATTACAAAACATGTGTCCAAGCCATAGACTTGGGCAGATTTTAAAATTAGCTTTGGCTGCCTAATATCACTTCTCTAAATTGTCATGTCTGCACACATTGTTAACTCTGTCTCCCCCTCCGCCCTTTCTCTCTCTTTCTCCCCCCCCCCCCCCCCGCCCCTCTCTCCCTCCATACCTCTGGCACACATAATCAATAATCAAATAAGCATAGCATGACATTAAACAGCACCTTGTAGCAGTCATTCCTATTAACAATCATTCCTCACAACTTTTTTCTGTCAGCTTTACTTTCAGACATAGCAGCATCAACATTGTACATCTAATTGTCACAGTTGACAGCTGTCTGCTAGGCCATTAGTCATTCCCAATACTATTTATATAAACACTTGGAACCAAGCCAGGGAACTAGGCTTCAAAATACTTGATATAGAATTACTGTTTCAGGCAATCACAGGATGGATGTTAAGAGGGCAAGATAAGAGGACATGCATGTCATATTGTATGGTTGGCGAAGCACAGTCTGTGTATATAGTCTCTCACTTGGTATCAAGAATCCAGACTCTACATGTGCACTTGACTATAACCGACCCGAAATTCTTATCATCACAGGACTGTCAAGCCACCTTGTAGGTTTCATATAATCATAGTGTTATATGTTGTTTCGGCGAGTGGATCCCAGGATCACGTATTAAAGAAGAAAAAATAGGGCCACTTTACCACTGTACATGTCATTAAAAACTGACTAAAGAGAGTTGTGCGCGGGACTAGCAACATCGTTGTGTAAAGCAAATTGCTACTGAAACCAACACTGCAAAAGGTACTTTGGCACATGCTTCTTAAAAAAGACCAACTGAAGTGGTGGCCCTATACTCCAGCTGTAGGGAAATCAGGGACAAGAAGTAAAGCGATTATGTTGTTATATTTGTGTTTTAATTGTTCTTTTTTCAGGATACCATTGACTGTGAAGTGAAAGGTATTTGTTTTTACCACTGAAATAACACGAGTTTTGACTCTCTCTCTCTCTCTCTCTTTCTCTCTCTCTCTTTCTCTCTCTCTCTCTCTCTCTCTCTTTTATATATGAATATTTCTGCTTCTCTCTCTTTCTCTCTCTCTCTCTCTCTCTCTTTTATATATGAATATTTCTGCTTCTCTCTCTCTTTCTCCTACTTTTATAATTGCCTTTTTTCTCCTTCTGTCTTTTAAAAATTATTTGTCATAGTCTAATCCCCATATCAATAGTTTGAATTTATTTTAATCTATCCAATAGTTTATCTCTTATCCCAACGCTGCGGAGTATTAAGCTGCTCGAGCCTAGCCCACTAAGTAGAAAATCTTTCTTCCGGCTACATCCAGCTCATACTAGAGCTGGGACCTGCATAGGGGCATCTGCTCTTGTAGAAGTACAGGCCAACTAAGAACTAAGAAGATATATATATACACACATCTCCACTGTCAAGTCTGTTCTATTGAATGGCTCTGTGATGTGGGGAACAAAGTTACGTACAATTAGAAAGGTTCCAAGCTTTTATCAATGGATGCTTGCGCCGAAGTGATAGGGGATAAAATGGAGATAAAGACACTAATATGGAACTGTGGGAAAAGACCGAACAGTTGCGTGGGACTTGACATTGCAAGAAGTAGTTGGCAATGGATAGGACACACATTACGGAAACCAGCTGATAACATTACAAGACAGTCACTGTTCTGGAATCCTCAGGGCAAGAGAAGTAGAGGCAGATCTAAACACTCATGGAGAAAGGATCTCAAGACAAACCTAAAAACGGCATGAAAGATGTGAGGGAAGGGGGGAAGGGCTACATGGCAGAAAGATTTGATGAGTATTTGTTGGAGACCTATCCTTCGCAGGGAGTACAATGGTTTTGGTTGATTGATTGAACTTATGTGTCTTCTCAGACAAAGTCTCACTATACCTCATTGCAATCATAATTCTTTCTTTCCCTTTTTGTGGTCACAGTTCTTAGTTCACACCAATAATTTCCCCTGCATTTCTCATATATCTCCACTCTGTCTTTAAGACATGTATTCTACACCTGGTACTACATGTTTTATTTTTGTCGGAGGTCAAATTTAAAACTTAGCCTGTACCACGTATTCACATATTTACACACGCACATACATAAATAAACATAAATGTATACATTTATGTTTGTCTTGAACTTTCTTCTCTATGTGTGTTTTGGTCTGCCTCTACATCTCTTGCATTTGAGCTTCTACATCTCTTGCCTTTGGGTTCTAGAACAGAGACTGTCTTTTAATGTTGTCAACTGGCTTCCTTAATGTGTGTCCTATCAAATGCCAACACTTTTTCCTCTCGTCATGCTCCGCTGATATCTGTCTGGTTTTTTCCAACAGTGCCACCTTCGTAATCTTATCATACCGTTTCAATTTCTTTATTCTTCATAGGCACTGATTTATGAAAGTCTGTAGCTTTATCATTATTCTTCTCCGTGTTTCAGAGCCATATAAAAGAACAGTTGAAGATTTTGATCACTGTTTTCTTTTGATTTCCATAAATCCTCAATGCCATGAAAACTTCTCTTGTCTTTTGTATTTTCATCTTCTTCTTCGTTCGTTCTCAATCTCCCACTACCAAACCCTGAAAGGGTTTAAGTAGCAGAATGTAGTCCAGAGAACGGAATGCGTTGTGTTGTAGTTTACAGCTTGTCTGCGATATTTGTACCTTTCGGTCCAACACATCCGATTTCAGCAAGCATTTTTTTAGTACCGGGTTAGCATTCCATTCTTCGATCCCTTCTCCTTATCCAGTCTGCCCTGATGCAGCCTGTTATCCAGAATCACCGCGTGGAGGTGTAGAAGGGTCTTGGCAGCTCTGGTTCGCTAGCCCTGACGCTAGCAGTCGGCTATGGGTCGCTGACCGCTGCAGCTCATGCACTGCTCAGCATCCTGATCCCTTTTGTATTTTTATATTGATATCTTTATCTGTACCTCCTACTTTGTCTATATAGCTATCTATGGTGAACTGCAAAATGGTAAGAGAGCAAGCGGTGGTCAGCGGAAACGGCGCAAGGACACACTTAAAAAATCAATGACTTAGTGTGGTATTAACCATTATGACTAGGAAATAATTGCCACAAATCGCACAGACTGTTTGTTCAGAGACATGAGGCATCAAAAATAAATGAAGCTGTACAGAGATGATAGCTTTACAAGTCGACTCACATCAACCCTTCTTCAACCCTGGTGATAGCGGGCGTCCTATTTCCTTGTACTAAATGTGACAGACAATTCCGGGCCCCGTTTTGCTTATTAGCCATATTTGAATTCATGTGAACAGTGAATGTTGACATACTGGTCCTCGATTACGATGGACTAACAACATGTCAAGATAGGGGGCCGAACAATTATCAACCTTCGTTTTGCTGATAATATCGACGGGTTGGCGGGTTCAGAAGCAGAACTCCAGGAATGGGTCAGAAGGCTCGATGAAACAACTCTTGACTATGGTATGGAGATAAACGCTGGATGAGACAAAATTAATAACCAACAACGCCACGGGCTTCAACAGCAGGATAAAAGCTAACGGTCAGGAACTCGAAGTGGTTGACCGTTTTAAATATCTTGGGTCGATTGTCAGTGATGAAGGATCAAAATGTGCACGGCTTAACAAAATCTGGCAAGATAAACGGTTAGCACTATGCACGAAAATCAGATTAATGCGTACACTGGTCCTGTCAATATTCCTCTATGCATGTGAGACATGGACAGTTACAGCTGACCTTCAACGAAGGATACAGGCCTTGGAGATGAGATGTTTCCGATAACTTTTAAATGTCACGTACAAAGATCGAGTTACAAATGAGGAAATACGAGATAGAATTACAACAGCAATAGGGCCTTTCTAAGGCCTCTTGGCAACTGTCAAAAGAAGGAAACTCACTTGGTAAGGTCACATATCGAGATCAAATGGTCTTGCAAATACAATCCTCCACGGAAAGGTGCATGGCAGACGACGAAGAGGCCGGCCCAAAAAGAGATGGGAGAACATAAAAGAATGGACCAGTCTCCGACCAGAAGAGTCACAGGCAGCGGCATCTGACAGAGAGGGGTGGCGTGGGGTTGTGAGGATGTCTTCATGTGTGCCCCAACGATCTCACCGATTACGGGATGACCTGACCTGACCTGAGCTATCAAGATATATGAATGATTCCATATCTTTCATGAGTGTATCTCCGAAGACAACCAATTTGTTGTTGGTTGCATTTGTTCTCAAAATCTCAAAGTCTCTGGGTATTCTCAGTCTCAAATTCTATGACAGAGTGCTTTGTACTGTGATCTTTGCGATAAATTAATTTTTTTCCAATATAACACAATCTCTTGTTCTGCAAACAGCATCAACCATGGGTCTTAGAGAGGAATTCCGTCTCAAGAAATTTCTGTTTAAAGGCATTGCGACTGAAAGGTTTTGTGTTTCCCTGGTAAGTTGAATAATTGTGGCAAAATTAAATAATGATATAAAACTTTCACGGCATCAAAATTAGATGGACATTCGGTTATGTAAAAGCAGATTTTAATGACATTTTAAGAGAATTTAAGTTTTTGTAGTCATTTTGTAATAAAACTGATGAGGAAAATGGAAATTCATTAAAAATATAACAATTTAGTTTGAACTATTTAGAGATGTTTGTATGTCACAGGAGGGGGCATAGCATAGTTGCCATAAGTCAAATTTCAGAAACCAATTTGTATCTTTTAGGTGTGGTTGTCATTAGAAAATTTGTCTGTTTTTGTTGAGAGGCTAGTGTCCAAAAAATTGTTTGCTCTTTATCTGATGTTTTTACGTGCCAAAATTCATGGTAAATAACAAAGTAAATGTATGTTTTTATATTTTAAAAGTATATTATAATGTAATATAATAATATAGGTAGAATTTTGTTTAATGATAAATTCCTGAAATCTTACTTTCATTGTTAGAAAGATCTTACTGTTTTTATTATAGTGATTTAATATGAGAATCATAAAATTATTCAAACTGTCTTTCTACTCTTTGAGAAATCAGCATCATTCACCTTGTGATTTGTGAGAAATTAGACCAGGTTTAATCTATTTAAAGAAGAATACATAATTTAGGACTTCAGTGTTAAAGGACATGTTATTAGAATACAAAAACTGTATGATAATTTTGTTTGCAATCCCTGTTGTACTGGAATTTGAAAGACTGAAACACAACTGAACCTTGCATATTGTAGCATAAACTATTATTATGCTGGATTTTATTGTATTGTTGCTTGATATTTGTCTTTGCTAGAAGAATGCCTCAGTTATGTTAAATGCTAACTTCTCTTGATGAAAGATATTATGATTGAGGTCTATCAAAATTGAAATCTTTTAAATAATTTTGAACGCATTAAAATGTTTGCCTGGATGTTTGTTTTTTAAAATTGGGGTGATGTTTGTTTATTTTTTTCAGTAATTTGATATCTTCTTCTTCTTCTTTATTTGTTCTCAAATTCTTTATTACTAGGCACGGAAAATGCTTTGCAAGTGGCATGATGTAGTCGGGAGAACGAAATGCTTTCTTTACAGCTCTTCAGCATAGTAGTTTTTGTGCTAGCCTTTCCTCAATTTATCTCTTGTCCTTAGCCAGTCTGCCCTGTTGTAGTCTGTTATCCAGGATTACCACATGGAAGGTGATGTTGTTTAATGCCCATAATGAATAAGTTTACTCTTTTGTACTCCCTGAAAAGGACGTTAAGTGGCGGGTTGTAGTAGCTTTCCTCACATCCCAAGCATGCTGATAAAGGTCGGCTGCGGTCCTCCAAGTGGTTGTGCTATGCTTGGCTTCATCTGTGTGGCGCTCACTACTAGTGGGATCACGTTAATCCAATTCTTGTCAGCCAGGCTGTCTTGAAAACAGCCTGTTTCCAGGGAACACTACATGGAAGAGAGATTGTGGTCTTGGTCTGCTTATTGTCCCTGATGCGACATCCTGGTCAGTATTTTGTGCCTGACTGGACAAGCGTCTCAGTTTCCCACCACGTGGAGGTGAGGAAGGGTTTTGGCAGTTCTGATTCACTGGCCCTGATGCTAGCAGTCAACTTTTAGTTACTGACCATTATAGCTCATGCACAACTCAGCATCTTGATCCGGTATTTTGATATGACAATTGCAGGGAATTATATCATAAAAGCAAGCACTATCAGTTCCTTTTAGTAATGTAAACATTTGTTACTTCCATTTTAGATTATTCTTTCTTTTCTGCACATGACCAGCATTTCTGCTTTATTACTGCAAATGCTGAAGCCTTTATTTTTAACCTTGTTGTTGTGGAGATATTAAGGATTTCCTTAAACACCTGATTCTACCTTTGGAATGTTATTTTGTATCTAAATAAGTTCATAATTATTATATTAATTGTGGAATAAAAGAATGCATAACTTCATTTCCCCAGGGTTCAGAAGAAATATTAAACTATTTCATCTCTAAATTGCAGTATGAAAATTTAAAAAAGGAACATCATACATTTTTATGTCACATTTTAACTTTTTTTTTTTTATATACTTCAGTGGAGGACGCCTGGGCTTTTTTATGTCTTATACAGAATATTCATGGCTGTGTACACAATAGTTTGGCTAGCACTCACTGCAAAAAATTACCAAGTACCAAATGTATCAGGGGTAAGTCATTTTGTATTTAATACCTGTTTTAAAAAAATGGATGATTTATCCGCAATTGTCTAACTAATTTAGTGACAGAGTGGTTAGAATGCTTGTCTCATATGGCAAAAGGACAGAGTTCTGTCCTTAGTTTGACACACACATCTTATTTCCATTTTTCTTCTTCAAGTCTACTAAATCCTATCACCGATCTGGAGATTTTGGTTAGACAAGACAATTGAGAATCATGAAGCAATTAGAAAAGAGATTTGCCATGATATATCCAAAATGTAGAAAAAAATAATGGCTTACCAAAATGAGGCAAAAAAACAACATAACAAACAATTACAAAAGTGATATAATGATGCTGTTTAATTACACAAAATATGTTTTTACCAATATTTATTCAGTATTCAGATTATCATTTCAAACTTTACCACTAATTCTAATTGTTTTGTTAGGCTCAGGCATGGGGAGCATATCTGACCAACTGGACCTATACACTGATGACAATCTACTTCACTGCTTATGCACTTATCACACTGATTGTGTATATGCTTTGCCGTGGAGCTGGACTAAGACTAACACGCTGTCAACGGCCAGAAGACCATAAGAGGTTATTTCATGAGATTCAACCTACCTCCAATGGATATGAGGAGATCCATGAAGATGGTGATCTAACTGTGGTGGTTGCGGAACAAAGGTTGGTTGTGTTTAACGGTGTGACTTTACTGGTTTCTAACACTTTTTCTGGTAAACACATACGGAGACCAATCACTTAGGTGAATGAGGAATTATGTGAGTGGGGGGATACAACTGAATTAAATAAATTCTCACATAATCTGTCAACTTCTTCTTGTTTGCCATTGTTTCATTATGTCTACACGTGAAGTCCAGTTCTCTGGATAAAGTTTGGCTTGGCTTGGCTTCGTTCATTCTCAATCTCCCACTACCAAACACTGAAAGGGCTTAAGTAGCAGAATGTAGTCCAGAGAACGGAATGCGTTGTGTCGTACTTTACAGCTTCACTGCGATATTTGCACCTTTCGGTCCAACACATCCGACTTCAGCAAGCCGGGTTAGCATTCCCTCTTCGATCCCTTCTCTTTAGTCAGTCTGCCCTGCTGCAGCCTGTTATCCAGGATCACGGCGTGGAGATGTAGAAGGGTCTTGGCAGCTTTGGTTCGCTGGCCCTGATGCTAGCAGCCAGCTATGGATCGTTGACCACTGCAGCTCATGCGCTGCTCAGCATCTTGATCCCGGATAAAGTTTGACGGGATTGAGAGTTTTTCAGGACTCTTGAACAGCTTTGTGTGAAAGTTTATTTTCGTGGGCCAGTGTTTATTTTGTAGTTGTTTATGTATATAGCAGTCTTGTAGAATATGTTATAACTCTGAAAGTTGGTCACCAAGCCTGACAATCGACGATGTGTGAAGGAGCACACTCAAGAGGATACAATGCCTTATCCTAGAGTGAAAAAAGGCAACCTCAGCTGTGTGTTGTAGCAGGGCAGACCAGGCCCTTAGCATTGGTTGTCGGCTGGTCTAGGAGTGAAGCTCCGACAGGGAAACAGCTTGCTGATCCAGCAGCGACTGCAGCTTGCTTTGTTCCAAATGTATTGATATCACCTTTCCCTTGGAGCAAACAAGGCAGACCAATAGAGGGACCATACTGCATGGACAACACATGGTCTCTATATTTCAACCTAGACTTTGTGTTAAAAGCACAATTACTATCGTTTGACAAGATGAAAAGGGCCAATGATGGAGGTATGTTCAGCAGTGTATAGTTCCCAATTGTTCTTTATCGATCCACTTATATCATTAGGTGTTCTATGTAGAATCAGTTTCTTTTGTGTGCCATCTGTGTGACTGTTGTTTTCAATCCATACCTCTACAATATTTCTTAAACTGTTATTGCATAACTTTCTTGGTCTTTCTCTTCCTCTGAAGCCCTAATGTCTGATGTTATGTACCCATGCTGCAGTTAGATTTGGAGGCATTCTTGTTATATGTTCAAATTGTTAAATTCTCTTTCTCTCAGTATATGTCATGCATGACCCTGTTCACATATTCTGTAGGATTTTCTTATTTCTCTCATTTCTCTTTTAGTGATCCTAACAGCTTTTGGCAAGCATCTCATATTATATGTTGTGATAATGTCTTCTTGTGCATTTCTCAGAGGCCACATTTGACACTGATAACAGAGAGTTGGTACCAATATATTTTCATGATGTCTTTTTGTCTACAATGGGATGTTTGAATGTCCTAGTAATTGGTAATAGCTTGTAAGTCATAACATTAGAATAGGGGACGGCGTGGCCTAGTGGCTAAGTGGCATGGCTCACAGCCCGAAGGTGCTGGGTTCGATCCCCATCACAGCACCGGCCGTTAACCCGGGGAAGCAAACCCTTAGAAAATGCAGGAGGAAGCAGACCCTTACATAAAGTGCATACTGAAGTCGGATGCACTGGGCCGACAGGCGCAAAATAAAAACCACAGTGCAACGCACACCGCCTTGGGGATTAAAGAAAATAAGGCGGACGCAAAACAACAAAAAACACCCAAAAAAATAACATTAGAATTAGTATGAGTATAAAAGATGAGCAAGTGCCCATGATAATTATGAAAAGGTAAAAGGTAACACACAGAAGATACTGTTTAAGGATTCAATAATTATTACTTTTGTATCCATGGTGACTAAGAATAAAGCAAAGTTAAAATTCAGTTTTAGGTAAGATATATATATATATACTGATGGATCTGCATTTAAGGCAACCAAGGAAGGTAATGATGTTTATATAGAATGCCCAGACAGATCATTGGATGCTTGTGAAGAGGTTTACTTCAACTATGAAGCTGAAATCACTGCACTTCATTCCGCCTTGTACCAACTGAGGATAGTTTTGTATGCCAATCCTTCAAAGGTATGAAACATTGATATTTCTTCAGACTCTATGTCTGCCCTTCAAGCATTAGAGGATGCTGGACATTGTAGACTTGATCTTATCCAAATATCTCTAATGTTGACCACATTATCACCTCCTGTGATGTCATAAATAGTTGAACAGTGGATCCCTGGACACTCAAACCAAACACACCTGGCAATGACAAGGCTGACAAACTAGTAAAGAAGGGATGAAAGACTAGAACAGCTACACACAGCAGCAACTACACACAAAGAAATAGCTCATAAGAACAACAAACAAAGGAAACTTGACTGAACAGATGGGCCATGGGAAACACAGAGATGGAGGTCTACATACAAATGGCAAGCTCCAATCCAAATGACAGTACCAATCAACTCACAAGGAAGGATCAGAGCACCATTTTCTGGCAGAGAACCAAACACATCAAACTTAACGAGTATCTGAAAAGAATCCAACCACAAAACACTCCAGAGTGCCAGCTGTGTACACACCCATACAAAATCATTGATCATCATATCTTGCAGTGCTCGACCCTCAACGATGTTAGGAAAATGTTTCTCTTCCACATATGTCAGATAAATGGAACACTTTGTTTGGTACTAAACAGCAACTAACAAACACATGCAGATATCATTACATGCATTGGACTGAAGGGCTGCTGCATCCATACAATAACAACAACAACATTGTGTCGGTTTAGTTGTCAGCCTAACCCCTTACCACGATGTTGGCTGGGTTTTGAAATACAATAGAGTTATGTGCCCAACATAATCTGCACCAATTTATCTTCCCACAACTAGACTTGCGTTCAGTGATAACCTATAAATTTTGAATTTAATATTTTTTTGTTTAGTGTAACGACATTGGATTTCCCCGTATCATTTTATGAAATACGACGTATCACTTAAGAAACCCTAAAAATCTGTATCAGATATGGTGAAACCGTATCATGGGACAGGTATGCACAATATCTCATGGTAAAGGAACATCGACTAAGTCATGTCAAGAATTAAACAATGATATGAATTTGCATGTTTAATTAAACTAACATCCACACAATGTTTTTGTTCACAGCAACAGTATACCCTGGTACATGGCAATAATTTGGATACTTTTCAATGCCGTGAGTGTTGGGGCTGTTATGGTGACTCTTGTATTTTGGGCTATCCTTGTGCCTGGGTCTAATGTTGGTATGATCAACAATAACAACCTCCAGCTTCATTTAGTGAACAGCATCTTGGTCCTGATAGAGCATATCTTGACAGCAATTCCAGTCAGGTTACTGCATGTCATGTACCCCATCATCTATGGCCTCATCTACGTGTTGTTCTCATTATTTTATTGGATAAACGATCATTCACATGTTATGTACTTCATTTTGGACTGGGGAAAGCCAGGGGAAACCATTGGATATATTATTCTTGTTGGCTTTGTCATAATGCCAATAATTCATGTTGTTATATATGGCATTTACAGACTTAAAATGCATCTCTTTAAGAAAGTATATAGAGATTAACAGATTAGATAACAAAATATTGCTAAATATTTGTTGTTAATTTATATTGTATTAAAGTTAAGAGGAATAATAGGACCTTCTGAAGCAAGTAAATATGGGCAGTGAAGAGTGTGGCCTAGACATTAACATTCAAAAACAAAAACTGATAATTAGCAGTACAAAGGAGAGCCCAAATTGTACATCACAATTACATAAACAGGAACTGGAGTAGGTGACAAGTTTCTCATATCGTGAACATGTAACAACTGATGATGGCAAATATGAAACTGAAATCAAGAGGAGAATAGTTAGGGCCAAGGATACATTTAGCAGAATGAGGAAGATATTTATCTCTAGAGAGCTAGGCTACAACTTAAAAATAATAATGATCAAGTGTTATTTATACTCAACACTACAGTATGGTGTAGAGACTTGGGCAATGAACAAGCTTTTCGAAGATAGAGTAGATTCCATGGAGACATGGAAGTACAGGAGAATGAGTCGCATTTGATGGAAACAAAAGCTAACAAATGTAGAGGTCCGGGAGAAACAATTGGTGAAAAGAGAGCTGTTGAAAGACATGAAGAACTGACAAATCATATTTTTTTGCCACAATAAAAGACATGACAATCTTGTAAAAACCTCACTAGAGGTAGAGATTGAAGGCAGCCAATCACAAAGTAGGCAACGCTACAAGTGGGAGGATAACATCACATGATGGACGAGAAATAGAGAATGTTGGAGTCCCAATTGCTTTCAGGCTTCGTTGTGAAAGACGGCACTTGAGTTGATTTGAATTGAAGTGTGTTAACTGTAATCACATTATATATCCCATCTGAGCAGTGTCCGGTGTTGAAAGAGTAACTAATGCTTGACATGGATAAAAAAGGTGAAATTAATATATTAAACATCAGCCTTCAACAGAAACATCAGAAGACCATTCTACACCTCCACATGGTGAACCTGGATATCAGGCTGCAACAGAGCAGACTGGCTAAGGAGAAGGGATCAAAGAGGGAAGACTAACCCGTTACCAAAAAATGCCATACTGAGGTCGGATGTATTCGACCGAAAGGTACAAATATCACAGTCAAGCTGTAAACTACGACACAACACATTTCATTCTCCGGACAAAATCCTGCTACTCGCAAAGCCCTTTTCAGGGCTTGGTAGCAGGAGATTTAGAACGAACGAAGAAGAAACATCAGCAGTTCTTAAACTTTAGTTGAATGATGATCGTTCAGATGTATTTGCATTCATTCATGAATCACTGACAATAACTCCACAAGCACCATTAAAGGGACCACTGCTAAATAGAATATAAATTCATGTAAGGAGTGCATGAAGTAACTCTTTTGAATACTTGCTTTTTTATATGTGCCTGACCAAGAAGTTAGGACACCAGTCTCTTAGTCTGAAAACATGGTTTTGAATTCTATTAAAGCCACATTTTTTAAATTAGTTTTCTCTTTTCTCAAATCAGTGCCTAGACACAATGATCTGAATATTTTTTATGAGTTATTTTTTCACAGTTACATTTTTTATCATAACTACATTAACACTTGTCTCAGACCATTCCATACAATGTTCTTACTTTAATTTCAAATTGCATATCAAAGCAGCTAAAGAGCTACATGTTAATATTGTTACTCAAAAGTCAACAGATAAAACTATATTAATGTAATATGCTCACTTCTGAATTCTGCCTTTTGTTTCTCACATATATTTATTGTACTATTCTAGAATCCGTGAAAATGTAATATACAATCTTGTTGTTATTCTTTGAAATGAAAGGAACAAACTAAAATACCATAGGGTGGCTATGAAATCTGATCAAATATTTGAATATACATAAATGGTTTATGGGCCCATAGAACCCATACAGTCTCTCAAAAGGACCACATCTCACCTAGCCTTTTATCCGCATGGGACTCCGTCATCAGTGTTTGCGATTGAGACAACTTTGGCATCGATATAAATGGCAGCCGACTAAATCACATTTACTTGATGGATGATCTAGTGCTTATCCTAGAGGCAGCCAATGAAATGCTAGCAGCGCTCCATCAAGAGGGAAAGAGAGCAGGACTCGAAATGAACATGTGCAAAACGAAAGTCATGCGCAGTTGTTTCACTCCCGCGACCCAGTCATTCTTGAGGGAGAGTATCTGGGTGCTGTGGAAGAATACATCCATCTTGGAAGCCTGCTCAATGTCCAGAATGACCTGAATCCAGAGTTGACAAGATGATGCTGCGTGAAAAGTCTGTACTGGATAACATCCATAACCAGAGTCTGCACAACTCTCTCTTCAACTTCACAGTACTAACTGCAATGCGCTATGTGGTAGAAACATGGTAACTCACAAAAGAGATAGGGATGGAAGACAAAGAAATATTCATTTGCGGAATATTTTATGTTTCCAGACATCATGGTCACCCTGCATATTTCTTATGACATTCCATAAACATAGCAGAATATTTGTCTATATAATATCTGTGTTCATGTTATTTGTTCAAAACAAGCAAGGGTTGCCAAGTTTTTTTATTGTATTAATTTTAATTGTATTTTCTTTAGTAATAATTTGAACTTTTTATGTCATCCATATGAGGCCTATGACAAAGGCTAACCTACCCTAAAAGGTACTGCAGCATAAAGTTGGATATCACCATTTTGACACAACAACAATCAGATTTTTTTGACAATTCAAATGAAAAGGGCGAACCAGTCTCTCAGCAACGGTAAGCTACTTTGATAGAGTAGGAACCTACCTATTATGACTAAATGAACAAACTGCTGGGAATATGTTACATGATTATCCCTTGCGCAGTCAGTTAAGGAATACACTGGCCTAACAAATTAACACAAAACTTAAAACTGTACAGAGCTAAAGAGGAGCTCCATACATCACAGGAGCTCGTCTGACGGTGTAAACATCAAAGATGTGATCACTAGAAGAAGAAGTAGGACGTTTTGTGTAAACAGTCTTCTAAATTTTGGTTGGCTTTGCTTTTGTCGCATGGAATGCCTCATAATATTTAATCTACACATGTTAGCAGATGATTGAGTTAGAAATAAGGTGCCGTAATATTTCTGTGATATGCTCATTCTGTGTTATTTGTTGAGATAAGAGGCAGAGGTCACCAAAATGTTGTATTAATCCCATTTGAATTGTATATTTCTTTTATAATAATTTAACCTTCTTATATCATTCATAATAATTTTCATCTACATGTATGATGCAAATAATTTAGTTACATATTATTCATTGTAACTTAATGTTTATCTATCTAAGATGTCTTTCCATATAATGTGTTGAAAACATGCAGAGGTCACCAATTGCTTTTTATAATTTGATATTTAATTGTATAAAAAGTAAAGATCTCGTTAACACGCCAGTGTGTCATATTGGGAATATTGTGTTTGACTCATATCTTTCTTGACCAACAACACACTAGGGGTGATGTGGTCAACATCACACTGGCCGTCTTTACTTTCCCAGATTATTCTGCTGTCCAATTTTTTAGGCTGGATTGACCCCAGGAGCTGTTTTGTGATCTGAAAAATCCCACACCAACTGGGGACCAAACCCGAATGCTCAGCTGGGAAGCTAATGCACTAACCACAGTGCTACTTTGGCTCTTCTTTAATTGTATTTTTCATTTATAATAATTTTATTTACTTGTGTTATCTATGTTTCATCTACACAGATGCAAAAAGTTGCGTAAAATTTGATACTGTGACGGATGAATTAGCTACCCACAGACTGCAGGAGTTTGAAATCAAATGCCACATCTAATGAAGGTGGAGGGTGTCTATTACAGACTAAGGAACGGGGACGGCGTGGGCTAGTGGTTAAGTGACACGGTTCACAAACTGAAGGTGCTGGGTTTGCTCCCCATCACAGCCCCGGCCGTTACCCCGGGGAAACAATCCCTTACAAAATGCAGGAGGAAGCAGACCCTTACATTACATGAATGCTGAAGTCAGATGCACTGGGCCGACAGGCGCAAAATAAAAACATAGTGCAACGCACACCGCCTTGGAGAATAGAAAAATAAGGTGAATGCAAAAAACAAAAAAAAAGACTAAAGAACGAAGAAGATAAAACTTGTGCAATTAACGGAAACACACTCCAACAAACTTCCGTATAAAAGTAGAGACGCTGAAGACTGCTGATGAGCTGGAAATTCAAGATGAAAAAATCCATCAAGAAAACATAGTATTTGTGACTGATGTCTCATCAGTAATAGCAGCTCTAAAGCAACAAAAACGTGAAGATCGAGTAATAATATAGTCCCTGACACAGCTCTCAGCAGAACACCCAAGGTCATACATTCCGTGGATTCTCTCCCACTGCAATATCGAAGATAGTGAAGCTGCAGACAGAGTAGCAAAGTGTGGGGGAGCTTCACCACAAATGGATCTGAGCATCATGTATAATGAGGCAAAGACCAAAATTAAAGCCAACTTCAGAGGAAAATGGACTGACCAACACCCTGACTTCTAAATAGAAGACAACTACCATGAGAAAATCGTCATCTTGAGACTAAGGACTACATAATAGACTCAAGGGTCATCTTTACATCCAAATTGAGATCATGACAGGTGTTCATTGTGGGGAGCATCCCATGACTATAGAACACATCCTATCAACTTGTATGGCTCATACAAGAAGAGAGAGAACAAAACTGGCCAAGTGAGACATATGAGAGCCTGTACAGATAAAACAACTTTACGAAGAGTGGTGAGCTGAAATGAAAGACCAGGAATATGTATAATCAATGAACCATCAGCATTCATAATCTTCACCATTTTCTGAAAGAAATTGAGCAACTAGAAATCTTGCACAGAATACAATGATATCTGTTCTGCATTTTATAACATCTGATGCAGATAGTTCAGTAGATATAAAATATCTTAGCAGAATACTTATCTCTCTGATATAGAAGCCCATGTTTGTAATATAAGCAGAGGTCAGTGTCAAAGTGTTTTTATCATATCACTTTTCATTATATATTTATTTTTGAATAATATAAACATTTTATGTTATTCTTATGATATTTCTTCTTCTGCGTTTGTTCTTAATCTATCGCTACCAAGCCCTGAACAGGGCTTTGCAAGCAGCAGGATGTAGTCCGGAGAACCGGAATGCGTTATGTCGCTAATTAACAGCTTGGCTGCGATATTTGCACCTTTCAGTCCAACTTTGGCAGCAAACATTTCCTTCAGTGTATTGTACACTATTTTCTACTAGTGATGCGGCAGACAAGTTTGGAGTCACTCTTGTCATATACCCAAACAATTGAACTCTTTGTCTATTATATAAATAATGCACGGTGTTGTTCTCACTGTGTTAGATTTCTTCATTTTTCACTTTGTCTTTTCTAGTGATCCTGACTACTTTTTGTAATCATCTGATTTCATATGTTGCAACCTTTTTTTTTCTTATGTCTTGGCCAGAATCCATATTATTTGTCACTGATAACAAGGATAGTATGAATATACTGTTGTCGTTTTGTCTCCATTGGAATGTTTGGATGTCTTAATAATGGTGATAGCATGAGCAACAGTAACTGCTGCATGCTTCTCCATTACTTGATTAACTTAACTTAACGTCTTTTAACTGGTTTAGAAAACTTTACATAGTCTGTATACAACCAGTTTCTTAGAGGGTGGTTTAATAGACTCAACACCAGAGCTAATTAGACCCGCAGCTGGTTAGGGGCCATCTATAGCTGTTCTTAATGAACCACCTGGGGGAAGGTAGAAATAACTTTTCTGTAGATTTTTAGCTAGAATTTTGTCCGGGCAGTGACCGTTAAGCCTACTCTTTTTGATTATCACATTTTTAACGTGTTTGACACTGAACGGGGGAGTCCGATCTCACTACCCAGAGATCAGGGGAAATTGTTACCAGAAGATCCAAGTTAAAAAAAAAATCCCGGTCTCCACTGTAATTCGAACTCGCGACCTTCAAGACCTGAGGCAAACACCTTACCTCGAGACCACCGAGTCCTAAACATTTCTGCCAATTGTTCCCCTTCTCCTAGACTAAATCACCTCCATAACAAAAAAAAAAAGAATAATTGACATGCCATACACGTTTCTATCTATGGTTTTCCCCTCCTTATTCAGTTTTTATTGGTCCGGTGTTAAGATTTTGTAGTGGTGACATGTCTGCATTACTTAAAATTTGTTCCTGTGATATGTTCTTTGATGTTATTTGTTGAAAACAAGCAGAGACCACTAAAACACTTCATAACCATTTTACTTTCTATAAATAAATGAATTATTTTTTATCAGGATGGTCCAAGTGCAGTCTTGTGAAACAAATATCTCTCGCATAAAAATTGTTTATTTTAATATATGTATTTCTTCAATTCTAATACACTCTTTTCCCCCCATGTCTCTAAAATCAGGATATGACTTACAATGGATGTCATTCTATGATCACAGTAAACAAATTGTCTGGCGTCAGCTGGACAACATTTTAGGCGTCATTGCCTAATGCATGTACACATTTGGTAATAGAACTTCCTGTGTTCATCTTGTTATAATATTATTGCATCATTTCAGTTTTGCTCATTTTGATCCCTTATTACCATTAAAAATTTTGTTAGAAAGATTTCACTGTGATTGTGTATGCTGAAGAACATGGAAATAAAGTGGTGACAGGACGAAAATTTGGCATTAGGGAGGCAAAAGTTTGTTGTCAGAGAACTTACCATTATTCCATATTTTAGTTCAAAGCGCTTGATGACACAGAAGACAATATAAGTTATTATGGGATAATGCAGATATCAATGGCTTAACAAGAAATTTATAAGAGTAACAACTTAAATGTGAAGTTAATTTTGATATTGATACACAAGAAAGGGAAATATAACATACAGCCTTATACATTTGTTCTTAGTAAATTTATTGATATTATTAATTTTTGTTTGTCTGGTAATTATGTGTCTTAGAATCCAGCATCTTAGGTTTTAATTTGTTGTGTATGTAGTGCTTAAATTAGGGTGTGCATCTTACAATCAATCGATTGCATATTAGAATTGAAGAAATATGTTTTTTTACCAAAGACATCAGGTAAAATGCCATATTCCACTGTATGCAGTCATCATTTAAAACTGCGAGTTCTTATTTTCAACATAGCAACAAAATCATATTAAATATCTGTTGTTTTTACTTTTACAATAACAAATAATTGTAATATATACATTACTTCTTATAATTGACCTGGGAACTTTATAATATTGGTTCATATGGACTTTGGGGTGGAAAAAGTTAGACCGTCCTTTTTTAGTGTTTAATCTACATTTAAGATTTAAAGAATCAAGATTTCAAAAAGTATTCTTTTAAATCAGTTTCCCATTTATACTATTAATATGTACTATTATGTTGGTAATATGATAACTATTCCAGTGTTTATGATCTCATTACCTTTACAGTTCACATCATACTCACACATTCCTAGCCACTCTCTCGATATTGGCTGGCACCCTAAGTGATATTGTATCCTTTGTCAAATCCATTCTCATTCTAGTATTTATGATTCATTAGCTGTTTTCTTTATTTTTTTGTCTCTGACGAAGACCTTGTGGCCGTAACGAGAGTTTCATTTTGTTTACGTCCTCGTGTGATAACTCAGCTATATTTTAATCAACTTTTGACTTTCAGTACCCATGTAGCTTCAATTAATTTTTTATTCAGAGTTTCTCAACCAGTATTCCATGGGCCTTATGGTTCAGCAAAAGGTCTCTAAGAACTCTACGAGAGGTCATGTTTCAATCAAAATGAACATTTTATTTTAGCTCACAAGTGTGGCTAGAGAGTGGTCCAGAATGTCAGTGCACAATTAATACGTTATATTTGACATTAATGCTATTTTAGCCAATGATGTTTAGTTGCTGTACTATTCAACATTGCCATAACTTTCTTATGTTGCATATTGTTTATAATTGAAGAAATCAATCAAAAGATCATAGATAATTATTACTAGATTGTTGAATTGACAGCTTATTGATCACACTAATGCACTTTGGTCTGTAGATACAATCATTTGTATACTGGGGTTTCTAGACCTGCACATTATTTCAAGGGTTACTCCAAGATATAAAAGGTTGAGATAGACTGATCCAAACTATTCTTCTTCTTCGTTCGTTCTCAATCTCCCACTACCAAACCCTGAAAGGGTTTAAGTAGCAGAATGTAGTCCAGAGAACGGAATGCGTTGTATTGTAGTTTACAGCTTGGCTGTGATATTTGCACCTTTCAGTCCAACACATCTGACTTCAGCAAGCATTTTTTGAGTACCGGGTTAGCATTCGCTCTTCGATCCCTTCTCTTTAGCCAGTCTGCCCTGCTGCAGCCTGTTATCCAAGATCACCGCGTGGAGGTGTAGAAGGGTCTTGGCAGCTATGGTTCGCTGGCCCTGACGCTAGCAGTCAGCTATGGGTCGCTGACCACTGCAGCTCATGCATTGCTCGGCATCTTGATCCCATCCAAACTATTAACATAACTTGACCTAGTCGCTACTCTTCAACCATAGGGTGTAGAGGCTTCTTCTTGGGACTTGTAGTTTATACAAGATCCGGTAGCAGAACCCATGCTCAGTTTTCATTTGTTGCGTCTAACAACATGCCTGACAGGTAACACTATTACTATTTTGTGCTACTTTTTAACTCTTAAAGGCTGAAAGAACGCTCCTATCGCACTTCCATGAGAATCCTTGACACCAAAAGAACGCTAATATTGTAACTGCACATTGAACAGAATTTGATCACATTGTGTCATAATTTGTTGCTGCTCAGTCACAATCACTCATTTAGGGATTTTATTGAAGATAAAAACTTATTTGCAATCATAAACAAAGCAAAGAAAATGACCACCGACAAAACAAGAAGGCAACATAAACTCAAGTTTGGGTGTGTGAAAATATAATGGGTCACAGACTTTGATTAACTGGGTTCCAGAATTGACAACAATGGCGGCTGCTCAAAATAAATCAGAAGAAGATGGGCAAGGAGAATGCAGAGGCTACACAACTTGAGGAAACTATGGAAGAATACCAGAGGCTACACAACATGAGGAAACTATGGAAGAATACCAGAGGCTACACAACATGAGGAAACTATGGAAGAATACCAGAGGCTACACAACATGAGGAAACTATGGAAGAATACCAGAGGCTACACAACATGAGGAAACTATAGAAGAATACCAGAGGCTACACAACATGAGGAAACTATGGAAGAATACCAGAGGCTACACAACATGAGGAAACTATGGAAGAATACCAGAGGCTACACAACATGAGGAAACTATGGAAGAATACCAGAGGCTACACAACTTGAGGAAACTATGGAAGAATACCAGAGGCTACACAACATGAGGAAACTATGGAAGAATACCAGAGGCTACACAACTTGAGGAAACTATGGAAGAATACCAGAGGCTACACAACATGAGGAAACTATGGAAGAATACCAGAGGCTACACAACTTGAGGAAACTATGGCATTCCAACTATTATATTTCTAAATACTATATTTGCTATCAGTGTCATATATGAATTCTGATCAAGACACAAGAAAAACGGTTGCAACATATGAAATCAGATGATTACAAAAAGTAGCAAGGATCATAAGAATACCAGCGTTCCAACAAAAATTAAGATTTTGAGAACATGTGATTTTTCCTGTGGCAGCATATGGCTGCAAAACATGGACATTTATCTAAACATCAAAGAAGAGAATTGACTCCTTCGAGTCCAAATGTTGTAGAAAGGTTCTAAAAATACCATGGACCATAAAAAAAAAAGGAGAAAGCAGACATTCAACAGGAGTTGGGTATAGAGGAGAACTGGTTCATAAATTGCATCATGAACAGAAAATTGACATACTTTGGCCACATCAGAAGACGCAACGGTATTGAGATAACGGTAATGGAAGGTATGGTGCTGGGCAAGAAAGACAGAGGCAGACCAAGAAGGCAATGGCACCAAGATGTCAAGGAATGTAGAAGCAGACCAAGAAGGTAATGACACCAAGATGTCAAGGAATGTAGAAGCAGACCAAGAAGGTAATGGCACCAAGATGTCAAGGAATGTAGAAGCAGACCAAGAAGGGAATGACACCAAGATGTCAAGGAATGTAGAAGCAGACCAAGAAGGTAATGGCACCAAGATGTCAAGGAATGTAGAAGCAGACCAAGAAGGGAATGACACCAAGATGTCAAGGAATGTAGAAGCAGACCAAGAAGGTAATGACACCAAGATGTCAAGGAATGTAGAAGCAGACCAAGAAGGGAATGGCACCAAGATGTCAAGGAATGTAGAAGCAGACCAAGAAGGGAATGACACCAAGATGTCAAGGAATGCTTGAGATTTGGCAAGAGATCAAGTTTCTTTCATATGGGCTCTGATGGGATCAACATTCTGCAAAGGACATGCTTGCTGCATGATGATGAATAGCTTTGACTTTATGTTCTATTTCTGATGTTGTTTGTATTCTTCTGTGTCTTCCTAGTATTGACTCATTGAGTTTTATACCGTCAGACAAGATCCTGTGATGAACTCAACCATTGCATGGAGATCCTCTTTAGCTCCGTACAACTTTGAGTTTAGTGTTGAGTTGTTTGGCCAGTTAGTATTCCTCAACTGGCTATACAGAGGGTAGTCCTGTAACACATGCCATGCAGTTTGTTTGCTCAGTCCACATGTGCACAGTAGGGAAGCAGACAGATAAGTCTGTACATGTTTATTTAGTCTGTTATGCCCTGTCAAGAGGTCAAGAATGGTGATATATGGTCCCTGCTGGTCAAGATTGTGGTGTGTTGGTTCTGATGTTGCTAGTATTTAATGCTGTTGTTGTTTTTATTGAATATTGATGTTGATGATATTTTGTTATAAAATCCAATCAACACTTATCACATGAAGTTGTAAAGATCATGATTATCAATGCCAGTGTGCATGGTATATGAAGATGCTGATGCTTAGTCATCGTGACTGATCTAGGTCATTAATGGCTATGACAATACTTGTATTGTTGTTGTTGCTTGTAATGAATGATTATATTTGGTGAACATTTTTTTTAAATGTATTGATCTGCTATATTAAGTGATCTAACGATATTCTGCCTTGTCATTTATACTTTTCAAAAGTGTTTATTTGATCTACCATATTGAACGAACCAAAGATATTGTATGTTGGCAGAAATACGTTTCATAACTTCTTACTTGATCCGCCATATTGACTAATCTAACAATATTGTACTGTTTTAATCAGACATTTTGGAAGTGTTTATTTAATCTGCCATTTTTAGTGATCTAATGATATTGTATGTTGGTATAATACATTTCAGAAATTCTTACTTGTGATTGTTATACTTGTTGATGCGTGAAGGTGATATTAACAATGTTGATATTTCACAATTGTTAAATTTAATTCATACTTTGAATTTTATTTAATAATTGTTGTTCTGCAATTTGCTTGCAGGATTTTTATGATCAGATATATTTTATTCTTCTTGTCACCTTTGGGTTTGGTATGTGGCAGAGGACCACAACTGCAATAGGTTTATAAAACGCTCATCAGGGGGGACATAAGAAATAATACAAAGACTCTTTGGAACAGTTTCTCCATTGATGTACCTCCTGAAAGCTGCTTGCCCACCGAACCACTCAGTCTGGCACACTACCATCATACATGGTGCTCACATTCTGAGAAGAGAAATAACTGAGACACAGAAAAAGTGAGCTGAATGAAAGGACAGAATGCAAGATGGCCCAATTACTAACTCTGTCCACGTGTGCGCCACATACAGTAGAGTTTGTTGCGCTCAGATCGGACTGTACAGTCAAAATGCGGTCACATCTTGATACACATGTCTGATGCTGTCGCCATCATTGCTTGTGATGGCCAACTTTTATTATTATTATTAGGTTAATAACTGTCTTTCAAGTTAAATACCTTAAACCTATTTATCTTCAGTAATGTTTGCTAAAATATCACATATTATATACCAAACTGTTTACAAAAATGGAATGCAGAATACAAGATAGAGATATCTAACATATGGCAATGTGTTTAATGAACACGGAGATTATAGAGAACAAATAGTTTTTTTGCTTGGAATCCTGGTATTCAAAACATGCAGATGCATGACTGCCAAGTAGTAGAATGTTATTCGTGATAAGTAATTTTTACTCCATGCAACTTACTAGGCCTGGGGAAGCTGGGTAGCGTTTTGGGCTTGGATTTTAAATAATTTTTGAAATTTTTTCCCAGACTAAAGCCTACAGCTCTCTTTTCGATTTTCAACTACCAAAGTTTTTGTTTTACTTGCATAGTGTTAATGTAACATGGGGCCACCAATTTTTTTATCTCCAATGGGACTAAACACTTTTCACCTCCCTTGAGACAAAGAGTCACTTTAAACTTGTGGGTTTCGAACACCCACCTTCTTATACCTTCATTTGTTTCTTGAGGGGTGAGATTCTTACTTCTCTGCTCCATTTATTTCTTTTTTACTTACAAAAATATGATTGTGCACCCATAATTTATCCAGCTATAAGATCTATACAATGTATATTATAATGACGATTAGTCATGTGAGAAGAATTTCAACTTATTAGTAATAATAATATTTGCAATATATACATTTTCGTGAAGGCATACTGAGTTGGACTGCTCAAGAACATAATTACCATCCCTTTCATAACAAGTTTTGAAAAAAAACATGCTATTGATTGAAAATATTTTGGAAGGCAGAGCATCTCTACTCCCTATGTGTAAATAATATTTCTATACTTCATAAAGTTTTGTGTGGAGACATTTTTGAAATAATATTTATATACTTCATAAACTTTGTGTGGAGAACATTTTGAAATAACATTTCTTTACCCGCCCTAGCCAACAATATCAGCTGTGTGCTATTTTTAGAAAGTTCGCGAACCAGTATTTTGATCCTGCGAACCTAACCATTTTTAACTAATCAATGATTTCTTGTTGTTTACAACGTAATATATGTCTGTTTCTGAACTGGTTATTACATTCCTGCAATTTACAATGCATTGTCAGTCTTTTATTTAATTGAATAATATGTTATATTGTATACAAACGCAACATGTTTTTTTTCATGACAAAGAAAGAAGAATTATCCAAAGTAATATATCTTCTTCTTTATATTCCTAGTAAAAACATTCACTCTTGTTATTTGTTTATCATATGTGGGGTGTTATTTTTAGAGCATTGTTAAAAACCTGATGCTGAAAGGCAAAACAAGGTAAACAAAAAGAAGAAAGAAAGTTAAAAACCCAGATTGCATATCCATGCATGTCAGGTTTTTGTCCTGTGTGAATGGTGTTGTGTGCAATGCAACAAGTTGGAGAGTGTTCTGCATTAGTGGTGTTAGACCTCATTGTTAGTTGCCTCGAGCAGCATGCTGTGATTGGTTTAGATGGTGTGAGAGAAGGTGAGGTTTTGTGAAATGTGAGGTGATGTGATAATGTAAGGTGGTGTCAGGGCCAGCGAACCAAAGCTGCCAAGATCCTTCTACACCTCCACCCAGTGATCCTATAAAACAGACTACAGCAGGGCTGACTGGCTAAGGAGAAGGAATCAAAGAGGGAATGCTAACCTGGTACTAAAAAAATGCTTGCTGAAGTCGGATGTGTTGGACCGAAAGGTGCAAATATCGCAGTCAAGCTGTAAGCTACGACACAACGCATTCAGTTCTCTGGATTACATTCTGCTACTTAAGCCCTTTCAGTGTTTGGTAGTGGGAGATCGAGAATGAACGAAGCCAAGCCAAACCTATATATAGCAATGTTTATATTAATGCCTTTATGTTCTGTTTATAACTTCACTTCACTCCAGACATACCCACAGGTGCCCAGTTTGTCTCAGTAAACTGCAAAGGATGTGGATACTGATGGTTCCTGTAACTCATTGGTTGTACACACCTCGGCTTCTTCCTGTCAAGTGCCCGACTTCACTCAACCCTCATTTCTTCTTCCTCGTTCGTTTTCAGATCTTTACATCAATGACTAACAAATTTGATTTCTCTTCAGCAGAGGTTGCAATCTGGAGAGAAGTACATGGGCAAAAACCTTACAGAGGACAAACAGCAATGTAATAGGCATGTGGCTACTGCATTCTGTTTGGAGTCCCTTCCCTCTTTACAGGGACATGAAAATTTCATCGCACCATGCAGCAGGAATCTGCAAATGGTCCTGATTGTTGTAAATAATTGGTGCATGGTTATACACATTTGATTTAATGCGTATTTCAACAATTCTAGAGGATTCTCATCCAGGCCCACGGGACTGTAGTCTTTCAACTGCTGTAAGGCAGCTTTGACTGTCAATGTGTGATTTTAACGAGCTTAGTCTGTAAATTGTTAGAATCAATAATCAAAGAAAATATGGTAATGTATCTAGACAGGTTTATTCTAATCAGAAATAGTCAGCATGGGTTTACCAGAGGGAGATCGTGCATAACAAGGTTACTAAAATTATAGATAAGTGGGAACCAGTGGATGTTATTTATCTAGATTTTGCAAAGGCTTTTGATGGAGTACCTCATAGAAGATTATTTTAAAAGTTAAAATCACATGGAATAGGTGGGGAAGTTGTTGAATGATTTGAAAGTTGGTTAATGAGAAGAAGGCAGAGAGTGGGCATAAATAAGGAGTACTCTGAGTGGTGTGAAGTAAAAAGTGGAGTGCCATAGAGCTTGGTTTTGGGACCAATATTGTTCTTGATATATATAAACGATTTGGACATTGATATAGGATCCATGATTGCAAAATTTGTGACACCTTTCGGTGCTGGGTTCGATCCCCATCACAGCACCAGCCATTACCCCAGGGAAGCAAACTCTTAGAAAATGCAGGAGAAAGCAGACCCTTACATAAAAATGCATGCTGAAGTCGGATGCACTGGGCCGACAGGCGCAAAATAAAAACCACATTGAGGATTATAGAAATAAGGCGAACGCAAAAAAAATAAAAAAATACAGACTCCAAACCAGTATAAAGACGTTAATTTAAGTCAACATTTGAAGTATCAGAGTTTGTCTGTAACAGGAGGCCGAGATATAGTAATGGAGCAAGTTCAGGATGTCTTTCTAGTGCTTGAGCCACCTGTCCACTATTTTCTCTTTTGAATTGCAATAGGTACCATCAGATTTACTTATCTGTTGGATGTTACTTGTAAGTCGAAATGTGAGTATCTTCTGCTTCTTCTTTGCGTTCAGTTTCGTATGCTGGTTTTATTCCACCAGATGGGCTGCATCCATGAAGTGACACGTCAGTCACAGGTCCTCAATGGTTCCCAACAGTTTGTCTTGTATGTTTCTTTCCTCGGGCCAGGTCTTCTCACGTGAGCCTTGGTGCAGTGGACATGTTTACAGGATGTGTTCTGGAGTCTGGGGTCCTCTCTGACATGTGCATTGTGCAGTCTGTGCTGCTTTCATTTTATGCATGTGTGCATTTAGTCTGCAATGGCCTGTTCAGAGGCTGAAAATTGTGATCTACTGTTTCCTATTCAATCTATTGATTGGGTCCTGTGGGTATTTGCTGTTTGTTTTCTCTATCCACTGTTGTTTATATATTATTTTGGTGTGTGCCTTGACTTCTGGCAGTGACACTGGGTGGGTGAATTGTTCTCTTTGTCTTCTCTCCCTGGCCAGTCTGTCCGCCCATTCCTTCCCAGGTATGCTGCAGCGAGCTGGAATCCACTGAAGGGTGATTTTATTGTGGTCTGAGAGTTTATTTAGCTAGCATATCAGTTCCCTTTCTATACTATCTCGTGGTTCTCTTTGTCTAGCCTGTAAAATTTCCATGCAGTCACACAAAAACACTATTCTGTTATCCTTTAACCCCTTTTCATCCAATAGTTTGACTGCTTCAATTATTGCCTGTTGCTCTGTTCTTAGATTTGTCAAGGGCTCCCCGGCAGCACTTGCTTTTTCAATAACGGTTCCATCCTGTAGAAGTATGACGAGTCCCGCCCCTCCTTTCCTCAATGCTTCCTCTGATGATCCATCTGTGTAGACATGGATCCACGTGGGTTGAGGATAGGCGTCTTCAATATGTTTTAGGGTTTTTTCTCTCAATGCATGTCTGATTCTTCCCCCTTTCTATCGATGCCTGGTATTTTCACTTCCACCATGAAGTTGGGCTGTTGGTCTGTATGTTCATATACTTGTATCATTTCCCATGTCGTTGGACATTTTGATATGATTTCATTATTCCTTGATGTAAGGGCTTTTGATAGATGATTAAAGCTTGTTCTTTTTATGCAGTTTTTTTGTTTTCATTCATAGACTTTTCTCTGCATTGGATGTTAATTCATGCGCTTGTATTTTTCTGTCAGGTTTAGTATTTTTCCTTCTCTGTGCTCACCGAGGTTCCGGAGGCTTGCTACTTCTTCGAATTCTCTCATTGTGGTAATAATTGTGAGTCCGGTATTCTGTGTCCTGTCTAGTTTTTGTAGATTGGTCTTTGCCGCTGTTGCATAGGCACCTATGCCGTATTCCAGTGTTGGCCGTACATATCTGGTGTAGACTTGTATGACTGCATTTGCATCTGCGCCCCAATTTGTCCCTGTCAGTTTTTTTTATCAGTCTTAGTCTGAGTGTTGTCTCTTTTGAGTATCTCTGTATGTGGGACCCATGTTAATCTTTTGTCATCTCTCATTCCTAGGTATGTAGGATTGTTTTCTCTAGGAAGTAGGCTGTTTTCTAAATCTAGGTCGACCTGCTCTGGCTTTGTAGAGAGCGAGAAGAGTGTTGAGAGGGTCTTGCTTTTGTTTATTGTGACACTCCATGAGTCTGCCCATTTCTTTACCGCATTTATTGATTCTTGCATTCTAGCTTTTGTTTATTGTGACACTCCATGAGTCTGCCCATTTCTTTACCGCATTTATTGATTCTTGCATTCTAGCTTTTGTTTATTGTGACACTCCATGAGTCTGCCCATTTCTTTACCGCATTTATTGATTCTTGCATTCTTGCTTTTGCGGTTCCAATGTTTTCTGCATGGGTCCATATGGCCTGGTCGTCCGCATGGAGTGCCTTGTGGATGTGTGGTCTGAACTGTTTTGACAGATCATTAATGAAGAGGATAAACAAGGTAGGTGATAGTGATCCTCCCAGGGGGACCCCATCATGTAGTTTGACCATTTTGCTCTTGTGCTCTTCCAGTCTGACTCTCGCACATCGTGAGTGGAGGTAGTCTTTGATCCAGCCTGACTCTCGCACATCGTGAGTGGAGGTAGTCTTTGATCCAGCCTGACTCTCGCACATCGTGAGTGGAGGTAGTCTTTGACCCATTCAATCATTTTTCCCCTTATTCCACAGCCCGCCAATTTTAGCAATAGTCCTTTCTTCCAGCCTTTATCAAAAGATTTAGTCAGATCAAAGAAGGTGGCCAATAGTTTGCATTTCCTCTGAAAGGTATCTTCGATTTCCTGGGTCAAATAAGTGGTCTGGTCGTCGGTACTCCTGTATTTTCTATAGCCAGACTGCCACTCGTCTAGGATTGTATCTGTGTTCTTGTCCCCGACCTATTCTGCCGGACGGTCGATTGGCTTCTTGGCCGCCTCAGCGCGAATCAGGAGGGTATAGCTATTGATCAGTCAATCTTGACTGATCTCGTTTACCCGGACATTTTCCTATTCGGCACAGCTAGCCCTGCGCTGATGCTCTCTCTGGGAATGTTAGACAGCGAAACGCCCTCCCTAGGCATGTCTATATCCCTGGCCAAGACTAAAGTTCAGAACCTCATTTCCGACACAGCACCCCAGGGTATTGACACTCAAAGTCACACTGCAGAGGGCACCAACGAATTCACCTATTCAAAAGATGCCAATGAAAACGGGGTAGCAGGCTTCATTGTTAAACTAAAAAGTGAAGTATACTCAGCAGCATTTGCTACTGGGATACGCTGCAGCAACTTCAGTGCGAGGCAATAGCCCTTATAGACTACAAAGAACAAGTAGAAAAGCAAGTGGTCATTCTCACAGACGCTCTCTCAGTGTTTACGGCTCTCAAGAACCAGCATAAAAATGTACTCGGCGATCTGGTAGACTCACTCAAACGCATGTCACAGTGCTTCAGAAAAAGCATAGTCCAGTGAATTCCGGCCCACTGCAACATTACAGGCAATGAGCAGGCGGACAGACCCGCCAGAAAAGGAGGAACACTGTAGCAGGGTGATACAGCAAGCACATACGATGAGACAAAAGCAGCCATCAGGGCCACGTACAGATCAACATAGAAAAAAAGACCAACCTGGCCACATAGAAAACGATGTCTACTACCAACTCTCCAGGCGAGATCAGGAGATGACAGACTAAGATGTTATCTATACCATAAGTTCAAGATTGGCATTTCGGACCGTTGTACCTGCGGCACAGATACCATGACGTCAGAACACATTTTAACTTGACTGAACTTTATTATACTGGTTTAGAAGGCTAAACAGAGAATGTGAACAACCAGTTTATTTCCCTCCACCGGTACTAAAAATGATTGATCAACCATCTATTTTTGAATGCATTAACTGATCGTGCCTCCACCACATCACGTGGCAATGCATTCCAAACATTCACCATTCTCTGACTAAAAAAATATTTCCTAATATCTAATCTGGACATGTCTTTAAATAATGTGAAATTGTTCCCTGTAGTTGATGTGGCATCTGGAAGAAAAACGAATACTAATTCCACAGCAAGCCGGCTTTAGACAGCACAGATCCACTGAGGACCAGGTCATCCTCATAGCCCAGGAAATAGGAGATGCCTACCAGGCACAGAAACACACAGTAGCAGTTTGGGTGGACCTGGAAAAGGCATTTGACAAAGTCTGGAAAGACGGACTTAGAGTCAAGCTAAGGAGAAGTGAAGTTTGTGGGAGAATGTACAAGTGGATCAACCACTACCTCAAAAAAAGAACGGCCAGAGTCCAAGTACAAGGGCAGATAAGCAAAAAGGTGACACTCGAGCAGGGAGTACCCCAAGGGGGAGTACTGTCACCCACACTCTTCCTGGTGTATATAAACGACATTACAGAGAATATACCAAGAAGAGTCCATAGCTCAATGTTTGCAGATAATCTGGCTATGTGGACCTCTGAAAAGAATATCACCATAGCAAGAAATCGGATGCAGCAGGCCCTAACATCGCTGGAAGAGTGGGCGAACTCATGGCTGGTCAAAATAAACGAGGAGAAAACCACATGTACAATATTCTCGCTTTCAATCAAACCCCAAAACACCAAATTAAGTCTGAATGGCAAATTCCTGCAGCCAAACGACAACCCAAACTATCTGGAAGTCACATTTGATCGGCGCATGACATGGAAAAGTCAGATCGAGAGAAACCGAATGAGAGCCAGAGAAAGAATGGCAATCATGAGGAAACTTGCTGGCACAAGCTGGGGAGCAGACGAAAGAATACTGAAGAAACTGTACACTGGAAGAGTGAGACCAGTTCTCGAGTATGGCATTGCGGCATGGACAACAGCAGCGAAGGCGAACTTCGATAAAGTTAACAAACTTCAAAACCAAGCCATGAGAGTTATAACAGGAGGCATGAAGTCAACGCCAATTGTAGAACTTGAAAAGATAACAAAACTGCAATCCATGACCGATAGAAGAGACTGCAGAGCCCAGCTGCAGTCAGAGAAACTCCGAAGACTGACTGACCATCCAATGCACCAGAGACTAAACAATTTGGGAAATGGGAAACTAAAGCGGAGAAACTTTGCAGAAATAGCCAAAGCAAAGATGCACGAAGATCCCATAAACGCACTAACAACACCAAAGCCCATCACTACTGTACGAAAACCTACCTGGAGGCAGGATATATTTCCAGAGGTGGTAGAAAATATACCAGGTATTGGAAACAAAAACTGCCAGACTGAAAAAGAAAGGAGAGATACTACCCTAAGCTTTATATGGAAAAACTACCCAAGCATGGACTGGACCCATGCATACACCGACGGTTCTGTAACAAACACTACACAGAACGGAGGGGCAGGAGCATTCCTGAACCTACCAAATGGCAGAAAAATAACACTGTCATTCGCTACTGGTAAGTACACAAGCAATTTCAGAGCGGAGGCAAAGGCATTGAGGGCGGCAGTGGAAGAAATGGTGACACATAAAGAAAATGAAAGCCATATAGTCCTGCTTACAGATTCTCTAAAAAGCCAGAAAAACACTGAACTTAATGACTTAAGAGCAGCACTCTGTCAACTATGCCAGCAGTCCGCACCAACAAGGGTAGTGGTACAGTGGGTCCCATCACACTGCAACATCCAAGGCAACGAGGAGGCAGACAGACTGGCAAAAGAAGGTGCAAGACTACCACAAACAGATACTAGTATGACGTACGAAGAGTCAAAATGGCTTATTAAAGCCAGATACATGACCAAATGGGAAACCGAACATACCGGTTACACCAAAAACGATGCCTATTACCAGTTGAACAGAAGAGAGCAGGTCGTTGTCTTCAGACTTCGCACTGGCCACAATAGACTGAGGTACCACCTATTCAACAAATTAAAGATAGGTGGTACCGACGAATGCCCGTGTGGTACCGAGAAAATGACCGCTGAGCATCTGCTGCAGAACTGCCCGACATACGAGGATCAGAGAGAGCAGATGTGGCCATCACCAGTGGAACCACAAGACAAGCTCTATGGCAGTGTCGACAGCCTCAGGATGACCGCCGCTTTTTTCGAAAAAATAATGGTTACTGTCTGACTGCGTACGATGAAGAAGAAGAAGAAGTTCCCCGTAGTTCTTGCAGCCGGTCGTACTTTGAAAAATTCATCTTTTCTACTGATTAATTTATAAACTTGTGTTGTCACCTCGAATTCTTCTCAGTTATAGACACTGCAGAGCAGTTGAAGTCTCTCCTCATAACTATAATTCTGGCATTCCACGATCATTTTTGTAAATCTTATTTGTTTCATTTCTATCATGTCTATTATTAACTCTATGATAAGGACTCCACACCTAAATACAATACTCCCATTTATGTCTCACTTATACTTTTATATAGCTTGACTATCACTTCCTTGCTCCTATGTGTAATGTTTTTTAAAATCATACCCAGCATTGCATTTAGCCTTTTTCACTGCCACCTGGACTTGCTCCCGCACATTCAATGTATGACCTATTATAACACTCAAGTTCATTTCTTTTTCTATCTGACTATTATTGTTCACTTCCGTCATGTAATTATGTTCCATATTGGATCTTCCCATGTGAATAACTGTACATTTTTCTACATTAATCCATCTGCCAGCTCACAGACCATTTATGAATCGCATCTAAATAAATTTGACCTCAATAGATCCACCTCTGCCCGAGAAGAGCCGCATAATTTTCTGTCATCCGCGAATTTTGTAATTATGAATCCAATATTATTATCCAAATAATTTATATATATATATATCAAGAACAGAATTTGTTCCAAAACCGATCCCTGAGGCACTTCACTTATTACATCACACCAATCAAAGTACTCCTTTTTTATTTTAACTGTCATCCTTTTGCCCGTTAACAATTTTTGATGCAATTGGCAACTCCTCCACCTAAACCATGTGATTGCAACTTCCGAAACAATCTTTGATAAGGTACTCTGTCAAAGGCCTTTGCAAAATCCAGACAAATAGCTTGTACTGGTTCTCCAGCATCCAACATTTTGATAATCTCCTCCGTGAATTCTAATAGATTTGGCACGATATTCCCTTAGAAAACACATGCTGACTCTTCCTAACGAGTTTTAAATTGTCCAAGTGCATAATTATGCTGCATTTAATAATTAACTAACATTTTGCAGGGCATGCTCGTCAAACTCACTGGTCTGTAATTGCCTGGATCTTGGCTTGGCTTCGTTCGTTCTCAATCCTCCGTTACCAAACCCTGAAAAGGGCTTAAGTAGCAGAATGTAGTACAGAGAATGGAATGCATTGGGTCGATCTGATTTCTTGCCCTTTTGTGAACACACCTGCATCTTTGCAATCCTGTCCATCGTATACCGATAAAATAAGTAACATTTGGCAACATCCAGAGTCCTTGCACGAAAAGCTGTGCGGAAGGGCACGGAGCCTGAAGTGGACTGCTGCCTTTGTTAGAGTCATTGAAGTCGAGGTCTGAAGACGAACGAGGAAGAAGAAATGTTACTCCGATGTTGTCTTCCAGTTGCATGCTAAAAGTGCACCTCATTGCAAGTGCGCAATGTCTGGAGCGTTCAATTTGGAGCCACACAAAATGTTAACGTCAGTATGTGCGATCAAGGGCGAGAACCGCGGGACATCTAGGTGAAGAGTATGGTATGCAGCCTTGCCTTGGTAACAATGAGAGAATAAGAGAAACACACACCTATGGATCTGTACACACGATCTTTATTTCAAATCAGCAACAGCGTGAAGCTGCCAGTCATCTTTCAAGAAAGAACAATTAATAGATTACACACGATCAGGCAAACTCCATTTTCATTTTTAGGTTATTCTGTATCCTCGCTTATTGGAATTTAGACACCGCACCGCATGCTTGAAAAGATGCTTCTCAATTGTGATAGACATTGGCAAAGAATGCATTGCTACAGCAAGGTGGGATACACAGTACCGCCTGGCATGCAGTGACCGGTAAGGTGTGCAGTTCTTCAAAAATTCTTGAAGAAGGAGACGATATTTCGAGTATAAGGTCTAGCCATTATTATGATTCTGTAGCTAATGATGCACGACCAACCTGGGAAAAATATAAAAGTGTTTTCAATAGATAAGAGAACAGGACAGCCCACTGCTCCCTGCCCCGGTTCTTGCAATGCAGGATTAGATGAATTTGAGGACACGTTATTTCCTGTAGAAGCAAAAGAAATAATCACAGAAATATGTCTGAAAATGGCGCGGCTGAAGAACAAAATCGTGGACTTAAGTGCTGCAGATACAGCATGTGTTGCTGATGACTGGCAAGACACATGCGCACAAAGTCACAGAGAACTGCCTGAGGGGTCTGCTGAAGGTGAAGGTCAGAAGATGTTGGAAAGTTTGGGAGGGATTGATGGTAACATCGCTAACATCGACAGCACAAGTTGTTTCGCTGCAGTTGTACCTGAAAACAATGTGAAGAACAAGCCTGGTCATATCCCGCTGGCTTGGGAGAAAATGTCTTTACAAAACGGCATAACTGTGACCAAGTTTCCCGATTCAGAGGTAAGGTTGTTAGTAGATGGCGTGAGAGAAGGTGTGGTGGCGTGAGAGAAGGTGTGGTAGTGTGAGAGAAGGTGTGGGTGCGTGAGAGAAGGTGTGGTGGCGTGAGAGAAGGTGTGATGGCGTGAGAGAAGGTGTGGAGGCGTGAGAGAAGGTGTGGTGGTGTGAGAGAAGGTGTGGTGGTGTGAGAGAAGGTGTGGTGGCGTGAGAGAAGGTGTGGTGTGAGAGAAGGTGTGGTGGCGTGAGAGAAGGTGTGGTGTCGTAAGAGAAGGTGTGGTGGCGTGAGAGAAGGGGTGGTGGTGTGAGAGAAGGTGTGGTGGTGTGAGAGAAGGTGTGGTGGTGTGAGAGAAGGTGTGGTGGTGTGAGAGAAGGTGTGGGTGCGTGAGAGAAGGTGGGGTGGTGTGAGAGAAGGTGTGGTGGCGTGCGAGAAGGTGTGGTGTGAGAGAAGGTGTGGTGGCGTGAGAGAAGGTGTGGTGGTGTGAGAGAAGGTGTGGTGGCGTAAGAGAAGGTGTGGTGGCGTGAGAAAAGGTGTGGTGGCGTGAGAAAAGGTGTGGTGGCGTGAGAGAAGGTGTGGTGTGAGAGAAGGTGTGGTGGCGTGAGAGAAGGTGTGGTGGCGTAAGAGAAGGTGTGGTGTGAGAGAAGGTGTGGTGGTGTGAGAGAAGGTGTGGTGTGAGAGAAGGTGTGGGGTGAGATAAGGTGTGGTGGTGTGAGAGAAGGTGTGGTGGTTTGAGAGAAGGTGTGGGGTGAGAGAAGGTGTGGTGTGAGAGAAGGTGTGGTGGCGTGAGAGAAGGTGTGGTGGTGTGAGAGAAGGTGTGGGTGCGTGAGAGAAGGTGTGGTGGCGTGAGAGAAGGTGTGGTGTGAGAGAAGGTGTGGTGGCGTGAGAGAAGGTGTGGTGGCGTGAGAGAAGGTGTGGTGGCGTAAGAGAAGGTGTGGTGTGAGAGAAGGTGTGGTGGCGTGAGAGAAGGTGTGGTGTGAGAGAAGGTGTGGTGGCGTGAGAGAAGGTGTGGTGGCGTAAGAGAAGGTGTGGTGTGAGAGAAGGTGTGGTGTGAGAGAAGGTGTGGTGTGAGAGAAGGTGTGGTGGTGTGAGAGAAGGTGTGGTGTGAGAGAAGGTGTGGTGTGAGAGAAGGTGTGGGGTGAGAGAAGGTGTGGTGGTGTGAGAGAAGGTGTGGTGGTGTGAGAGAAAGTGTGGTGGCGTGAGAGAAGGTGTGGGGGTGTGAGAGAAGGTGTGGTGTGAGAGAAGGTGTGGTGTGAGAGAAGGTGTGGTGTGAGAGAAGGTGTGGTGTGAGAGAAAGTGTGGAGGCGTGAGAGAAGGTGTGGTGTGAGAGAAAGTGTGGAGGCGTGAGAGAAGGTGTGGTGTGAGAGAAAGTGTGGAGGCGTGAGAGAAGGTGTGGTGTGAGAGAAAGTGTGGAGGCGTGAGAGAAGGTGTGGAGGCGTGAGAGAAGGTGTGGGGGCGTGAGAGGTGTGGTGGCGTGAGAGAAGGTGTGGTGTGAGAGAAGGTGTGGTGGTGTGAGAGAAGGGGTGGGGGTGGCGTTAGAGGTGTGGTGGCGTGAGATAAGATGTGGTGGTGTGAGAGAAGGGGTGGGGGTGGCGTTAGAGGTGTGGTGGCGTGAGATAAGATGTGGTGGTGTGAGAGAAGGTGTGGGGTGAGAGAAGGTGTGGTGGTGTGAGATAAGGTGTGGTGGTGTGAGAGAAGGTGTGGTGTGAGAGAAGGTGTGGTGTGAGAGAAAGTGTGGTGTGAGAGAAGGTGTGGTGGTGTGAGAGAAAGTGTGGTGGTGTGAGAGAAAGTGTGGTGGTGTGAGAGAAAGTGTGGTGTGAGAGAAGGTGTGGTGGTGTGAGAGAAGGTGTGGTGGTGTGAGAGAAGGTGTGGTAGCGTGAGAGAAGGTGTGGTAGTGTGAGAGAAGGTGTGGGTGCGTGAGAGAAGGTGTGGTGGCGTGAGAGAAGGTGTGATGGCGTGAGAGAAGGTGTGGAGGCGTGAGAGAAGGTGTGGTGGTGTGAGAGAAGGTGTGGTGGTGTGAGAGAAGGTGTGGTGGCGTGAGAGAAGGTGTGGTGTGAGAGAAGGTGTGGTGGCGTGAGAGAAGGTGTGGTGTCGTAAGAGAAGGTGTGGTGGCGTGAGAAAAGGTGTGGTGGCGTGAGAGAAGGGGTGGTGGTGTGAGAGAAGGTGTGGTGGTGTGAGAGAAGGTGTGGTGGTGTGAGAGAAGGTGTGGTGGTGTGAGAGAAGGTGTGGGTGCGTGAGAGAAGGTGGGGTGGTGTGAGAGAAGGTGTGGTGGCGTGAGAGAAGGTGTGGTGTGAGAGAAGGTGTGGTGGCGTGAGAGAAGGTGTGGTGGTGTGAGAGAAGGTGTGGTGGCGTAAGAGAAGGTGTGGTGGCGTGAGAAAAGGTGTGGTGGCGTGAGAAAAGGTGTGGTGGCGTGAGAGAAGGTGTGGTGTGAGAGAAGGTGTGGTGGCGTGAGAGAAGGTGTGGTGGCGTAAGAGAAGGTGTGGTGTGAGAGAAGGTGTGGTGGTGTGAGAGAAGGTGTGGTGTGAGAGAAGGTGTGGGGTGAGATAAGGTGTGGTGGTGTGAGAGAAGGTGTGGTGGTTTGAGAGAAGGTGTGGGGTGAGAGAAGGTGTGGTGTGAGAGAAGGTGTGGTGGCGTGAGAGAAGGTGTGGTGGTGTGAGAGAAGGTGTGGGTGCGTGAGAGAAGGTGTGGTGGCGTGAGAGAAGGTGTGGTGTGAGAGAAGGTGTGGTGGCGTGAGAGAAGGTGTGGTGGCGTGAGAGAAGGTGTGGTGGCGTAAGAGAAGGTGTGGTGTGAGAGAAGGTGTGGTGGCGTGAGAGAAGGTGTGGTGTGAGAGAAGGTGTGGTGGCGTGAGAGAAGGTGTGGTGGCGTAAGAGAAGGTGTGGTGTGAGAGAAGGTGTGGTGGTGTGAGAGAAGGTGTGGTGTGAGAGAAGGTGTGGTGGTGTGAGAGAAGGTGTGGTGTGAGAGAAGGTGTGGTGTGAGAGAAGGTGTGGGGTGAGAGAAGGTGTGGTGGTGTGAGAGAAGGTGTGGTGGTGTGAGAGAAAGTGTGGTGGCGTGAGAGAAGGTGTGGGGGTGTGAGAGAAGGTGTGGTGTGAGAGAAGGTGTGGTGTGAGAGAAGGTGTGGTGTGAGAGAAGGTGTGGTGTGAGAGAAAGTGTGGAGGCGTGAGAGAAGGTGTGGTGTGAGAGAAAGTGTGGAGGCGTGAGAGAAGGTGTGGTGTGAGAGAAAGTGTGGAGGCGTGAGAGAAGGTGTGGTGTGAGAGAAAGTGTGGAGGCGTGAGAGAAGGTGTGGAGGCGTGAGAGAAGGTGTGGGGGCGTGAGAGGTGTGGTGGCGTGAGAGAAGGTGTGGTGTGAGAGAAGGTGTGGTGGTGTGAGAGAAGGGGTGGGGGTGGCGTTAGAGGTGTGGTGGCGTGAGATAAGATGTGGTGGTGTGAGAGAAGGGGTGGGGGTGGCGTTAGAGGTGTGGTGGCGTGAGATAAGATGTGGTGGTGTGAGAGAAGGTGTGGGGTGAGAGAAGGTGTGGTGGTGTGAGATAAGGTGTGGTGGTGTGAGAGAAGGTGTGGTGTGAGAGAAGGTGTGGTGTGAGAGAAAGTGTGGTGTGAGAGAAGGTGTGGTGGTGTGAGAGAAAGTGTGGTGGTGTGAGAGAAAGTGTGGTGGTGTGAGAGAAAGTGTGGTGTGAGAGAAGGTGTGGTGGTGTGAGAGAAGGTGTGGTGGTGTGAGAGAAGGTGTGGTAGCGTGAGAGAAGGTGTGGTGGCGTAAGAGAAGGTGTGGTGGCGTGAGAAAAGGTGTGGTGGCGTGAGAGAAGGTGTGGTGTGAGAGAAGGTGTGGTGGCGTGAGAGAAGGTGTGGTGGCGTAAGAGAAGGTGTGGTGTGAGAGAAGGTGTGGTGGTGTGAGAGAAGGTGTGGTGTGAGAGAAGGTGTGGGGTGAGAGAAGGTGTGGTGGTGTGAGAGAAGGTGTGGGGTGAGAGAAGGTGTGGTGTGAGAGAAGGTGTGGTGGCGTGAGAGAAGGTGTGGTGGTGTGAGAGAAGGTGTGGGTGCGTGAGAGAAGGTGTGGTGGCGTGAGAGAAGGTGTGGTGGTGTGAGAGAAGGTGTGGTGGCGTGAGAGAAGGTGTGGTGGCGTGAGAGAAGGTGTGGTGGCGTAAGAGAAGGTGTGGTGTGAGAGAAGGTGTGGTGGCGTGAGAGAAGGTGTGGTGTGAGAGAAGGTGTGGTGGCGTGAGAGAAGGTGTGGTGGCGTAAGAGAAGGTGTGGTGTGAGAGAAGGTGTGGTGGTGTGAGAGAAGGTGTGGTGTGAGAGAAGGTGTGGTGGTGTGAGAGAAGGTGTGGTGTGAGAGAAGGTGTGGTGTGAGAGAAGGTGTGGGGTGAGAGAAGGTGTGGTGGTGTGAGAGAAGGTGTGGTGGTGTGAGAGAAAGTGTGGTGGCGTGAGAGAAGGTGTGGGGGTGTGAGAGAAGGTGTGGTGTGAGAGAAGGTGTGGTGTGAGAGAAGGTGTGGTGTGAGAGAAGGTGTGGAGGCGTGAGAGAAGGTGTGGTGTGAGAGAAAGTGTGGAGGCGTGAGAGAAGGTGTGGAGGCGTGAGAGAAGGTGTGGGGGCGTGAGAGGTGTGGTGGTGTGAGAGAAGGGGTGGGGGTGGCGTTAGAGGTGTGGTGGCGTGAGATAAGATGTGGTGGTGTGAGAGAAGGGGTGGGGGTGGCGTTAGAGGTGTGGTGGCGTGAGATAAGGTGTGGTGGTGTGAGAGAAGGTGTGGTGGCGTGAGAAAAGGTGTGGTGGTGTGAGAGAAGGTGTGGTGGTGTGAGAGAAGGTGTGGTGTGAGAGAAGGTGTGGTGTGAGAGAAAGTGTGGTGTGAGAGAAGGTGTGGTGGTGTGAGAGAAAGTGTGGTGGTGTGAGAGAAAGTGTGGTGGTGTGAGAGAAGGTGTGGGGTGTGAGAGAAGGTGTGGTGGTGTGAGAGAAGGTGTGGTGGTGTGAGAGAAGGGGTGGTGTGAGAGAAGGTGTGGTGGTGTGAGAGAAGGTGTGGTGGTGTGAGAGAAGTGGTGGTGTGAGAGAAGGTGTGGTGGTGTGAGAGAAGGTGTGGGGTGTGAGAGAAGGTGTGGTGGTGTGAGAGAAGGGGTGGTGTGAGAGAAGGTGTGGTGGTGTGAGAGAAGGTGTGGAGGCGTGAGAGGTGTGGTGGCGTGAGATAAGATGAGGGGGTGTGAGAGAAGGTGTGGTGGCGTGAGAGAAGGTGTGGGGGTGTGAGAGAAGGTGTGGTGTGAGAGAAGGTGTGGTGTGAGAGAAGGTGTGGTGTGAGAGAAGGTGTGGTGTGAGAGAAAGTGTGGAGGCGTGAGAGAAGGTGTGGTGTGAGAGAAAGTGTGGAGGCGTGAGAGAAGGTGTGGTGTGAGAGAAAGTGTGGAGGCGTGAGAGAAGGTGTGGTGTGAGAGAAAGTGTGGAGGCGTGAGAGAAGGTGTGGAGGCGTGAGAGAAGGTGTGGGGGCGTGAGAGGTGTGGTGGCGTGAGAGAAGGTGTGGTGTGAGAGAAGGTGTGGTGGTGTGAGAGAAGGGGTGGGGGTGGCGTTAGAGGTGTCGTGGCGTGAGATAAGATGTGGTGGTGTGAGAGAAGGGGTGGGGGTGGCGTTAGAGGTGTGGTGGCGTGAGATAAGATGTGGTGGTGTGAGAGAAGGTGTGGGGTGAGAGAAGGTGTGGTGGTGTGAGATAAGGTGTGGTGGTGTGAGAGAAGGTGTGGTGTGAGAGAAGGTGTGGTGTGAGAGAAAGTGTGGTGTGAGAGAAGGTGTGGTGGTGTGAGAGAAAGTGTGGTGGTGTGAGAGAAAGTGTGGTGGTGTGAGAGAAAGTGTGGTGTGAGAGAAGGTGTGGTGGTGTGAGAGAAGGTGTGGTGGTGTGAGAGAAGGTGTGGTAGCGTGAGAGAAGGTGTGGTAGTGTGAGAGAAGGTGTGGGTGCGTGAGAGAAGGTGTGGTGGCGTGAGAGAAGGTGTGATGGCGTGAGAGAAGGTGTGGAGGCGTGAGAGAAGGTGTGGTGGTGTGAGAGAAGGTGTGGTTGTGTGAGAGAAGGTGTGGTGGCGTGAGAGAAGGTGTGGTGTGAGAGAAGGTGTGGTGGCGTGAGAGAAGGTGTGGTGTCGTAAGAGAAGGTGTGGTGGCGTGAGAAAAGGTGTGGTGGCGTGAGAGAAGGGGTGGTGGTGTGAGAGAAGGTGTGGTGGTGTGAGAGAAGGTGTGGTGGTGTGAGAGAAGGTGTGGTGGTGTGAGAGAAGGTGTGGGTGCGTGAGAGAAGGTGGGGGGGTGTGAGAGAAGGTGTGGTGGCGTGAGAGAAGGTGTGGTGTGAGAGAAGGTGTGATGGCGTGAGAGAAGGTGTGGTGGTGTGAGAGAAGGTGTGGTGGCGTAAGAGAAGGTGTGGTGGCGTGAGAAAAGGTGTGGTGGCGTGAGAAAAGGTGTGGTGGCGTGAGAGAAGGTGTGGTGTGAGAGAAGGTGTGGTGGCGTGAGAGAAGGTGTGGTGGCGTAAGAGAAGGTGTGGTGTGAGAGAAGGTGTGGTGGTGTGAGAGAAGGTGTGGTGTGAGAGAAGGTGTGGGGTGAGATAAGGTGTGGTGGTGTGAGAGAAGGTGTGGTGGTTTGAGAGAAGGTGTGGGGTGAGAGAAGGTGTGGTGTGAGAGAAGGTGTGGTGGCGTGAGAGAAGGTGTGGTGGTGTGAGAGAAGGTGTGGGTGCGTGAGAGAAGGTGTGGTGGCGTGAGAGAAGGTGTGGTGTGAGAGAAGGTGTGGTGGCGTGAGAGAAGGTGTGGTGGCGTAAGAGAAGGTGTGGTGTGAGAGAAGGTGTGGTGGCGTGAGAGAAGGTGTGGTGTGAGAGAAGGTGTGGTGGCGTGAGAGAAGGTGTGGTGGCGTAAGAGAAGGTGTGGTGTGAGAGAAGGTGTGGTGGTGTGAGAGAAGGTGTGGTGTGAGAGAAGGTGTGGTGGTGTGAGAGAAGGTGTGGTGTGAGAGAAGGTGTGGTGTGAGAGAAGGTGTGGGGTGAGAGAAGGTGTGGTGGTGTGAGAGAAGGTGTGGTGGTGTGAGAGAAAGTGTGGTGGCGTGAGAGAAGGTGTGGGGGTGTGAGAGAAGGTGTGGTGTGAGAGAAGGTGTGGTGTGAGAGAAGGTGTGGTGTGAGAGAAGGTGTGGTGTGAGAGAAAGTGTGGAGGCGTGAGAGAAGGTGTGGTGTGAGAGAAAGTGTGGAGGCGTGAGAGAAGGTGTGGTGTGAGAGAAAGTGTGGAGGCGTGAGAGAAGGTGTGGTGTGAGAGAAAGTGTGGAGGCGTGAGAGAAGGTGTGGAGGCGTGAGAGAAGGTGTGGGGGCGTGAGAGGTGTGGTGGCGTGAGAGAAGGTGTGGTGTGAGAGAAGGTGTGGTGGTGTGAGAGAAGGGGTGGGGGTGGCGTTAGAGGTGTGGTGGCGTGAGATAAGATGTGGTGGTGTGAGAGAAGGGGTGGGGGTGGCGTTAGAGGTGTGGTGGCGTGAGATAAGATGTGGTGGTGTGAGAGAAGGTGTGGGGTGAGAGAAGGTGTGGTGGTGTGAGATAAGGTGTGGTGGTGTGAGAGAAGGTGTGGTGTGAGAGAAGGTGTGGTGTGAGAGAAAGTGTGGTGTGAGAGAAGGTGTGGTGGTGTGAGAGAAAGTGTGGTGGTGTGAGAGAAAGTGTGGTGGTGTGAGAGAAAGTGTGGTGTGAGAGAAGGTGTGGTGGTGTGAGAGAAGGTGTGGTGGTGTGAGAGAAGGTGTGGTAGCGTGAGAGAAGGTGTGGTGGCGTAAGAGAAGGTGTGGTGGCGTGAGAAAAGGTGTGGTGGCGTGAGAGAAGGTGTGGTGTGAGAGAAGGTGTGGTGGCGTGAGAGAAGGTGTGGTGGCGTAAGAGAAGGTGTGGTGTGAGAGAAGGTGTGGTGGTGTGAGAGAAGGTGTGGTGTGAGAGAAGGTGTGGGGTGAGAGAAGGTGTGGTGGTGTGAGAGAAGGTGTGGTGGTGTGAGAGAAGGTGTGGTGTGAGAGAAGGTGTGGGGTGAGAGAAGGTGTGGTGTGAGAGAAGGTGTGGTGGCGTGAGAGAAGGTGTGGTGGTGTGAGAGAAGGTGTGGGTGCGTGAGAGAAGGTGTGGTGGCGTGAGAGAAGGTGTGGTGTGAGAGAAGGTGTGGTGGCGTGAGAGAAGGTGTGGTGGCGTGAGAGAAGGTGTGGTGGCGTAAGAGAAGGTGTGGTGTGAGAGAAGGTGTGGTGGCGTGAGAGAAGGTGTGGTGTGAGAGAAGGTGTGGTGGCGTGAGAGAAGGTGTGGTGGCGTAAGAGAAGGTGTGGTGTGAGAGAAGGTGTGGTGGTGTGAGAGAAGGTGTGGTGTGAGAGAAGGTGTGGTGGTGTGAGAGAAGGTGTGGTGTGAGAGAAGGTGTGGTGTGAGAGAAGGTGTGGGGTGAGAGAAGGTGTGGTGGTGTGAGAGAAGGTGTGGTGGTGTGAGAGAAAGTGTGGTGGCGTGAGAGAAGGTGTGGGGGTGTGAGAGAAGGTGTGGTGTGAGAGAAGGTGTGGTGTGAGAGAAGGTGTGGTATGAGAGAAGGTGTGGAGGCGTGAGAGAAGGTGTGGTGTGAGAGAAAGTGTGGAGGCGTGAGAGAAGGTGTGGAGGCGTGAGAGAAGGTGTGGGGGCGTGAGAGGTGTGGTGGTGTGAGAGAAGGGGTGGGGGTGGCGTTAGAGGTGTGGTGGCGTGAGATAAGATGTGGTGGTGTGAGAGAAGGGGTGGGGGTGGCGTTAGAGGTGTGGTGGCGTGAGATAAGGTGTGGTGGTGTGAGAGAAGGTGTGGTGGCGTGAGAAAAGGTGTGGTGGTGTGAGAGAAGGTGTGGTGGTGTGAGAGAAGGTGTGGTGTGAGAGAAGGTGTGGTGTGAGAGAAAGTGTGGTGTGAGAGAAGGTGTGGTGGTGTGAGAGAAAGTGTGGTGGTGTGAGAGAAAGTGTGGTGGTGTGAGAGAAGGTGTGGGGTGTGAGAGAAGGTGTGGTGGTGTGAGAGAAGGTGTGGTGGTGTGAGAGAAGGGGTGGTGTGAGAGAAGGTGTGGTGGTGTGAGAGAAGGTGTGGTGGTGTGAGAGAAGTGGTGGTGTGAGAGAAGGTGTGGTGGTGTGAGAGAAGGTGTGGGGTGTGAGAGAAGGTGTGGTGGTGTGAGAGAAGGGGTGGTGTGAGAGAAGGTGTGGTGGTGTGAGAGAAGGTGTGGAGGCGTGAGAGGTGTGGTGGCGTGAGATAAGATGAGGGGGTGTGAGAGAAGGTGTGGTGGCGTGAGAGAAGGTGTGGTGGCGTGAGAGAAGGTGTGGGGGTGTGAGAGAAGGTGTAGGGGTGTGAGAGAAGGTGTGGGGGTGTGAGAGAAAGTGGTGGCGTGAGAGAAGGTGTGGAGGCGTGAGAGAAGGTGTGGAGGCGTGAGAGAAGGTGTGGGGGCGTGAGAGGTGTGGTGGTGTGAGAGAAGGGGTGGGGGTGGCGTTAGAGGTGTGGTGGCGTGAGATAAGATGTGGTGGTGTGAGAGAAGGGGTGGGGGTGGCGTTAGAGGTGTGGTGGCGTGAGATAAGATGTGGTGGTGTGAGAGAAGGTGTGGGGTGAGAGAAGGTGTGGTGGTGTGAGAGAAGGTGTGGTGGTGTGAGAGAAGGTGTGGTGTGAGAGAAGGTGTGGTGTGAGAGAAAGTGTGGTGTGAGAGAAGGTGTGGTGGTGTGAGAGAAAGTGTGGTGGTGTGAGAGAAAGTGTGGTGGTGTGAGAGAAGGTGTGGGGTGTGAGAGAAGGTGTGGGGTGTGAGAGAAGGTGTGGTGGTGTGAGAGAAGGTGTGGTGGTGTGAGAGAAGGGGTGGTGTGAGAGAAGGTGTGGTGGTGTGAGAGAAGGTGTGGAGGCGTGAGAGGTGTGGTGGCGTGAGATAAGATGAGGGGGTGTGAGAGAAGGTGTGGTGGCGTGAGAGAAGGTGTGGTGGCGTGAGAGAAGGTGTGGGGGTGTGAGAGAAGGTGTGGGGGTGTGAGAGAAGGTGTGGGGGTGTGAGAGAAAGTGGTGGCGTGAGAGAAGGTGTGGTGGTGTGAGAGAAGGTGTGGAGGCGTGAGAGGTGTGGTGGCGTGAGATAAGATGAGGGGGTGTGAGAGAAGGTGTGGTGGCGTGAGAGAAGGTGTGGTGGCGTGAGAGAAGTTGTGGGGGTGTGAGAGAAAGTGTGGTGGTGTGAGAGAAGGTGTGGGGTGTGAGAGAAGGTGTGGTGGTGTGAGAGAAGGTGTGGTGGTGTGAGAGAAGGGGTGGTGTGAGAGAAGGTGTGGTGGTGTGAGAGAAGGTGTGGTGGTGTGAGAGAAGTGGTGGTGTGAGAGAAGGTGTGGTGGTGTGAGAGAAGGTGTGGGGTGTGAGAGAAGGTGTGGTGGTGTGAGAGAAGGGGTGGTGTGAGAGAAGGTGTGGTGGTGTGAGAGAAGGTGTGGAGGCGTGAGAGGTGTGGTGGCGTGAGATAACATGAGGGGGTGTGAGAGAAGGTGTGGTGGCGTGAGAGAAGGTGTGGTGGCGTGAGAGAAGGTGTGGGGGTGTGAGAGAAGGTGTAGGGGTGTGAGAGAAGGTGTGGGGGTGTGAGAGAAAGTGGTGGCGTGAGAGAAGGTGTGGAGGCGTGAGAGAAGGTGTGGAGGCGTGAGAGAAGGTGTGGGGGCGTGAGAGGTGTGGTGGTGTGAGAGAAGGGGTGGGGGTGGCGTTAGAGGTGTGGTGGCGTGAGATAAGATGTGGTGGTGTGAGAGAAGGGGTGGGGGTGGCGTTAGAGGTGTGGTGGCGTGAGATAAGATGTGGTGGTGTGAGAGAAGGTGTGGGGTGAGAGAAGGTGTGGTGGTGTGAGAGAAGGTGTGGTGGTGTGAGAGAAGGTGTGGTGTGAGAGAAGGTGTGGTGTGAGAGAAAGTGTGGTGTGAGAGAAGGTGTGGTGGTGTGAGAGAAAGTGTGGTGGTGTGAGAGAAAGTGTGGTGGTGTGAGAGAAGGTGTGGGGTGTGAGAGAAGGTGTGGGGTGTGAGAGAAGGTGTGGTGGTGTGAGAGAAGGTGTGGTGGTGTGAGAGAAGGGGTGGTGTGAGAGAAGGTGTGGTGGTGTGAGAGAAGGTGTGGAGGCGTGAGAGGTGTGGTGGCGTGAGATAAGATGAGGGGGTGTGAGAGAAGGTGTGGTGGCGTGAGAGAAGGTGTGGTGGCGTGAGAGAAGGTGTGGGGGTGTGAGAGAAGGTGTGGGGGTGTGAGAGAAGGTGTGGGGGTGTGAGAGAAAGTGGTGGCGTGAGAGAAGGTGTGGTGGTGTGAGAGAAGGTGTGGAGGCGTGAGAGGTGTGGTGGCGTGAGATAAGATGAGGGGGTGTGAGAGAAGGTGTGGTGGCGTGAGAGAAGGTGTGGTGGCGTGAGAGAAGTTGTGGGGGTGTGAGAGAAGGTGTGGGGGTGTGAGAGAAGGTGTGGGGGTGTGAGAGAAAGTGGTGGCGTGAGAGAAGGTGTGGTGGTGTGAGAGAAGGTGTGGTGGTAGGGAGAAGGTGAGATGATATGTAGTGTGTGGTAGTGTGAGAGAGGGTGAGATGATATGTAATGTGCGGTAGTGTAAGAGAAGGTGAGATGATATGTAATGTGTGGTAGTGTGAGAAAAGATGTGGTTTGAGAAACGGGAAGTGGTGTGAAGTAAATGTAGTGGTGTGAGAGAAAGTAAGGTGATGTGAGATGTATAAGGGTGTAAGAGAAGGCGAGGAGGTGGGAAAGAAAGTGAGGTTGTATGAGACCATGTGAGTGGGTGTGAGAGAATACGAAAATACACATATATATATGTGCATTATGATTAAGGATAGGGGCACCGAGGCACATAGGGTTCACCTCCCTCACCACACAATGTCGTTGTTCAGAAAATACACGTCAACATCAAATGTTACGCCACTGGATTATTTTGTTTTTTGTTTGTTTTTTGCGTTCGCCTTATTTTCTCTAATCCCCAAGGCGGTGTGCGTTGCACTGTGGTTTTTATTTTGCGACTGTCGGCCCAGTGCATCCGACTTCAGCATGCATTTTATGTAAGGGTCTGCTTCCTCCTGCATTTTCTAAGAGTTTGCTTCCCCGGGGTAACGGCCGGTGCTGTGATGGGGATTATTTATTTATTTATTATTTTTTTTTTTTGCGTAGCCTTATTTTTTCTAATCCCCAAGGCGGTGTGCGTTGCAATGTGGTTTTTATTTTGCGACTGTCGGCCCAGTGCATCCGACTTCAGCATGCATTTTATGTAAGGGTCTGCTTCCTCCTGCATTTTCTAAGAGTTCACTTCCCCGGGGTAACGGCCGGTGCTGTGATGGGGATTAAACCCAGCACCTTCGGATTGTGAGCCGTGCCACTTAACCACTAGGCCACGCCGTCCCCTACGCCACTTACTGGATGATAACGATCGATTCCTTCTGCAACCATCTGTCCTGTGGGTATTACAGCACATTAGATGCTCATTGTTTTCCCACTGAGTTTGACATTATAACCCGAATATTTTGTCTCTGTTCGGCTCGGTCTTGATCTTTCCCGTTGTCACAAGATTTCACAGGTCCGGCTTTCTTTGTAGGTTTCCAATGAACCGTGTCTGCCTTTTTCTTTACAAGCTTTTATTCTATTTGACCATGTCCGTTTACGGAGACTTCTATTTCTCCTATTTTAACCAACTTCCCCACAACCTAGATAACTGAAATGTTGTACACGACCTTGACTAATGCATCCTGTTAATGTTATCAAATGTTGACTGATCAAGCCAATACACCAATTCCCTAAATAATCATCAAAACATTAAAAATAAACAACACTTCAATAGTCCTCCATCCCCCACCCCCCAACCCCCTACCCCCCGTCCACCCCAAATAAAAAACCAAGCAAACAAATCATTAAAAAAATATACAAATAAATAAATGTCTTGGTATAAATTCAAATTTGTACCGGAAAACGTAGTTTTTCAATATCACTTTACACATTATCTTTGGCTTCATATATACAGATGCGAGGAAGCCAACACTATTCTGTGCCTCCTGATCTTTTGTAGTGCTGTACGAATGCGTGGCTAGGTCTTTGGTTCGTCCATCTCGCTATCGCATGTGGGTTTGTGTGAGTCTGTTCTTGTCATTGAGTTCACAGGCAGCGATGATTTGATAACATCCACAATGTGGACATTATATATCGATTATGAGGTGAGGTGCTAAAATACAGTCATTTCAACACTGCTCAATGGTAGATCTGATCAAGCAACAGGATTGGCAAATCTCTGAATCCCCAACACATCACTACCACAAACTAAATAAATGCGTTGACGCTTTTCAGTTCAGTTCATCCTGTAACCCATCAGGTCGTTGGGGCACACTTGAAGACACTCACACAATCCAACGCCATATCTCTCTGTCGGCTGCCGCCAGTCGTGCCTCACCGGGATGAAGGTTTGACCACTCAGTGATGATGTCTGCCCATCTCTTCCTTGGACGTCCTCGCCCTCTCTTTCTTGGTACGGAACCATGCAGTATCAAATTTGTATTTCCGGTGAACCTCGTGATCTGCCAATACCAAGCCATATTTCGTCATTTGATAACTGTGAATAGATGGATGATCAAAAGGCCCAATTGCGTTTTCCACTCTTCGTCGTATTTCTATGTTCGTGACACGATCCTTATATGTAACATTTAAGAATCTTCTAAAGCACCTCATTTCCATTGCATGTATTCTGAACTGGATATCCGCAGTAATGGTCCAACTTTCAAGTCTCACAGGCATACACACATATTGAGAGCACCAATGAGCAAATTAGTCTAACTTTTATGCTGACGGCGAGTCGCTAATCCTGCCATATGGGTTTCAAACCTGTATGCGCCGCTGTTGTCTGTGCTATTCTGGCAATTATCTCAGGCTGCGAGCCCTCATCACTTATCAGTGATCTCAGATACGTGAACCGGTGTACATCTTCGAGTTCCTGACAAATTGCTTTTATCACAGATGTAAACCCTTCCGTGTTATTGGTCATCAGATTTGCTTTCTCTGCATTTTTCTCCATGTCATAGCTCTGTCCAATCTAGCAATCAGCTCCTGGAGTTCGATTTCCGTGCCTGCCATACCATCTTTATCATCTGCAAATCATAGCTTTGTAATCGTCTTGTCACCTATTCTGACCGTACCAACATGGGGAGGGGGCGGGCGGTGTCTCTGAGATCATTCTGTGTAGGTGGACCTTGAGTCTGCTAGTCTGCAATGTCCCGTGTTATGCACACGTACTCTATTAATGCAACCTGGTAATTTTATCAAATATTGACTGATCACACCAATTCACAAAATAATCATAAAAATAATTAAATGAGTCTGCAATGTCCCGTTCTTAGTCTGAAGATCTTTGTCTGCTCATCTCTGCCAAGATTGTCTATTCTGTCATTTTCTGGCTTTTATACATTGTGCTAGTATCTGGATTCTGATGTATTCATCTTCTTCTTCTTTGGCGTTAGGCCTGAAAAAGACGTGGTGATAGTGTGTCGTAGTTTACAATGAGGCTGCGAAATGTGCGCCTTTCGGCCACGACGCATTCAATATCAACTGCCTTTTTGAGTACTGGGTTTGACTTCCCACTGCGATCTTCAATCACTTAGCCAGACTAGACTAGTGCATCCTCTTTTCAGGACCGCCACTTGGAGATGGAATATGGTCTTGGTCAGTTGTGGTTCGCTGACCCTGATTCAAGCAGCCGGAAGTGAGTCACTGGATGCTGTCCGCTCATTCATTGTGCTGCATCTTCGGCCCCGTACCTTTTATTCCACAGTTTGTACTTGTTTTACGCGCATGTTGTTTTTTTTTAGTCATGTAAACTGTGTGTTTACGCTAACTCCAATAACAACACAAGTTCTTATTAGAACTCCCCCACACAAACCCCTTGACCAGCCGCTTTCCTTGAACTTTTATCACCAGTGTGAATTCATTTTTACTCCGGGACCCTAATCACAATTATTCCTATTATCACATGTTGCCTCTATTAAAGTCATTCACAATTTCACACACCTCACATTCCACCCCAATTCTTAACTTAACTTAACGACTTTATAGTGGTTTAGAAGACTCTGCAACCAGTTTCTTTTACATTCACTTGATCTAAAAATAAATAAGAACATCCAATTTATTCTTGAATGTATTAATGTACTCTGTCTTCACTATTTCCTGTGGCAATGCATTCCAAGCATTCAACACTCTCTTACTAAACAAATATTGTTCCTGGTATCTAATCAGAACCTTTCTTTTATTAATTTGTAGCTGTACACTCTTGTATTCGGCTGAATTTTGAAGAAAAAAACTAGTTAGTCTAATTTATCCTTTCTGTTGATTATCTTTTAAACCTGTATTAAATCACCTCGAATTATTCTTTTCTAGACATCTGAGGGCCGTTTTTTTTTGGTTTTTCCTTATAACAATAATTCCGGAATACCAGGATACGTTTTGTCGCTCTTTGAATTCTTTCCAGCATATTTATATCCACTCTATTTTTAAGTTTTTTAAATTGTACGTGTTTGTCTCACTAGTTTCTACTGGCGGAGGCGCGCCCATTCCACCCCAGACTGTATTCAAATGAGCGATATTAAGACGGATAAACCAGTGCTTGGATACATGTGTGCGTCTGTATGTACCTAAGCTAGGTTTATGCGCTCTCAGAAGCCAGCCCAACCAAAGTGCAATGGAAGGGCCTCACCCTGACGGCGCGTGTGAACGTTGTGCAAGAGTGTGACTGTTGGACAGAGTGAAATGAAACAGGGTGAGGTAAGAAGAGAGAGGAAGGAGAGTCAAAGATAGATGTTCTCTTCTTATCCACTCCACGATAGGGACTCCACACATGTATACATTATTAAAATCTAGGTCTAATGCTTTATACAATTTGACTATCACTTTCATGCCCCTATGTTTAATATTTCTTTATATCATACCTAACATTGCATTTCTTTTTTTACTGCTACCTGGACTTGCTCACCTTACCTGTATGATATATTATAATCCATAGGTTCTTTTGCTGTTCTATCTTACTAATAGTTCTTAGTTCGACCCGTTCTTCGTCAAGGGGTGGTCACCCTTGAGCGTGTCCTAAACCAGGTTCCAGTCGTTTCTGTCGCGGGCGCTTGTCGTATAGTGGGAAAGTTGTTTGTTGTGGAGTCGTGAATGCTGTGCTTGTCTAGTGAATTTCGTCAGCGAGTTGGGGCCGTCCCCGAGGTCTCTTTTTGTCGCGCCGGTACCACATGGTGGTTATGGTCCTCCTTCTTTCGTCTTGTCTTGTCGTCTAGCTATATGACCTGCTCAGCGGTGTTTTGAAGGGTTGACGTACTGTATGGCATCCTTGATGTGTGATATTCTCAGGGTGTCGCTATTGTTGTAGTTCGTTTTTGCCGCTGTTGTCTGAGAGTTATGCCAACCAGGCGAGTTTTCTAGAGATGCGTGTGCCGTTCTCAGTTGCTTCTCTGCTGCTTTTGTTACAGACCAGGTTTCGCTACCTTAGCAGAGCGCTACATGACTGGTGGTTCTGATAAGCGTGAAATGGTTAGTAATATTCAAGACACCTTGGAAGTGATGTCAAAGTGGTGTAGAGACTCCAGTGCACAGATTAATCCGAACAAGGCCGGTATGATGTGGTGTTCATTGAACAACTGCATCGTGAATGACAACTTCCCTGGCATCACATTTGTTGGCTGTGTCATAGATAGAAGCGACAGGTTGAAATATCTCGGAATAACATTTGACAGCAGCCTGTCATACAAGTACCACGTCGACCAAACTGTACAACGATGCAAGAGAGGACTGGGTGCACTCAAGACAATGGTGGCTGCCAACTTGGAACAACGGCTGCTATTCATACTCTATCGCCAGTTGATTCTCTCGGTCATTGATTATGGATTGGGTATACTCACCCTATCAAGATCACAGTGTGAACGGCTGGAACGAATCCAAAATGAAGGAATGCGGCTCGTGTTGGGTTGCACCAGAGATACCCCGATAATAAAGATGAGGTACATGCTGGGACTGCCGTCAGTGACATCCAGGCATAAAGTGGCACAGGCTACAGCTTATATGCGAGTCATAGCGGACAACAGGCACCCGCTGTACAATAACACTGCGGACATCAAGGGAACCAGAATCACAAGAGGGATGTCATGGATGGCACAAGCAGAACGAACTATAGGAGAGGGGACTGCAGTCGAGACGATGGTCAAGGGAGAAGAATGGGTCCACACTGGGAATACACTAACAGAGTACCACACGGTCATCATAGCCATGGGCAGTAAATGTAGGAAGGGGCGAAATAGCCAGACAAAGCTCGAAGTCAACCAGCTGATAGGCGCCAACACGCATGAAAGTGATACCATCATATACACTGATAGGTCGGTGCAAAGTAGTGGAACATCAGGCTGGGGTTTCTCGGCTAGAATAAGAGACCGGATCGTTGCTTCAACGAAGTGGCGCATACGAGACTGCCACATCAAGTATGAGAATGGAGATGGAGGCGATGACTAAAGCTCTGAGGTGGCTGTCTGAGACATCTTCAACAGGAGCAGTCATCGTGTCAGACTCCCAAACACTACTTCGGAAGGTGATGTATGGGCGGCTACGACATGAGTGGATAGCAGCGCTGGAGACCTCAAAATTCCAGGGGCTGGTGTGGATCTACTGTCCTGGTCATGCGGGGGTTCCGGGCAACGAGCGAGCTGATTTTTTTGGCGTCACACGCACCCATAATAGGCAAAGCGGACATGGATAAAGGTGACATAGTGAAGGTTATCAAGGACCACCTGCTAGAAAACTACACTGCTTTGGATGAGTCTGCAAGACACAGGCTTTTGCACTTTGGAATCAAATTAGGATTCAGTGGATCGGAGAATCTGAGAGGACGAAACAGGAAGATGTACAACCAACAGGCTACAGGCACCATCAGCATCCACACTTTGCGCCATCTGCTGAGAGAGACTGAGCACCTATGGGTATGCCCGGAGTGCAGTGAAGTCGACTCCTTGTACAGAAAAGAACAGAACAGCAGAGCTCTGGTAGGACTACCGAGTCGAAGATGTCCGCACGTAGTCTGGTGTCTTTTGTGGCGTCTGTTGCTGTCATGATGGAGTTGAAGGCTGTCCAACTCGCCCGTTTCCGTCTGGCGATCTCAGGTTTTATGTTGTTTTCCATGTTCAGGAGCCTTCCCAGATAAACATATTCGCCAGCGTCCTCTATGGGCGTTCCACAAAAATATGGGGTTGGGGTCTGCGAAACGATTGTGCATAGCTCTAGATTTCCCTAGCTTCAAAGCTAGACCTGCTTTCCTGTCTTCCGGGTCTAGTGACAGCAGCATGTCTGTCGCTTCCAGGGGCGTCTCTGTGATGAGGACGATGCTGTCGGCGAATCTGAGGTAGTTTAGTCGTCTTCCATAGATTTTGATGTCATAGTTGTCCCAGTCGTAGTTCCTCATCGTCGACTCCAGGCATGCAGAGAATAGGTTCGGCGAGATGGGGTCTCCTTGCCGCACCCCCTTCTCGATCACGATGGTGATGGGTTGAGTGAATGAACGGATGACGGTGTGGCATCCTTCGTAGCATTTCTTGAGTATTTCTATGTAGTTCACGGTTACTCCTTGCTTGCCCAGCGGTTTCCATACGAATTATGTTTCAACCGAGTCAAATATCTTTTTGTAGTCAATAAATGTGAGTCACAACGGTGTTTGGTGCTCTCGTACATTTTCGATCAAATTGCACCACGTTGTTACGTGATCTAGTGTACTGTATCTTATTAATATTGTTTCTAATATTGTTTCTAATATTGCTTCTAATATTGCTTCTAATATTGCTTTTAAAATCATTTCTATTATCGTTTCTAATATTGTTTCTAATAACGTTTCTAATATTGCTTCTAATATTGTTTCCAAATATTGTGTCTGATATTGTTTATTGTTTCTAAAATTGTGTCTAATATTGTTTCTAATATCGTTTCTAATAATATTGTACTAATATTGTTTATAAAATTGTTTATTGTTTCTAATATTGTTTCTAATATTGTTTATTGTTTCTAATATTATTTCTAATATTGTTTCTAATATTGTATATTGTTTCTAATATTGTTTCCAAATATTGTTTCTAATATTGTCTATTATTTATAATATTGTTTCTAATATTGTTTATTGTTTCCAAATATTGATTCTAATATTCTTTATTGTTTCTAATATTGTTTCTAATATTGTTTATTATTTCTAATATTGCTCCCCTGACATCTGCAGCGCTGCTATACAATGTATGCTCGTTGTCTGCAAAAGTCCGCCATCAGTATTTGAACCTGGCCACTTTATATAGGCCCTATTTATGTTACCGACACAAGCCAAAGTATGTACTTAAACTCAACAATATGGACATCCCTTGTGCAACTAAGGACCACTTGAATTCCTTCTTCATTCTAAACCCTTTCCAACTGTTCACACCCGACCTTAACAATCGACAGAATGAACTTGTTGTTTATGGCGGAAAACAGTCACTGTCTGAAGAGTTGCCAATTGGGAAGGTGTATATTTTTTCACGTTGTAGAAGTTCCGTGTTTCTTAGCGAGGTAACATTTGAACCCCTTGGTTGTACCTTATTTTTTGGGGGTCACACGTAAAAAATACAGCAAAGCTGTATCGGTAAAAGACAACTAAAAACAATAACTGAAAGTGCAACAGTAAAGGACAACCTAAAACATTTTGGAAAGGGGGGGGGGCGGAGGATGAGGCCGAGGGTATGTGTGTGTATTGGAGTGGGAAGTAGGTGGGGCGATTTTTTTTTGGGGGGGGGAGGGGGGGAAGGGGAAATGTTGGATCTTAAAAGGAAACATGTAAATTATTTTTTTTAAAACAGTGAACGGTTCATTTTGAAAAGAAAAGTTAAAATGAATTATTTTTATACAGGGAATGGTTAAAATTGATTGACTTAGTCGCTCCTTTTTATCTTACGGCATAGTGGACTTTTCATTTTCTTGTGGCTTACAGTTCCTAGGGAGGGGTAGCCGGTTGTCCTATCCTCCTTAGCCACCTCTTCCGCTATGCCTAGCAGGTTGGTGTTTATATTAATTGCTCACCATTCGTGTCTCGGTAATTTACGGGCGAAAGTTTTGAAATGTTAATTTAAACTAATTTTTTTAAACATTGAAGGGTTAACAGTACACTATTCGCCAACATGCTCCAATCTATTAATTATTATTCTTTTTCTTCTTCTTCTTCTTCTTCTTCTTCTTCTTCTTCTTCATCTTCTTCTTCTTCTTCTTCTTTATCTTCTTCTTCTTCGTCTTCTTCTTCTTCTTCTTCATCTTCTTCTTCTTCTTCTTCTTCTTCTTCATCTTCTTCTTCTTCTTCATCATCATCTTCTTCTTCTTCTTCTTTTTCCTCTTCTTCTTCTTCTTCTTCTTCTTCATCTTCTTCTTCTTCTTCTTCTTCTTCTCCTCTTCTTCTTCATCTTCTTCTTCTTCTTCTTCTTCTTCATCTTCTTCTTTATCTTCTTCTTCATCTTCTTCTTCTTCTTCATCTTCTTCTTCTTCATCTTCTTTTTCTTCTTCTTCATCTTCTTCTTCTTCTTCATCTTCTTCTTCTTCTTCATCTTCTTCTTCTTCTTCGTTGTTCGTTCTCAAACTCCCGCTACCAAGTTCGAAAAAAGCTTTTGCAAGTAGCAGGATGTTGTCCGAAAACGGAATGCGTCTAATTGTTTACAATTTTACTGCGATATTTACATCTTTCCGTCCGACATATCCAATACTTCAGCTGGAATTTTTGGGCACCATGTTAGCCTTCCCTCTTCAATCACTTCTCCTTAGCCAGTGTGCCCTGTTGCATGTTATCCAGGATCACCCCGTAGAGGTGTAGAAGGATCTCAGCAGCTCTGGTTCACTGGCCCTGACGTTAATAGTCATCTTTCGGTCGTTGACCGCTGCAGTTCATGCTCTGCTCAGCATCTTGATCTCCAATCGATTTATTAATGTGTGAGATCTGTCAGAGAAAACCACGAGCAGATCAAGTTTGAGGACCGCTGCTACGTGTATTCTCTATAAAGCTTTGACGTTTAAAAGTAGTGCTTTATAATTCCTGATCTACGCTTCCAAGTTAAAAGCTAATATCAATCAAACACTAACATATCATTACATGTAAGAAAATCAATAATAATTGAAATATAAGAGGTTACCATTGGTGACGATGGACGCGCTAATCAACATCACGAACCGGCAACCAGTACCATGTAAATTAATGTAAATGAGCTGTTTACTTATGCTTAGAATTGTGATTCACAGTTCAATGATTGACATATACTCGTGACAGTGGTAATGCACTAGAGCAGATAGACTTTCACTTTATAAATTCGACAAGCTAAGTTATTAAGTGCGTAGACATATAGTTGTGTTGTGCATTTTGAAAATTCTATATAAAAAAATAGTTACCTCTTGTAAAGTGCTGTTTACAGTTCTGAAATCGGAAGTCCATGTATTATATTGGGAAAAATATACTTCGGATTCTTAAATGTTGAAGTGTGATATGAATCATTTAGGCGTCTACCGATAAGGAATCATCAAAGTTGGGAACAATTTGGTTAAGGAATTTATGTTGCTATAGTTTTGACCAATTTATTGGTAATATTTACATCACGAAATAAAAAATTGGAAACGCGTGTGGATATCAATCTCGGCGAATCATAATGGTACAGCCGGCATCACTGGGAGGCTGGTTAGTGGAGGTTCGTATATCATTACTGAAATTCCTGCATCTTCGTTTTGTCCTTTTTTCGTCACTCAATTTTACATTTTACTTTCATTGTGTAAGAGCGTAGTGTGATAACGGTAATTCCTCATCAATTGCTTGTTTGGAACTGTTGCTCATTTTGTTGTGGTTGTTACTGCTCCAGCCGCAATGTCATGTAACGGTATCTGCACGTATACGTTAGTTGATGTTTACTTCCATTTATCTGGCCTCGGAGGAAGAAGCATGTTCTTAGTGACATCGTTGAGCGCGTGCACTATGGGTACGTACACATCTGGCACTCCGGAGTGTGCTGTGTTTGGACTCTGTTCATGTGCTTGTTAAGTGGGATGTGTTGTGTTCTCACATGGAAAATGGTGCTCTCAATCTATCCTTGTTTTTATATATTTAAAAAAATACCTCTTCGTTTATCTTACTGTGCATGCATTTTGCTTTCTCTTGTCGAGGTTCCAGTATTGGTTGTTTTCATTATCTTATAACAAAATGTCAAATCTTTTCTCCATAAACTAAAATATTATTTTCCCGTACATTGTTGTTATTAAATATTTGGGTCGAACATGCATCAGGGAATGAGCTGATCTCATATAGCGACTCATAGCTGGCTGCTTTCATCAGGGTCAGCCAACCACAGCTGACCAAGACCCTATTTTAATCTCCAAGCGACGGCTGCAAAAGTGTGGTCTGACTGAGAGAATAGGGACGTAGTGGGAAGGCATACCTGGTGCCCTAAAAAGCCAGCTGAAATCGGATGTGTGGGACCGAAAGGCGCAGCTATCGCAGCGTCACTGTAAACTGTAACACAACGTCCTTTTTTAGGATGAACGTCAAAGAAGAAGGCGAAGAAGAAGAAGACCACGAAGAAACGAAGAATTAAGTTTAGTGGAGACATTTAATTAGGATCCTAAAGGAAAGTAGAATGACTTGTCCTGTTTTAGTGTTTGTTAATTTTTTCAGGGACATTTTTTTCGATCGCAAACGGCTCCTGGGGTCGACCCAGTCTAAAAAATGTGGTACCATAGCAAGTCTCTAAATTAGAGGCCGCCGGTGTGATGATCACCACATCACTCCTAGTGTGCCGTTGGTCAATATAATAACACCATATCCCCAATGTGTCACATGGCGTGTACACTGGATCTTGAAAATGCTTATCTTTGACGATATAGAACTGTATTTCCTAGCACCTTTGCTTAGCGCATGTTTAATTAATACTCCCATGTGTAACTCGAAATGGGAGCATAGAATTCAAGCATTGAAATTTGTCGCTAACGAAATGTTGGGCTTAGGGTCCGTTACAATGTCATGTAGGAAATACTCATATAAGTCACAATAAAATGAAAACAGACACATCTACACGTCACGACAAAAGACTCTCAAACCATTTGTAGAAGAGTTACGACTAAATCAATAGTAAGCAAGAGCATATATATAAATGATCTCTCTGTAATGTTAACAAGATGGCGAAACATTTATGCGGTGAATAGTCCGGTTAAAAATAGTTCCATAGCAGACGTGTGCGTGTTTCGTTAGATCGAGGGTTCATACTAAGCACGTGACCGCTTCTGTAAGATGGACTTTACAAACCGTTCCCTTACTCTAACAAAATCAGTTATCCGTTGACAGTTGAATAAACGAGTCAGGTTCTACGATGAACAAGTGTTGCAACTGCCATATCACCAGAATAGTTAACCTTACCAATAATACGTTCTGCTGATTCAGATTTATTATGCGTTACACAATACCAACTAATATGCTATCACACTCTTCCACAATCACAATATCATCGGCTCTAGTCCCCCGTGTGTGCCGTATGCGAGGTAGACATCAACGTCCTGTGACCATCATTTTGGACCTAAGTCTCTTTTTAGGATTAACGTCAAAGAAGAAGGCGAAGAAGAAGATGACGACGAAGAATTAAGTTTAGTGGAGACATTTAATTAGGATCCTAAAGGAAAGTAGAATAACTTGCCATGTTTTAGTGTTTGTTAATTTTTTTTCAGGGACATTTTTTTCGATCGCAAACGGCACCTGGGGTCGATCCAGTTTAAAAAATGTGGTACCATAGCAAATCTCTAAATTAGACCATCTCGCAATCGCACGAGTGAGCGACCTCGTGGGTGAATATAATCATAAGGTCACCAAACCGTCATTTTGAGTGTACATCTGTTGGCTGGTATGCCCACCACGTGTCCAGCTCAACCATATTTACGAGACAACTCAGTCTCCATGACGTCTCGAAATAGGGTACGTTCTCTCATTTCGGCATTGTGGATTAAATTTCTGATCGAGATCCACACATCTTTCCATCGCCTTCTGGGTAACATGGAACTTTTCTGTATTCAGTTGTTTTATTTCCAATCGAGTATTTGGCTTTGCTTGGCTTGGCTTCGTTCGTTCTCAATCTCCCGCTACCAAACCCTAAAAGGGCTTAAGTAGCAGAATGTAATCCAGAGAACGGAATACGTTGTGTCGTAGTTTACAGCTTGACTGCGATATTTGCACCTTTCGGTCCAACACATCCGACTTCAGCCAGCATTTTTTGAGTACCGAGTTAGCATTCCCTCTTCGATCCCTTCTCCTTAGCCAGTCTGCCCTGCTGCAGCCTATTATCCAGGATCACCGCGTGGAGGTGCAGAAGGGTGTTGGCAGCTCTGTTTCGCTGGCCCTGGCGCTAGCAGTCAGCTATGGGTCGCTGACCACTGCAGCTCATGTGCTGCTCAGCATCTTGATACCCAATAGGGTATTTAAGTAGTTGTTACAGTTGGTAAGTCACAACAGAGGCTTTATGAATGACATCTAGTTTAAATTTCTCTATCAAGCTATCCATCTTCTGGAGAAAATACTTCCGTGTATTTGAACTCTTGTGTCTGATTAAGTTTGATAATGTTTACACATATGTTATTATGGGTATTATTATTGGCAGCGGCCAGTGACGGATTTAGTCCTAGGCAAAATAAACTACAGCTTAGGGCATCACAATGCGGAAGGGTCTACACAAATGTCAGCTTAACGATAAATATGTAATCAATAACTGCGTTCATTTGAAAATAAATGACATTTTTCATTTTAACTGTTTTGATATTAAATAATTAAAAGTCATGCCGATATATGTTTGACGTTTTTTTAGACGTTCTAGTATTTCCTTTTAAACAAAGGTGCCTCCACGCTTTATATAGGCCATGGCCTCACCAAATCTCAATCCGGCATCGGAAAGGAGGCTTAAACAAATAATGACATAAAGTGTACAGGTCCAGGTATTATAGTATAAACGTTATCACTGCAAGAACACACTAAGTGCGTTGATAATGACATCTTGTTACAATAAAAAAAGGGGGGGGGGGGGGTTGCGGCTGTAGTGGTCGCTGTTTGCTTCAGGTGAACGGAAAATAGACAAGAAAATGCCTTATGCATTCATATTTACATTATGTTAAAGCTAATGGCGGTTCGGCTAATATATTTACGTTGACTTCCACTGGTAGGGGGACATAAATTAAATGGGGAATATGGGATCAAGATGCTGAGCAGCGCATAAGCTGCAGTGGTCAGCGACCCATAGCTGACTGCTAGCATCAGGGCCAGCGAACCATAGCTGCAAAGACCCTTCTACACCTCCACGTGGTGATTCTGGATAACAGGATGCAGTAGGGCAGACTGGCTAAGGAGAAGGGATCGAAGAGGGAATGCTAACCCGGTACTCAAAAAATGCTTGCTGAAGTCGGATATGTTGGACTGAAAGGTGCAAATATCGCAGCCAAGCTGTAAAACTACGACACAACGCATTCCGTTCTCTGGACTACATTCTGCTACTTAAGCCCTTTCGGGGTTTGGTTAGCTGGAGATTGAGAACGAACGAAGAAGAAGAGGAAGAAAATGTTGAATAGGAATTTGTTTATTTTTCTGATCACAAGATAGACGGGTTGTGAATTTTTTTATTCTGCTTCATGTATTAGGCATACGTTCTAGAGCTATCTGTCAAATACTGAAATTAAGGAAGGGAATTTGAAACTTCGAGTCAGCAAGTTGTAAAGAAATATTGTTCCTGAAAACGACCACAAGACAAGTATTTATCTACACTCGGTAACATACATAATGAACAACAGAAAAGAAAGGGAAGTAATGGGCAGCCAGGAATTCGTACACCAGGCCTAAAGATAACGGAAGCTACTTATCTGTGTTAAAACTTGTATCGTGATCGTTGTCACGAAGAAACAATCTTTTTTAACAACTCGCTGCCTAGAAGTTTCATATTCCTTGTCTGACACTTCTTCTTCTTCTTGTTCTTCTTCTTTTTCTACTTCCTCTTCTTCTGCATTCGTTCTAAGTCTCCCCGCTACAAATCTTTGCAAATAGCTAGATGTAGTCCGCGGAACGTAAAGCATTGTGTCGCTAGTTTAGTTTGACCACGATATTTTCACCTTTCGGTTCGACACATCCGTCTTCAGCAGCTGGCATTTTTTGAGTACCGGGTAGCCCTCTCTCTTCGATCCTTTTTCTGTATCCAGCCTGCTCTGCTGCAACTTGTCATCCATGATTACCTCGTGGAGGTTTAGAAGGGTCTTCGCAGCTCTTGTTCACTGGCTTTGACGCTAGCAGTCAGATATTGGTAGCTGACCGCTGCAGCTCATGTGTTGCTCAGTGTCTTGATCCCCAGTTTGACACTGATAACAGTGAGCTGGTATGAACATGCTGTCGATCATTAGTTTGCTTGTATCCGTTGGAATGTTTGCATGTCTTAGTAATGGGGAAAGCTGGTATGTCCCCATATTTACTTTTGAGTTCCCCCTGCCTGTTATGTCGTCGTCTGTAAGTCTTATAACACATTCCTACTGCCATATCAGTATTGTGTTTATTCCAATTGTTGAAGTCCTCTGAGAGAATTTCTTTTCCTTCTTCTAGTTCCTATTTTGGCTTGACTTGGCTTCGTTCGTTCTCAATCTCCCACTACCAAACCCTGAAACGGCTTAAGTAGCAGAATGTAGTTCATGGAACGGAATGTGTTGTGTCGTAGTTTACAGCTTGACTGCGATATTTGCACCTTTCGGTCCAACACATCCGACTTCAGTAAGCATTTTTTGAGTACCGGGTTAGCATTCCCGTTCGATCCCTTCTCCTTAGCCAGCCAGCCCTGCTGCAGCCTGTTATCCAGGATCACCGCGTGGTGGTGTAGAAGGGTCTTTGCAGCTCTGATTCGCTGGCCCTGACGCTAGCAGTCAGCTATGGGTCGCTGACCACTGCAGCTCATGTGCTGCTCAGCATCTTGATCCCTAGTTGCTATTTCATTCCTCTAGGAAACCTACGCCAAAGGACTTTACTTTTGTAGTTGTTGTTTCTGTAGCAAATTGTTTTTAACAATGAGGTTGCTGTATTTTTTACAACATGCATGAAGGTGCAGTGGCTCTTTTCTGTCCACCAAATAAGGGGCTCCGGAATCCACTCAAGACGGAGGATTTATATGGATGACGAATAAAGGTCGCTTGCCCCTGCAATCGCGGTGCACTGTACAGTCTTGAGTTTGTAACACTTAAAAAATATATTTTACAATATTGTGGGAACATTTCAAAATGATATCTATCAAAATGTTTGTACAGCATGTTTTATAACATAAACCGCTTATCAGTTTTGGATGCAGGTTTGTGATACCGAGTTATTGACCCCAACGTGATTTTGAACGAGACCTGAAATAAAAAACATGGCGGGTTCCATGACGACGAAAGTGTCAGTGTGTTTAAACACTTGAAACAGCCTGGATGGATAATGTTGCCGGAGTTACTTCTTATACCGGCATATAGTATCGTTGTTTATGAGTGCTAAATGCGCTTGACCTAAATCGTTCGATGATATTAGGAACAAGCAGCAGCAGCCTAATCAACGAGTACTTAAAGTTAAAAGAAACAACAAACTACTTTTTTAGTTTGAGTTGACTCAGTTGACTTGAGAGTTTGCGCCTTGTTTCGTCACTTTCGATAATAATTGAGTTTGGGTTACTCAACTAATTGGGCCCAGGACTAGATTTATTTGAAAATGCAGTCTTTGAGCTGAAGGCGTTAAATCTGAAAGTTGGTCGACACCTTGATAAGCATTCATTATCACAGCAGTCAATACTCATACTGCCTATACAATTCTATGATTCTGCAGATCAATGAATTTTGCAAATAATTAGACTGAACTGCAATAATAGTATAATAATTGTAGTTTTGATTAGTGTCAGTATTGGATAGATAAGTAAAGCTGTTATTAACTGAGTTATCTTGGTGAAATTGTGAGCGACAGGCTGCAAAACAATTATTAGGTTTTGGTAAATAAAATAAACACAAAATTTACTTTAGTGCATGCAGCATGCATAGTCATATGAGATGATCGTATATTCTTGTAACAAAAATTAAATGTCAAATTAGTTTTGAATAAGAGAAATATACTTACAGTGCTGTCAATCAACAGTGATGTCATTAATAAGTAGAGCTCCTAGTGTATCATTCATCATTAAGATAAAGTGCTGCTTAACAAGAGCTCTATAAAAGATTCAGCCTTTTCTTGAAGGTGCCCAGTTGTTGGGTTGGTTAACAATTGAGATGGAAATGGATGGGATTTTGAAAGGATGGTGACAGGAACAAATGCTTGGGTGGGCAGAGAATACAAATATGAGCAGTTATGTGAAACTGGAATCCAGTGATAATCCTTCACACAATTTGGATGAATCAGCCATACTTTTAAGTGAAGGATTATCTTCTGAAAATCTGGAATCTAGTGTTGCAGTAAGCCAGAATTTTAAGAATGAAAAGAAACATGTAAGTTGAAGAAGAATGTACATCAGACTGTCAGGGGGAATTAAAATACATTAACTAACTAGTTATACAGGGAACCGAGACGCTAGTCCAGTCAGGCACAACATACTAATCTGGACGTCTCCTCAGGGTTAGGCACAATACACTGGCGAAGACCACAATCTCTCTTCCATGTAGCGTTCCCTGAAAACAGGCTGTTTTCAAGATGACAAGATGTGGGATTCATGCCATGTGATCCCTGTAGTAGTGAGCGCCAAGCATAGCACACCTGCCTGAAGGATTGCGGTCCACCATCATCAGCATCCTTGGGATGTGAGGAAAGCTACTATATCCTGTCTCTTAACGTTCTTTTCAGGGCGCACAAAAGAGTAAACTTACTCATTGTGGTCATTAAAAAACAACTAGTTATACCTTTCTTTACTAGTACATTAATATAAATGCTTTACTATCTTAATTGTACTCTCACTTCCTTTCTACCTATGGGCCATTGCAGTTATTGAACTCGCTAAACATATATATATATATATATATATATGTTGTTTAATGCCCACAATGAGTAAGTTTACTCTTTTGTGTACCCTGAAAGGCGTATTATGTGGCAGGTTGCAGTAGCTTTCCTCAGATCCAAAAAGTGCTGATGAAGGCAGGCCGTAGTCCTCCAGGCAGTTGTGCTATGCTTAATATCATCTCCGCGATGCTCACTATTACGGGGATCACATTGATCCACGTCTCGTCAGTCAGATTGCCCTGAAAATTGAAAACAGCCTTTTTCCAGGGAACGCTACATGGAAGAGAGATTGTAGTTTTGGTCAGTATAGTGGGCCTGACACGACATCCTGGTCAGTATATTGTGCCTGACCAGACTAGCGTTTCAGTTTCTCTCTCCATATATATATATATATATATATATATATATATATATATATATATATATATATATATATATATATATACACACAAACACATATATATATTATAATTCCTGAACTGCGGAATACGACTGGTAGGCCTAATGTACATGTAGCCTGAGTCATATTTGCTTTGTTACAGCAGTGCTTTATCCTCATGAACTGCATTCATTATCATGGTGAATTAAAAATAGATAAACAAATTTGCATAATGTTTTGTAAAAAACTTGACGAAACATGCAAAGGCATATTTAAAGTTGTATACAGTCTACATGCATGATTTTTATGAGTCGAATACAAGTTTATTCCGGCTTTAAGGCTTCAAAACCTGGACATTGCTGAAACATGATATGTCGAGACTGGAAGCCTTTCATATGCGCAACCAGCAGCGTATCCTGGGCATCCGATGGCATGACTACATTTGCAAAGTGGAGGTCTCTGCTAAAACAGGCCTGCACCCAATCTCATAAATACCTGACCAGCGCCGAGTTTCTTTGTTTGGTCATGTTGTACGGCTGGACCAATAAACCACTGCCCACAAGATACTACACAAGTCGTTCCTCGGCGCCAAAAGTCTTCCCCCGATCAGTTGGAGGCGCAGAAGAGGCGTCCCCAAATGCAAGTAGCAACCTCCACCCCACCCTGGACGAGGCCTGGAACCATGCCACAGCTGTGAGTCATGGATGTGGCCGACCGACGCAACGGGCCTCAGATGCCTAAGCGAACATTATTATTATTATACAAGTTTATGAATTGTATAAATGTTTTGAAGATGGTAAGATGGTCGTGAAAGTTTTGAGAGTAATAAACATTCTGGGAGGTCCACAACTAGCAAAAGTGAAGTTGAACTTGTGCACACATTTTTTATTTTCATTTTTTAAAGTCCAAGATAGACCGAAATGTAACACAAGTTAATGCTGCAATTCGTTGAAACTAAACACAATGAGCTACAGGCGCATATGTTACATCCTGAATGCACAACATGTTTGTGCCAGGTAGCCTAAAAGATGGCGGAAAAAAATGAAAGTAGCCCAAAATAGAAGAACCTGCAACTGACCTAATTTTCCTGTAATGCTCTGAAAAAAAGAAGCCCGATTGGGCGGGAATACTGCGGAACTGGCAACTCTGATGACAGTGGCAAGTGGCAACTACATCATGACAGCATGTCTCCCTGGACCCACTTGTGCAACAGTTTCTTGTTAAACACCACATTCCACAGGTCTGCCAGCCACCCTGTAGATGCAACTTTAAATATTTATCTTTACATGTTTCACAAAGTTTTTGCAACTCTGATACATTTTTTTCTGCTGTGACAATGAAGTTCACACATACAGACGAAATACTACTACAAATAAAAAGATGAACAGGGCAAATATAACTCATTTTGCAACTATGCCTAGCAACTTTTGGCTACACTATGCGGTTCAGGAATTATGATGCTAATCTAAATACCTTCTTTTCTCACACCTCGTGTATATGTATATACACACACACATGAGAAAAATAGATGGTGTCAGCAGAGAGTTGCAAATGTAAAGGAATAATAAAGATTACGAATAAGAAAGTCTTTGCAGTATATAGAAACTGTTAAATATTCTGTTCTTTTTGTCTTTCAGCCAGAGAGGTCAAGTGAAAATAACAATTCTCCAAATCCGCATGCTTCTAAGCAGCTTAGTAGGAATGAGGTACATTTTGTTTTGTAGCACAGTCTATGTTTTTGTGCCATTATATGCATAAGGCATAGTATCATCATTTTGATTCTTCGGATGCACCTGGCCGATAGGCACAAAATAAAATCATAGTGCAACGCACACTGCCTTGGGGAATAGAGAAATAAGGCGGATGCCCAAAAAATTCTAAAAAATATTAAGAAACACTTTTTAAATCTGTATTGCAGCCCTCTGAAACCAAGTATCTAAGTATGCAATATTGTTGTTGTTGATCTTTGCAACAATTAAAACAAATGGGAAGTAAGGGGACCAACACAGCATATAAAAACTGCGCAAGAAAAGTTAGAAGAGAAATATGAAAAGATAAAGGAAGATACATAGTGGAAACGTGTAAGGATATAGAAAACCTACAGCAACAAGGCAGAGAGAGAGATGCATTCAAAGCAATAAGAACACTGACAAGGGAGTTCCGTCCGGTTCCACATATCATAAATGACAAAGAGGATAACACATTAACAGAAACCAAAGACATACTGAATAGATGGAGAGAGTACTGCAGAGCCATGTATGGAGATAGCACAAAGCGCTCAATTACAATCCTACCAAAGGATTAGAAAGAACCTGAACCAACATTGGAAAAAGTACGCTCTGCAATTAAAAGCCTGAAAACGGGAAAGTCCCCAGGATGCGATGATATCCAAGCAGAGCTAATGCAAGCAGGAGGGGAGGCAAGTGCTCGAGTCTATCACAAGCTGTGCAAACAGATATGGCACAGTGCAGAGTGGCCAGAAGCATGGAAGAAATCAATTTATATTGCCCTCCCTAAAAAAAAGCAACCTGAAGGTGTGCACGAACTACCGAACTATCACGCTGATCAGCCACGCTAGCAAGATACTCTTGCGAATCCTATTGAGAAGGATAGAGAAAAGGTTTGAATCTGAAATTCCCGTAGTCCAGGCTGGTTTTAGGAAAGACAAAGGGACCAGGGACCACATATTAAATTTAAGGAAAATCTACGAAAAATGTAGAGAGTTTAATGTAGACCTGTACACATGTTTCATTGATTACACCAAGGCCTTCGACACGGTAAAACATCAAAATATGTGGAGAATCATGAAGGAAATGAGGCTTCATTTGCATATAGTCCATCTCATTGAAACATACCAAGATTAACAAGCCGCTGTCCGAGTATCTGGGCAAACATCAGATTGGTTTGCAGTACAAAAGTGAGTCCGACAGGGATGTATCCTCTCACCTTATGTGTACAACATATATGCAAAATTGTAAATGAGAAATGTTCGAGAAGACGAGAACATTGAAAGTTTTGACCCATTTACGATTGGGGGTATGAGATTCCAGAGTTACGATACGCAGATGACACAGCGATACTATCAAGAAGTGCAGAAGGGCTAGAGCAGCTACTTTCAGCCATTAATGAACATAGTAAAGATCAAAACCTGTTCATAAACATAAATAAAACAAAGATAATGACCACCGACAAAACACATTGTCAGCATAAATTTACAGTGGGTTGTGAGGAAATAGATCTGGTCACACATTTTGAATATCTGGGCTCCAGAATTGACAAAAATGGCGACTGCTCGAAAGGAATCAGAAGAAGACTAGCTATGGCAATGCAAAGACTGAACAGCCTGAAGAAATTAGGCAGAGCACCAACAAAATGATAAAAATGAAAGTCTTGAGAGCCTGTGTTTTTTCTGTGGCTGCGAATCATGGATGATTACCAAAACTTCTAGACAGAGAATCGAATCCTTCGAGTCAAAATGTTACAGAAAAATCCTCAAAATACCCTGGACAGAGAAAAAAACAAATGTAGACATTCGGCAAGAGTTGAGCATAGAGGAGAACTGGTTTATCAATTACATTTTGGCTAGAAAATGCAAATACTTTGGTCACATCAAGAGACACAACAGTCTTGAGAGAACAGTGATGGAAGGTATGGTGCCAGGCAAAAGAGGAAGGGGTAGACCAAGAAGACAATGGCACCAAGATATCCAGGTATGCCTGAGTGTGGCGGAGGCTGGAGTTTTGACAAAAGAATGAGTTTCTTTCAGACAGACTGTGATGGGAGCGACGTTCCACAAAGGACATGCTACATGATGAGGATCTTTGCAAAGAGCAAAGAAACCTTGTTTAAGCTCAGTGAATACATATTGTAATTGAAATTGCAGCCTCCTATATATTACCTTTTCAGGAAAACCCAAAGCCGTTGATAAACTTTTAAATATCTGTAAACATACAGACACTATAATTAAAGACCAGTCCAAAACCACATCTGCTCAACTTTGGAGAAAAATCTTAGAATGCAGTGTTAGAGATCTCGTTGTATGTCTCCACTGTTTATGAGGTAGGGGTGACTAGTTCATGTCCTTAACTTAACTTAACACAAGGAAATTCATCTATGCTGATGACACAGCAGTTGCTGCCCAGGGAAAAGTGTTTGAGGAAGTGGAAAGCAAACTGTCAAGTTCTCTAAATGCCCTTGCAGAATACTACCATAAGAATCACCTTAAGCCAAATCCCAGTAAAACCCAAGTATGTGCCTACCAGCTCAGAAACAGAGAGGCAAAAAGAAAACTTCAGATTAGGTGGCAAGGGCAGGAGCTTGAAAACTGCACGGCTCCCAAATATCTAGGTGTGAAATTAGACAGCACATTGTCTTACATAACGCACTGCCAAGACACAAAGCGTAAGATACACGCAAGAAGCAATATCATCAGAAAACTGACCTGCACAACATGGGGGGGGGGGGGGGAGGGGGGCACAGCCATCAGTCCTTCGGACATCTACACTTGCCCTGTGTTTCTCCGAAGCTGAATACGCTGGGCTAGTCTGGAAAAACTCCGCTAATGCGAAACTAGTTCATACAGCAATAAATAAGGCGGTTCGGGTAGTATCAGGGTGCCTAAAACCCACCCTCCAATGATAAAATATACCCCATAATTGGCATAGCACCACTGAGATCCAAAGAAGCGTTGCAGCAGAAATTGAATGAGAAAAACAGGAGCATCAGGTACAAAACACAAAAACTCAAATCCAGACATAGCTTTCTAAAAACAACAAACCCTGAAAGGCACCATATTGAGAGGTGGCACGAATTGGTGCAGGCCCCAGAGATGGAACTTTGGGAGGAACCTGTTCCTGGACACCATCTGCCATACACAACATGGAAGTCGTTGAACAGACTCCGAACTGGTGTATCATGGTGCAAATGGAATATGAAGCGATGGAGATACACAGATAATGACATGTGTGATTGCAGCGCAATACAGACCACCTGATGACCTGCGCCAACCTCCAGGAAACATGCAATGGGAAATAGCAGTATCAATAAGGTTAGGTTTTAGCGGTAGGAGTGTTTTAGATCAGTGTGTGAGAGAAAGAATTTAAGTTGTTAGAGATTTTATAGTTGGCAGTGTAACTTGAATAAATAATATGTTGTATTGTGTTTAGATTTAGTGTTACTTGTATTTGTTTAAGAGTGGTTGTAGAGTGAAATAGAATAGAGCAGACCGCTTTACTGTCTGCGACAGAGCTCCATCAAATCAACTGGCTCTGGTACAGTAGGCCTACCTTTAGTCTCATACTTCATAGGCCTTATTAGTTTAAATTCCTAACGCAATGATTAAACATATACTTTTCTACAACATGCTGTCCTATCTAATTTAGATGTAAACCTCCCCAATCTAATATTTTATTTGTGTCTACTTTCACATCAATAAATTCCATTCCTTTGTCCGCATACATCACCTGCAACCTAAGGTTGATACTTATTATCTTACTTAGATAGTCTGACCCATCTGCTGTATCTAAAATGCCCATCATTGTGACCTTTCTTAACTTTTTTTCCTTAAGTGTTCCCATAAGACTTTTATATCTTTTCATAATTATTTCTGTACCATATTTATTTACATTATTTGTTCCTACCAATATCACAACATGACTGTTTACTCTGTCATCTATCCTGTTTATTCTCCCCTCTATGTCCTCAATTTTTGCTTCCCAAATTATCCATTTTTTCAAACATTTTGTGTTGTTTAGACAAATGTCTGCCAACCTCCCTCACCATTGAATCTCCTACTACCAATACTGAACACTCACCTATATTTGCACATTTCTTTGCAAAGCTCTCTGTCCTGTGAACTGTTTCCTCACTAAAATCTCCCTTACTGTGAATTCCTATTACCTTCTCCAGCCCATACCTAACTGACAGTAGTTTAATTTTATCACCTCAACTACCCAAATGCAATTTCTTTAAAATGTCCTCCATTTTCTCTTGTTTCTCTTCTATTTTGATCTGCCTCTTTTCTATCTCCTCCAATCTCTTCTCATTTGTCCTAATATCGCACTCCAAATCGAGCCTGCTTCTCTTTGACTCTACATACCCTACATATAACTTTTCCTTACTTCATCTTCCAACTTTGTATCTAACCCTACACTAATACAAACATTTCTGCCACACAAATCACACAATCTGACCTGGCCTTTCTTAGTAGCATTTCGTCTGGTCTTAGCGGCCATACTAATTATGCTATTTATTACCGTTAGCCAATAAGTTATACTAGTACCTAATACAATTTATACTTGTTAAAGCAACACCAAAAAAATCACATGTCGCTGGTATTTACCTTACAACAACTTGTCACTAACTACTAGGCCTACACTAAATTTACTGTTACTACCGCTCACTATGCCACGCTATTTAATTCTTTCAAGTCATTAACTATCTGTTACAACCAGACCTTGCTACCTTGCCTTTCTTAAGTCAGGTATCCATTTACATTTGAGTAGTCTTAGTCTAAGTTTGATTTGGAGAAAAATGGAGATAACAGGAGTGTGCTATGATCAGTATTCTATGGTCCCTTTGCTAAGAGAGATAAGTGCTGTAACAATTTTCCATTCAGATACTTAACTTTAGAAATATTCTTTACAAATATGATGCATTTATATTAATCTTGTGATATTCTTGTACTGACAAAGCTTGGGCACTAAGAAACAACTGGTAACCAGACTATTTATACATGACTCTTAACTATCAGTGCCAGATGTTGTCCTTATTCAAGGCTCAGAAGCAAACGATTTCTGCACATGAAATGAAATATTGCTGGAAGGTAATCGTTATATCAACTTCTGCTGCACACATGCAATGCAAAATGTTCTGACCATGGCTCGAGGCAGACCATATGGCAGATAGATGGATGAAATCAGGGTGATCCTACAATGGCATGGGCTTATGATTGTGGATGCTACAGGAGAGATGACTTAAGCTTCCTACGACGTTTAACGGCACAAGTGGACGGACAACTGAAATGAACTGACATCATGTGATTAAGATCTGAGAGTAACGAGACCAGTTTTAGGATCATCAAACAATTTTTTCATGTAATGACATTTTGTGAATCGCTGTATGTCTCCAGCATACCAATTTTATTTAAGACTCCAGTTTGAAAACATGTTTCAGGAAGGGGATGATGCAGATATTGACGCCCCATGCCTAGAAAAACAGCGTGAATTGGAAGCCATGAGTCCGTCGGATAACCTGACTATCAGCCGCTCTAAGACCCAAGATGTAGCTGGGTTGGACAGGCTACTCAAAGGTACAGAATATTGATTTTCCAATAAATTATTTCTTTTTATTCTTTGTCGTTCATTCTCAAACTCTCGCTACCAAGCCCTGAAAAGGGCTTTGCAAGTAGCAGGATGTTGTCCGGAGAACAGAATGAGTTGTGTCGTAGTTTACAGCTTTACTGCGATATTAGCACCTTTCAATCTGACACATCCAACTTTAGCAGGCAATTTTTTAGTACATGGTTAGCCTACCGTCTTTGATCCCTTCTCCTTAGCCAGTCTGCTCTGTTGCAGCCTGTTATCCAGAATCACCGCATGGAGGTGTAGAATGATCTTGGCATCTCTGGTTCGCTGGCCCTAGTGCTACAGTCAAGTATGGTTTGCTAACCACTGCAGCTCATGAACTGCTCAGCATTTTTGATTATTTTACCTTTATTGTCCAAGAATATTTATTTTTCATTCAATTATTTCAGCTGACTGCTTGAACTATGTATTTTGCTATAAATTATTTAATCTTTATTGTCTGAACTAATTATTATCCATTAAATTTGTTTGTTTTTATTTCCCTTATTTACTTACTTACTTAGTTGCTCCTCTTCTACTGTGAGTTGTAGAGGTTTGCCAGAGAGAACGCCATACTGTTCTATCTGTCGTCTTTTTCCGCCTTGTTTTCAATCCAGCCCTCAGTCACTTAGGGACTGTCGTATGTTGTCTTCCCAGCGTACTTTGGGACGTCCTGGGGGTCTGCATCTTTTTCTTTTTATCTCCCATGACTGCCTTCGTATCCGATCTTCCATTCTACAGACATGGCCAAACCACTGTAGTTGTGACTGCTCCACTCGTGTCTGCAGGGGTTGGACTTCGAGATTGCTACATATTGTCTGGTTACGGATGTTGTCCCTTTTCGTCACCTGAACCGCCTTTCTTAGGTACCTCATTTCTGAAGTTTGTAGTTGCCTTTCTTGAACTGTTTTCATTGCCTCACATTCGTATCTCAGGACAGACACATAGATCAAGGGTATCCATCCATCTTTGTTTTCCTGCTTATTTCTTTTTTGCTGAGGAATCCTCTGTTTATTGCATGGAAAAGTCTACCAGCTGCTGCTCTTCATGCAGTTAACTCTTCTTTGATTCCTCCCCTGCTGTCTATTACCACTCCTAGATATTTGAAGTTGCTGACCTGCTCCAGTGCTTGTGTTCCCAGTGTTATCTGATGTCTCTTCTCATCTCTGGTGATCACCTTGGTTTTTGTTTTGGAGTTGCTGATGTGCATTCCTCTCTTCTTCAACTCTTCTTCCCAGATCTGCAAGTTGATCTGGAGATGTGTCTCGGATTTTGTGATCAGGGCCACATCATCTGCAAATGCTAGCTCCGATATGTAACTTGGTTTCATCTTCCAGTACCCTACTTCATAATTTTTTTGTCCGTTCCTTGTAGGCTTTGATGACTTCATCCATGAGGAGTATGAAAAGGTAAGGTGATAGAGTGTCACCCTGTCTTACTCCGTTAGTAGTCCTGAACTCTCCTGACTTTTGATTTGATATCCGCACATAATTTTTGCATGTTTTATAGAAACTCTGTATGGCAGAGATAGAGGTCCTGAGATGTCCTTCCTTGTCAGGCACTTCCAGATTTTGTCCCAAGGGACTTTATCAAATGCTTTCTCCAAATCCATAAAGCAAAGACGCATCTCTTTATCATATTCAAGAGCCTTTTCACTTAGCTGTCTAAGTGTAAAGATAAAGTCTTAAGTACTTCTGTTTGCCCGAAACCCACATTGAATCTTGTCCATATTTGGCTTTGCTAGACTTCTTTATCGCCGTTAAGAATCCTAGAGTAGACTTTCCCCAAGGACACGGAGAAGGGAAATACCTCTGTGATTTTCACATTGTTGGTTGTCACTCTTTTCAAATATTGGTATTATTATGGCAACCTCCCAATCTCTTGTTACCTTAATGTGGCGCCAAGCTGCCTTGAGAATCTTCATGAATAGTATCTCTCCTGCCATTCCCCATGTATTTAACCATTTCTGCTGCTTTACCAATCTTAATTTTCTCCAATGCTGCCTTTAGTTCTTATATTGTGATATTATTGTTCCCCTCCATGGCTCCCTCTTGAATTGGGACTGTTACTTTCAAAGCTTGATTTTCCTCCACTCCAAGGAGATCTGAGAAATATTCTTTCCATCTGTTCATTACCTTTTCTGGGGCTGTCAGCAGCACACCTTGTTTATCTTTAACAAATTTCAGGGGACATTCCTTTTCCTTATGTTCTTTAGGGTCCCGTAGAATAGTTTCTGATTTTCTCCAGCTTTATTTTCCAGTTTCTCTCCAAATTCCACCCAGGATTTCTGTTTGACTTTGAGCACAGTCTTCTTTGCCTCTGTTTTAAAATGTACATATTCTTTATATTTCTTTGTTTGTTCTTCTGTATTCCTAGTCCCTAGGTATTACTTTCATGCCTTTTTCTTTTCTCGTATTATTCTTTTCACTTCTGTCCACCATGGTGTACTCTTTCTCTTCCACCCTTTTCTGGTTTGATCGCATGCCTCTACTGCAGCCTCTTTGAGGATGTCTTTGAATTTTACCCGGAGCATTTCCATATCTTCTTCAGATTCCTCTATCCTTCTTATTGCTGTTGTTATGAGCACTTGGTATCTTCTCTTAATATCTGGTTCTCTTAGTTTGAAAGCCATAATTTTATTTTCTCATTGTGTGTTATTATGTTTCTTGCTTGTTGATAGGTGTTGCCTCGCTGGATAACTTTTAAAAAAATGTATCTCTTTATTTTAACTAGGTAGTGGTTGCTTCCTATCTCTGGTCCTCTGAACACTCTAGCATTCTTCACTTGTTTGAAATTACTTTTCCTCACTATTGCATAGTCAATTATGGATCTTTCATTTCTTGCCGGCTCACATCTTGTGTAGGCATGGATACGCTTGTGTAGAAACCTTGTATTTGTAATAACAAGGTTTTGTTCTCTGCAGAATCTCAGACCACCTTTACTAAATATTGATTTTCCATGAATATATTTATCTTTATTGTCCTAGAATGTTAATTTGCCATTCAATTATTTCTTGTGAGATATTTGGAGATATTAGAAGTGACTTATTGTATCTGAACTGTTTTCATGCATCACGTGTTCTTTTTGGTTTTAAACTGATTGTTTACTGATCCAGTCCGTAAAATTCAAAATCTTTTCTGGTCGTTGCTGGTCAGCTTTGGCTAGAATTGTCAATGTTTAGAGAAGCTCTATAAATTCTGTTCTGAAGCTGGTGGAGATTTCTCCAGTGGGTAAGGTCTTAACTTAACTTAACTTAACTTAACTTAACGTTTTTATACTGGTTTAGAAGACTACAGAATCTGTATACAACCAGTTTCATTTGCATTACCTTTGCCCTCTTGTTCTTGTAGGTGGTTGTATTTTGAAAAAACTTGTTGTAGTCTAATTTATCTGTTCCTTTGATTATTTTATAAACCTGTATTAAGTCACCTCAAATTCTTGTAGGTTACCCTCTCATTGTTGCATCTTTTGAAGTCGCCCCTTCTCCTTTCTTTATTTTCACTTGTCCAGACCTATCAGTACAAACGTTTGTCTATTCCCTTGAGTTCTATTTGTCCTCGTCCGAGCCAAAGCTCTTAAAAGGAGGTATATCAGTCTTTCTTTTCTATTCCTGAAGCCTCTTTAATCAGATAGATGTTTCATTGGTAGTATTCTAACTCTTCGTCATCAGTTAAAATTGTCCTTTCTGTTGATTGGTTAGGGAGTTCTTTATTGCAGCTATTTAGGTATATTTTATAAACAATGGAGATACAAGTATAAGTGATTTTCAGGTGCATGCCCAATAGTAATTTAGAAAATGTATTTTTGCTTTATTTCTTAAAGGCTCCTGGGCTCAAAGCAACACAGAACTTTTGTTTAACATTAGCAGTGGTAGTAATGTGGGACTTGGAGATACTTCAAACAACAAACCACAGGAAGGCAGTGACAATAGTGACAAAGGTAAGCCTATTGTTCCTCTGGTTTGCACTGATTGTTTTTAACTGCTCTGTTGCAGAGATGATTTTTCTATTTTTATACATCCCTAAGTTCTCTTTATTCATCTATCTTAAAAAAATTATATGATTTCCGTTATCCTGATATGGGCTATCTAGAGCACCAGATATGGGAGCAGTACCATGGCCTCTTTTCCAACTCTGCATTGACGTTATGTTGATGATGGAAATACGTCACTGGTATCCCTGAAGCAGACCTGTCATGGTTTATCTTTATTATCAGTAACTTTAATCCAGCTATTGATCACTTTCATCTCTATCTCTTCTCTTAACTCTTATGATATTACTCTCTCCATACAGATAAACTTACTATAAACTTGTGGGTGCCTGTCGTTATTAATTTTGAAGTTCTTCCCATTGTCAGGCATGTCGAGACATCTTATAATTTTCTAAATTACTTTGAGGTCCTGTACGTAAATGTGTTCGGATGCAAATTTTCATCTTGATTTTGTCCCTACAGATCCGGCACACAATGCAGCCCACTCCTCCTTTGGCTCTGTCAGTAGTGGGACCCCACTGTAGAGAAGCATATTACCCTCAAGATCCATGTCTGCCTATTCTTTTTTCTTAGTTTCTGTCAGAGCTAGGATTTCCAATTTAGATTTCTTAAATTTTGCTATTAGCTCATTCTACTTTTTGTTTATACTTCTAATATTCCATGCTCCAAAATTTGTAGTTCGTAATTCACACCAGTTTGTCATCTTTAAGGTCTGTCCAATTTTCTTTCTTTGTTGACTTGTAATTCTTGTAATCGGATGAGCAGACAAACATGGGATTGACCTGTTGTCTTTCCATGATGGAGGGCTGCCTTCTTTTGGTCTCCATGCAGACCACCATTTCTGGTCCATGACTGTTTATTTGCTAACCTCCAAATATTCAGCCATTCAGCTATTCATAACCCACCTGACACACCTGGTAGGAGGTCAGGCTCTTCCCCTATATATGTATATATAGTTCTTTGTGGAGCACAGGTCTTCAACATATACATGTCAAGTCATCAGATTTTGAACTGTCTATATTTGTTGAAGTCTTCGTGGCTTAAAGTTGCTACAGAACGGTATAGCCCCATGACCAACTCTCCTTTATTGCCTCTTATGACATTTTTGGCTGGTTACCCATTAGTCACATCTCCCAAACCTCTGCCCCACCTATTGAAAGTAATTCTTCAGCTTGGCATTGACTGCGAAAGAGCGAACAGCTTGGCAGACCTAGTTAATCAATAACAACAACAACCTATTCAAAGTCTGTGGTATTACATATTGAGACACATTTTGGTTGGGCAATGTCTTTGGTTTTTATCAACCGTACCAGTGCTGTTCCAATGACAGCATGCAAACAGGATTTTCTGAAATATTGAAATGAATATTTTTAGTTTCAAACAATCATTATAAATGTTTTTTAAGGTTCCATAAAAATGTACTCAAAAAGGTAACATGGCTATATTATACAGTTTGTTTAAGATATTTTCACAGCATGACAACTGTTTGTCAAATAGCTTGTTAGTAAATTCATGCAGTTAGCTAACAAACATGCCAAAATGCTAGGACATAAAATATTGGTGTTTTATTTTTCTTATTGTAAGTACACATTGAGTAATTCATTAATTGTTTTTGATTTTTTTTTTCTGTAGAGAACGATGTTACAGCAGGTTCATTTATAACAGCTCGCAGCAAAACCATGCCAACTTTAAGTAGGCCCAAAATGACACCACAGAAAGTGCCTTCACTAAATGATGGAGAAAGGCTAACAAAAGCAAAGGAGATTGTTGAGCGAGCAATTAAGGTAAATTTATTTAATGCATTGAATTTAAACAGGTTGTAGGGATCAAGATGCCGAGCAGCGCATGAGCTGCAGTGGTCAGCGACCCATAACTGACTGCTAGCGTCAGGGTCTGCGAACCAGAGCTGCCAAGACCCTTCTACACCTCCACGCGGTGATCCTGGACAACAGGCTGCAGCTGGGCAGACTGGCTAAGGAGACGGGATCGAAGAGGGAATGCTAACCCGGTACTAAAAAAATGCAAATATCGCAGTCAAGCTGTAAACTACGACACAACGCATTCCGTTCTCTGGACTACATTCTGCTACTTAAGCCCTTTCAGGGTTTGGTAGCGGGAGATTTTAAAACTGGTCGGTGGAGCACAGTCAAAAACAGTTGACTACTGATGAAATTAAAATGTTCTGTTTTAACATTTTTGTAATATTTAATTGTCTTTTTGTGTGTTATAATATTCATTATACTGAATACAGATGCATAATCTCTTATTCAAAACCTTTAGAATCATATATGTTTGTTGTTGTTTTGTTTGTTTGTGAATGCCCACAATGAATAGATGCCCACAATGAATAGGTTACTCTTTTGTGCTCCCTGAAAAAGACGTTAAGTGGCGGTTGCAGTATCTTGCCTCATATCCCGAGCATATTGTTGAAGGTGGACTGGGGTCCTCCAGGCAGTTGTGTTATGATTGGCTTCATCTGTATTTTGCTTACTACTATGTCGATCCCTCACCTCGTTAGCCAAGCTACCATGACAACAGACCATTTCCAGGGAGGTCTACTAGGAAGCCGAGGTGAGGGTCTTGGCCAGTATGTTTTGCCTGACCCTGACTAACATATCTGTTCAGTATATTTTGCCTGACCAGACATTAGTCTTCCTCCCCTATGTTTCTTAATAAGGATATTTTCTATCTCTTCCCCAAAAACATTTGAGACCATACACCTTTGAAATTGTTGATCACTTAAAACATTTGGGACGTACACATTTTTTAATAAGGACATTACAAAAAATCTCTTATCCAAAAATGTTTAGACCAAACACATTTCTGAATAGAGACATTTTCAAATTTCAAAATGGTAGTTACAGGGATAAAAAAGTTGATGGCCGAACGGCTAGCATGCTGGTCTCCTGACCAAGATGTATGTTTTTACATTGCTAAAGGAGTAAAAAAAAAAAACAACCTGGACACTGCATGGTGTATACAGAGATCAGCAGCTTTTATTCTTCAACCTTATAAATACTGTGTCTGAATGTTACCATGGCTCGAACATGGAGTCAAGAATAGTAACACTGTCACCTGAAAAGGCAGGTTGAAAGAGGTGACTGACTGAAGAGGGTTTGGGCATAGAACTGGATACTCTGTCCTCTAAGAAACTTTAAGCTGTAAAAAACATCAACAGATATAGACAGGTCAACATTTAATGACTGCATGTAATTGTTGAACCATAGCTGCCAAGACCCTTCTACACCTCCACGCAGTGATCCTGGATAACAGGCTGCAGCAGGCAGACTGGCTAAGGAGAAGGGATCGAAGAGGGAATGCTAACCCGGTACTAAAAAAATGCTTGTTGAAGTTGGATGTGTTGGTCCGAAAGGGGCAAATATCGCAGCCAAGCTGTAAACTACGACACAACGCATTCCGTTCTCTGGACTACATTCTGCTACTTAAGCCCTTTCAGGGTTTGGTAGTGGGAGATTGAGAATGAACGACGAAGAAGAAGAAGACCCATTCTTTAACAGACATAAAACAGCGAACCAAGAGCTCACACTTTCAACAGTGTAGTCATTTCAGTCATGGTATATGACTGTGAGGTGTTGAACCTATAAAGAATTTACATTGCGCAGCTCCAAGCTACTCAACGGGCAAGTGAGCTTAGAACATTGTCAATCTCACTATCGGACCACATCTGCAACACTGCCATCAGGAGTCAGACTACCTGCAATGTCATTGTAGATGCAGTGTTCCTAAGAACGTACAGGTGGACAGGCCATGTGGTACACTTGCCTGACAATAGATGGACACTTAAAGTGACGTCATGGTGGTCCTACACCTTTAATCGTTGTCCCGGATGTCAACCAATGAGATGGAGGGATGGCCTGCGACAAATCATTAGGTCTGACATAATACTCTAAGACAAACGACAAGATGAGATTAGACAACATTGGCTACCTGGCATAGGTACATACTGTGCCTGAATGAACACCAGGATTGGGATCAAGACGCTGAGCAGTGCATGAGCTGCAGTGGTCAGCGACCCATAGCTGACTGCTAGCGTCAAGGCCAGCGAACCGGAGCTGCCAAGACCCTTCTACACCTCACCCGGTGATCCTGGAAAACAGGCTGCAGCAGGGCAGACTGGCTAAGGAGAAGAGATCGAAGAGGGAATGCTAACCCGGTACTCAAAAAATGCTTGCTGAAGTCGGATGTGTTGGACCGAAAGGTGCAAATATCACAGTCAAGCTGTAAACTACGACACAACGCATTCCGTTCTCTGGACTACATTCTGCTACTTAAGCCCTTTCAGGGTTTGGTAGCAGGAGATTGAGAACGAACGCAGAAGAAGAACAACACCAGGATTACAGTATATTACAGTATTGAACTTCAATGTAAAATTTGTTCTTTTTTATGGTTCTTAAATATGAACAACAACATCCAGAAAAATGAAGACGTTGATCAATGAGAGCTTACACAAAATATAGAGATTGAAATGTTATGGTAATATCTCTAAATAGGGATCTGTTGGATAGAATCAGACAATCAACAGTGGAATGTGAGGTGAGAAGAAGATGCTGATTGTGGATAAAATAAAACAGCTTATAGGATTACAAGGCAGACTGAAGTTTTAAATCCATAGAATAAGAGAAATAGAGGAAGACCAAAAAACATATGGAGAAGAGAGTGAAAAAGACTTAAAACATATAAAGAAGATGTGGAAAGAACTGGAATGGATGGCTCAGGACAGGAAGACGACACTTGTTGAAGACATGTGCTCTACAGGGAGCTGAAAGATTTCAATTGTAATTGTTCTACCATGAAATTGTTCATACTATAGTTCTGTAACGGAATAAATAACTAATTTTCTCTTACATTTTCTTCAGTACAAAAAAGTGTTTACAATCCAAGGTGGTTACTCTACTATTCGCCACTGTTTAAGAAGACGAGGCTGGGTAGAAAAGTTCTACAAAATCCCAATTCCTCAAAAGAAACCATCTGTGGTGAAGAAACAGAAGAGCTCTGATGAAGATGATAATGATTTTGATGATGATGTAGTTGACGATGATGATGATGATGATGACGATGCTGACAGTAAGTTAACTGAACAAATGTGTGTGACCTATGTATAATAACTGATTGTGAAACCTTATATAAAATATTTTGTACAATTATTTTATTCAGTGGCATCTAATCCACAAAAGTTGCGTAGATACATCTTTCTGTTTTAGTTTTTGTTGTATATTTATTGTGACCAATTTTTCCAATGTTTAAAAATAATAATTTTTTCAGCACAAATTAAATGTAAATAAATATAAATACAAATAACTCAAATTCTATGTTTACGCTATCAATTAATTAAACAGAACCTTTACAGGCCCCTGTGAAGCAAATGTCTTCAACAAACACATGTCAAGTCTATCTGTCATGAGCCAACTGACCCACATTCTTCATCAACAATGCCTGTCACTTTTTTCTGGGCATAGGCTATTGACAAATGTCTGACATGAATCCTGACCAACTCTGTTATCTGTGTCATGCATGAACCCTGACCAAGTCTCTGTTATCTGTGTCATACATGAACCCTGACCAACTCTGTTACTGTTACCAGTGTCAGACACGAACCCTGACCAAATCTCTGTTATCAGTGTCATACATGAACCCTTACCAACTCTGTTATCTGTGGCATACATGAACCCTCACCAAATCTCTGTTATCAGTGTCATACATGAACCCTCAACAAATCTCTGTTATAAGTGTCATATATGAACTCTCACCAAATCTCTGTTATCAGTGTCAGACATAAACCCTTACCAACTCTGTGTTATCATCATCAGACATGAAACCTGACCAATTCTCTGTTATTAATGTCAGACATGAAACCTGACCATTTCCCTGTTATCAGTGTAAGACCGAAACTCTGACCACAGCACAGCAATTAAAGATCATAACATGTATGATCAATGCCATGTTGGCATATACAAGGGGCTTGTCATAAGTCTTTACCCTGACCATGAAGGAATAGGAGGAGAAAGTTGAAGTCAAAGTGCTTATTCCTTCTCAATGTAGCCACCACCTGAATTTATACATTTCTGCCATCTCTGCGTGACCTTAAAAAGACCTTCAGAATAAAGTAACCTATTTTTCTAACTAAACCAGTTATCACAAGCCAGTATGACATCTTCGTCAAAATGATCCTATCAGCTGTTTTTTAAGTTTTGGGAAAAGAAAAAAGTCTGATGGAGCTGAATCCGGAGAATATGGTGGGTGTGGAAGAATTTCAATATTCAAATCGTTGGCTATTTGCAGCGTAATCCTTGTTTTATGGAAGGGCGCGTTGTCTTGAAGCAAAGGCAGAATTTGAGTACGCGCTATCCCTCGTTTTCTGGTCAAAGTATTTCTTAGTTTGGTAAGGAGATCTGCATAATATTGCCCATTAACCGTGTTGCCATGAGGTAGATAACTTTCAATATGACACCTTTGACGTCCCAAAAAACAGTCAGTATCGCTTTTCTTGCAGATTTCTGTGCTCTTGGCTTGACATGTGTTGGTGAACCCAGGGTTTTTCACTGCATGCTGGAAATTTTGGATCCTGGGTCATAATGGTGAACCCAAGTCTCATCTGCTGTCACCATGGTTGGCAACATGTTTTTTGACTGACACATTTTGAGTAACTGACCACAGCAATCAACCCTCATTTGTTTTTGTTCATATGTCAGCAGACGCGGGACCCAGCGGGCACACACTTTTCTCACGTTCAGTCTGTTGTGTAAAATTCGAAAAACTGTACTTTCATTCAGTTTTGCTGACCTAGATATCTCTGTAATTGTCATTTTCCAATCCTGGTTAATAATTTTCTTCACTCTTGCAGCATTTTCATTGCTGAAATCTGAGGATGGTCTTCCTGATCTTGGAAGATCACCAACATGGGAACTGCCACACTTAAACTGCCTACACCAGTTTTTTACAGAAGCATATAAAGGACAGAATTCCTCAAACACTGGTTCCATCTCCCTGTGTATTTCTGTAGGTGTTTTTCCCTGCAACTTTAAGAATTTTATCACAGTTCTGGCCTCTGATTTCTCCATTGTTCTGACAAATTGTTAGAGTAGCAGATCCGGTCAATAAGGTGTGTTGTGCCATGCACCATACCGGGTAAACTCGTCGAGGAGGGAAATTCATACTTCTCAATTCCAGTACAAATTGAATGAGCTACATATGTGCCAAATTTAAACTTTCTCCTACTCCTTCGTAGTCAGGGTAAAGACTTATGACAAGCCCCTTGTACAGACAGAGAAATAAGTTGGTAATGTTGTTGTTGTCAATGTTTTTTGTTGTTGGTAATATTGTTGTTGTTGCTATCCCATAGATGCTGAGCAATCTTGCTCTTAGCAGCCCAATGCCATTCTCATAGAAATACAGGTCTTCCTCAGTTGTTTCACTGTGCCATACATTGTATTGATGATTGTTGACGGCACTTGTAAAAATCTTTTTCTCATGACAGCAAGCGCTTCACACTCAATGAGAACATCAGGATGAGACTTTATTCTCTTTACCCACGTGAGCTCCGCCATCTTGACAGTGCGGATAGGAAGTGCAGTTTCCTGTATTGCATCCAGCTTCGATAGACTGCTGAATGATCTTTATCCGTCCCAATCTCATCTTCTGCATTGCTTGTTAGTTCTCTCCACCCAGGACTACTTTTCCTATGTTGTCATCCATTACATTATTCACACTAGCATTCGCTAGTTGTACGATTTCTTGTCTGCTCGCAAGAAGGACAAGCTTACCCGTCTCTGTCCTCCTACCCCTTCCTCATCCTCAGCTTCTTGCCATCAAGTGGTCTGTATCCCCTCTGATCTTCCCCTGAGAGTGAAATATCAGTTCTTAACAAAGGCCTTAACTTTGACCCTCTCCAGTCCTCCATTGACCAGTACTCTGTTCTCAAGGATGTGCATGGCTATCATCGCCACCTACGTCTTCAACAATGGTACCACACCAATCCCAACTTCTGCTCTTTTCCTGACCCCGATGACCCTTTCTCCTGACCCCGATGACCCTTTCTCCTGACCCCGATGACCCTTTCTCCAGTTATTCCCACCACAAATCTGACTAGACCCTTCTTCCTGGCTGATCCCGTGCCTTAAACTTCTACATTAAAACTACTCTTCACGATATCAAGGCCCTCTGCCCTTGGAGCTTGTGATGTTCAAATATTTCTCACGCTCTGGCTAGACTCAGTCGGCGTAGGGATCTCGTGATTAAACCTTCTGATAAGGGGGAGCACTGGTGGTTTGGCGCAAGTATTTATACGTTCAGGAGGGTAGTCTTAAACTATCCGATCCTTCTTTCTATAAACCACGCGCCGATGATGCCACTGTCCGATTCAACAAGGAGGTCTCTACCACCATCCTTGATATGAAAAAACATCATCTCCTCATTGTGCACCACAAACCTCTGAATCCTTGACAGTTGTCTTAGTAAGTCTTCATTCTACACGCTGCTCAAGATTAAAAAACCCAACAACCCCAGTCGTCTATTGTCTTCGCTTGTTCCTGTCCCACAGAGCTGGTATCTGACTTCCTTGATAGTATCTTCCAGCCTATGGTTGAGAATCTTCCCATATTTCTTGGGGTCTTGATCAGTATGTTTCACCTGGTCATGTTGTTGTTGTTGCTGTTTCTAGTGCCACTCATTCTTGAGTTAGGTACTCTTGATGACTTTCTTTGGTGGCGGGTTACAGTGGCTTTCCTTACATCATGAGGGATACTTTAAAATGTGAACTAGGGCTCTCCAGACTGTAGTGCAATGTGAGGTTCCTCAGTAAGCTCATCACTAAGAGGATTGCAGTATCGATCCCCACCACTTTGGCCAGATTACTGTGACACATTCTGTTTCAAAGAACACTGTGTTGAAATAAGGTGCTGTCTTAGTCAGAATGTTTCACGTGACCCTGATCACTCTTCACTCTCATAACTTTATTATAATATGTAAATAGTTTGTGAACTTGTTATAAAATACTTCAAACTGAGTATTAAAAAAGTCATTAAAAAAATAATGGTCATAAATAAAATGGCCATCAATATGTTTCTTTATTGCATAGTTTATATGTATATTATTTTGTATCTTGCAGTTGCCACACAAGCAACTAATGATAAAACAGGTTAAATTGATCTCTCAATTTTTTAACCCTCAACCATGTTCATGTTATTTTGCCAATGCTTTCATTTGCATTAAATTGTTGAAACATATCTATATGAAAAATAACAAAATATTGATTATACAAGAATAGACAACATTTAAGAAAATCTGCAGTTGAGATATTTCTATCCCGTTATTCTGCCTATTAGTTGGAAGCATTCTTTAATTAACTAAATATTAATGAAACTATTTGATCAAAGATGTGTTATAAACACATAAAATATATGATAAATAATTTAGGGTAGGGATTCTTTTGGTATTTGTAAATGATAGTATTGAATTTATTTGCTGGAAGTTGTAACATCACCCTGGTGTACCCAGAATACTTCTTCTGCGTTCGTTCCTTATAAAGGACATTGTGTAATAGTTTGAAGCGAGGCTGCTATATCTGTTCTCTTTTACCCAACACATCCAGTTTCAGCTGGCATTTTTGGTGCTGAGTTTGCCTTCTCACTGCAACCCTTATTCTCTTAGACAGACTACACTAATGCAGCCCGTTTCCAGGGCCACCATGTGGAAGGGGAATAGAGTCTTATTCAGCTTGGGTTTACTGACCCTGATGCAACAACTAGCTATGAGTCGCTGGCTGCTGTCAGCTCATTCACTGATTGATTTGATTGTTACTAATGGGCGAATTCTTCATTTATAAAAAATGTCACAGAAGAATATTTTTATATAATTGATAATCGTAAAACTCTTAACATGTAAAAACCAGAACAAAATGGTGTATGGCTATATACTGAAGGAAACGGGAGAAAAATAACTGCAATCATACACATTATTATAGCCCCTACAAATTAGCACCTGCACTAGGAGCTTAACTGTTGAGTTTCAAAGTTATAATCAGTTTGAATGTTTAATGTTCATGATGCCAAGGTATTTTATCTTTTCTGTTTTTGATTATGAGAGTCATTACCAAACAAAGTTCTCTTATTGTATGTCATTGTATTTTGAGGTTTGTTGTTCTTTTAAAATTATTAGAAGCAAAATTGCATTCAGTGTCAAAGTTTAAAGGAAACCGTTAGAACATTAATAAAATGTAACTGCATTCAAATTTTTTTAATTTTGCAAAATAGTTAATATTGTTGTTTAATGCTCACAATGAGTAAGTTTACTCTTTTGTGCGCCCTGTAAAGGATGTTAAGTGGTGGGTTGTAGTAGCTTTCCCCACATCCCTAGCATGCTGATGAAGGTGGTCTGCGGTCCTCCAGGTGGTTGTGCTGTACTTGACATCATCTACATGGTGCTCATTACTACGAGGATCACGTCAATCCACATCTGTTCAGCCAGGCTGCCTTGAAAACAGCCTGCTTCCAGGAAACGCTACATGGAAAAGAGATTGTAGTCTTGGTCAGTGTATTGACCTTGACACAATGTCCTAGTCAGTATTTTATTTCTGACTGGTCTAGCATCTCAGTTCCCCACATAATAGTTATAATAGTCTACATTTTCATTAATTAGCTCGGTAATTTCTAATGATACTAGCCAGGATAATTGAGAAAGTATCTGTCAGCACTTTTTATGTGCATTAAATTTATGATTGTCTGAGGATCATTCATTGTTCAGTATTCTATGTTGCTTATTATAATGTTCTCTAAACTATTATGCTCAGCACGGATGTTGGCTTTATTTGATGTTTCGAGGGGCAACAATTTTAATAATGTATTTTTAAAATATTATTTTTGTGCTCTTTGTTTTATTTATGTGGTGACGTAAAGTTGCGCCATAGCAGACATTGGCATCGTAAATGAAGTGTTGGAGATTTCATTATTTTGTGAGGTGGGGTGGCCAATTTCCTTCCATCCATTTTTCCTAACAGTAGGCTAGGTACCCTTGGCAAGCTAGGGTGCTTGGATGATCCAGGTAGTTATAATGGCTGGAGTCTTGTACTCCTGGCAGATTCAACTAAGCCGAACAGGTCACTGCACTGAATGGAGGTGAGACTAAAAGTGCACAACCATCCATCAGGTTTTTGGGTTGGGTAAAGACTAACAAACCAAAACCAGAATAAGCATTTTTGTTACAGGAACTACAACAGGTAATCAAAATACTAGTACTACTGGTGGATTATCTATGATTCCACACAACCTAGATATATGACGTGACCTGATACAAGCCAATCAATGGAGGTCAGGTTACCCAGAAATCTTCTGACGATGAAAGGAAAGATCAGGGTTTATCCTGGAACAACAGAACCCTGTATGTAATAGGAAAGATGGCTCAAGTTGCCAAGGAAATGGAATGATATAAATGATATCTTCAGGGTCTTGCATAGGTAAGATGAAAAGGTGCAGGCAAAATCACACTAAGTACAGGATAAAACATAATATATTCAGCACATGAAGAGGAAGGCCACACATGTTGTAAATAGAAGCAAATAACCTGCATATATTGGATGGAAACCAATATCACCCAGAATAACAATAGGCCTTACCTGGGTTTTGAGCCCATGTTCCATTTGTGAAGAGACTAATATGAGAATCGCTTGGTTTACCATACCATCTGTTAATTATAAACTGCGCTAATGTAGAAGACTATGAATGTTGTCCACCTATACAGCACTTCCAAATGGCCACATAGCCTTATCCATTTCAGCCATGGTAAGTGTGTAAATCCTTCCCATCGCTTGTTACTTTTTTCTCTTTATCTCACTCAAGTCTATATTTTTCAAATACTAAAAATGTTCAGGTATAAAGATGTCCTAAACTTTTAAATCTTTTCCATTCTCTGAATGTAGCTTCAATAACACTACCATAAATGTCTTGTCACCATTCTGCAAGGACCACCCCTCATGTCAGACCAAGGTAAAAGTACACTAATAGATGGTTTCCCTGGTGAACAGGGCACAGGTTTGATTCTACAAACTACTTCTCAGCTACTTGAAAAGATACTTTTTGATTAATAGCTAATAGCAGCTTAACAGCTATTGAGTTTTATCCATGGTTTTGATAAGTTTCAGTATAGCCAACTGTAAATTGGGACTAGACATACAGTTAATGAAGGAAATTGGCCATCCTACCTTAGAAATATTTGAGATGTAATACACTGAAGATATACTTCATCTCTGACGGCAAATTTCTACTGTTGGACAACCTTTAACTTACCATTTTATTACTTAATTTGTGTGTACAATTTTATACTAAAACTAATTTATATTTTATTACTTATTTTGTGTGTACAATTTTAAAAATTAATTGATATATTGTTTATGCTTGCTACGTTTACCGGTATGGCATTTTGTTGGTGGTCAGACATGTTACTTCTTCTTCTGCATTAATTCTCAATCTCCCATTACCAAGCCCTGAACAGGGCTTTCCAAGTAGCATGATGTAGTCAGGAGAACGGAATGCATTGTATCGCTAGTTTACAGCTTGACTGCGATATTTGTACCTTTTGGTCCGACGCATCCGTCTTCGGCAGGAAATAGTATACAGTTTTTAGCATTTGTATCTGCCGAAGACGGATGTGCCGGACCGAAAGGTGCAAATGTCACAGTCAAACTATAAACTAGCGACACAACGCATTCCGTTCTCCGGACTACATCCTGCTACTTGCAAAGCCTTGTTCAGGACTTGGTAGCGGGAGATTGAGAATGACCGCAGAAGAAGAAGCATTTATATTTCTGCATGTTCTCTAACAACATAAAGATTAACATGAAGAAAACCAAGCTGTTTAAAGTCAAAATCTTAAGCAAAGGGCCAGTTACGCTTGTCGGTAAGTCACTGGGATAGGTGGACACCTTTACATATTTGTTCAACACCATTAGATACTTCAGGACTGAGCTTAATGACTTAAGAGCAGCACTCTGCAAACTGTGCCAGCAGTCCGCACCAAAAAGGGTAGTGGTACAGTGGGTTCCGTCACACTGCAACATCCAAGGCAACGAGGAGGCAGACAGACTGGCAAAAGAAGGTGCAAAACTACCACAAACAGATACTAGTATGACGTACGAAGAGTCAAAACGGCTTATCAAAACCAGATACATGACCAAATGGGAAACCGAACATACTGGTTACACCAAAAACGATGCCTATTACCAGTTGAACCGAAGAGAGCAGGTCGTTGTCTTCAGACTTCGCACTGGCCACAACAGACTGAGGTACCACCTATTCAACAAATTGAAGATAGGGTGTACCGACGAATGCCCGTGCGGTACTGGTAAAATGACCGCTGAACATCTGCTGCAGAACTGCCCGACATACGAGGATCAGAGAGAGCAGATGTGGCCATTACCAGTGGAACTGCAAGACAAGCTCTATGGCAGTGGCGAGAGCCTCAGGATGACCGCCGCTTTTTTCGAAAAAAATAATGGTTACTGTCTGACTGCGTACGAAGAAGAAGAAGAAGAAGATACTTCAGGGGACACAGAGGAAGATGTGAGGATTAAGATTGGAAAGGCAAGGACATTCCTGTTACTGAACAATATATAGAAATACAGGGTATTAAAGACTATTATAAAATAACAATTGTTAATTCCAAATGTCAAATACTAAAATTCCAAGACAGTACTCGTCAGAGTGAAACTTGGAGAATGACAAAGGGAATACAGAGGAAACTCCAGTCGTTTGTCAATAAATGTCTTCAGAGGATAATTGATATAGTCTGGCAAGACAAGGTGAGGGATTAAGACCTATGGGAAAGGAGCCAACAACAACTAGATGGAGCAACAGATATAATTTTATAAATGGGTTAGGATAGGACACACGCTACGGAAATCACCATCAAACATAGCCAGACAGGCCCTGACATGGTATCCACAGGAGAATAGAAAGAGAGGTCGACCAAGAAACACCTGGAAAAGAGTGTGAAAATGAACTTTGGTCCCTGCACTTCAACTGGGAATAGGCAGAAAGGGCAGCTCAAAACCAAACTTACTGGAGGTTGATTGTCAATGGCCTATGCCCAGAAAGAAATGATGGGCATAAGGTATGCAAATTCTTAAATTGTAAATTTCTGCATGGTCTGTACATATTTCAAAGGAAAAGTGAATGTTATTAATGTAATGTACCTAACAATCTACCACTATGGTTTCAGATGACCAACCGAAAATTCCTCCCTGGGAAGAAGATGATGGTATATATGGAATTATGGTATGCAACATTTGGTTCATTGTGAATTCATTGAAATATGAAGAAGTCTAATTTCCAAGTGATTTATACAAATATCGTTCATGTAGTTGTGGCTAAAAATGTTACAAAAACAAAGTTAATTGTAGCTGTTGTTTAACAAAGAAATTAGTTGCATCTGTTGTTAAAAAAAACTAATTGTAGCTGTGTTTTAAATACAGTTAATTGTAGCTTTTTGTTTAAAAATAAAATTAATTTTGGCTGCTGTTTAAAATAAAACGGATGATTAAGGGAAAAAGATGCAGGAGAAAGATGTAAGATTGAGTAATATGTTGGCATGTAAATTGACGAGCATCTAAAATACTAACATGTTCATAAAATAGATTGTTATGTAAGAAATTGATGGTTAACATTACACAGTTGGGCCTAGCTCAACAGTGATGGTTTTATGATTTATAGAGATTATTATCTGACTTGGAATGCAGGATGTATAAATCTGGTTCTGAGGTTAAAAAGTAAAGTGGAAATTCAGCACAATTAACTGCTGGTTGGACATGGAGTTTTTTGAAGGCTCCATTGTACTAAGCCGCAGCCTGTGAGAGTTGGCGTGGCCAGTGCCCTTCCTCGCTGTTTTTACTTTCTCTAACTCATGTGTCAGGTACCCATTTACAGCTGGGTTGCTAGGAGAAACGGTCCCCGATTAAAATCATAACCCGGGTTTTTTCAAGTCTCCGGACACAATTCGAACCGTGCCACACTGTTACCACAGAAAATAGCAAATTGCTCGCTATGAACTGAGCGAAAGCGCCCCTGAGGATAAGAAATTTAAATCAGATGATCCTTGTCAGATCTACAGTCCTTCACAGGTTAACATTCCTTCTTGTCTACAGTCCTCAAGTCTACAATCTATCTCAGGTCTACATTCCTTCTCAAGTTTACAGTCCGTCACAGGTCTACATTCCTTCTTGTCTACAGTCCTCCAGTCTACAATCTACCTCAGGTCTACATTCCTTCTCAAGCCTACAGTCCTTCACAGGTCTACATTCCTGCTCAAGCCTACAATCCTTCACAGGTCTACATTCCTTCTCAAGACTGAAGTGCTTCTCGAGGCTGCAGTCCTTTTCAGATCTCAACAAGTGTACAGATATGATCTGGATGAATAAACAAGAATACAGATTTAACAAGGCACTAAATAATAACAAGGTCACAGTTCAAAAGCCGGTAGAATATCATATGTAAATAACCCTGCTTCACCTCCCCACAAAGAAAAGAGAGACCACAAAAATGTCAACAAATTTCAATCAATATTTAAAAATAATCTGCACACATACATGCACACACAAAGTGCTAGACATTGCAATGAAGGGAATAATAATTAGACTTAAAATAAAATGCTATTTGTGCAGTACATATGTGTGGTACAATTGTAATGATAAGTTAGAATATCTTTTATTCATTGCACAAAGAGTGGTTGTTGTTTCGAATGCACACATTGAGTAGGTTTACTCTTTTGTGCGCCATGAAAAGGACATTGAAGGGCAGGTTGCAGTAGCTTTCTTGACATCCCGTGCGTGCTGATGATAGTAGACCAGGGTCCTCCAGGCGGTTGTGCTATGCTTGGCTTTATCTGCGTATCACTCACTACTATGGTTATCACATCGTCCCTCACCTCATTAGCCAGGCTGCCATGAAAACAGCTGTTTCCAGGGAGGGCTACGAGGAAGCAGAGGTGAGGGTCTTGGCCATTATATTGGGCCTGAACTTAACATGTCTGATCAGTATGTTTTGCTTGACCAGACGTCAGTCTTCCTCCCCACAAAGAGTGGTAGTTTGATCATTGAGGGAAGGAAGCTTGCCATATATGTTTACAATACACGAAATATCCCTAAATGTCACAGAAGCATTGCATTTCAACTTAATCCATTATGAACAACATTGCTCTTATTTTCTATTCCAGTCTAGATTGGTACGCAATGTTACTCCCTCGTTATTCTGGGTTCTGAAGCGTGACGCTATCGATTACCGCTACCTGACAAAGGATCAGATGGTCAATCACTATTGTAAAGCCGGCTCATTTACCACCAAGGTAACCTATGACGCACAGCTTGCATACATATCTTGTCATTATTCCTTAGAAGTTTAAACCTTCAGATTGCTTTGTTGCAAATAGTATATCTATTACCTCTTTTATTGACTTTACTGCTTTATTTTCCTTCCTAAGATTCCTATTTTGGACCATCTTCTTGTGCTCTACCCATGTTGCTTCATATGCGAATCTTCCTATTACGTTGTTCTTTGCCAGGTGTTCTTTATCTTCACACTCTTCTCTACCCCTGTGGGTTCTAATCCAGAGCATGTAGGATTTTATTGTTAGGTATTTTCCTGATGGTGTGTTCTATACATGACTGTATTCTCTCTTTGTCGCTTTCCTTGCAATTTATCTGTTTGTTTTTATATCTGGTCACTGCCTGATTTAGACTTGGCGAGGCCCTGAATTGTATAAAATTTGGAGGTCCTTTGTAAAAAAAAGATTACACCAGAAGGTCTTACAAAACTTGAAAATATATATGCTCTTTAATTATTTATTAGCATAGCATTTAAAGTGAAAAAAATAATGTATTTTCAAATGAATACGTTTACTGATTACATTTACTGATTTAACTTAACTTAACGTCTTTATACTGGTGTAGAACTGGTATACAACCAGTTTCTTGAAGGTTTTTTTTTACCAATATGTGAGTCTATCTTAATAGAATCAAACATTAGAGCTAAGTAGACCCGCAGTCAGTTAGGCGTCATCTACAGCTGCTCTTAACAAATCCCCTGGGGAAAGGTACAAATAACTTGGGAATATTTTAAATTTGATTTTGTCCGGGCAGCGGCCGTTAGGTCTACTCTGTTTGATTTCGAACTGCCAAGAAATATTTGATGTGTTCGACACTGAACACGGGAGTCCGATCTCACTACCCAGAGACCAGGTTAATTTATACCAGAAGATCCACGTGGAAAAAAATTCCGGTCTCCACCACAATTTGAACACACGACCTCTGGCACCCGACGTGGACACCTATCTCGAGACCACTGAGTCCCCATTTGAGGCCTATGCAGATTGTAAGGCTTAAAGTCTAGTTTGTTTAGCTTATGCCTTAATCCAGCACTGAATGTGGTCATCTGCCCACTTTAAAAATATTCAAATTTTAATTATTTTTATATCTATTTTTCTTTAGTAATCTGTTTGCAATGAACTTGTGACCGAAAAGTTAAAATATACCTTTCTTTACTGAGGCTCCAAATGAGGTTTAAGCAAACTGGCTTCAAAACCTTGGTATGGCCTAAATTTTTTTAGCTATTGGGGATAAATATACCTATAATGTACACTACATGGTAACTGCAGAGTCAAGCTACATTTATTCCTCAGTCTCATATTTCTTATGGTGGACAACAAAAATAAGCATAAGTGCAGTAATTATATTTTTTTTTAAATGGATCTTTGTCAGTGTATCAGAATATGTTGATAAACGTGAATTATAGTGCTACAGCCCTGAAACAGGTAGCCAAAACCCTCATAAACTGTCAGGAGTGGGCAGAAAAACAAGTTTTTTTCACAGATGCCCTTTCAGTGTTAAGAGCCCTCAAGAAGCAGCACAAAAATGAACTCGCAGACCTAGCAGACTCACTCGAACGGTTGGCCTAGTGCTACATAAGAGGTAAATCCAGTGGATACCAGCTCAATAGCCCAGGGAATGAAGAAGCAGACAAACTTGTTAAAGAAAGAGGAATACTGCAGCACAGCAACAGCATGTAATGAGGCAAAGGCAATTATCAAGGCCAGGTATAAATCAAAATGATAGTCCATATAGAAAATTACGCCTCCCATCAACTCTCTAGACGAGATCAGGTGATCATCTTCCAGCTGCTCACAGGAGACAACGGACTGAGATGTCGTCTTTATAATAAACTTGTACAGCGTCCATGACAACGGAATACCTACTGCAGTCCTGTCCATCGTTCACTGGTGAAAGGACTGAGACATGGTAACAACCAGTGTTCTTCCATGAAAAACTGTACGGAGGTGTACAGAGCCTTGAGTTGACTCCTGTCTTTGTCGGAGTCATTGAAGTCAAGTCCGAAGAAGAGGGAAGAAGGAGGAGTTATAAACTTTGGATGGCAGTCACTCACATGCAACCAACCATTAGGAAAAACAGGAAAATAGAGGCTCTGGATGCACATAGAGGAAAAGAGACCAAGAAATGACATGGTGAAGATGCAGAAATATATTATAGGTGGAGTATGGACGAATAGACTTTGTCTTTGGTCTGTGTTCCCCTCAGGTGTACAGTAGTCAAAGAAGGTCACCAAAGGTGGAGCATGGATGAATAGACTTTGTCGTTGGTCTGTGTTCCCCTCAGGTGTACAGTAGTCAAAGAAGGTCACCAAAGGTGGAGCATGGACGAATAGACTTTGTCTTTGGTCTGTGTTCCCCTCAGGTGTACAGTTATCAAAGAAGGTCACCAAAGGTGGAGCATGGACGAATAGACTTTGTCTTTGGTCTGTGTTCCCCTCAGGTGTACAGTTATCAAAGAAGGTCACCAAGTATTTATAGATCTACTTTTGTAAATAACTTCTTTATCTTCAGAACAGTTGCTCCTTGCTTAATGATGACTTTCTTAAGCATTGTTTCATTTCATGTTTTACTTCCATAGAAATATATTATTTTGATCGACCATCACAGCTCATAAACATTATGTTAATTATACCATAAAGATGACAATTTCGACCAATTTCTGATAAAAACCTGTTAATAAGAATAATGGAATAAGATTAAGGAAAAAAACTGAAAATGTATTACAAGATACACCCCTAAAAATAAATGTAACAATCTTTATCACCCATGAAGCAATGAGCTCAATACCGGAGTGTCTGTTACACCACTTTCTCATATATTGTTTGGTTTTACATACTTTGTCCTCATTGGCTTGTTGTCTTTAAGGTCACTGTCGATACTTTTGTAACAGTTCCAACCGGAGCATGAGCGTTTAGGGCAGGGGTCATGTGGTCAGCGACTCTGAGAACAAAGGTACCTGAATATGTGCCAAGGTCACTCTCCATCTCGACACTATGCCAAGGTCACTCACCCTCTCTACACTTAAGTCGACAAAGGAAAACGGGGTTTGGGGGAAAGAATGTGTCTAGTACAGGTAGGGGCTAGGTGCTGACCACTCTGGTGTTCTGATTTGGGTAGTGTGGAATTAGTGACAGACAGAGGCTAGCAGAGCTTGCTGCGACATTTTGAGTGACAGGAATTCGGAATGATTTGTTCCAATAACGACTAAATGGAGAGGATCTAAACTAGGTGATGGCTGGATCAGACATCCCACAGAGGTTGATTGGACAGCTCTGATACTGTTTGAGACTATATAATACTAAACAAAGTTTAACTCAAGCAGACTGGCCATGGAGAGAGACAGAATTTAGGTAGGAGTCTGTTTAGCTTGCCGACTTTATAGAAGTGTGATTGATAGGCTGTTTTACGAATGTTAGTGAGATAGAATGGAATACAGGGTTGCTGAACCAGCATACGCCTTTGAGTCTTGGCCAGTTGCTCTATAAGGTGTGGGGTTTTAGCTCCCTGTGTCTACAAGAGATCTGAATGTGTGTTGTATGTGCAGGACACCTTGTGAACGATGTATGTTCTGAATGGTTACATGAGTGTACAGATCGCCTAGGAGAGATCTGGATGTGTGTGGGGTGTATGAAGGACACCTTGTGAACGCTATATGTTCCAGAGTGTGTGTATATGCAGATCGATTGAGTGTGTGATCACATGTGAGTATATGTTGAATAGATTGAATGTATAATGTCAAGATCACCCGCCTGAGGGGATCTGAGTGTGAGGGAATGCACAGAATACGATCGTGAAGACGAGTTTTTTTTAGAGGGTGTTGAGAGTGCAGATAAGGGGAGGGGAGTGTGCGGTTAGAACTAGGTTGGGGTAGTCTTGAGCAATATTCAATAGCTTTTGCTTACAACCTCTGCGAAGATATAAATATTTTGTTGATATTCATTTGTAATATTATTTTTTGGTGAATGTTGGTTTTGTTAATATTCATGTAATAAATCTATTACCTGCCGTTTGATATGTTAATTGCTGTGTGTGGTCGTGAATGATGTGCATGCATGTGGTTACATTCTACATAGAAAAACCCCAGTGAAAACCTGGACTCTGCTACACTTTAACAAATATAGAGACTGTTAGAGTTTCACTTTCTGTTTTCCTACTTTCCTACTTGTATTTAAAACAAAACTGACCACATCACTCATGCTTATCTTGCCAGACACTTATCCAGTGTTCCTGTTTCTCTGACTAGGTTGGACTGTGTGTTAATATGAAAAATGTTGTTTGGTTTGATAATTGTGACCACGACACATTCTTCCCTCGATGCTATCGTCTTAGCCATGATGAGGAGAGAGATGCCTTTATAGGTGAGTTTGTTTGTCGACATGATGTGACTCTTGAATCCCATTATTTGAGATTTCTATGTCTGTAACATAAAACATATATGATCATTTAAAATTTACATCTTTTAAAAATACATAAAAGGAGAAGCACTTCAAGCAAATGTAGCTTAGTTAGAAAATTATATTGCATCAACAATAACAGTGTTGGTGATACATCAATGAGACAAAGTAGGCATAGTAAATGAGCATTAAAGTACAAACCTATGCTGAACTGAAGATTACTGTAGAGGATAAAACCAAAGGAAGAGACATGCTCAGACAAACTTACAATCAGTCTTAGATTGATCAACCAGATGACAATGAAGGAGCACATACCAAAATCAATAAATTACACTACAATCAATGAAACAGTAGCTCACAGTTTGCAGGAGTTTTACATCAAACATTGGTCAAAACAGGTGTATGCACATTCAGCGGACTACAAACGCCTTGTTGTCTGAAGCTACTTGCTGAGTTAAGTTTAATCTTAGTGATGTTTCTTTAGTAGCAGATTACAGTGGGTCTTCTTACATCCAGAGGTGTACTTGCAAAGGTGAACCTGGGTCTGTCTAACTGTAGTGCAATGAGACTCCTCAATATGCTCACCACTATGGGGATTCACAGAAGCCATCATTACGTATTCTTGTTACCATTTGCTGAAATAAACAAGTCCAAAGAGTTATTTAGATTCTATAACATCTTTCAATCTACGGCTGTGTACTGTTTGGTACTGGTGTGATATGGCCGAACCAAGGGATCATTGAAAGCTAATTGTAACTAGGAAGCTTTTGTGTACTGCTTATGTTTCTGTCTTCTGTGTATATACTGATTTCTGATGATGTTCTTGATTTCTCTGTGTGGTACTCGATGATTAAATTGTGTCTTTTTGCTGCCATCTTTTGCTAGAGCGTCAGCTCTCTCGTTTCCCAGGATTCCGCAATGGGAGGGTAGCCACTGGAGCGCTATTGTTGAGGATCTCTGGAGTTTTCCTAGTTCTGCTCTGATCTCTGATAACAGTGGTTTGCTGTTTGTGTTTTGCATTGTCTCTAATAGTACTCTGCAGTCTGTGAATACAGCTATTTTTGTTGGTGGTTGCCTTTCTGTTTGAAGTGTTCTCAGTGCTCGCAGGAGGGCCATAGATTCTGCCCTTCAGTTTGTAGACGACTTTTCTGTTATATTTCCACTTTTATGTCTTATAAAATACCATTTTGAATGATGCCTTCATGCAGGGATCTGCAGGATTTTTTTTCTATGGTCTCTTGCCTTTGTGAATTTATCGCACTAATAGTGTTTATAGTTTTTTCCATTTTCTACAGGGGATTGATTGATTTCTTAACTGCCTGGATGATAGCCTCCGTCATGATGGCGACATTATTGTTTAAATTTTTGACATGGAATATATTTTGACAGAGTTTATTTATATTTTCTCTAAATAGAGTCCAGTTTGCTCTTTTGAAATTCCAGCATTGGTGCATATCTGTTATCTGTTTGTCCCATGTTACATATTTCTAAAGTTATTGGGATATGGTCGCTCCCACCCTGTTGGCTCTTGACTGTTCTTGCTATTAACTGTTGAAGATCGTCTGTTGCCATTGCAAGGTCCGGAGTACTAATTTATTTCCATATTCTTGAGTAATATGTATGCCTATTGTCTGGCCTATTTATTAGAATGAGTTTATTTTCTATCATCCAGTCTTCTACCTCCTCGCCTCTCTGGTCCATTGTTTCATAGCCCCAGCTTGGGGAGTGACTGTTAAAATCTCCCACTATGAGGTGTCTTGACTCTTCAATTTTGACTTTGTGTATTGCCAGAACTGTAGCTAGTGGACTATAGCAGTTTGTTATCATTGAGTCTCCACTGGGTAGGATGATCTTTACTGTGATGTATTCTAGTTCATCTGGATACATCTATTTGTTTCTACTGCTGGAATTGAGTTTTTGTCTAGTGTTATTATTCCTCCTTTGGCTCTTTTTTCCCTATCTTGACGGAAACATTCATATCCTCTGATGGAAAATTTTTGAGTTTCTTTTAGGTGTGTTTCCTGGATACAAATGATGTCTATGTCGTTTTCCTTGAGGAATTCTTGCAGTTCGGGTTTCTTGTTTCTCACGCCCTCTGCATTCCATTGTACTACTTTTAGGTTCCTTGTTTGTTGATCAGTCGCACTACTCTGCCTCCCCCTGACCACTAGGTTAGCAGAGGCACCGGCTGCTTAGGTGGGTCCCCTCAAGGCTGATGGCCCGATACCGCTGTTCCCCGGTTGTAACTTGTAGGAGTGACACCATGATGATAGGGTAGACTGTTGTGTGACCATATCCTGCTGATTCGTGTGTGCCCTGATTTTTCCCGGTTCCTGCACCATAGCTGACACACTCTGTCTTCGGCATGTCCATTGAGTTTTCTGTTTTGGGTTGTCTCTCATAGTCTTTCCATCTCCCAATAGTACCTGCAAGGCAGTAGGGTGGTTTGTCTACTGTGGTTTACTTTCCATGGCTAGAGCATATAGCGGCTCGTTCCCGCTTGGTCTACCCATCATAGGACACATGGGGTATTTCAGTGGGGAAAGCAGTGCCACCTGTTGTCCCACCCCATCCTGCTGGAATACACTGCCGGTTGGTCCACGACTGCTTATTCGTTCAGTTATTATACCTGGCTTATATCGCAGCTGACACTCCATATCTGGAGGTCATTTCACTATCCGCCACCTGAGGACGTGCCTGGTTGGGGTCGGTCGCCCCACTATCTGCCACCTGTGGACGTGCCTGGTTGGGGTCGGTCGCTCCACTATCCGCCACCTGTGGACGTGCCTGGTTGGGGTCGGTCGCCCCACTATCCGCCACCTGTGGATGTGCCTGGTTGGGGTCGGTCGCCCCACTATCCGCCACCTGTGGACGTGCCTGGTTGGGGGTCAGTCGTCCTGTAGCAGATCCCACTGTTTGCCTTGGCCGTGATCTAACTTAGAACATTCTCACACTCATCCACATCATCATGACCATACTCAGTAAATGACATATCACACAGCAGGTGGCATATTTATTATATCATACTCTTATCATAGAATGAGTAGAGAAATTACAAACACAATATAATACATATCTTAACTAAACATTCTACTATAACGGGAATTGTAAGCATTAGCTATTGATGGAATTCCCAACTAACTAAAAAAACCCAGTTCTATTACCTTGCAATTACATCACACACACATCGCCTTAACTGCGTCTTCAACACACCTTATCAAATACTCTTCCTCACTGAAATCCCCTCAGGCGGGCGATCTCGACGTAACTCGTTCACAATGTGTCCTTGCTTACAAACACACTTTCACATTATCTATTAATGCAAAACTCACACACCTATTTGAGCGATCCTGTTCTATCACTAAACATTCGTCCAACCGTCTATCAATCGTTCCTCTATCTAAGTCGGTGAGTTAAACATGCTATCCACATTCAGTCTCTCTCTCACTCTCCTCCATACAGCCTCTCTCTCTCCCTCACTCTCCATCTCTCCTCCAGCCTCCCGAGCTAAACTTTGTCTCGAGTTATATATCCTCAAGCAAGGCCAGAGCTTGACCAATCGATCTCAGGTATGGTCATCTTCAATCCCAATTGGAACGAAACACTTTGCACACCTGTCACTCATTTCTCTCGCAGCAAGCCCCGCTGCCAATTTCATCTGTCAATCAATCTCCCCCTACCAAAATCGGAAGGCCAGTGGTCAGTTTCTATCTGTCCACATTCCTTAACCCAACTCTGTTCTCCTTTGCTGAGACGGTGAGTGACCTTGACATGCATTCAGGTAGCTTTAGGCTTTAACATGTTCAGGCATCCTAAACTCCCCTTGCTCCGGCGGGAACTGTTACAGCCCCACTATCCCCCACCTGTGGACGTGCCTGGTTGGGGTCGGTCGCCCCACTATCCACCACCTGTGGACGTGCCTGGTTTGGGTCGGTCGCTCCACTATCCGCCACCTGTGGACGTGCCTGGTTGGGGTCGGTCGCCCCACTATCCGCCACCTGTGGACGTGCCTGGTTGGGGTCGGTCGCCCCACTATCCGCCACCTGTGGACGTGCCTGGTTGGGGTCGGTCGCCCCACTGTCCGCCACCTGTGGACGTGCCTGGTTGGGGTCGGTCGTCCCTGTCCTCCAGGTTGAAGTTTGCATCTCATTAATTTAAAAAAAAAATAGCCAAGTTTGACCTATTTACTGACTTGTCCTCATAACATTTGGAATAAACAAGTAGGCTATAGATTATTATGACTCTCTCTCTCTCTTCATTATTTTTATGTTCTCCACGTCCTTCTTATTTCAATTAAACTAAGAAAACACTGGACCTGTGTTTGATTGTTTCTCCTTGCAGATGACTATCGGCTGACTGCTTGTATGAACATAATCAAGGTGGCCATAAAGCAACATGGCTGCTGGAATCAGACAGCGGATGAAGGCAAGAACAAAACTCAAGTGAGGTTAACATATGGCAATGTAATAAATATTTACCTTATATATGCAGTATAACACTACTTCTATGTTAGAGTTTTGGCAAGTCACATTGAAAGGGACGTGAAGGGTACAAAAAAAAGTATTATTTATTATATTTAAAATTTCCGTTACAGTTGCACTTTTCTTAGGTCCTTAGTCAATGACTGACATAGCAGTGTTCTTGTTCTTGTTCTTTTTCTTATTCTTCATTTTCTTCTTCTTCTTCTTATTGTTTGACATTTGTCCTGAAAAGGATATTTGTTATGTGTGATAGTTTACAATGGGGCTGCGATATCTGCACCTTTCAGCCCGATGCATCTGGTTTCAGCTGACTTTTTTGGGTACCCTGTTTGCATTCCCACTGTGATCCACATTCTCTTAGCCAGACTACTGTTGTCAGGGCTGCAGCTTGGAGGCAGAATAGGGTCTTGATCAGCTCTGATTCACTGACCCTGATGCAAGAAGCCAGCTATAAATTGCTGGCTGATGTCAGCTCATTCACTGTACTGAATCTTTACCCTCGGGCCTCCATTTGAAGGCAGAATAAATGTCAAACGAACATCGATGTCAAAACCAAAGCAAATGATAAATTCAGTCCACAAATTTCAGCTGCTGTACGTTGTCAAAGAAGGATGTATCTTGTAAGCAAATGTAATTTGTAACCAATTTTTATAATGCATAGTAGTCACCGTTGTATCATTTGTAGAACAAGTAATTCACTCTCAAATAATTCCATCTATTTTCCTCATTAACTCGTCGACCAATCTCAGACTTTTCTCGTTGGCATACAGTTTATGATGCAGTTGGGTTGGGGAGGGCCATGATGTTACACTGCTCTTCTCATGGAGCGTCGGCCGATCTGTTTGCAGTTTGAATAATGTAACTTGATCTGTTCTTAACAGGGAGTAGCATGCTTCTGCTGTATCAGATTCTGGGTGTTCTCTGTACTATTTGTCTTTGAGATTAATGTTATCATTCATTTATTTCTACATATCTAGCCCTGTCTTCAGTTTGGATTTTTTGGGATATAGTTGATATTAACAGCTTAGAGTAGCAAGCAGGGAACTGTATCTATAAAAAAATAGCAGACATTATTAACAAAACAAGTTAAGAAGAATGATGAAATATAAGTACAAATAGAATTAGCCATAACAAGAGGGATGCTTTCTTCCATTTTCTTTCTATGAGCATAAATATTGACATGATTTGTTTAGTTTAGTCGAAGAATCAACGTCATTGCACACGCTTTAACCCATAAGTGCACTGTTCTTCTCCATATTGTATAAGAATCTCAGCACAATGCACGTACTCCGTAGCACCGGCTAGGATCCCCTAATAGATTGGGTAGATGGCAGTGGCCGTTAAACCTACTATTTTCTATTTCAAACGGTCGAGGGTTTTTAAACGTGCGCGACACTGCACACGGCGTCCGAACTCTACTATCCAGAGATCAGACGAAATACCAGAAAGAACATGTGAAAAAATCCCCGTCTACACTGTGATTTGAAAGCAGGGCCTCGAGCCGACGTTTTGCCTCAAAACCACTCAGTCCCTATATTGACATAATATCGAGTCTCAAAATGGGAGCAAAGAATATTAACACTCTAACCAGACACTACCCCATCATGCACAAACATAAAGCCACCAAAACTTCAATAGATATTGGCAGGTCAACATTTCATGACATGGTTGAAGACCTGTGCTCTACTGGGAGCTGGAAAGGTTTTTATGATTGATTCAATCTGAGAGGCATGTCATAAGAGGTGACTAAAAAGGCTGGGTATGTGGCTGGCTGCCTCATCCTGTAGAAACTTTGAGCCAAAAGATAAGACTCTTCACACAATGATAGAAGAGATGGTCAAAGGTCAGGTGTATGTAGCAGATCCCACAGTATGCCCTAGAGTTATTCCAACTTAGAATATTACCACACTCATCCATATCTATTCATGACCACACACAGCAAATAATATAGCACACGGCAGATGGCATGTTTATTATATAATACTCATACGGGATCAAGATGCTGCACAGCGCATGAGCTGCAGTGGTCAGTGACCCATAGCTGACTGCTAGCGTCAAGGCCAGCGAACCATAGCTGCCAAGACCCTTCTACACCTCCACGCGGTGATCCTGGATAACAGGCTGCAAAAGGGCAGACTGGCTAAGGAGAAGGGACCAAAGAGGAAATGCTAACCCGGTACTCAAAAAATGCTTGCTGAAGTCAGATGTGTTGGACTGAAAGGTGTAAATATTGCAGTCAAGCTGTAAACTACGACACAACGCATTCTGTTCTCTGGACTACATTCTGCTACTTAAGCCCTTTCAGGGTTTGGTAGTGGGAGATTGAGAACGATCGAAGAAGAAGAAGATAATACTCATACCAGAAAAATGAGTAGTGAAATTACAAACACAATACAATACATATCATCTTAACTAAATATTCGTAAGTATATATATGTTAATATAAATATTAACTAAAGCGGAAATTTTAAGCATTAGCTATTGATGGAATTCCCAACTATCAAAACTCAGTTCTATTGCCGTACACACATCACTCTCAGATCTGCATCCTCAACACACTCTCAAAAACTCTGCCTCACTCAAATATCGTAGCAAGCTCTCTGCTGCCCACCTGCCTGTCACTCATCCACCACTACCCAAATCTGAACGCCAGTGGTCAGTTCCTAGCTGTACACATTCTTTCCCCCAACTCCGTTTTCCTTTGTTGAGATGGTGAGTGACCTTGGCGTAGTGTCCAGACGGAGAGTGACCTTGGCACGCATTCAGGTACCTTTGTTCTCTGAGTCGCCGACCACATCACCCCTGCCCTAAACGCTCATGCTCAGGCTGGAACTGTTACATATGATCCACTCAAATTGGCCTCCTTGTAAGAAGGTTGTGCTAAAGCAACTATGTGATCTTGTAGTTTGGGTGTCTGTAACATTTCAATGTACATGATGTGGCTGTCAGCCTCATGCACAGCCCTTTGCTGCCTATAACATATCATCATCATTGGTACCATAACCTAGAAGGTCGTTGAGGCACCATTATTGCAGTTTTTCGTACCAGCTCCCGCCATACAACAATGGTGGACACCTGATGGAACCCATCTCTCTCCAGGTGGCAGTTCATTATAGTTGTGTCTAAATTTCATACAATAAAACTGACACTGTTTGAAGCTAGGGCGAAGGGTGCAAATCTTGTGAAGTTCAGCCGTGCGAACTAGACCGTGAAATATGACACATGTTTAAGCATAGTGCTAAACGAACAAATTAACCAGTCTAAATGGAAAACACCAACACGTTTCCGTGAACACAAGTGTAAGTCGTTGACTAGTGTGAATTCCATGCAAAGCCATGGTCTGGCAGCATCTATAATGAACTAAAACAGCAGAGCAATGTAGACCCGCAGCCAGTTACGGGGCCATCTTTGCTGCTCACAAAGCATCTCCTGAATAGAAGACTCTCCAACACATGGATTTGCACACTCCACAATTTACACACCCAATGATCACTCTGAACATGCAGTGACCTTCTGGCTATAAAAGAATGCTTTAGGAACAATACCTTATTAATGATACAGAAATACACGAGTGGATAACTTGTTCTCTCAGGGATCGAAAGAAGAAGAAGAAGAAGCTGCCTTTAACCATATAGATAAAAACTATATGGTCTTATTATGAGATTGGGGCTTGCAACCGCTTCATGTAAAACAAAATACTTAGGGGACGGCGTGGGCTAGTGGTTAAGTGATACGGCTCACAACCATAAGGTGCTGGGTTCGATCCCCATCACAGCACCGGCCGTTACCCCGGGGAAGCAAACCCTTAGAAAATCCAGGAGGAAGCAGACCCTTACATAAAATGCATGCTGAAGTCGGATGCACTGGGCCGACAGGCAAAATAAAAACCACAGTGACCGCCTTGGGGGAATAGATAAACAAGGCGAACGCCAAAAAAAAATAAAAAATACTCAAAAAACCACCACTGTGGGAGCTAATAAATGCTTTAATACAGACTTCCTGTGAGGTGACCACTACAGTTGTGGTGCCATAATCTTTTTGGAGAAAAAAGAGCAGGATGATTATGAAGATAATGCATCGTTATGTTTCCTGCTTGCTGAAAACAGCTTTTATTATGAGTGTCCTTTGATATCGCTACAGTCATGTAGTAATCCAGACTGCGCCCCAAGACGTAGCTCCAGGGCTGATAAGTGTGTGTGTTTGATAATGGCTGATGAGAGCATAAGTCAAGAGATCAAAACTCAAGCGATCAAAACTGAAGAGCTGACTGCAGAGATACCAAAAGATGATGATTGTAAGTTCAGGTACATGTGTGTAACTTACAGACATATAGTTTTATGTTTTTTGTTGTAACATACAGAAAGATCAGATGTTTGTTGTAGAGTTTCAAAAGATTTTATTTCTTGCTTTTATTTTTCTAAAGAATTGTTTCTTTAGCGTAAAAAATTAAAGTAAAGATCCCATCACGCCATGCGGCGCATAGGAAATATGGTGTTAGGCCCATATTATTTTGCAACCAATGGCACATAATGGATAATGTGGTCAGGATCACTTACTTACTTACTTAGTCGCTCCTCTTCTACCGTGAGGTGTAGAGGTTTGCCAAAGAGAACGCCACACTGCTCTATCTGCCGTCTTTTTCCTGGCATCTTTCTAATCCAGCCCTCTATCACTTAGGGACTGTCATATGTTGTCTTCCCAACGTACTTTGGGACATCCTGGGGGTCTGCGTCCTTGACTTTTTATCTCCCATTACTGCTTTGGTATCCAATCTTCTTCAATTCTACAGACATGGCCAAACCACTTTAGTTGGGACTGCTCCACTCGTGTCTGCAGGGGTTGAACTTCAAGATTGCTACGTATTGTCTGGTTACGGATCTTGTCCCTTTTCGTCACCTAAACCGTCTTTCTTAGGTACCTCATTTCTGAATTTTGTAATTGCCTTTCTTGGGCTGTAGTCATTGCCCATGACTCACATCCATATGTCAGGACAGGCACATAGGTTGAGCGGTTTACATCCATCTTTGTTTTCCTGCTTATTTCTCTTTTACTGAGGAAACTTCTGTTTATTGCATGGAAAAGTCTACCTGCTGCTGCCCTTCGTGCAGTTAACTCCTCTTTGATTCCTCCCCTGCTGTCTATTACCACTCCTAGATATTTAAAGTTGCTGACCTGCTCCAGTGCTTGTGTTCCCAGGGTTATCTGATGTCTCTTCATCTCTGGCGATCACCATGGTTTTTGTTTTGGAGTTGCTGATGTGCATTCCTCTCTTCTTCAACTCTTCTTCCCAGACCTGCAAGTTGATCCGGAGATGTGCTTCGGATTTCGTGATCAGGGCCACATCATCTGCAAATGCTAGTTCTGATATGTAACTTGGTCTATCTTCCAGTACCCTACTTCATACTTTTTTGTCCGTTCCTTGCAGGCTTTGATGACTTCATCCATGAGGAGTATAAAAAGGTACGGTGATAGAATGTCCCCCTGTCTTACTCCGCTAGTGGTCTTGAACTCTCCTGATGTTTGATTTGATGTCCTCACATAATTTCTGCATGTTTTATAGAAACTCTGTATGGCAGAAGAGATGAGGGGTCCTGGAATGTTCTTCATTGTCAGGCACTCCCAGAGTTTGTCCCAAGGAACTTTATCAAATGCTTTCTTCAAATCCAAAAAGCAGAGATGCATCTCTTTATCATATTCAAGAGCCTTTTCACTTAGCTGTCTGAGTGTAAAGATAAGGTCTTGAGCACTTCTGTTTACCCTAAACCCACATTGAGTTTCATCCATATTTGGCTCTGCTAGACCTCTTAATCGCCGTTCTAGAATCCTAGAGTAGACTTTCCCGGGGACACTGAGAAGGGAGGTCAGCATCACGCCGGCCGTTTACTTCCCAGATTTTTCTGGTACCCACTTTCTGCGGCTTGGTCGACTACAGGAGCTGGTTTGCCATTGGAAAAAAATTCAGCACCGACTGGGGATTGAACCCTGATCGCCTGACTTGGAAACCAATGCACTAATCACTGCGCTACCACAGCCTCCTTGTTTCTCTGGTATAAGGTTTAGGTTTTGTTGCATTTGACAGTTGTATATCTGCTTTCAGCATGTCTTTTTGTTTGGGCTATTCTCCCTAATCATTGGCTAGCACGAGTTTACATGCATGGCAGCAGGTGGTTTGAAGTCCAAATTTTTGTCTTTCTCCTCGATAAATTACCACTAGTTTAATTTACCCAGAACTTGCCCATACTATCACAAGCAATGATGGCGGCTGTGTCAGGACAAAGACATTTTTGTGAATCGTGCAAGGTCTGACACTGACTTGTACTTCAATGAGATTTAAGTAAGGAAGATTTGTACTACCATGAACTCCACCCTCTCGTCCTGAGCTACCTTTGTCCAGTAGCAAGACATATTAGTCAAGATGATTGAATATATATAGGATGCAGATTTTGTTCTCCTTGACTTTATTCTCTACCACATGTCTTGAGTAAGAATTTCATGAATTTCCTAATGTTTATACTCAGACAGCAAATGGGTTGAAAATTGGTTAACGGGAAGAAGGAAGAGGGTGGGTATAAATAAGGAGTACTCTGAGTGGTGTGAAGTGAAAAGTGGAGTGCCGCAGGGCTCGGTTTTGGGACCAATTTTATTCTTGATTTATATAAACGATTTGGACATAGGTATGGGATCCATGATAGCAAAATTTGCTGATGACACAAAACTATGCAGTAGTGTCTCATCTAAAGCCGAAGTGGATATATTGATGTCGGAATTAGATAACATTCGAGAATGGTCTGTAATCTGGCAAATGGAGTTTAATGTAGATAAATGTACAGTCATCCACATGGGTAGATCCAATATGGAACATAATTACAGAATGGGAGAGAACAATATTAGAAAGATAGATAAAGAAATGGACCTAGGGGTTATAATAGATCATACAGGTAAGGTGAGGGAGCAAGTTCAGGTTGCAGTAAAAAAAGGCAAATGCAATGTTAGAGAGGATAAAAAGAAATATTAAACATAGGAGCAAGGAAGTGATAGTCAAACTGTATAAAGTATAAATTAGACCTAGATTGGAGTACTGTGTACAGGTGTGGAGTCCTTATCAGAGAGGGGATATAAACATGCTGGAAAGAATACAAAAAAAAGAGCGACAAAGCTGATAATGGGATTCCAGAATTACAGTTATGAGGAAAGATTTAAAAAAACCGGCTTACAGTGTCTAGAAGAGAGAAGAATTCGTGGTGACTTAATACAGGTTTATAAGATGATCAGAAAAATGGATAAATTAGACTATAACAAGTTTTTTAAAATACAGCCAATCACAAGAACAAGAGGGCACAGCTACAAGTTGACTTAGGAGAGGTCCAGATTAGATATTAGGAAGTATTTTTTTAGTCAGAGAGTGGTGAATGCTTGGAATGCATTGCGAAGGGAGGTGGTGGAGGCAGGGACAGTTAATGCATTTAAGAATAGATTGGATGCGTATAGCTTGTAGAGCAAGGTGATGTAAATGTAACTGGTTGTATACAGACTCTGCAGAGTCTTCTAAACCAGTATAAAGACGTTAAGTTAAGTTAAGCATTGCCGAAGACGGATGTGTTGGACCGAAAGGTACAAATATCACAGTCAAATTGTAAACTACTGACATAGTGCATGCTGTTCTCCGGACTAAATACTGCTACTTACAAAGCCCCGTTCAGAACTTAGTATCGGGAGATTGAGAATGAACGTAGAGGAAGAAGAAATACCCAGACAGCAGCTAACAGCCTGTTTTATTTTTAACTGCCAAGAGATGTTTTTTAGAAGTACAGCATATACATGGGACCTCTGAGTTTATTGTCGTTCTCTGATAGAACTGGGACCATGATCTCACCTCCCTTGAGACAAGGAATCGCTTGTAACTTTGCAAGATTCCAGCACGCAATGTCTTGTGCTTTCATTCATTTGTTTCTAGAGAAACAAGCACATTACCTCTCTGCTATAGTCGCTAAAGAGCATCATATTTTTAAAGCATAAGTCAGTTACGCCTTGTCCTTTCTTCTGGTAAAAGGAGCAATCCTCTTTCGAGAAGACAAGACACTAGGCCTATACTGGTAGAGGGTGAGCTTTCTGCATGCCTTGTGAGAGTTTAGTTAAAAATGAGTCCATCCCTAATTCAACTCTTGACTCTGACAGCATTTGGGATCAGATATCATGCTCAATATTTGATATGAAGCGGTGCACAATTTTTGTGTGTGTAATGTTTGATAGTTTGACTTCCATTGCAAATTCTGTAAAATTATATTTTTCATGTGTTTGGGTTGTTAACCTTATCTTAACCCTCAAAACTTTGGACAATCACTCACTTATGGTCAGCAGGCCTGTGGTTTGCTCAGTGTAGCCCTTTTTCAGGGCATTGTGCTTTTTAGTGCAGTACATGAGTTTAGGCCTTGATCATCATGACTCACCGTTTTGCTCCACTGAAGCTGGCCCATTTTAACCTCCACGTTAAGGGGATGGTGTGGCCTAGTGGTTAATTGGCACGGCTCACAATCCGAAGGTGCTGGGTTCGATCCCCATCACAGCACCGGCCGTTACCCCGGGGAAGCAAACCCTTAGAAAATGCAGGAGGAAGCAGACCCTTACATAAAATGCATTTTGAAGTCGGAAGCACTAGGCCGACAGGCACAAATTAAAAGCCACAGTGTAACGTTGGGGATTAGAGAAATAAGGCGAACGCAAAAAAAACCCAAAAAAAACCTCCATGTTGCCACATTATTTTTCAGCATGTCACATTTTACAATGGTTGTTGGCTTTGAGAACCTTTTTATTTGTTGGTCTATAAATATTATTTTGTTGTGTGAAGGGACATAAATTAATAAAGAACTTGTTGGTGTTATTATTTTTGTTGTGTGTGTGTTATATTCTGAGATACAAGAAGATGAAGGTGATAGGCTAAAAAACAGCACACACAATTTTCCAAGTTCCACACAGGATGGATAATCAATGTTTACAAGATCAGCATATCTGTTAATTTCCGTTAAAAACGTATTTATTGCATGCACATAAACAAACTAAGTAGATCTATCTAAAAAAAATATGTCTGAAAAACCTAACTTCCCCATTATCAATAATAGGTGAGTCTTCAAATCCAAGTGAAAAATATAATAAATCATTTTCAAATGTCTAAAACAAATTTCAAAATCGCCATTGTTTTTTTACCTGACAGAACGAAAGTGGAACTCTCTACAATCGATAACAAATATCAGTATTTTCAGCCAATTTCTGCGGTAGTCTGGTTGCCATCTATGATTAAAATGCTTTTAAAAAACGTAAATTCAGTCGAATAAAAATTCCAGACAATGCCCCAGCAATATTTTTCGCCAATATTTACGTAAAAGTTAAAATAAACCTGTTTCCAAGCATTTGCAAAATCATTAATCTTTTTGCTCCAATGTGAAATATGTGTTTTAACTGAATCTGGCGTGGAAGACTAACATCTGGTCAGGCAAAACATACTGATCAGGCATGATAGTCAGGTTAGCAAAATTTACTGTCCAAGACCCCCACCTCGACTTCCACATAGTCCTTCCTGGAAATGGGCTGTTCTTCTTGGCAGTGTGACTAAAGAGATGGGGGGATCAAGTGATCCCCGTAGTAGCTACACAGGGATGAAGCCAAGCATAGCAAAATCACCTGGAAGACCTTAGCCAACCTTCATCAGCACGTTCAGGATGTGAGGAAAGCAACAACAAACCACCACTTAACGTCCTTTTCAGGGCACACAAAAGAGTTGTTGTTTGCAAATGCCCACAATGAGTAGGTCACTCTTTTGTGCGCCCTGAAAAGGACATTCAGTGGCAGGTTGCAGTAGCTTTTCTCACATGCTGATGAAGGTGAACCGAAGTCTTCCAGGCAGCTGTGCTATGCTTGGCTTCATCTGTGTGTCACTCACTGCTACAGGGATCATGTCAATCCCTCACCTCGTTAGCCAGGCTGCCATGAAAACAGCCCATTTCCAGGGAGGGCTACTAGGAAGGTGAAGGTCTTGGCCAGTATGTTTTGCCTGACCCTGACATGTCTGATCAGTATATTGTGCTTGACCAGACTTAGTCTTCCTCCACACACAAAAGAGTAAATCTACTCATTGTGGGCATTCACTACAGCCAGAAAGACCCTGGTCCACCCTATCAAGTACACCTTGGTATGTAAGAAGAGCCACTAACCCACTACCAAAGAAACATCAAAAGTAGCTTCGAACAACAATAACAACATGATGTGGTTGCTAGCCTCTAGGAGTCTATCCTCTCCATCTTCCATTTCATTTTTTAAAGTACAAAACAAAATATCAAAACTAACATTACAGCATTTATCATCAATGCTAAGGAGGATTTATAGGGTTGGGGAAATACAGGCCACTCGTTTCTACAGTCACCACACACTGTACAAGCTAGATTATTTTTTCACCTCTGATATACCTCATCAAGGTTTTCAACACATGTCATCATGGTCAGACGACAGACATCCATGCAGACAGCCACTCCTCTTTTTAAAGTAATGCCTGTTTCTATTTGTTTTGTCTATTCTTTTCCATACGTCTGTATTTACTATTTACTTGTGGTCATCTTGTACAATGTATGTAGTTAAAATATTTTGTGTGTGTGTGTGCGCGTTCGCCTTATTTCTCTAATTCCCAAGGCGGTGTGCGTTGCACTGTGGTTTTTATTTTTGCACCTGTCGGCCCAATGACTTCAGCATGCATTTTATGTAAAGGTCTGCTTCCTCCTGCATTTTCTAAGGGTTTGCTTCCTCGGGGTAACGGCCGGTGCTGTGATGGGGATCGAACCCAGCACCTTCCGGTTGTGAGCCGTGCCACTTAACCACTAGGCCACACCGTCCCCGTTAGAATATTTGAATGTCAAAGTCTACATTCAGTAGACTATCAAAAGATTTTCAAATAATGTGGATGTTGGGGTCAACAGTTGTGAACATTGGGTAGAAGATTCAACACACTGAATGAATTGTGAGCAGAAAGCAGCTCATAGCTGACTGCTGGTCAACGAACTAGAACTGACCAAGACCTCAATATGTCTCCAAGTAGTGGCCCTGGAAACAGACTGCACTAGTGTAGTCTGGCTAAGAGAATGGGGATCAGAGTGGGAAGGCATAATCAGTTCCCTAAAAAACCAGCTGCTGGGCGGAAAGGTGCAGATATCGCAGTCTTACTGTAAACTATGACACAATGTCCTTTTTAGGATGAATGAGGAAGAAGAAGTTTTGAACACCTCAAATCAGGTCATTGAAGTGTGTCTTTGGGATATCCCCCACCTACAACTTTATGAGTGTCGGAGCATGCCTATCATGGCAAAGGGACCAGGTTTGATCTCCGTTTCTAGACACTTCAGCTGACCCAGCAGTAAATAGGTGCCTGACTTACAATAAGGTAAGACATGCTGACTAGTAAGGGTACTTGTTACCTCATGTTAGAAAAAGCTGAGACATCCTTCAAGTGGCAGTCAAAAAGTAACCTTGCTGACAGAATATGGCATATTAAGGTTAACTCTGGCTCCTCCTCATATGGCTTGGCTTGGCTTCGTTGGTTCTAAATCTCCCGCTACCAAACCCTGAAAGAACTTAAGTAGCAGAATGTAGTCCAGAGAACGGAATGCGTTGTGTCGTAGTTTACAGCTTGACTGTGATATTTGCACCTTTTGGTCCAACACATCTGACTTCAGCAAGCAACAGTTTGAGTACCGGGTTAGCATTCCCTCTTCGATCCCTTCTCCTTAGCCAGTCTGCCCTGCTGCAGCCTTTTATCCAGCATCACCGTGTGGAGGTGTAGAAGTGTCTTGGCAGCTCTGGTTCGCTGGCCCTGACGCTAGCAGTCAGCTATGGGTCGCTGACCACTGCAGCTCATGCGCTGCTCAGCATCTTGATCCCATCCTCCTCATATAATGAAGCCTCTAACACTTTATCCTGGATGGCAGTGCCTATTTTTGATAATACAATTCTGTATCAGGGCAGCCAGTAATCACACAGTTGGCAGCTATAAAAAAGAAGAACAAACAGCGATATGTGATCCCTGTGCAGGTTCTGGAGACGGCGATATATCAATGTGAGAAGTTCCTAGCCTCCAAGGATCACGAGGACATAGATGTGCCGAGGGAGGTGAGATCTTTGTCTTCTTCTTCTGAGTTATTCACATTTATCATCTTAGACCTTTACAGCTAACATGTTTTAAAAAAAAAAATGAGTCACCTATTAAATTAGCCTCTCTGCTTTCATAGAAATTTATCGTTTACTTGCCTGCTATTGTTTGAATTTGCAACATATTTGCAGCTTCATGTTTACCACGAAGAATGGCTGACATATTAAAGTTGAACCAAGTAGAAGATGCATTGTGTTGGTCTATACGCGAAAACTAGGGATATGATAAAATTTATTCTGCAAATTTTGATACTATATACATTCTAATAATAGTGTTTGATCTAAAGCAATTACGTAGCATACATATATTATCATACTGTTTTCTTCCAAGAAATATGCCATATATCTTTGACTCTAAGATGCACATATGTTCAGGCAGTTCGTCTAGGAGAGGGGGAACTCTGATTTTAAGCTAACAAGTGCCAGGGAGTGCTGGCTAGACCTGGGATGATGAGAGTATCATCGAATATCTTGAGTAGCTTAGCTAACATCCATGGGCAACGACTCAACTGCGTAGTGGAAACCTCGTGAGAGGGTAGGGCTGCGGGAGTAAACCCATACAGAAAACCTGGAGTGGTAACACCTATGACGGATGGTTTCAAAATTGCGAACTCATTCCGGCAGCTTCTGCAGCTGAGCTGCTGCCAAATTGTCATGCTTTGCATTCCTTTGGATTACATGAGTAAGCCCAGGAGGGTGATTTTGCAGTTTGGGCAGCCCAGTGTCATCATATTCAGAGACAGAAAAGGACATTCCGGCAGCTTCTGCAGCTGAGCTGCTGCCAAATTGTCATGCTTTGCATTCCTTTGGATTACATGAGTAAGCCCAAAAGGGTGATCCTGCAGTTTGGGCAGCCCAGTGTCATCATATTCAGAGACAGAAAAGGACATTCAGGGGTGGATTGCAGTAGCTTTTCTCACATCCCAAGCATGCTGATGAAGGTGGAATGGAGTCCTCCATATGGTTGTGCTATGCTTGGCTTCATGTGCATATCACTCACTACTATGGCGATCATGTTGATCCTTCACCTCATTAGCCAAGCTGCCATGAAAACAGCCTGTTTCCAGGGAGGGCTACTAGGAAGTCAAGGTGAGGATCTTGGCCAGTATGTTTTGCCTGACCTTGACTAACATGTCTGATCAGTATATTTTGCCTGACTAGATGTTAGTTTTCCTCCCCACACCAAAAAGAGTAAATCTACCCATTGTGGGCATTCACAACAACAACAACTAAATCTGGTCCCCTTACAGGAAGAATGTGTCCAAACATTTTCAGCGGCTGAATATAAGGGCAATATTTTTGACATGATGAGGTAGTAGCAGGTAAGAGTAGGTCAGGTGAAACATACTGATACCTCACAGACATCTCTATTCATGCTCCTGGAAATAGGATGTGTCACAGCAGTCTGGTCAACTAGGTGGGGATCAACACTGTAATCACTATATCAGTGAACTAACTGAGGAGCCTTGCATTGCATTACAGCCAGAAGGACCCTGGTCCACCCTATCAAATACACCTTGGTATGTAAGAAGAGCCACTGTAACCAGCTACCAAAGAAACATCAAAAGCAGCTTTGAAAAACAATAACAACATAATGAAGTTGTTAGCCTCTAGGAGTCTGTCCAGGGCAGCCAGAATTATTGCGAACTCATTCCAGCAGCTTTTGCAGCTGAGCTTCTGTCATCCTTTGCATTCCTTTGGATTACACCTTAAAGACCGAAAGAACGATCCTGCCATTTGGGCAGCCCAGGGTCTCCATATTCAGCACCCAGGCTTATGCCCTGGAGACACTCACGGGGCACAGGGCATGGTCTACAGAGACTAAGACGTCTAAGACTAAGATGAGGAAAATGCACATATTTTCCCATTTAAACATCTCTAAATTTGGGAGATATCTTACATCAATGACATCTAACAAAAACCATCAAAATTAGACGTCACGTTGACAGGACTTCAAGTGGCGTTGGTGTTGTCAGTCATGTCAGTTTCTGAATGTATCTACAATTGGTAGTGGAACTTCCTATGTTTGTCCTGTTATAATATGGTTACATCATTTAAGTTCAGTTCATTTTGATCCCTTATTGCCATTCAAAATGTTGTCCACTATGCAGCCACATTGAAAAGAAAAGTTATTGTGCATGCAAAAGAACATGGCAAAAATGTGACATCAGTGAAGAAAAGACTTAGAGGGTGATATATTATTGGATAATGCAGATATCAACAAATCGGCAATTAATTCTAAAGATCCAGACTCAAGACTGGGAAGTTGACACTGACATTGATTCAGAAGTAGTGATATGTAACACACCAACTAATATATCATAAGGTTCTTAGTAAATTTATTGATATTATACATCGGGGTAAGGGGGGGGGGGGGGGTGTTGTTTTTGTTTATTATGTGTCTTAGGATCACAGGTTTTATTTTGTGTATGTGCATGGTGCTGAAATTAAGGGTGTGTCTTACAATTGATGGCGTCTTAAAATAGAAATAATACAATGTCAATTGAAACACATTTACTGAAACAGCTTTCAAAATAGCAATTGTTATGATACTTCACTTCAGCGAAAATATATTTTTTTAAAGGTGGAAGGCCTCCTATTTATTGTTTAACTTAACATTTAACTTAACATCTTTATACTGGTTTAGAAGACCCTGCAGAGTCTGTATACAACCAGTTACATTTACATCACCTTGCTCTAAAATCTATGCGCATCCAGTTTATTCTTAAATGCATTAACTGTCCCTGCCTCCACTACCTCCCCTGGCAATGCATTCCAAGCAGATACCACTCTCTGACTAAAAAAATATTTCCTAATATCTAACCTGGACCTCTCTTTAATCAGCTTGTAGCTATGCCCTCGTGTTATTGTAGGTGGCTGTATTTTAAAAAACTTGTTATAGTCTAATTTATCGATTCCTCTGATCATCTTATAAACCTGTATTAAGTCACCACGAATTCTTCTCTCTTCGAGACACTGTAGGCCGGCTTTTCTGAGTCGTTCCTCATAACTGTAATTCTGGAATCCCACTATCATCTTTGTCGCTCTTTTTTGTATTCTTTCTAGCATGTTTATGTCCCCTCTATGATAAGGACTCCACACCTGTACACAGTACTCCAATCTAGGTCTAACTAAAGCTTTATACAGTTTGACGATCACTTCCTTGCTCCTATGTTTAATATTTCTTTTTATCATACCTAACATTGCATTTGCCTTTTTCACTGCTACCTTAACTTGCTCACTCACCTTTCCTGTATGATCTATTATAACCCCTAGGTCCCTTTCCTTATCTATCTTTCTAATATTGTTTTCTCCCATTCTGTAATTATGTTCCATATTGGATCTACCCATGTGGATGACTGTACATTTATCTACATTAAACTCCATTTGCCAGCTTACAGACCATTCTCGAATTTTATCTAAATCCGACATCAATATATCCACTTCCGCTTTAGATGAGACACTACTGCATAGTTTTGTGTCATCAGCAAATTTTGCAATCATTGATCTCATATCAATGTCCAAATCATTTATATATATCAAGAACAAAATTGGTCCCAAAACCGAGCCCTGTGGCACACCACTTTTCACTTCACTCCACTCAGAGTACTCCTTATTTATGCCCACCCTCTGCCTTCTTCCCGTTAACCAATTTTCAATCCATTTGGCAACTTCGCCACCTATTCCATGTGATTTTAACTTTCGAAATAATCTTTGATGAGGTACTCTATCAAAGGCCTTTGCAAAGTCTAGATAAATAACATCCACTGGCTCCCCTTTATCTATGATTTTAGTAACCTCCTCCATGAATTCTAATAGATTTGTTAAGCATGATCTCCCTCTAGTAAACCCATGCTGACTATTTCTAATTAGATTAAATTTGTCTAAATGCATTACAATGTTTTCTTTGATTATTGACTCTAACAATTTACAGACTATGCTCGTTAAACTCACCGGTCTATAATTTGCCGGATCTGATTTTTTGCCTTTTTTGAATAAGGGGATCACTCCTGCATCTTTCCAATCCCGTGGAACAATCCCTTTTGTAAGTGATTGAGAACATAATATAGCCAATGGTTTTGCTAGTTGGTTTCTAATTTCATACAGCAATTTTGGGTGAATACCATCTTGACCTGGACATTTATTCACTTTCAACCCCTCCAATTTTTTAAAAACCATTTCCTCTGTAATACAGATTGATCTTAATTCCGCTGTATCCATGTCTCTTTGAAAAATATCTATAGGCTCTGGGATCTCGGAGCAGTCCTCCTTTGTGAAGACTGTGCCAAAGTACTGATTGAGCAGATTAGCAGCCTCCCTATTCTCACTTATTATTTTCCCTGTACTGTCTATGAGAGGGCCTACTTTGTCTTTCGTTCTTTGTTTATTTCTAACATAAGAGAAGAAGCTTTTACTGTCAGTCTTGATCCTCTGAGCAAGTTTTTTTTCAAAGTCTATTTTTGCTGTTTTATTCGCTTTCTGAGATATGTTCTGCTTGTCCAAATATTTTACATATGTTTCTTTTGATTTACCTGCCTCTATATATTTTTGCCATGCTTTATTTTTTGCTCTTCTACATTTCACTACAAATCTAGTTATCCACTTTTTACGCTTGGGTTTTACCTCCCTACATGGAACACATTCCTCTTTTAGCATTTCTAGAACTGTTTTAAAACTTTCCCACTCCTGTTCAACATCTGTTCCTACAATAATATCTTAGCTGTTCTCAGACTTACTGTACTAACTGATAGTACCACTTTATAAGATCATCCCACTGTTGATCTGTCAGCTGACCCACCTGAAAAATGTTTGTAGAGCTTTCTTTCTAATCCAGAAGACTACTCCACCATACATACTTTTGGCTTTTCTGAATTGCGAGGTATGTAAAACCGTGAGTTGCAGAGTTTTTTTTTGCCCTATAGGTGTTAGACAGAGGTTTTAGATTACGCTGTTAGTTGACATACCTTCAGTGTGGCAGTTGTTTTATTCTTGTTTCTGTCACACTCAGAGGCTTCTCGGAAATTACTTGGGTAAGGATGTAAGACTACAACTATATCTGAAGCATTTTTCATATAACAGAATGTTGTAAACCTTTTACAAATGAGGTACTTAATTTTATGTTCAAGATGTCTTTAATCTATAATTTCTCCACTTTAATCATAATTAGATTTAGCTGTATATGGAGTTAGACTTAGTCATATCTGGAATTAGCACAAAGCTTCTGTTTCTGTTTCTAAGAATTGGTGTCACTGCACTCCGGGCATACCCATAGGTGCCCAGTCTCTCTCATCAAATGGTGTTAGGTTTCGATGCTGATGGTCCATGTAGCTCGCTGGTTGTACACTCTCCTGCTCCGTCCTCTCATGCGCTATACTCCGCTCGAACCTCGTTTAATGTCAAAACTTTGCAGTCTGTGGATTGCTGCTTCATCTAGTGTGGTATCCTCATCTAGCAGGTGGTCATTGATTGATTTAAAAATGTCACTTCTATCCATCACTAATGTGCCCATGATGGGAGCTTGTGAAGCCATGATGTCAGCTCTTTCATTGCCCCGAACCCTAGCATGAGCAGGACAATTTTAATTGAGACAATCAGAGCAGACATTAACATTTCAACAGAGATATTTGACACATTACTTAGTAGTCTTGGAAAGAAGAAATACCAGCAGACTAGAAGGATTTGGTCAAAATGCTAAAGAAAGTTGATCTGCAAATGTTCACAAATTACAGAGAATTGAAGTCATTATCATTGTAAGTAAAGATAATGATCAATATCATCCCAAAGAGAATTGAAAGTGGCCATAGACAAACAGTTGAAAGAAGAAAAGGGAGGTTTTCAACGCATTGGATCATGTACAGACCAGATAGCGACAACTGAGAATATTATCTGGAGTTAGATTTAATTATAACCCATTGATTCTGTGGAGATCACCAGAGAGGGTACAACCAAGAGGCTAGGGAGCATGCAGGAACTACAGAGAATGGCATCAGACCGATCAACCTGGAGAACTTTTAGTTTTGCTTATGATTATTTTTTGACACTGAGAGACAATCGCTCCACATACCCATCCACCTGCCCACTGACACAATTTCTTGTTGAAAAAACACAAAGAAACTCAGTGTTTCTGTCTCATTTTTCAGGTGGGTCAGCTGACAGATCAACAGTGGGATGATCTTATAAAGTGGTACTATCAGTTAGTACAGTAAGTCTGAGAACAGCTAATTTTTTTAATTTCCTGTCATTATGCTTTCTCATTCACAAAAGCTGTCAACTTGTACTGATGCATACCAAGCCCCATTAACATGTGGCCTACAACATGATTGAAATCACTGTTTCTATTAATAGATAATGAAATATTGAGAAGAGGGGCATTCAACTATGAAAGACTAAATCTGAATTATTCCAGAAGAGAAACAATGGCAATAATAAAAGATATAGCGCTGATTGTAATAGGGGTTATGGTAGAAGGACACATTGTAACTGGTACTGGAACTCTTGTATTCAATCTGGCAGATCTTTGTCTGATGCCAGGTAGCCAAAAGATATCCATTTGTCCTGCAAATCCATCTGGTTAACCCTACCAGACCTAAGGCCCTGAACCCAACTGTCCCCCATTCCTGAGTTCCAGAGCATTAAAGAGAAAAAACCAACATGATATAGAAAAATGTTAGTTACATGCAAACAAGTGGTTAGAATAAGATGTAACTTGGAGACATTGTAGAAAATAGGTTTACCTTTCATCTATCGTAAATATTCCACCTTTGTGTGCCAATCCACCCAGCAAAAGGCCAAGAATCTGTCTCGAGTCATAAAACATTTCGAAATCCAGGAGTAAACACAACAAAGAGCCCTCATTTGTCCAATAATCCTGATAGCTGGGCTTTATACATAAGTATTCCATATAGATCCTCAGTCCAAGAAAAGCCTTCATCTCATCACTCGAGCTCTCACTGTCTGTTTCACTTGAACAGAGTCTGAATCAACCAAATTATTGATCACCTGTTGGACTGTCATAAGCCTAGACTTACTTTGCTTTCCTGTTGAAGTGCTTGGTTCATCAGCCGTTCGTTTCATTGTCAATTTTCCGAATTTGTTCACGTTAAACCCCACAAAATCAATTCAAACATGGGGGCAGCCATTTGCAATGACTAATCACGAGGATTGACCACGATTGGTTGGTTATTTTTAGATTCTGACGCATTTTATGACATAATATCCAAATTACCGAAAAATAGGTCCAGCGGTTTAGCGGCAGTTAAGGAAATTACCGAAAAATGGGGACAGCGGTCTGGTAGGGTTTACCCTTAGAAGATACAGTCTTGTGGCGTCCTTGATTTGTCTGTCAGACTTTAATTTGACTACTAGTATTAAGTTTGTGGAGTGTTTCCTTCCTGCAGCCGTTTAGGTCTGGGAAAGGTGTGGCTTCTTGGTTTCCAGCCTCCAGACTTTTTCCTGTTGACATTTAGCCTACCCAGCAGTGTGATATCTGCACTCTGCTAAATGGCAGTGCTGGTAACTGTTAAGATGTCCTCGTGTGAGGTTTTGTTACTGGACATTTCCCACCATCACCTCCAGGGGATATGTCAACATTGATGACAACCTTTTAAAACAACTGAAATGTTGAATTTTTGTGTGTTTGTGCGGCGTTCACATTATTTCTCTTTTCCCCAATGTGGTGTGAGTTACACTATTTTTATTTTGCGTCTGTCAGCCCAATGCATCCAACTTCAGCATACATCTTATGTAAGGATCTGCTTTCTCCTGCACTTTCTAAGGGTTTGCTTCCTCGTGGTAACAGCCGGTGCTGTGATTGGGGAGTGAACCCAGCACCTTTGGGATGTGAGCCGTGTCACTTAACCACTAGAACACGCTGTCCTCTAAAATGTTGAAATGATGAATGAGAAATACGTAAGTTGTGAGAACAGTTTACTTTGGCAAAATAACAATAAAAAAAACAAAAACATTTCAGCCAACTGTTTCTATAAAGAACATTTTTTCTGTGGTGCTGTCCTTGGGTCATAGACCATGTCTCTATGTGACCCTAATGCCTAGATCATGTCTCCATGTGGCCCTAAAGCCCAGACCATATCTCCATGTGGCCCTAATACCTAGACATGTTTTCATGTGACCTTAATGCCTAGATCATGTCTCTATTTGGCTCTAATTCCTAGATTATGTGGCCCTTATGCCTAGACCATATCTCTATGTGACCCTAATGCTTAGACCATATCTCCATGTGACCCTAAATCCTAGACCATGTCTCCATGTGACCCTAATGCCTAGACCATATCTCCATGTTACCCTAATGCCTAGACCATGTGACCCTAATTCATAGACCATGTGACCCTAATACCTAGACCATGTCTCCATGTGACCCTAAATCCTAGACCATGTCTCCATGTGACCCTAAATCCTAGACCATGTGACCCTAATGCCTAGACCATATCTCCATGTCACCCTAATGTCTAGACCATGTGACCCTAATTCAGACCATGTAACCCTAATACCTAGACCATGTCTCCATGTGGCCCTAATTAGACTTTATTCATCTTTCAGGTAGTTTGAGTTTGAGACCTCTGTGTTAATTGAATAAGTGGCAGACATAGACAAGTCTTTGCATTGTGCCTATTCAATCAATGTTGACAATGAGGCAACAAAACAGGAAATGTGAATTTATATATAACCTCGCATACAACATTGATTGATTCTCATGTAGTTTTAACTTGTAGCTGCAAATGATATGTTTAGAGGAAATATCTTAAATAAATAATCTGCATTTCTGGTATTCTTCTTCTTCTTTGTTTGTTCTCAATCTCCCGCCTCCAAGCTCCGGAAATGACTTTGCAAGTAGCAAGATGTTGTCTGGAGAACGGAACGCTTTGTGTCGTAGTTTACAGCTTGACTGCAATATTTGCACTTTACCGTCTTACACATCCGATTTCAACAGGCATTTTTGAGTACTGGGTTAGCCTTCCGTCTTCGATCCCTTCTCCTTAGCCAGGCTCTGTTACAGCTTGTAATCCACGATCACCGCATGAAGGTGTAGAAGGGTCTTGGCAGCTCTGGTTCGCTGGCCATGACACTAGCAGCCAGCTATGGGTTGCTGACTGCTGCAGATCATACGCTGCTTATCATCTTGACTGCATTTCTGGTATTCATTCAGGCGAACCTTGTACTTGATGCCAGGTAGCAAAATGCTACTAAAATGTATTCCAGTCCTTTGTTCTGCAGTGCCATGTTAAACCAAGAACTTTACTCTGTTCATCTCTCCCTGTTATTGCTAGACGGCCGAGTGCATGCTTATAATTATCATGCCTCCAGAAGTTAACTTTTCATGTCCATCTATTTTCAGGTATGCATACAACATCTGTATTTGTATGTTGTTGTTCAATAGCTAATCAATGCTTATGTTTAAAGTTTTTATATATTTTCAGTCTTCTTATTAAGAAGCAGCGTAATGGTCTTCTGAGGGATAAAAAAAGAATTCATGGCCAATAAGAAGTGTCACTGTATTTCAAATATTAACTTTCATTGGAAAATTGGGAGGAAGACTGGTCAGGCAAAATGTACTAATCAGACATGTTAGTCAGGGTCAGGGGGTCAGGCAAAACATACTGGCCAAGAGCCTCACCTCGGCTTCCTAGTAGCCCTCCCTGGAAACGGGCTGTTTTTATGGCATTCTGGCTAACAAGGTGAGGTATCGACTTGATCCCCGTACTAGTAGACACACAGATGAAGTCAAGCATAGTACAACCGCCTGGAGGACCCCAGTCTACCTTCATCAGCATGCTCGGGATGTGAGGAAAGCTACTGCAATCTATCACTTAACGTCCTTTTCAGGGCGCACAAAAGAGTAAACTACTCATTGTGGGCATCCGAAACAACAACAACAACATCGGAAAATAGGAATGCAATGGATATTTGATATACAACTGATAAGATCTTGATATGCAGCTGATATGTGTATGATATCAAATAAACAACAAGACAAACAAGAAAAGATGGACAGAGCAATAATAAAATCAACAAAGCAGGATTGTTGTGGTGAATGCTTGGAATGCATTGCTGCAGGAAGTAGTGGAGGCAGGGACACTTAATGCTTTCAAGAATAGATTGGATGCGCATAGTTTTTTTTTTAAGATCAAATGAATGTAAAATTAACTGGTTGTATACAGGTTCTGCAGTCTTCTAAAACAGAATAAAGATGTTAAGCTGTTAAATCAATCTGAACAAAACAAAGGAAATGGAAACAGCCGAAAAGGACCCCTTAAAGATTAATGTCTATGATTGAAGAAGGGCACAGTTTTATCTGTTTGGAAAGTAACATTGACTAAGATGAAGAAACAAACTAAGACCTTAACGACATGATTAACAAAGTCAGATTTGCTGCTAATTCTTGTTAGTGTAATATGGAATTCTGCTGGAGAAATTTTAATGACAGATGAAAACTTCTAGAGATATCTGGTACTCTTCACAGATACACTGTCAGTCGTTGCGACACTGGGAAGCCAGAAAAATACAGACCTAAGGGAACTAAGAGTGATACTCTATAAACTACATCACCAGTTCAAGACAGTTGTGGTACAGTGGATGCCATCTCATTGCAATATTTTTGGCAATGAAGAGGCTGACAGACTGTCAAAAGAAGGCGGATATCTTCTTCAGCCTGATATAGGTATAACTTATGAAGAGGCCAAGAAGTTTACCGGGTGTAGGTACAGGAAGATGTAGTAATCTTTAGACTCTGTATAGACCACAATCGACTTTGATACCATCTGTTCAGTAAACTAAGAACTGGACATACAGATGAATGTGTCTGCAGCACTGACAAACTGGCTGCTGAGCATCTGCTACAAAGGTGTCCAACATGCGAGCAATAAAGAAATCACATGTGGCCATCACCAATACCATTCCTGCATTCCTAGACAAGCTCTATGGAGATATCCTCTGGCTAACAACTGCTTTATTTATATAAAGTCAAGTTAATACCTGAAAGCGGACGACGAAGAAAAACTGCCGGAAAAATATTGTTAGCTTAAGTGCTAAAGTAAAATCAGTACAACAAAATGGTTCAGAAACATGCATATAATGCAATGTCTTTTTAATTGGAAATCTTCACTAAAAGATGCCCCCCTCACATACTTCCCATTCTGTGACCAGATGAATTTCGCTTAAAAATAACACAGCAGCCTAATATAGCTGGAGATTGAAGAGATACACCCTCAGAAAGAAACAATATAATAAATATACACACATGGAAAGAGAAGAACACTTGGTGAAGATCAGTGTGGGATACACATCACTGCAGCTAGAGTCTCATTGGTAGAGATCAAGAAGACAACCCAAAATAGGAATTCTTTAGAGAAAGGCCATTTCAGGCTTATATTCCAAGGGAAACTAAAAGAAACACGTCAAGTGAAAATTAGGATAATGTAACTCTTCATTATTTCTCTTGTTGTACCATTCAATTGAAGAAAAAAAAAACTTGGCACTATTTAATTAAAGACTAAATGTATTTTTCTTTAGAGAGGAAGGCACATTTTCGCATATACCTTTAAATCTGGCCAAGCAGTGTGAGAGCTTAACTCGCCGCCTTGCATGTTACTGCCCTCAGTTTGAAATGGATGGCATCCGCAATGTTTGGATTGTAAAGCCGGGTGCCAAGTCACGTGGCAGAGGTTTGTTTAATACTGAATATTTGTCATATTTAAGGTTTGATAAGGTCTTATAGTGTGAACCGGGATGTCAATATCCCTGTCAGGATGAATCACTGTCTGCTTGTCTTCAGGGCCATGACCACCCCAAGATATCATACAAAGGCCAAAACAGCTTCTTCTTCTTCATCGACCAACTGATGCTATCCTTTGTAGTCTATTCCACTGCCTCCCCTTTTATCGCTCACCGAGGCAGATCCATCTGTGTACATGTGTGTCCAAGAGTTGCTAGGGTACTGTCTCTTGAGCTCCTGTATAACGTGGATTTTTTGCTTTGTTGCCGACTGCTCACTTTTGTTCTTTAATGCTGGGACCTCCAAGATTATTTTAGACCAGTCCTGGCTTCCCACTTTTTGGTTTCAGCTTCAAGGATGTCTGCATGTTTTCTGTGGATTTCTCTGGCCAGATGGTTGGGGCTTTTCCTTATTAGTCTGTTTTTTGTTCTTTCTTTGAATGTCTGATGCGGAGGATGATCAGGTAACCTCTTGAGTTTTTCAAACTGAGTAAGGGATTTATATTTTTCTTCTTAATTCAAGGGGCTCAATATTTGTTGTTTTTCCCAGCTCTGTAATTTTTCAATGTCCCAAGGGTAATTCTGAGAACCATATTTTGAACTCAGTCTAGTTTTCCTGTGTTTGTTTTGGTCACTGTTGACCAAGTACTAGAGGCATATTCCATGATTGGTCTGATTGTACCAGTGTAAGACTAGCTTGAGGATTTGTTTCTTGGCCTCCAATGATGTACCAGCCAGTTTTTTCATCACTGAGAGTCTTTTATGGCCTTTGTCTGGAATTTCTCTATATTTGACTTCCAGGTAAGTCTCGAGTCAAGGAATGTGACTTCAAAGAATGTGGGTGTGTCCAACTGGGGTATTTGTTGGTTTCCTATCTTTATTGTAATTGAGTGAAAGAGTGAAAAGAGAATGGTGGAGGTTTTGGTGTGGTTTATTTTCAGTCCCCACTCTTTTGTCCTGTTCTCCACCTTCTCTACTGTCTTTTGGAGCAAGTATGAGGCTATTGTTGCATGTTCTGTGGCTGTCCATACAACAAAGTTTTGGAACAAGTATGAGGCTATTGTTGCATGTTCTATGGCTGTCCATACAGCAAAGTTTTGGAGCAAGTATGAGGCTATTGTTGCATGTTCTGTGGCTGTCCATACAACAAAGTTTTGGAACAAGTATGAGGCTATTGTTGCATGTTCTGTGGCTGTCCATACAACAAAGTTTTGGAAGAAGTATGAGGCTATTGTTGCATGTTCTGTGACTGTCCATACAACAAAGTTTTGGAGCAAGTATGAGGATATTGTTGCATGTTCTGTGGCTGTCCATACAACAAAGTTTTTGAGCAAGTATGAGGCTATTGTTGCATGTTCTATGGCTGTCCATACAACAAAGTTTTGGAGCAAGTATGAGGCTATTGTTGCATGTTCTGTGGCTGTCCATACAACAAAGTTTTGGAGCAAGTATGAGGCTATTGTTGTATGTTCTGTGGCTGTCCATACAGCAAAGTTTTGGAGCAAGTATGAGGCTATTGTTGCATGTTCTATGGCTGTCCATACAACAAAGTTTTGGAGCAAGTATGAGGATATTGTTGCATGTTCTATGGCTGTCCATACAACAAAGTTTTGGAGCAAGTATGAGGATATTGTTGCATGTTCTGTGGCTGTCCATACAACAAAGTTTTGGAGCAAGTATGAGGCTATTGTTGTGTGTTCTGTGGCTGTCCATACAACAAAGTTTTGGAGCAAGTATGAGGCTATTGTTGCATGTTCTGTGGCTGTCCATACAACAAAGTTTTGGAGCAAGTATGAGGCTATTGTTGCATGTTCTGTGGCTGTCGATACAACAAAGTTTTGGAGCAAGTATGAGGCTATTGTTGCATGTTCTGTGGCTGTCCATACAACAAAGTTTTGGAGCAAGTATGAGGCTATTGTTGTATGTTCTGTGGCTGTCCATACAGCAAAGTTTTAGAGCAAGTATGAGGCTATTGTTGCATGTTCTGTGGCTGTCGATACAACAAAGTTTTGGAGCAAGTATGAGGCTATTGTTGCATGTTCTATGGCTGTCCATACAACAAAGTTTTGGAGCAAGTATGAGGATATTGTTGCATGTTCTATGGCTGTCCATACAACAAAGTTTTGGAGCAAGTATGAGGATATTGTTGCATGTTCTGTGGCTGTCCATACAACAAAGTTTTGGAGCAAGTATGAGGCTATTGTTGCATGTTCTATGGCTGTCCATACAACAAAGTTTTGGAGCAAGTATGAGGCTATTGTTGCATGTTCTGTGGCTGTCCATACAACAAAGTTTTGGAGCAAGTATGAGGCTATTGTTGCATGTTCTATGGCTGTCCATACAACAAAGTTTTGGAGCAAGTATGAGGCTATTGTTGCATGTTCTATGGCTGTCCATACAACAAAGTTTTGGAGCAAGTATGAGGCTATTGTTGCATGTTCTGTGGCTGTCCATACAACAAAGTTTTGGAACAAGTATGAGGCTATTGTTGCATGTTCTGTGGCTGTCCATACAACAAAGTTTTGGAAGAAGTATGAGGCTATTGTTGCATGTTCTGTGACTGTCCATACAACAAAGTTTTGGAGCAAGTATGAGGCTATTGTTGCATGTTCTGTGGCTGTCCATACAACAAAGTTTTGGAGCAAGTATGAGGCTATTGTTGTATGTTCTGTGGCTGTCCATACAGCAAAGTTTTGGAGCAAGTATGAGGCTATTGTTGCATGTTCTATGGCTGTCCATACAACAAAGTTTTGGAGCACGTATGAGGATATTGTTGCATGTTCTATGGCTGTCCATACAACAAAGTTTTGGAGCAAGTATGAGGATATTGTTGCATGTTCTGTGGCTGTCCATACAACAAAGTTTTGGAGCAAGTATGAGGCTATTGTTGTGTGTTCTGTGGCTGTCCATACAACAAAGTTTTGGAGCAAGTATGAGGCTATTGTTGCATGTTCTGTGGCTGTCCATACAACAAATTTTTGGAGCAAGTATGAGGCTATTGTTGCATGTTCTGTGGCTGTCGATACAACAAAGTTTTGGAGCAAGTATGAGGCTATTGTTGCATGTTCTGTGGCTGTCCATACAACAAAGTTTTGGAGCAAGTATGAGGATATTGTTGCATGTTCTGTGGCCGTCCATACAACAAAGTTTTGGAGTAAGTATGAGGCTATTGTTGCATGTTCTATGGCTGTCCATACAACAAAGTTTTGGAGCAAGTATGAGGCTATTGTTGCATGTTCTATGGCTGTCCATACAACAAAGTTTTGGAGCAAGTATGAGGCTATTGTTGCATGTTCTGTGGCTGTCCATACAACAAAGTTTTGGAGCAAGTATGAGGCTATTGTTGCATGTTCTATGGCTGTCCATACAACAAAGTTTTGGAGCAAGTATGAGGCTATTGTTGCATGTTCTGTGGCTGTCCATACAGCAAAGTTTTGGAGCAAGTATGAGGCTATTGTTGCATGTTCTATAGCTGTCCATACAACATCGATGCTGATGGCACATTTAGTGATATCAGTTATATGTATATCAAGAAGAGAGTAAGCGCTATTACACTTCCCTGTGGCACTCCCTCTCTCAGCCTGACTGACTTGCTGGTATAGTTGTCCAATTTAACTCTGGCAGATCATTGGAAGAGGTAACTTTTAATCCATGAGAACATATTGTTGGTAACTCCTGCTTTGAGGATTTTCAGCTATAGGCCTTCTCTCCAGACATTGTCAAAGGCACGGGACAGATCAAAGAAGATGGCTAGCACTTTCTTGTTCTCTTGAAAGGCATTTTCTATGTCCTGTGTTAGATATGTTAATTGGTCCTCTGTGCTTCTGTGCTGTTTGTATCCTGTTTCAGTTGAGGTGAGTAGCGAGTTGGTCTCAAGATACCAGGTCAGTGACGGTTTGAAGTTTAGAGTTTATGCTTTTAAGCCCGGTTTTGATTTTCGACAGAGAGCTGTCAATCTGCGATGAAAATAGGCTTCAATTTCCTTTCCATCTAGGGAGGGAGTTAACTCTTTGGAGTATCTTTTGTTCCCTCTATGGTAATTATTTTTGGTCTATGGTTGCTGCCTCCCAGTTGTTGATAAATGCTTCTTCTTCTTCGTTCGTTCGTTCTCAATCTCCCACTACCAAGCCCTGAAAGGGTAAGTAGCAGAATGTAGTCCAGAGAACGGAATGCATTGTGTTGTAGTTTACAGCTTGGCTGCGATATTTGCACCTTTCGGTCCAACACATCCGACTTCAGCAAGCATTTTTTGAGTACCGGGTTAGCATTCCCTCTTCGATCCCTTGTCCTTAGCCAGTCTTCCCTACTGCAGCCTGTTATCCAGGATCACCGCGTGGAGGTGTAGAAGGGTCTTGGCAGCTACGGTTCGCTGGCCCTGACGCTAGCAGTCAGCTATGGGTCGCTGACCACTGCAGCTCATGCGCTGCTCAGCATCTTGATCCCGACAAATGCTTCGACTCGAGACCTTTTCTATCTCTTCTTTAGCCATGGCGAGATCCGGATTACTTGTTTTCCTCCAGGATCTGGAGTAGTATGTGTGTGGGTTGTCAGGTAGGTTTAGTATGACTTGGTTATGATAAAGTCTTCCACCTCCTCTCTCTTGGCATTTAGGCCTATGTACCCCTAGCTTGGAGAATGACTGTTAAAGTCCCCAACAATCATCCAGTCATGGGTACCCGACCTGACATTCTCCAGGATAAGTTTGTCTGGTGGATAATATAAATTACATATTGTGAGGTCTCCGTCCAAGGTTTTCAAGCCAATACTTAATGTGCTCTGTATCATGTAGCTGGGATCTCAGAACTTCCCAGGCCGGGTACTTATTCCTGATGGCATTCAGGACTCCCCCTTTGGTCGATCTTCTCTGTCCAGTCGGAAGATCTCATATCCTTTTATCGAGAATCTGTGATTGCTGGTGAGGTATGTCTCCTGTATACAACATACATCGATTTCTTGCTCTTTCAGGAACTTTTCTAATTACAGTTTTCTTAGGTCTCACCCGATCAGCATTCCACTGCATGATTTTAAGTCTTTGTCCAGTAGCATTACTCTGATCTTCCCTGAACTTCCTGGAAGTATCAAAGTTTGTGGTTCCAGTAGAATTTGGTAAACCCGTTCGATGCTGGGGACCCGGCATCGTCCCTACCTGGACACGTCCCATACGGACGATACCATAAAGGTCTAGTGTTTTTTGCATAGCATCCATTGTTTTGCGTAGATGTCTGTTTTCTATTACTGTACCAATTGGGCCTACATCTTCCGACTTCGATGGTTGAGGTTTTCACTCTGGATGCCCCCTGCCATAGACATATTGCCTTGCCAGGCTTATGTGGTCTGCCTGTCCACATTTTCTATTCAGGCTTTGTTGCCTTAGCCTTTGTTCTTTTTGGAACTACCACAAGGCAGTGGTGGTTTGATGTATCCTTCACATGGTTGATAGAGGACGATAGCAAGGAATGAGACAAGAAAAGCATTTAACCCATGAAGTGGGGATAGATTGGTGCGGACCAGAGCGTGTACCACTCGCCGGTGAGTTCTGCATCCACAACTGAAGGGTTCCATCAGAGTAAAACTCCCGCCAGCATATCTCCCGGGATCACTGGGGCACACAAGCTCTCCAACCACGTCAAGGTGGGCCTACGTGCGGAGAGGCCAAAACAGCAACTTAGTACAACACAGAGTCTTTACAAGTCGATCCTGTCGTAGCTGCTCAGTACTCCATATCCATACAAATAAACTTTTCCAGATGAAACTGAACCCGCCTGGTCTATGGTGGCCCAAACAGTACACGAGGTCGCAATGGATGTATTAGGTCCCAGAAAGGCTTCCTGTAAACCCTTGCTCACAGTGTCAACCTTATCCATCCTTTAGACAAAGAAGGTAACCAGGTCCAGAAGTTACTTCGCCGAACACAGACTACAGAACAAATTCCTAAGTGTTGCCAAGAATGACAGAGATTTATACTATAATGCTAAGCACAAAGCGAAGACATAGTGGACATTGGGATCGAGCACTATAAGATCCTAAATCACCTCCTGGCTTCACCCTCATCAGACTTACTCTGTCTCAGCTGTTCCTGTCACAGACATAAACTCCCATGCTTCCACTTTATCCAAAGTCAGGGCTGATCTACAAAAATTGAAAGATGACAGAGCAGTAGACCTGGATGGCATGTCTCTAGAACTGCTGAAATACAAATTAGATCCAATGTGTGTAACCTTGCACCAATTATTTACAAGTCTAGACAACCGCATTTCACGACGGAATTATCATTCCCCTGTACAAATTGAAGGAACCCCGAACAGAATGCAGCAGCTACAGTACTATTACATTACCGTCTGTCCCTGGTAAGATTTGTGCCACTATACTTCTCTCCAGCTTTTCACCCTCTTCTGAAGAAAAACCAACGCCCACAACAGTCAAGTTTCCTCATCTGTCGCACAATTTATGCCATCCTGGCACTTTGCCTCTTGAGGAAATACACTGAATTTATTCACCCCGTTCATGTTGCTCTTGTCAACGTCAGGGCTGCTTTTGATTCTGTGAGATATCTGCTCTGTGGAAGAACTTGAGATGTGTGGGAATACCCAACACCTTGATGGGGTTAAATAGAGGAGCTCTACCACAACACCAACACAAGAGCTTGCCTCGGTCAGGATAGGAAACATTCTCAACATCATCTGTCGTCCATTAGGGATTTGTCCTTGCACCATCACTATTCTGTCTTGATATGGATTGGATCCTTGCATATATGGAAATGTACAATCTAGGAGTCTGTCAGACATTTGCATTTGACTAGTCTCATTTACACAGGCAACGTCTTCATATCAAGTTCAGACTCTCAGGCATTGACAGACCCTCTGGAGCACTTAGAACAGTCAGCTTCACATTTAGGACTGTACACCAAAATTCAAAGTCTTGACAGCACTCTGCCTGTGACAAGAATCACGTCCATCCAACCAAGGACTAACCCTTTACAGTCTTATTTGACCAAAATTGACCGCCAATAAGACCTCAATTTTTTCCAAATTCAGCTGACACATAACACATGAGTTACATTTAGTCATTTAGTTTGTAGTCTCAGGTTTTTATATCACGTAAAAGATGGCTAACCATTCACCAGTTGTCATTTAATGTAGTTATTTCCGATAAGTAGACATTTAAGTATATGTTTAATTTTTATATTTGATGCATTCACCAGCGAGGGAAGTTGGACACTTTAGGACCCGCAAAATTATTTATTATATGATCACACATCTGGATTACATGTGGATATTTAACACATGCCGGAATCAAACTTTTTTGACTAGGATATAGAAGAAATGGATTTTGATAACAATATTGAGAAATGAATGAAAAAATCAGCAAAATTATCCAAAACTGGAAATGGTTAATCTACATGGTCTGCAGGATGACTTCTGATGCATTCACTGGCCCGGAAATAACCTTCCGGCACTGTCCATGAACTCTCTAAACAGAGTCTGGTCTCAGCAGAGGCTCTCCCTGGAAACCAACCTGCGCCTATATAGATCCTGTGTCATTCCAATCTTCTTGTATGGCTCTGAGATCTGGACAGTCTTACAGAGAGATATAAAGTGATTTGACGTCTTCCAAATGCGCAACCAACATCGAAATATGGAGCTTGTACGAGTGAACTTTATTCCTAAGCCCTCTTCTTTTTCTTCTTCTTCATTCTTGATCTCCTGCTACCAAGCCCTGAAAATGGCTTTGCAAGTAGCGGGATATAGTTTGGAGAGCGAAATGCTTTGTGTTGTGGTTTACAGCTTGTCTGGGAAATTTAATATCAATCAATTTAATAAAAGCAGTCATAATTGTGTATTTATTTGTTACTGCTTGTTTTTTAAATGTAAATAGTTATCATTTAAAAAAATTTTAATGATACTTAAATGAGAATATAAAACAAATCTTGGAACTTTATCAAAAAGTGTGTAAACAAAATTGCGGTCAACAAACCAAAAATGTCATGGTCAAAATTTTACACTGGTAGTTACTAGTGAATGCAGAACATAATAATTTGTTAAAATCTCATGGGATTAGCGATTTAATGTTTGATAATTTATGTATTGAAAGAGTTCCATCTGTTTTTATGTGAGAAATACGATGGATATCATGTTTTAACTGAGAAACAATTGCATTAAAAAAAATATCTTTTGAGGCCGAGACCCAAGCGAAAAAATGGCTACATTATTTTGTCCAGTTTTTTATGCTCTTTGTGGGCTAGCGACTAAGTGCACTGATCTGTAAACCAGCACTTTGGGAAGCATTGACCTATCTGGCCCCAGTAGTGGGAAAATACAATAGCTTTGTTTCCATTTTTCTTTGCTTTAGAATTTCTCCTTTATATAGAAAATCTGGCTCCTACGTCATGTTTTGATAACAGGTTTGCAATACATGTGAATATGCTCAAATAAAACCACGGTTGAAAGTGAGTGTCCTTTCCAAAAGCAGGCATAGTATTATAGTAAATAAAACAGCTTTCAGGAAGTCAAATTGTGATGGACTTTTAGAAGTTTGATTTCAAGAAATGTTTGTGATGTCACTGTTTTGTCCACAGGGATCACGTGCTATGAAAAACTGGAGGACATGCTTAAACTAGTTTGCACACAGGTTGTCAAGAAAGATGGGAAATTTGTTGTACAGAAGTACATCGGTATGGTGTAATCTAAAATTATATGTTTGTGAAGTGTGTTACATTGAATTACATTATATGTACAGATGCCCATGTGCAGGTCCCAGCTCTGGCGAGAACTGGATGTAGCCAGGAGGAGGATTTCCTGCTTAGCGGGTTAGGCTTGAGCAGCTTATTACTCCGCTGGGGTAAACAGTGGTTAATCGATGTGCGAATCCATCTTAATAGTCCCAAACACTAGACAAAGTAGACCCACAGCTTGTTAGGCGCCATCTATGCTGCTCTTAACAAACCACCTAACCATGGTCATTGCTATGCCATGTCACACAGCTAGTTGCCTCTTACGACATGCTCTCTGTGGGGCAGTGGTGCTATTCATGTCCTTGTCATACACAAAGACCCTGGCGGACCACTCGGGACACAGGTAATGTTTATGGGCACAAATGATGTTTATATGCATAGATGGGGGTTCAAGATGCTGAGCAGTGCATGAGCTGCAGCGGTTAGCAATCCATAGCTGACTGCTAGCATTTGTCTTTCAGACTTTCATTTGGCTATTAGCAGTAAGTTTATGGGAACAAATAAAGACGAGCCAATCTCAAAACGATTGATAAAGTATGATAGAGTAAGAACTTAGCTGTTGGAGTTTGTTAAGGAAATGAGTCTCCAAGCTCACGTAAGCCCAGCTATTGGAGTCCTGGTGTGTCTGATGCCAGGTGTTGCTATCAGTAAATCCATTCTTAGAAGGTGCCTTCCCATGTTTTCCCTGGTTCATCTTTGAGACTTTAATTTGGCTATTAGTAGTAAGTTTTATGGGTGGTTTTCTTCTTTTGGCTTGCTAGGCCTGGGGTTTCCAGTCTTCAGGCCTTCTCCTGTTGACATTTTGCCTACCCAGCAATATAGGGTCTGCACTATGCCTTTGGTGGGGGTGGCAGCCGTTAAGATGTCATTATGTGTGGCCTTGTTACTGGGTTGTTTCCATCATCACCTCTAGGAGGTATGTCAACATCGGTGGTACTATTTGTATGATTTCACTTGATTGACATGGATCCAATGCGGAGTGAGCAGTGGTATGGATTGAGGATTAAACCATTTACAACATGTCTTTAAATCAAGCCATCATCCATGGAAATACCCCAAGTTTTGGGGAGAAAGACTAACATCTGGTCAGGCAAAATATACTGATCAGACATGTTAGTCAGGGTCAGGCAAAACATACTGGCCAAGACCCTCACCTTGGCTTCCTAGTAGCTCTCCATGGAAATGGGCTGTTTCCATGGCAGCCTGGCTAACGAGGTGAGGGTTCAACGTGATCCCCATAGTAGTGAGTGGCACGCAGATGAAGTCAAGCAGAGCACAACCACCTGGAGGACCTTGGTCCACCTTCATCAGCATGTTCGGGATGTGAGGAAAGCTACTGCAACCCGCCACTTAACGTCCTTTTCAGAGCACACAAATGAGTAACCTACTCATTGTGGGCATTCACAAAAGAACCCCATGTTTCAATGTTATGAAATCTGAGAAATGAGGAAACTGCTGAAGTGAAATTTGAAGCTAGTAAAGGTCGGTTTAACAAGAATCCATCTCCACAACATCAAAATGCAGCGTGAAGCACCTAGTTCTGTTAAAGTAGCTGCAGAAAGCTAATCTCTGGAACTTTCTAAGATGATAGACGATGGTGGATCTAGTAAACAGCAGATGTTCAATGATAACAAAATTGACCTACATTGGAAGATGATGTTATTTAGGACTTTCATTGCTGTTGTTCGAAGCCACTCTTGCTAGGTTGAAATAGCTCTTGACTGTGTTTCTTTGATAGCAGGTTGTAGTGGCTTTTCTTAGATCCTGAGGCGAATTTCCGAAGGTGGACCTGGGTCTTCCTGGCTGTAGTGCAGTGTGAGGCTCAGTAAGCTCACCACTATGGGGATTAAAGTCAATCCCCACCTCATTGGCCAGACTTCTGTCACACAGCCTGTTTCCATGAGCATGAACAAGGACATGAGATGGTGGTTTTGATCTGCATGTTTTCACCTGATTCTGATTACTATTTGTTTCCAACTGTTATTGCTAAAGAGAAGTCAATATCTGGCTGCAAAGCTGCAAATGACAGCGTAACAATAAGTATACTGTATTTTTTGTCATTTATATTTATCTATCTTGATAAATGTATTGTATTTTTCTCATTTATATTTATCTCTATAAATGTACAGTATTTTTTTCATGTATATCTATCTTTAAAAATGTACTGAATTTTTTAAATTTATATCTATTTTTATAAATGTACTATATTTTTCTCATTTATATCTATCTTTATAAATGTACTGAATTTTTCTTATTTATATTTATCTATCTCTATAAACTAAGGAGGAAAATATTTTAACCAAAGTTATGAGTGTTTCAATCATTAGAAACCTAAAAAAAAAGAGACAGCCTGAGTTGTGTTGAGGAAAAAGAATAGGGCCACTGTAACCTTCCTAGTATGTTGTAGCAGTGACTAAAAAATGTTGTGCTCGGGCTAGTAGACTCATCATGTAAAACTAATTGCAACAGAAACCGGGACTGTCATTGCTTTGATACAGGCTTCCTCCAAGGAAGCATCTATAATGGTGACCCTATGCTATACATGGAGCAACAAATGAAAAGAATGTATGCAATGTATGTGTGTTTTACTTTTGTATATTCTTTTAAAAGCCTAGTTCTTTTGCACACATAATATATGATAATGTGGACATGTTGCTATGGTTATTTATGCGTGAACAACAAAAACAGCAACCAAAAAGATCCACATTTTTGCCTACACAGAATAGAAGGATTGAAATCGTATGCTAAGATCACTAATGTGAAGCTATTGAGAAGACACAAACAGATATTTGTGGAACATGAGGGGAGGAGTTACCGCTGGCATTGGACAAGACACCTATTAAGGAATCTAGCTGGTAGTTACAAGATGGTCTCTATTCTGGAGTCCCCAGGGCAAAAGAAGTAGAGGCAGACCAAAACACACATGGATAAGAGAGCTTGAAATAACAAAGGAAACTGAAGAAGTGGACAGAGCTGGAACGGATGACTCCAGGAGGACTTGGCGTGTATTTATTGAAGACCTCAAGGCCACATGGAGCTGAAAAGTCTTATAATCAATCTACATTTGCAAGTGAAAAATGTCTAGGCTCTGCTGAACAACGGAAGTCATGAATGTAACTAGCCGTATGAGCAGGGCCCAGCTTCATAATCAAACCTTTTGCCATGTTCAATACCTTTGGGCAAGGAGCCAACAACACATCCACTGGAACAATAAATTGAGTGAAGAAAATGGGGCTGGATAGGACATACAATGCGGATGGCACAGTCAAACATAGCCAGACAGGCTCTTACATGGAATCCTCAAAGGAAGAGAGAGAGAGAGAGGGAGACCCAAAAATGCATGGAGAAGAGAATGTGAGAAGGAACTAAGATAAAATTATTACACCTGGAGATGGGCAGAAAGAGCAGCACAGGGTTGTGTATGCTGGTGGGAGGTTGTCAATGGCATATGCACAGAGAAGAGCGACGGGCTTTGATTGATTTTGCCTTGATAAATCTTTTGGGACTAGAACCGGTCACTCCACTTTATAGGGCTGAAGGTCTAGCATATATGAAGGCTCAAACACTTGATTCCCTATGTAACATCTACTATGAGAATATGTTTATCTTATTTTTTGTCTCTGGTATTCACAGAACGTCCCCTGCTCATTTACAATACAAAGTTTGATATACGTCAGTGGTTCCTAGTTACAGACTGGAACCCACTAACTCTCTGGTTCTATCGTGACTCATATCTGAGATTCTGCTCTCAGCAGTTCACTTTGGAGGATTTTGACCAGAGCATTCATCTGTCAAACAACGCTGTGCAGAAACACTATAAGAATGGACCCAGATCATCACGTCTGCCAGATGAGAATATGTGGACAAAAGAGGAGTTCAAGGCATACTTGGCGTGAGTTTTAACGAAACATAACGTCTTTATACTGGTTTTGAAGACTGCAGGATCTGTATACAACCAGTTTCCTTAACATTTCCTTGCTCTAAAAGCTATGTGCATCAAATCTATTCTTAAATGCATTAATTCTCCCTGCTCCACTACTTTCTGTGGCAATGGATTCCAAGCATTCGCCACTCTCTGACTAAAAAAATATTTCCTAATATCTAATCTGGACCTTTATTTAGTTAATTTGTAGCTATGCTCTCTTGTTCTTGTAGGTGGTTGTAGTTTGAAAAACTTATTATAGTCTAATTTATCCTTTCCTTTGATTATCTTATAAACATGTATTGTTAACTCAAATTCTTCTCTTTTTTAGACACTGTTGGCCGGTTTTTCTGAGTCTTTCCTCATAACTGTAATTCTGGAACCCCACTATCAGCTTTGTCACTCTTTTTTGTATCCTTTCCAGCATGTTTATATCTCCTCTACAATAAGGAATCCACACCTGTACACAGTACTCCAATCTAGGTCTAACTAATGCTTTATACAGTTTGACTATCATAGATACTGCTAACACAATGATTTGTTGTCCTTCATTTTAAAAAAATTCTACGAGGATCTCTTAGAAAGTATTGCTCTACATTTTTTTTCTCATTGTATAATAAAGATAGCAACAAGGGAAAATGTACAGGTTGCAGTAATGATGCATCCCATGAATGTGTGTGTAATTGCATGGTCTACCGATAAGTAGTTCTGCTGTTATATAGTAGTTTGTTTCTTCTTCTTCTGAATTTGTTCTCAATCTCCCACTAACAAGTCCTTAATTTAACTTCATTATACTGGTTTAGAAGGCTCTACAGAGTCTGTATACAACCAGTTTATTTCACTCACTTTTGGTCATTGAGCATTTGTAGTCCATTGAGCATTTGTAGTTACATTTGATACATATTTAACTTCAACCTTGTAGAGAGTCTGCGACATTATCAAGTCAGAAATACTTATTTTGTTGTTTGACAGGACCAAAAAGCATCCAAATGTTTGGGATGAGAAAATTTACCCGCAGATGAAGAGAGCCATAGTTTGTGCCTTGTTAGTAACTCAGGACTTAGTGGAATACCGTAAGGTGAGACTGTACAGTGTTGATGGTCATGATGCTAGATAGTCTGATTGCTAGTCTGGAAATGTTTTAGGCAAAGGATCTTATCCTTCTTTGTGCCATGGTTGCCTTTAGGGAGTCTAGGGAAACTTATGCAGTTTTTTTTTCAGAACAATATTTTTACATGTATAATATGTCTTCTTCTTCTTCATTGTTCATTTTCAAACTTCCGCTACCAAGCACTGAAAAGGGCTTTGCAAGTAGCAGGATATAGTCTGGAGAACGGAATGTGTTGTGTCGTAGTTTACAGCTTGACTGCGATATTTGCACCCTTCGATCCGACACATCCGACTTCAGCATGCATTTTTTGGTACCCGGTTAACCTTCCCTCTTTGATCCCTTCTTCTTAGTCAGTCTGCTCTGGTGCAGTCTGTTATCCAGGATCACTGTGTGTAGCTGTAGAAGGGTCTTGGCAGCTCTTATTTGCTGACACTAGTAGTCAGTTTTGGTTCACTGACCTCTGCAGGTCAGGCACTTCTCACCATCTTGATCATATACATAATATATGATACTTGGAATCCTGGTATTGTAAATGGCAGATGAATACCTGCAGAAAGGTAGTCGTCTATCCGTAGTGGATTCTTTTTTTGCGACTCTACTTCCTATGATTTACTATTCCTGGGTATGAATTTCATTATTGTTTCTTATTTGTTTTGCCCAGACAGTGGCTAACAACCTGCTCTTTACTAGGTATTAAATATATGGAACATGGGGTTATTAAGGAAAGCAATCCTATTGAAACTACTGTTATCAAAATATTTTTTTTAAGAATACATTTGGGACGTAGTATTAAATGTACTTCTTTATTGATGCATTGAATGAGAAGGCAACTGCTGGCAAGTTTTAAGTGTTATTATGTTCAGTTGGAGGTTATTGAAAATTAAGATATTTTTCTTCCATAAAAGTTCTCGAACTCACTGCCCTTTGGATGTTTGTGGATCCAAAGTTAAGAACCCCTGGTTTAAGGGAATATCAGACAGTTGCTATCTACACAATGAAGATCGGCTGCAATGAATTTCCTCATCAAGGCAGTCCAATCTGGCGAGCTATTTCCTACCAATCACTTGATGTTATTCTCACACTTATGACATTGTTGGCCATGACATGTTTACCTGCTACTTTGTCATCTAGTATGGTTTAAAGCAACATCTTATGTCTTTTTATATGGCCAAGAACCTCGTCAATTGTTATCTTTTCTTTCATCAAGATGCGCTCCATTCTTCTAAATATGCACATCTCTAGAACCTCTTTATTTTTTTTTCTTGTTCGCCTTATTTTCCTATTCCCCATAAGGCCCCACTATGTTTTTATCTTGCTCCTGTCAGCCCGGTGCATCCGACTTCGGCATGCATTTTATGCAAGGGTCTGTTTCCTCCTGCATTTTCGAAGGGTCTGCTTCCCCGGGGTAACGGCCAGTGCTGTGATTGGAGAGCGAACCACGCACCTTCGGTTTGTGAGCTGTGTCACCTGACCACTAGCCCACGCTGTCCCCTGAACCTCCATATTTGTGTATGTTTACATTTTTTGACAAGCGTCAAATTCTTCTGTATATCCACATCTCTAGTGTCTCAATTCTCTCTTTCAACTATTAATGTTAAATACATCATGTTAAACTTGTACTTAATTAATGCTTACTCAAACAATCTTTCTGACATGAGTGGTACACAGGTTGAATAGAATATAAATAGGATTGTGCATGTGGCTAGCAACCTCATAATGTTGATGAATGCCCACAATGATTAAGATTACTTTTTTGTGCGCCCTAAAATGGGCGTTAAGTTGTAGCTTTCCTCACATCCCAAGCGTGCTGATGAAGGTGGACGAGGGTCCTCCAGATGGTTGGGCTATACTTGGCTTCATCTGCGTGTCGCTCACTGCTATGGGGATCACGTCGATCCCCCACCTCGTTAGCCAGACTGTTATGAAAACAGACTGGTTCCAGAGAGAACTGCGTGGACATAAGGTGGGGGTCTTAATCAGTATATTTTACCTGACCCTGACTAATATTGTCTGATCAGTATATTTTACCTGACCCTGACTAACATTGTCTGATCAGTATATTTTACCTGACCCTGACTAACATTGTCTGATCAGTATATTTTACCTGACCCTGACTAACATTGTCTGACCAGCATATTTTACCTGACCCTGACTAACATTGTCTGATTAGCATATTTTACCTAACCCTGACTAACATTTGTCCGATCAGCATATTTTACCTAACCCTGACTAACATTGTCCAATCAGCATATTTTACCTAACCCTGACTAACATTGTCCAATGAGCATATTTTACCTGACCCTGACTAACATTGTCTGATCAGCATATTTTACCTAACCCTGACTAACATTGTCCAATCAGCATATTTTACCTGACCCTGACTAACATTGTCTGATCAGCATATTTTACCTGACCCTGACTAACATTGTCTGATCAGTATATTTTACCTGACCCTGACTAACATTGTCTGATCAGCATTTTTAGTCTGACCAGACGTTAGTCTCCTTTCCCCAACCTCATCATGTATACCTTTGCTATTGAAACTCCACAGCAAATGCTTGGATACAGACTTCCAGTATAGGTGCCAGCTGTAGTGATAGACCTATGCTTCACTTATAACGAAAAGTCTAACTATATTATTTCTCCATAACATAATGTCAACATTCACTTGTTGTTGTTGTTGTTATCCCATAGCTGCTGAGCAAGGCTGCTCTTGGCAGCCAAATGTAATTCTTATATAGATACAGGTCTTCTTCAGTTGTGTCACTGCTCTGTACAGTGTGTTGGCAATAGTCAGCAGTGCTTGTAGGAATCTTTTTTCTAATGTCTGCAAGCGCCTTGTACTCAATGAGTAGGTGTCCAACTGTTTCATCATGATGAGAGCAATATCTGCACAAGGGCAGATGCTGGGGATTGATGCGGTTCAAGTGGCTATTGACTTCGGTGTGTCCTGTTTAGAACTGAAAGATCTCTTCAATGTAGTTTATTTATGTCATTACTCTTTGACTGTAACATTTTACTAAATACATTGCGACCCATTGCTCCCGTCACCTACCTGTTCATCCAGATTTCCCTGGTATTATTCTTACTGTGGTTACTGCAGGATTTATCCAATTGTTGTTTCGAGGATCCTGTTTTTGCCAATCTGTCAGCCATCGTGTTTTCTCGTAGCCAGCTATGTCCAGGGCTCCATTGCAAGATGACATTAATCCTGTGGGCAGTAATAATGTTGTTTATCACCCCCCTAACATGTGGAGCAGTGGTTAGCGCGTGGTCCTGGGTTCATTCCCCAGTTGAGGCGGTAATGTTTTTTTCAGACCGCAATGGCTCCCGGGTCGACCCTTAAATGGGTACCGGTTCAGTCCGGGAAGTAAAAGCGGCGAGGGAGAGGAGATGGCTACCGCCCTCATATAGCCGAGCCTTTGAAATGTGAGATCGCTAACACCTCACACCCCTACGGCAGTAATGCTATGGGATACTTTACTTTACTTTAACAAAAAATATCACCTTTTTGTTGTATAGGGTATGCTTCAGCGCCTCCATAACTGACTTGGTCACTAAAAATCACAGTGTTGTCTATCGGCATGAATTCGCCCAAATCAAACTGTTGGTGCAAAATCTCAACTGCTGTTTTTATAGCCTCGGCCTCCGCTTCATCATTTGAAGCATTCACTTGTAAAATATATGTTATGTATGTGATTTATTTACGACCACCACATTCTTGCCCTGCTGACTGTTGTCGTTTTCTTATCCATTTGTTCACTGCCTAAGGAACCTTTAAACAACTATGGAGACTATTGATGGTATTTTTCTTCTTCTGCATTCATCCTGAAAAGAACATTGTGTCATAGTTTACAGAACGGCTTGCGATATTTCTGCCTTTTGACAAATCCGGTTTCAGCTAACGTTTTGGGATACTGGGGTTGCCTTCCCACTGATCATTATTCTCTTAGCCAGACTACACTGTTGCAACCTGTTTCCAGGGAAGCTGCTTGGAGATGGAATAGGTGTCTTGATCAGCTCTGGTTCAGTGACCCTGATGCAAGGGATGAGGGTATTCTAAGGGTAATCAATACACAAAGGCAGATTATTACATCGATAAGAAACACTCCTTATATTTGTGGGTATGTTATGAGAAGACGTGGTTTAAAAGTTTTCGGTTCAGAAATGTAGATTTAGGTGGAGCACATCACATCCATTACAGTTCATTTGAATGGAAATCGGTATCAAAACACTAGCATCAGCCATTGTTACATAGCAACAAACTATTGTTGGTTAGTGAGACCTAAATTATAACTGGACAATCTGCACATGTGTAGCTTTCATTTAATGTATAATAGACATGCTGAGGTTGCAGGCCCCATGAACAAAACTCTATAGTGCAGTCTGGTGTAAATGAATGTATACCCCACAACTTGCTGTGTAGCGAAGCTTCGAGGTGCTCAAAGGGCAATGAAGCGAAGAACATTGACAATCATTGTAGAGACAGCACTGAATTTACAACAGAAATTAAGCTGAGCAAAACCACCTACAATGAGGTTGCAGATAGCTGCATGTTAAGAAAATACAGTTAGGCTGGACATGTGCGTGTGAAAAATGTGAAGTCCTGATGGCCCTACAACTATAAGCGCTGACTTAGATGCCCATCAATGAGAGAGAGAAATGACCCGAGTAAAGTCCTTGGTCCAATATAATACTCCAAGGTAAAAGACCGAAATGAGTTTAAACATTATTTAGCTACTTGGCATCAGGCACTTGTTATGACTGATTGAATACCAGGATTACAGGATACAGATAATGTCTCTCAACTCTGTACATAACTCCTTCTCTCTCTGTTTTGTTTAACTGCCCAGTATCTTGTCTCTTTGCCATCATCCTTCTTCTTTCTCTTGACGACCTGGAACTAGCTAGTGAAGCTGTCAATGACAAATATGCCTGATGGCTCCATTGAGGGCAACACGTATACCACACTAGGTCTGTGACCATCCATCATAAGGTATTCCAACTTTGGTTCATGATTTTCAATTTGCCTTCTACAGTTTCTGCCAAATTGTCTGGTTTATTTTACTCAATTTCTGAGGTTCATAGCATAGGATTTGTTATGATGGCGTCAATCTTTTCTGATGACATGGGTAACCTGGGTTTGAACCCGTGTTGATTGGGTAAAAATGGTTCTTCCCCGATATACCATTAATTCTCATTGCAGAGGTTTGCCTTACTGGGATTTTGAGCCCAATTCTGCGGGGTCTAGCGTATGTTAATATATTCACATAGGCAACAAGGCTTGTAGCGTCGAGCGACTACCACCATGTCCAAGTCAGACTTTCATGATGAGTTCGTCGAACGATGTCCCTGCTGACTACTAACTGGAGGCTAGATATTCTGTGAACTTTGACAGGGCCGTAGAGTTGACATGCAAGTCCATTGTTTTCTTATGCAAATATTTCCTAGCCACACCAAAATTGGCATTGCCATCAAACCAGGGTGAAGGATGCCATTCTCGTCAAGTTCAGACATGTGCACTAGACTGCGTGGAAATACAACACAGGGTAACTGATGTAGCTGATGGTTATGCTAGGAAAATCAGAGAAAAATACAACAAATCGAACAAACTAATTAATCAAAATTGAAAACCACTTCATGTTTCCATGGATACAGGTGTGGTTTCATGGACATGGGTGTTAGTCGTCAACTAGTGTGAATTTCAGTCAAACCCGTGACATGGCAGCATCCATAATAGACTCAAACACGAGTGCAAAATAGTTGCTCTTTGTCTAGTGGCCAGTATCTAAACCTGCTCGGCTACTTACTTTTCTGCTCATTATCATATCCTCACAGCCGCTCGCTATACTTCTTTGTTAATTGTCCATGTTTAACCTTGCTGAAGAAATTTGCTTTTCATGCCACTATCCTCAGTCCTCTTTTGAGCTTTATGGAGCAGACTTTATGCTGACAGAAGATTTTAGGCCATGGCTCATTGAGATCAACTCCAGCCCAAGTATGGAGTCCAGTACATCAGTAACTGCCAAACTTTGTGCTGCTGTGCTCGATGACACTATTAAAGGTATAAATCATTATCAAAGCCTGCCTCTTGTTTTGTGCCATCTGTTCTAGCTACCTCTATACGTTCTCTTGATAGAAGACCTTCTTCTGTCTTGGATGATTGAATGTCTTTTCATTGACTAATTTTGTGTGTGTGTGTGTGTGTGCGTTCGCCTTATTTCTCAATTCCCCAAGGCGGGTGTGCGTTACACTTTTGGTTTTTATTTTGCACCTGTCGGCCCAGTGCATCCGACTTCAGCAAGCATTTTATGTAAGGGTCTGCTTCCTCCTGCATTTTCTAAGGGTTTGCTTCCTCGGGGTAACGGCCGGTGCTGTGATGGGGATCGAACCCAGCACCTTCTGGTTGTGAGCCGTGCCACTTAACCACTAGGCCACGCCGTCCCCCTCATTGACTTATTTGAATTTGTTTGCAGATTTTGTAGCCTGAAGCTTCTATAGAATAAGACAAGTCAGTGACCTGCAAATTCCTTTTTAGTTACCTCTTACAAATTCAGTGGCCTGTTTCAGTGCTGCTATTCTTTCTCTCCCCCCCCCCCCACCCCACCCCACCCATTGGGCAGCCGGGATACGTGTATGAAAGGTATATATGATTGGATAAAAATATCTTGACCCCAAGAATATGACTGTTTACGTTGCTAGTCTGTGATATGACAGCAGCTTTTCATAAGCAGGAACGTCGCTGTATCATATATGAACGCATTGTTCCTAAAGCGTTTTTTCAATCCCAGAAGCCTGCTCCACTCTTGGCAAACTTCTAGCCTGTGTTGGTGACTGGTAACTTGTGTAAGAGGAATTTTTGGCTGAATACCATCACCAACCAAGAACTGCTTGTCCAGAACGACCAAGAAGATAGGCACATCTTCATAACCAGTTGATGTCTAGAATTAGATCAGCCATATCCTAAGAAGAGAATTTGAAAGCATCTCCAGAATCGTCAGAATTGTATTGACCTCCCAGGGGGAAGATGAAGCAGAGGCTGATTTAAGACAAAATGACGGAGAACTGTAGAAGCTGAAAGGAAATCATGATTCAGAGCTGGAGCACCATGCGAAAGATGACTGCAGACCGGTCCAAGTGGAAAGAATTTTTTGCAGCCCATAACGACACCATCAGGCATAAAGATCACCGACCACTTTGCAAGTTACTGGCCAGGAATCTAAAAAGAAGAAGAATGTTGGGGTATGGACTGCCATGAGTTTTGAGAGCCATCTACCCTAGAGTGGTTTGACCACACTGTTAGTTTCCTTGTGCTCCATGCTCATTGTGGCAGTGGTCTGATCCTTGTCTCTGTTACACACAGATACAGAGCCTTCATGAAAACCACTCCAATCTGGGGTAAAAGCATAATGGGAACATGCATAAGCTCATCGCACTGAGATGGTAGCCTCAGCTTCATCAATTTCGCTTCTTGTCACGAATACCAAAAAATGAAAGCTTAAAATATAGTAAATCTGTCTGTGGTTTTTTTCTTTTCCTTGTTCGTCTTTTGCTATTTGATGTTTACACTGCACCAATGACTCTAACAAAAGCAGCAGTCAGCTAAAGGCTCTCAACATTGCCATACATCTGCTCAGAGTTGGATGAACCCATCTGTGTGAAAGATCTGACACTCTTCCCAATTAGTGATTCACCTTGGGTGGAGCACCACCTCATTGAGTCATTTCTTTGTCTAGTATCCTGAGATGAGTTCTGTGTAGAGGGGCTCAGTGTATACATTCTTGAATGTTAAGTGGCAAGTTGCAGTAGCTTTCCTCACATCCCGATCGTGCTGATGAAGGTGGACCTGGGTCCTCCAGGCGAATATGCTATGTTTGGCTTCATCTGCGTGCCGCTCACCACTCTACAGGGATCATGTCGATCCCTCACCTCGTTACCTAGGCTGCCATGAAAACAGCCTGTTTCCAGGGAGGGCTGCAAGGAAGCCGAGGTGAGGGTCTTGGCCAGTATATTTTGCCTGACCAGACGTTAGTCTGCCTCCCCAATACTGTTGAATAGTTTTCTATATCTGTTCTTAATTAAATCTGCCATGTTATCAAGATTTGTAGTGTAAACCCATGTCTAATTATTGTTAGCAAATTATATCCTCCTAAATCTGCCATGTGATCAAGATTTGTAGTGTAAACCCATGTCTAATTATTGTTAGCAAATTATATAATCTGCCATGTTATCAAGATTTGTAGTGTAAACCCATGTCTAATTATTGTTAGCAAATTATATCCTCCTAAATCTGCCATGTCATCAAGATTTGTAGTGTAAACCCATGTCTAATTATTGTTAGCAAATTATATAATCTGCCATGTTATCAAGATTTGTAGTGTAAACCCATGTCTAATTATTGTTAGCAAATTATATAATCTGCCATGTGATTAAGATTTGTAGTGTAAACCCATGTCTAATTATTGTTAGCAAATTATATAATCTGCCATGTGATCAAGATTTGTAGTGTAAACCCATGTCTAATTATTGTTAGCAAATTATATCCTCCTAAATCTGCCATGTGATCAAGATTTGTAGTGTAAACCCATGTCTAATTATTGTTAGCAAATTATATAATCTGCCATGTTATCAAGATTTGTAGTGTAAACCCATGTCTAATTATTGTTAGCAAATTATATCCTCCTAAATCTGCCATGTCATCAAGATTTGTAGTGTAAACCCATGTCTAATTATTGTTAGCAAATTATATAATCTGCCATGTTATCAAGATTTGTAGTGTAAACCCATGTCTAATTATTGTTAGCAAATTATATAATCTGCCATGTGATCAAGATTTGTAGTGTAAACCCATGTCTAATTATTGTTAGCAAATTATATCCTCATTTGATTTGTCTCTATTGAAATCTTTCACTACCTTTCAGTTGTTGTTGACCGCAAGTTTGACAGGAGTTGTGACATAGGGCAGTTTGAGCTGGCATACAAGCAGCCCCTGGTCACTGTCCCGCCATACATTGGTATCAGTCTCTGCGTGGAGGGTCAAGCAATCAAGAAACCAAGCTGGGCTGTTCGACCTAACCGGGAGTCAGAGCCAGGCCGTTCAAGCGAGCCAGGTGGTAATGACACCTTATTCACGCCCCGCACTGTTACCACAAAGCCAACACTTTCTGAGCGACTGTTAGAAAACGGAAGAAACATCACCAATTCTTGGGCATCCTCAATGAGTACAGCTGTAGGTGTAGATGGAATCCAAATTAAGAAGGACAGTATTAGGATTCCTGATGTTATGAACATTAAAAATTTAGCATCATCGTCCTCTCGTGTTAGCAAAGATGCCATTGCTAAGGTCAGCACTTTCCGTACTCCAGGTGACATCGACAAGATAAAAGTCAGTACAAGGACAATAAATGCAACTTTTAGCCAGACCATTGAGGCAAGCAGTGCCATATCAGATCAAAAAGGAAGCAGCAGTGTGGAGGAAGCTGCCAGACACACCAAGAAACAAGCAAGAATCACGGAGAGAAAGAATGAGAACATGAAAGGAGCCTTGACAGACTCCAGCTTTGCTGTTTCAAAGAATGGAGAGATATCCAATGATCCCTCCATTCAAAGTGGCTCTATAACACAGCCAATGCACCTAAAGATGAACCCTTCTTGTGTACATAGTTTCAACCAGAGACGCAGCTTCACCAAGTCATCAGCTGCTGCCAACTGCCCTATCCCAGCTGTCCCTGGCACAGAAAGAACTAGCCAAAACCGAGCAGTGGTAGCCAGCAATGTCAAACCCATGGACCTGCAGACCAACAAGTCTAATCCTAAAGGTAAGAACAGTGACAGACCAGTGTCCTTCTCACCTAGACATAAAAAGTTGTTGTATAACAGAAAGAGAAAAACTCCTCTCCCCAACTCCAATTCTGTCTTAACAAAGTCGTCAGTCTTGACCTTCTCCTTGCGAAAAGTTCCATACTCAAACATTGACACAGACAGCACTGAGATGGTAACGGCTCCAACAATCCCAATGATGCCAACACGGTTGAAATATTTTCACCATTTCTCTGAGAGTCAGCACAGTCTCAATCAGTTCCCTTTAGTTGGAGCAATACACAGAATGTAAGTGGCTGAGTACAAGAGGTTTTATTTCTTCTTCTTTGTTTTTCATTCTCAAGCTCCCACTACCAAGCCCTGAAAAGGGCTTTGCAAGTAGCAGGATGTAGTGTGGAGAATGGAATTGGTTGTCGTGGTTAACAACTTGACTGCAATATTATCAACTTTCAGTCTAACACATCCAACTTCAGTATAGCATTTTTGGGTACGGGGTTAACCTTCCCTCTTCAATTCTGTCTTTTTAGCCAGTCTTCCCTGATGCAGCCTGTAGTCAAGGATCATCATAAGGAGGTGGAGAAGGTGGAGTCTTGACAGCTCTGGGCTCTGGCTCTGGCTCTGGCTCTCTTTGGAACATAGGATTACAGTAGATTCACAATTACTTTTTAGTGATATCTTCCTGAGTTCCTCCAACAATACTGCAGCTGCAGTTTTACTGTTCTTTGCAGATGCTCTTTAGTATTGCCATTCTTCTCTTCCCCAGTGGGTGCCAATCCAGCACGTATTTTGTTATATTTTCAGGCATCTCTGCTTTGCTTTGTGTCTTACCCATCTCGACTTTCTTTCCCCAATCTTCAACTATTTTGGTTTTTGTCATGTTCTTTGGCACAGCCACTCTTTTCTTCCTCAGTGGGTGCCAATCCAGCGCATGTTTTATTATTTTTCCAGGCTTCTTTCCTTTGCTGTGTCCCATCCATCTCTACATTCTCTTCTGTCTCTTTCAGTGTTGGATTTTATCATGTTCTTTGCCATATAAATTATTTCTGACCATCTCATATGAAGTATGTGATGAAACCATCTATTTCTAAAGACTTGTAACTATGTGTGACGCTCTTCTAGACAAATATGAAATATTTCATATGTAAATATGAACGCTCTTAGAGACAAGAAATCACACTTGTAAATATAAACACATTGACAATATCAGTATTGCTAGTAATTTCGATAATGTTGATATATTTTCAATTTTTCTCACAGCCTTTTTCTTCTTCTTCTTCTTCTTCTTCTTCTTCTTCTTCTTTTTCTTCTTCTTCTTCTTCTTCCACTTCTTCTTCTTCCTCCTCTTCTTCTTCTGTGTTAGTCCTGAAAAGGATATTGTAATGTCTTGTCACAGTTTACATCCAGACTGTAATATCTGCACCTTTCAGCCTGACACATCCAGATCCAGTTTTAGCTTTTTTTTGGGTACGGGTTTTCCTTTCCACTGTGACCCCTATTCTCTTAGCCAGACTACACTAGTGCAGCCTGTTTCCAGGGCCTCTGCTTTGGAGTAATATAGGGTCTTGGTAGGTTCTGGTTCACTGACCCCAGTGCAACCAACTTGCTATGAGTCGTTGGCTGCTTTCAGCTTTCAGCAATTTCTGTAGCTGGGTCGACCACACGAGCTGGTTTGTGATCAGAAACACAATCCTGCACCAACGGGGAACTGAACCCTGATCGCTTTGCTGGGAAGCCAGTGCACTAACCACTGTGCTACCATGGCCTTTCTCTTTAGTAAGAGCAAACCAGATAATGTAGGTGGTTGTGTTGAAGAAATACGTTGACTTGATAACTGATAACTTGTTTTCTTCTCATGCCTTGGAAAGTGTGACAACGTTGCTTCTTTTATTCCAATACCATATACATGGTAATGTTTCTAGAGCTATCTTTTAAACCTGTAAAGCTACTCTACAGTCAGCAAACTTTTGATCTATAGGAATTGTGGGGTGTGCAACACTAGGAGTTAGAGAGTCTTCTACTCTGCACTGTTAGCCAGCTCCTATGGCACAGTCTCAGAGTGGCAGTGGCCCTATTCTCACCCTGTCACACAGAAAAATCTTCTACTCTAATGTGGTTTGACAGCACTGTTAGTTGTCCCTTATAAAATACTCTCAGTATATCAGTGGGGCTGTTCTTGTCTCTAGCACACAAATAGTTTTCAAACATATAGATTTTTCTTCTTCTTCTTCATCGTACGCAGTCAGACATCAACCTTTATTTTTTCGAAAAAAAGCAGAGGTCATCCTGAGGCTGTCGACACTGCCATAGAGCTTGTCTAGTGTTGCCACTGGTGATGGCCACATCTGCTCTCTCTGATCCTCATATGTCGGGCAGTTTTGCAGCAAATGCTCAGCGGTCATTATCCCGGTACCACACGGGCATTCGTCAGTGCCACCTATCTTCAATTTGTTGAATAGGTGGTACCTCAGTCTATTGTGGCCAGTTCGAAATCTGAAGACCACGACCTGCTCTCTTCTGTTCAACTGGTAATAGGCATTGTTTTTTGTGTAGCCAGTATGTTCGGTTTCCCATTTGGTCATGTATCTAGCTCTAATAAGCCGTTTTGACTCTTCGTATGTCATACTAGTATCTAGTTGTGGTAGTCTTGCATCTTCTTTTGCCAGTCTGTCTGCCTCTTCGTTACCTTGGATGTTGCAGTGGGATGGAACCCACTGTACCACTACCCTTTTTGGTGCGGACTGCTGGCATAGTTGACAGAGTACTGCTCTTAAATCATTAAGTTCAGTATTTTTCTGGCTTTTTAGTGCTGTGACTACGGCCAAGGCATCTGTAAGCAGAAGTATATGGGTTTCATTCCTTTTACCTGTCACAATTTCTTCCACTGCCGCCCTCAGTGCCTCTGCCTCCGCTCTGAAATTGCTTGTGTATTTTCCAGTAGCGAATGACAGTGTTATTTTTCTGCCATTTAGTAGGTTTAGAAATGCTCCTACCCCTCCGTTCTGTGTTGTGTTTGTTACAGAACCGTCGGTGTATGCATGGGTCCAGTCCATGCGTGGGTAGTTTTTCGTTATGTAGCTCAGGGTAATATCTCTTCTTTCTTTTTCAGTCTGGCAGTTTTTGTTTCCAATACCTGGTAAAACATATAGATTTAATTCAGTACTGTTTGTTTTCCGTTATGGCATGCCCTCAGTATATTTCTGCCACACATAGAGAATCTTCTATCTTAGAGCTGTTAGACCTCACCATTAATTCACCTCTTACGACATGCCCTCAGTATATCACTGGTCCTATTCTCATCTCTGCACCACACATAATCTTCTGCCATAGAGGAAATAAACATCACCATTAATTCATCTCTTACGACATGCCCTCATCTTTGCAGTGTTCCTAATTTTGCCTCTATCACACACAAAGCCCTCCCTCTAGGCAAACACTTGAGCAGGTTACTGGCATGACTTCTAATCCAATTTATGTCTGGCATCAAGTTCATCAGATGATGCCTACATTTAGGTATTTTCATTGATTTATTTTATAAGACAGTAATTCATTATAGGCGTCTCAGTCTTTGCAGACCATGCAATTTGGCAACCTTGGAGTAGCCCCTCAGGCCACAAGCCTGGGTGCTGAATATGGAGACCCTGGGCTGCCCAAACTGCAGGATCCCCCTCTTGGCCTTGCTGGTGTAATCCAAAGAAATGCAAAGCATGACAATTTGGCACCAGCTCAGCTGCAGGAGCTGCCGTAATGAGCACAATTTTGAAACCATCCGTCTTAAGTGCTACCACTCCGGATTTTCTGTCTGGGTTTACTCCCATAGCCCTACCCTCTCCCAAGGTTTCCACAAGGCAGTGGAGTCGTTGCTCGCAGATGCTAGTTACTCGAGACATCCGATGATACTCTCATCGTCCCAAGACTAGCCAGCACTCTCTGGGATGTGGGTTTAAAATCAGAGTTACTCCTCTTTCCTAGGCGAACTGCCAGAACAGGCTAACGAGCTTCATCTACTCAGGTTTAGAGTCAGAGTTTACCTTCTCTTTGATTGGCTGCCAACAACAATACAAACATGTTTACAAACTGTATGCTTCATGTGGTATTAGACAGTGAAAAGAACTTCAGTCAAAAATGTTATTCTTGTACCTGAAATTTGGTATTCGTAGACTGAACCCAATCTGTCCACCCAGTTATACCGCCGGGTACTCGGTCACGCCCCACAGCAGGCTCTGTAAGAAACAGGGGGCCCCTCATGAAGGTGCTGCTGGGCACACAATAATGTAGGAGAGGCCATTGGCAGGGAAACTCCTGAAAGACATTAATAGTCCTAGAAATATTGTTCTATTGGGGATTCCGTGGCGAAGTGGTTCAGCCGTCGGCCTTGTGATTAGGTGGTGTGAGTTCGACTCTGGACTTCGCCATCTTTTTCACGGGTGCTTGATGCGGAGTCCCCTGCATCTCGTAGTGGCCCCCTAGTCGTCCTGTCCTTGACTTGCCACTGGGAGGGGGGGGGGGGGGGGGGCGCGGCACTAGACGAAATAGTGAGGATAAAAAGTAGCGCAGTTAATCCTTGCTAAAAATAGCGCTAGCAAAATGAATTATGCCATCATCGTCTACGATGGACGGCAGCCTTTGCCTTCGCCTTTGATTGTTCTATTCACTATTTTCTTATTTCCTAGGTTGTCTCTTTATGACCCTGATGCTATGCTATAGGACCTGATGTATGTGTTTTTATACAAAATAATCACATTTTCTGGTTGTATAATTGCATGTTAACTTTCCCAGAAACGCTGCACATTTCTCAATTGTATTGCTGTGTTGTGTAAATGTATGTCCATATGGCATTGATTGCAATGTAATTTTTGTTTGAATATGTTGGCTTTCATGGATTTTTCTTCATTGTTTTTGCATGTATACTGAAAATCTGCTCTGAGTGTTATATATGTGTAAGATTGTTCCTGTTTTATTGTGCCTAAAATGTTTAATATACATTTCAATGAAATGGTTTTATTATTAGTGAAGAAGTTGAAGATGTTTTTACTGAGTTAAATCAACTCCACAAAGTGAAAGATTATATAAAGACAGTGTAATAGAGCATAATGTTAAAAGCAGACACTACTGTTTGGTAATAGAATATTACAGATTTCATTGTACAATGTTTGAGCTTGTGGAGTAAGTTGGCCAAATGCTTTCTTTGCTGTCTTGGTTTCCCCAAAGCAGGTATCTATTTACAGCTGGGTAGTCTGGAGCATGTCATGAGATATCATTACTCTAACTATTCAGCCACTGATCATGATCATATCTTTATGTTCGCTCTAATTGGAGCATGGGGCTCCCACTACATCTGACCCCCTTGCGGCATGCATGCATCAAAGCATTAATGTGCTCTTGTAGAGATGTCTTAGCACTTTGTGAGGCTGCCAGCACCATACACAACACTACTTGGTCATTGTTCATGATATATATATAGATGGGAGGGGGGGAGGGGGGGGGGCGTGCAGTGGCCTCGACTTTCTTCCCTAGTAAAGAACAGAGATCCACAAGGGATGCTCTACCACTGAGATGCTAACAGATATATGAACTAGCAGCTCTCACATGAAAATACAACATGTTTACAAACTGAATGTTTCATGTGGTGTTAGACAGTGAAAAGAACTTCAGCCAATAATGTTATTCTTGTACCTGAAATTTGGTATTTGTAGACTGTCTGCCATCTTGCCTGTTATTGAATTTATCATGATATTTTGAAGACTATGATTTATGAAATTGTAGTCTTGCTTGCAGCAGTCTAAGCTAAAGTAGCGTGCCTGATGTTTATCAAATATGGCTGACTTCATTGTTTTCCTTTAAGTTGGTTCAACTGTTATGTATCATTGAGGGTTTAAGATATTATTTGATCTCATTAGCTAGTTATATTCTGCGTTTGCTTCTTGTGTAATTTAATTTATAATAGTCGTTATATTCTTCTATTTTTTCTTATGAAATTATATTTATATCGACAACACTATTCATTTACTTTTTGAGAAGGTGAGAAAAAGAAGAGGTGTAGAAGATGCAGTGTATACTTGCCCAAGATCTTGGCAACTAACCATTCATTACAAAAGTCCCCATATTTGGTGCCTGCTAAACTGCCTGCTATTCAACTGACCCTCATCCAGCCGTATTGCAGCCCCCTTAAGTGGGCTGTTCCTCTGTAGCCAACTTTATGGGGTAATCCAGCTCTACCAAGATGGGGGTAACAAACCATACTTTAGTATTCTTCTTACTTTTCAATTTGTATGTGTTGTTTAGATGGTGGTCATCCTGTGGTTGATCAATTCTGCGTAACATTCCAGCCATTTTGTTGGTTCTGTGTTGTGTGAGCTTGAATAGTAGTCAGAGCATGGTTCACGAGTGATAATAGAACAATTGTTGTAAAAACAACACTTAGTTGCTTCTTTTCTTCCATAGGATGTAGATGTCTCTTTTCTTTTTATGAGCTTTTATTTAACTTAACTTAACGTCTTTATACTGGTTTAGAAGACCCTGCAGAGTCTGTATACAACCAGTTACATTTACATCACCTTGCTCTAAAAGCTATGCGCATCCAGTTTATTCTTAAATGCATTAACTGTCCCTGCCTCCACTACCTCCCCTGGCAATGCATTCCAAGCAGACACCACTCTCTGACTAAAAAAATATTTCCTAATATCTAACCTGGACCTCTCTTTAGTCAGCTTGTAGCTATGCCCTCGTGTTATTGTAGGTGGCTGTGTTTAAAAAAACTTGTTATAGTCTAATTTATCGATTCCTCTGATCATCTTATAAACCTGTATTAAGTCACCACGAATTCTTCTCTCTTCGAGACACTGTAGGCCTGTTTTTCTGAGTCGTTCCTCATAACTGTAATTCTGGAATCCCACTATCATCTTTGTCGCTCTTTTTTGTATTCTTTCTAGCATGTTTATGTCCCCTCTATGATAAGGACTCCACACCTGTACACAGTACTCCAATCTAGGTCTAACTAAAGCTTTATACAGTTTGACGATCACTTCCTTGTTCCTATGTTTAATATTTCTTTTTATCATACCTAACATTGCATTTGCCTTTTTCACTGCTACCTTAACTTGCTCACTCACCTTTCCTGTTTGATCTATTATAACCCCTAGGTCCCTTTCCTTATCTATCTTTCTAATATTGTTTTCTCCCATTCTGTAATTATGTTCCATATTGGATCTACCCATGTGGATGACTGTACATTTATCTACATTAAACTCCATTTGCCAGCTTACAGACCATTCTCGAATTTTATCTAAATCCGACATCAATATATCCACTTCCGCTTTAGATGAGACACTACTGCATAGTTTTGTGTCATCAGCAAATTTTGCAATCATGGATCTCATATCAATGTCCAAATCATTTTTATATATCAAGAACAAAATTGGTCCCAAAACCGAGCCCTGTGGCACACCACTTTTCACTTCACTCCACTCAGAGTACTCCTTATTTATGCCCACCCTCTGCCTTCTTCCCACTTGACATGACCATTGTCTGTTTGCATGGACTTCTATTTTTCCTATTTTAGTCAACTTCCATGTAACCTAGAGAGCTGACATTGTGTATACAGCTTCTACAAGTGTGACCTGTTTACAAAATTTTAATGGATCCTGGAATGCACAAAAAAAAAAAAAAAAAATGCCAATACACCAAATTCATCAAAGAAAAACTACAATTTTTACAAATTACACTCATGCAGCTCCAAAAATGGAAACAAACATGTTTTAGTATAAATAAAAGCTTGTAACGAAGATCATCGTTTAAAAAAAAAATATTTACTTGTTCTTATAGTTTCTACAGGACAGGGTAGCCAGTTCCATGCCAAACTCTCCTTAGTGGTCTCTTAGGACAGCGTTTCCCAATTGCAAGTCCATGGACCATTACCGCAGACATTTCCTGCCAGTCTGTGGAAAAAATAAATTACTAATGAACCAAATATCTATTTACTGAACCAAATATCTATTTACTGAACCAAATATCTATTTACTGAACCAAATATCTATTTACTGAACCAAATATCTATTTACTGCTCACATTATGGTTATTGTTGTTGTTTGCTAATGCCCACAATGAGTTAGTTACTCTTTTGTTCGCCCTGAAAAGGATGTTAAGTGGTGGGTTGTAGTAGCTTTCCTCACATCCTGAGTGAGCTGATGAAGGTGGACCAGGGTCCTCCAGGCGGTTGTGCTATGCTTGGCTTCATCTGTGCATTGCTCACTACTACGGGGATCACGTCAAACTTCACCTTGTTAGCCAGACTATTGTCCTTGACAACAGCCTGTTTCCAGGATGACCAATGAGGTCAGGTGAGGGTCTTGGCTAGTATATTTCTCCTGACCCTGGCTAACATTGTCTGATCAGTATGTTTTGTCTGACCAGACGTTAGCCTCATCGACCCCATGGTTATTGTAAATAGCTATTTAATTTTCATTTTATTATATTAGATTTGACAACAAATATACAAAATAATATATAAATAATGGAATTTTTTCTGTCTGAGATGTAAGCGAAAATATTTTTACTATTCTTATTTTCACCAGTCCGAAAGCATTTTTCCATATTTTCACTGGTCTGCTGGTGTACAAAGGTTGGAGAACACTGACTTAGAACATTCCTGGCAAGTCACAGTCAGACTATTATTTGCATCTCTTTCATGTGGAGGTGACACACAGGAATGTTGTATTAAAATATAATCTAAAAAACTATCAAAAACTTTCATTACCCTGCTTATTCTCATTGCTGAGGTCAGCCAGGGTCGATTGAGGAATCCTGTACGGTACAGACTAAGTTATTGTTGTACCTCCGAAAGAAAAACCTATGCCTTACCGAGGATTTGAATGCATATCCTTGTGTTCAAAAACCGACATCCAAACTGTTTTGCCAGTTGCTCCTCAGTAAAATAAAAATATATGGAAAAAATGGAAACTTTCTCTTAGAACCAACATAATTGCACCAGTACGCCTCCATATGTGCTTAGTCCCTTTCATTGCTAAAAGTGTAGACGACAGAGTACAAACTCCATACTCCTGCAGCGGCTCCTAATCTTTCCCCAAATTTTGTCAAACGCCCATTTGGTAGAAGTCATACCATGAAAAAACCCACAACATGCCCAGTCTGATCATGACATGATTTCAACCTGGTATGTTGGGATTGTTAGCAAAGCTCACAACTCCTAGGCCAAACACTTTCCTTAATCAAATATAATAATAATTAATCAATCGTTTATTCTTCTGATCATCAATTATACACATCGTGAATAGATGGACAGATGACCAATTCATTGAGCATTGAAGTATTCAGATACTTGCTGTTTACTAGCTACCTTGTCTTGTCTAATTGTATCTTGCCTTGTCTTGCCCACTTGTGCAGTAAGGCATTATGGGGAGCTATAGTTTTCTGTCCAGTGCCAGACAAGTCGCTGAAATAGTCATCATCCCATGACGATTTAGAATATGCGCAAAATTTCCTTTCCATCTATTGCTCAGTCTGCCACGGTTTTGAAAACCTGATCACTGTTAAATACACACAGGGTTAGTGTACAGATTGCATTCTCATTAGATGGCTGAACCACTTGATTCTCTCCTCATCAATATATTCATCTATCTTGTCATTAAATTCAAAATTATTCCTCTCTGCTTCTGTTTTTAATAATCTTTCATTTGTCATTGTGTTTTCTACTCTTCTTTATAATTTTCAACTCTGCTTATCATATTTTTACTTCTGGTAATGGGGACTTAAAACTTGTAGTATTGTTTCCCACAAATATTTCCTTATTGTATTTCTTTGCTTTTCATTGCATGATAGCAGGCACAAACTGATTTTAAAGGTGTGAGTTTTGAGGCACAATTTTTGCATGCTCACTTTTTATTATTATGCAATGTGCTTCATAATCAGTGTCCAGATATTTTTGGTGTTTAAATGACAGTCTCAACATGCACAAAATAATTGGAATTTTATTAAAAACAGTTAATATACAGTTCTAGAACTAGGTTGTTGAGAAGGACCAGACACATAAGGATGAAGAAGAATAAGAATCTAATGTGTGCTGTTATAAAGTCATAAGTCTTTACCCAGGTCATGAAAGAACAACAGTAGAAAGTTTATTTTTTCACTTTCAAATTTTCTATTATTTGCACTGGACCTATTCATTTGGATTAATTTTTTTTAAATGCGTTTACCCCCTATTGTGCACAGTGCAACATACCCTATTGAACAAATCTATTGTTGCTTCAACAAAATGGATAAGTCAGAGACCAGAACAGGCTGGTGATTAAATTCTTGATGTTACAAGAAAAACAACTACATAAATACACAGGGAGATGGAACAAGTATTTCATGATTCCTGCCCTTCGTATGAGTCAGTAAAACACTGGTGTAGACAGTTAAAGTGTGGCCACTCAATTGTTGCTGATCTGTCAAGATCTGGAATACCTGCTTCGGTGTAATAATGGAAATACAGCAAGAGTAAAGACAAGCATTGCCAGGATAGAAAAATGGCAATTACAGGGATAGCTAGAGCAGTCAAACTTTCACAAACTGAACATGAGAAAAGTTTGTGACTGCTGGGTTTTGCATCTACTGACACGTGAACAGAAACAAATGAGAGTGACTTGCTGCTTAAGAAACATCCTAAACCATATTATTATTAGATGAGACTTGGGTTCACCATTATGATCATAAATTAAAAATTCCCAGCATACAATGGAAAACCCCGCACTCCCCAACACTTATCAAACCAAGAGCACATCAATCTGCAGGAAAAGTTATGCTACCCATTTTTTTGGGACATCAAAGATGCGCTTTAGAAAAATTGCCTTCCACGATTAATGGACAGTACTATACAGATCTCCTCACTAAACTAAGAAAGGCTGAGACCAGAAAACGAGGTATAACACACCCATTCATAATCTTCCTTCACTTCAAGACAATGCTTGCATATAACTTTTCTTGTGCATAAAGCAGCCTATGATTTGAATATTCAAATTCTTCCACACCCACCTTATTTTTCGGATTTGTCTCTATCAGACTTTTTCTTTTTCCAAATCTTAAAAAACAAATCCAAGGAAATCATTTTGACATTGATGAAGAATTCAAACTGGCATGTAATAACTGGTTTAATTAAAAAAAAAGATGTTCTTCTTCTTCTTCTTCTGCGTTCATTCTTAATCTCCCACTACCAAGCCCTGAACAGGGCTTTGCAAGTAGCAGGATGTAGTCCGGAGAACGGATTTGCGTTGTGTCGCTAAGTTTACAGTTTGACTGCGATATTTGCACCTTTTGGTCCGACACATCCGACTTCAGCAGAAAGGATGTTCTATTCTCAAGGTCTTTTCAAGACCACATAGAGATGACAACAGTGTGTCAATTCATGTGCTGGTTATATTGAAAAGAAATAAATGCTGTGCAAAGTGTTAGCACTCTATAATATTCCGTCTGAGCAAAGACATATGATTAGCCCCTTGCAGCATATTTAATTCCTTCTCATGCATCTTTTACCCAGCAAACTCTCGCCTTCTGTGGCTGATCTTGTTATGTTTACAGAAATATTGATCTACTCTTTTTCACTCCAAGTGAAGCATAGCGCCACCACTACAGCTGACTCATTTACAGTATCTGAGCACTTACTGTGATGGTTTTGTGGCAATAGTTATACATGACGAGGTTGATAGCCCTTTGCACCACACTCTGTAGTTGCCTTTTGCTATATGGTTGGATGGTTACAGAGGTTCTATTCTTTTCAACCCAAGTACCACTCAGATGTCCATAAATATTGCTAGCTCAATAAACAGACAAATATTCATTGAGTCAAACCATCTTATTGTTATTTCTTAGGTGACTAGAGAAGTCCCACCCTCACAACTTAGTTATAAATTGTTTCTTTAGGTTGCTGGTTCTTTGCAAGATCAATTGTATGAAAAGTATAGGATATATTATTATGATGACCTGTTGCTCTTAAATTGTTAGTTCATTTACACTCTTGGTTAGTAGCTCATTTACCATCATTTGCGGAAGTGCAGTTGTTAGTGCACCGACAGCCCTGCCAGTTGATGAGTGATATTTTTTTTATCGCAGACGGTTAACTCAGCCTAAAAATGGGGGTGCCAGAGCAATTCTGGAAAAGAAAAAGCGGCTGGTGTGATACTGACCACATCACCCCCAGTTGGTCAAAGAAAAATACGTATTAACACCATTTTCCCTCCAATATGTCACATTGGAATGTAAACGGGACCCTTAATCTTTTTTCCTAGATTTCAATACCCCCCTTGAGTGGATACCAAGGTCCCTTACTGGGACAAAAGAATAGAAACACTGCACCTCTATGGTGGGTAAATAGGTAGTCCGCTTAGGAGACAAGTGTCCTTTGTGCCAGCTGCCGTGATGATGTCATTCCTATTTGACCCAGTCAAGCATTACGAGAATGCCCGCAGAGGCGGGACCATGATGGAGAGGGTTGTTTTTCATGACCTGCTTTAGGTGCTGGTGTATGGCGATGTCCTTGGGCAAGACAGCCACGTGTCCATATAGAAATAGAGGGTGACAGTTTATCATGTGGATGGTGTTTTCTAGGCCTGCCTATCAGGTAACTTTATCGTTTGTGACCCCATCATACTAGTGGATTACAAACGTGCGACTGTGCAGAATAGTCCAGGTTTTGGATCCGTACAGCAGGATGGGGCTACACAGGTTTTGTAAATCCGTGTCTTGGTTTCCAGTGTAAGTCTCCACTATGTCCAAATGCTCGATGCAGGACGTTCATAGAGACGCAGCCAGTTTGACTCCATGAACGATGTCCAGATGCACCTCTGAGCATGTCGTAAAATACGACGAAAGATTTGTGTGCATGGGGCTAGCAATCGTACTGGGAAGAACAACTTACTACAGAAACCACAACTGCAAAAGTACGCAGACTTCTATGGCATACACTTCCTAAAGAAGGCAAGCTGTATTGATACATACTGTGGCTGGAATGAAAAAAATAACAAGACCAGATTTCTAAGTGTACACAGCTTTATTTTCCTATCACTGTGCTTCCAGTAATTTGTTCTTGCTTTCATAAGTTTTTGAAGTTTATTTTAAAATACAAACATTTTAAAATAATATTTTCCTTTTCGCTTCTTGCAAACTACAGAGCCACATTACTTACAGGAAGTATGTGCCAAGGCACTTTGTGTAGTAATTTTGCAGTAGTGGTTTCTGTAGTAATTTAAAACAAATAAGGTCAATAGCCAGCACCATGCACCCTTCTCATTTGCCTTTTGCTACATGAATTGGGGGGGGGGGGGGGATTCGAGGTCCTATTCCTCCCTCTCTAATAAGGAGGAGCTCCAGTGGAAGAAACAATTATCTTCACAAAAGTGCCCAAGTATTTCACATTGTGAAATCCTTAGAAAGAGAGGGTAGTATCCTTGATAAAAAGATAAATTAATTAAATGCAAGAATATAATTGTGATCCATGAGAAGAAAACTGCACCTAACATAGTCTACTAAGACATTAATTGAGTATATGTGATAAAAATCTGTATTAAAAGAACACTAATGTGAATACTTGGAATCCAGGTATTCAAACAGACAGGTTAGGCCTGCTGCCAGGTAATTAACCTATCTGTAGTATGCTGTTTTTGCAATTTTACTTCCTGTGGCCTACTAGGCCTGTGGGAAGGTAAGTAAGTGGCGTATTGGCTAGGAATGTAATTATATTTCTAAATTTTTCCTGGACAGCAGCTAAAAGTCTGTTTTTTTTAAAATTTTCAACTGCCGAAGGTCCCATTACGTTATGGCGTGTATGCTGGACCTTTAAATTTGTTGTCAATCTCTGATATGGCTAGTCACTGGTCTCCTTTGTTACTACAGGGTGCTAGAAACTTGAGGTGTTTGTTGAAACCCCCAACGTTTCACGTTTTCTTTGTTCGTTTCTTGAGAGGCACGTTTCTCATCTTTCAGCTATAGTGACCTTGAAAGAACACCACTAACAAGAAATAAAATAAGAACAGATAAAATTAATTGAACAAACTAGGAAAGGACAGGTACCAGTCGAACAGGACGTAGAGAGGAAGCGTTGATGTTCAATAGATCATAAATTAAGGAAACCGAGTGATAACGTTCGAAGGCAGTCTCTGTTCTGGAACTCCAAATTCAAGAGAAGTAGAGGCAGACCTACTCATTCATGGTGGAGAGACCATGAGACAAATCTTAAACAGACAGAAGATGTGGTTTCAAAATACAACCACCTACAAGATTAACTAAAGAAAGGTCCAGATTAGATATCAGAAAATATTTTTTTAGTCAGAGAGTGGTGTATGCTTGAAATGCATTGCCATAGGAAGTAGCGGAGGCAGGGACAATTAATGTATTTAAGAATAGATTGGATACACATAGCTTTTAGAGCAAGGTAATGTAAATGAAAATGGTTATATACACACTCTGCAGAGACTTCTATACCAGTATAAAGACCTTAAGTTGATAGTCCTTTACAGAAAACCTTTGCTACAAAGAAGAACAACAAACTGATAATGGAATTCCAGAATTATAGTTATGAGGAAAAAGAAAAACTAGCCCACAGTATCTAGAAACGAGAATAAATTGAGGTGATTTAATACAAGTTTATAACATAATCAAAGGAAAGGATACATTAGGCTATAACAAGTTTTAAAAGTACAGGTGGCTACAAGAACAAGAGACTACAAATTTATTAAAGGAAAGTTCAGATTAGATATGAGGAAATATTTTTTTAGTTTGAGAATTGTGAATGCTTGGGATGCATTGCCACAGGAAATAATTGGGGCAGAGTCAGTAAATGCATTGAAAATAGATTGGATGCACATAGCTATCTTAAGATCATGTTGAATAGAAGAAATTGGTTGTATGCATACTCTGCAGAGCCAGTATAAAAAAAAAGTTGAGCATTTGTTGAAGACATATGATCTACAGGGAGTGGTAAAGGTTTTGATTGACTAATTGACTAGGAAAAGAGGTCATGGTAAACCTTGTGACAACAATTTCTTCATCCAAAGAAATAATGGAGGGTAGAGGGGAATGATGATTAGGGATAGCATAACAGATGGCTGGTAAAGTGAAGAACATTTAAAGTGCAGATGATATTAAGAGAATTGATCATCAACATCACTTGCCATGAAATATGATAATTATCTTAAAAAGCTTGTCATAAAGTCAGTTTAGAAAGGTTGTGAATGGGAATAGCAGTATCACAACATAAAAGTGTTTGCTTCAGAAGCTGCAACTGTAGGAGCAGATGATGTACTGTACCAATGGCCCCCATGCTCCATAAGGATGACAAAGAGAGCAAATCCTGGATAGTTCGACATCATATCATGAAAGTTGGTCAGTGGCACTCGGGCCGGGAAGTTGTGGAGATACATGACCATCAACCCAGTTGACATGGCGCATGATGATGACGACAAAGTCCAGACTTTAAAACTATGGAAAAAACTGTTAAGCAAATCATTTGTCAATTTTGAAGAGCCGTTTGGTCAACAACAAATAATGAAGTCTATGTAATACTTTTGTAGATTGGAATTTATTTTTTAAATTCCTGAAAAACAAGAGTTGACATTTGATGCTGATGTCTTCTGTATTCTTTGCTCTGTGTATACTGCAGCGTTGCTTGATTCACCAAAAAAATGATTTTAAATGTTTTGGTTTGTTTACATAAAATACTGGAATGTGATTGACATATAAAAATAATAGTACAACAGATAACTGTTGTTGTTTTGGTGGAAACTTATGAAAATCTAAGAAAGTTAAGTTTAACACAAAAAATATAAATCTTCAATACCAATGTGAAGTTGGCTCTATTTATATAAAACATGGCAACAATTAAAAAAACAACAAGCAAAAAAGATACAAGACTTTCATAAATTAGAGCTTGCACAGAATAGATGGATTGAATAGTATGTACAATCACTAATATTGAACTGTTGAAACAACAATTTAACGGAACACAAGGAGAAGACCCTGGTGCTCGATAAGACACACGTTAAGGAAACCGTATAGCACTGTAAGGGAGTCTTTCTTTTGGAATACCACAGTTAAGAGAAATATAGGTACACCATAACACACATGGAGATGAAAGCTGAAGACAGACTTAAAAAAGATACAGAAAACATGGAGGAAGCTGAAACAAATGGCTCTGCCTGATAGCCTGTGATGAAAGATTTTGATTGATTCATTGATACAGGAATATCTGAATACATTGTTCTTATAATCTATTTCCCTCTTATTACTAAATATAAATATATAAATCAGTACCAAATAACTGTATTAGTTTTGAGTAGTATTTTTTGGTTGGGCCTGAGGTTATTTATAAAATCCTATATTCCTGCAGCAAGAGTTGGGCTGCTTTTAGTTGTCGTGCTTTTGCAATACACCGTTACGTTATACACAGATACTAATATATCTATCATTTGTTTTGATTGTTAACTGAAAATGTTTTTTAGTAGACTTTGAACGTATTACTTTAGGATTTTTTGCTAACATTTACTCAAGTCACAGAAGTTATTCTGATAATTAGTCACAGGTGTAATGTAACATTCGCTTGTGTACTTAATATAAGTAAATATGAGTGTGTTTATACAAGATTTGAGGTAGAAAAAAGAGAGTCAGAGCGCTTGCTTCATACACAAAGATATTGGGATCACTCCGCTGTAGTGATATACTATAGTCTACCCAGCAGCAAATAGATACCTGACTACTAACAGTTAGGGAAAGCACAACATCAACAAAGGGTACTGGTCAACCCGTCTCACAAAAAGCTTAGTCTTCATACAGTGAAATCTCTAACACTTCATACTTACTTACTTACTTAGTCGCTCCTCTTCTACCGTGAGGTGTAGAGGTTTGCCAAAGAGAATGCCACACTGCTCTATCCGCCGTCTTTTTCCTGGCCTTTTTCCAATCCAGCCCTCTATCACTTAGGGACTGTCGTATGTTGTCTTCCCAACGTACTTTGGGACGTCCTCAGGGTCTGCGTCCTTGACTTTTGATCTCCCATGACTGCTTTGGTATCCGATCTTCTTCCATTCTACAGACATGGCCAAACCACTGTAGTTGGGACTGCTCCACTCGTGTCTGCAGGGGTTGAACTTCAAGACTGCTACGTATTGTCTGGTTATGGATCTTCTCCCTTTTCGTCACCTGAACCGCCTTTCTTAGGTACCTCATTTCTGAAGTTTGTAATTGCCTTTCTTGGGCTGTAGTCATTGCCCATGACTCACATCCATATGTCAGGACAGGCACATAGGTCGAGCAGTATACATCCATCTTTGTTTTCCTGCTTATTTCTCTTCTGCTGAGGAAACTTCTGTTTATTGCATGGAACAGTCTACCTGCAGTTAACTCCTCTTTGTTTTCTTCCATTCTGTCTATTACCACTCCTAGGTATTTAAAGTTGCTCTAACACTTCATCCCTGATAATATATCTACTATGGAACTGATTACTTTTACCTTTCTGGACAGATACAAAAATGGCCTGTGCCCCTATGACCACAATGGAGATCTTATTGTGGGAACGTAGCTTGTTTTTGTATTTATGCCCTTGCATAAACTAACTCATTCTTATTTTTGTCATTACTGACAATTAGATTTCAGTTTTTCTATAGTCACTTCTAGCTTTTAGACTATTTTATATCTAGTTTGTACCTACTTCTCATTGTAACTGTTCACCCTACATTACAATGCATTCAGAAATTAGAACGAATTGGATTAAGTAAACTGCGCATACGGCAACAGTATTATGTTTTCAGAAAGATCCATCTTTGCACTGACAAGTATCATTCTTCAGATGGTAGTGCAAACCACCTCAGGATTGTGTCAAAGTCTACTGCAGTTTATTTTAAGCTTTTTATACACATTTGAGCTAACCTAGTTTAAAGCTATCTGCGGCGTGTACTAATTGAGCTGTTATTCCCCTTGTGTCACAGGTAACACCACTACTTCGGTGGGCAGCTGGAATCGAGCATGCCAGTGGTGTGGGAGGGGAGGCAACTTGCATCTGGATTCGGCTGACCCCAACTGCCGTTGCCAGAAAGATTCTATTCTAATTAGCATGCAGTTGGGCCAGGCAAATTCTAGGGCTCAAGATTTAGTCATAATTAACAACCAGCAGGTTCACATTGCCAAGACATGGCCAGGGCAGAGCAAGAACCAGGGAGGACGGAAACCACCCACTGGCACAGTTTCCATTTCCGGATGTCTTGTAGATGGTGATGAAAGCACAGATTCAAAGACAAGCACGCCAGTATCATACAGAGTTCAAAACTCAAGACCATCTTCAGCCCTCAGTGTTAGTTTGGACTGTTTTAACACAAATGTGAATGGTTTTAAAACACGGCCTTACAATATGAAAAAATCCACTAGCGTGCCATCTCATCCTCCAGACAGTACCTTTAATAACCTACAATATCCAAGTCAGCTTCAACTCGATAAGCACATTGACCAAGCTGACCTTAAGCAGCAGTATCGAAGTGATAGTTTCAGCGGTAGCATGCAGGCATTAACATCCAGCCATCACTACAAGAGCTACAACTCCAAGCATGTTCACAACAGCCTGCCGTGTCATCAACACCTGCATGTCAACCGAGGATTACTGGGCAGCATGCTTACTACACGTGTCAGGAATTTTCTAGCAAAGAAAGGTTCCTCCACCAACTCCATCATTAAGATGTGGCCCAGCATGGCTTATATTGATTCAAACAGATGCCGGAGCCCACTTTCAGTAATCGCACATAGGCATTTGCATCTAAAGCAGCAGAAGTGATGAGAGAGAAAGTACATTGTAACATTATTCAACACTTTATGATTTATTCAACTATTTATTCAATGTTATGTCAACAGATGTTGAGATCCTAAAAGCAAATCTTGGAATTTAAATTAACCTCTCTTAAATCCTTTCAAAGTGACTATATCGTTTTATATTTGAGGAAATGTGCGGCTGAAATTGAAAGGATTTATTTACTGTTAACAACAAAAATAGTTTTTACAAATGAACAAAACACAAATAAACTGTTTCCTTGGTGATAGCAGGGGGACAGAAATCTAGTTTTCATGATATCAGATGATATTGGCTTTAATAAAATTTGTGTATGACATAAAAAACACATCATCATTGGGTGAGTATAGGAAATAATAGAACAACCTTTAAGTCAGATATAAAACTAGGTTGGACAGAAACAAAAATGAGAACTCTAAACTTCAGAAGTGTTTCAATGTTTTGTCTCAAGAGCTCTTCTGTTATAGAAGCACGACAATAATCCATTTAGTTGTATATGGAACTACATTTATAAACAGATTCATACATCCTTAGAAGTCTGCACACACATATCTAAAATCTTGGATTGATACAGTTGTTAGTGTGAGTGAAGTCACTCCCCATTAAAGCTTGTCATATAAGATTTCACTGCTGTCACATTTTACTTAATTTTGGCTTTCTTACAAATTTTAAAGCTTTTTTAACCATCTTTCATTTGGCCACATTTGACTTAGTTTGCATTTTGTTGGATTTTTAAAATGTGATATTTTAGCCTTTTTTTTGTTTGGCTCAGTATCTGGTAGTTTCTTAATTGTACAATTTAAAGTTTGGTGCCGCACTGCTGTGAATTGTTTAATTTTGCGTTTGATTATGGTTATAATTTTATTTATGTGAAGATAGTTCTTAGTTCTTAGTCGACCTGTACTTCTACAGGGGTAGATACTCCTGTGCATGTTCCAACTCTGGTATGAGCTGGATGTAGCCGGCAGAAAGATTTCCTGTTTAGCGGACTAGGCTCAAGCAGCTTAATGCACTGCTACATTGGGACAATCGCTTACAAAGGGTGGTTAACCGATATGTGAGTTCATTTTAATAGACTAAAACACTAGAGCAAAGTAGACCCGCAGACTGTTAGGCGCCTTCTATGCTGCTCTAAACAAACCACCTAACCATGGTCGGTGTTATACCATGTCATACAGTTAGTCGCCTCTTATGACATGCTGCTCTCTGTGAGGCAGTGGTGCTATTCTTGTCATACACAAATACATAGGCAGACCACTCAGACAAGTTATTATTATGTGAAGATAAATATAAAAATGATAGCAATGTTGCTGAGTTTGACAGTTGTAGCGAAGAGGAATTCTTCTTCTTCTTCGTTCGTTCTCAATCTCCCACTACCAAACACTGAAAGGGTAAGTAGCAGAATGTAGTCCAGAGAACGGAATGCGTTGTGTCATAGTTTACAGCTTGGCTGTGATATTTGCACCTTTCGGTCCAACATATCTGACTTCAGCAAGCATTTTTTTTAGTACCGGGTTAGCATTCCCTCTTCGATCCCTTCTCCTTAGCCAGTCTGTCCTGCTGCAGCCTGTTATCCAGGATCATCACGTGGAGGTGTAGAAGGGTCTTGGCAGCTCTGGTTTGCTGGCCTGACGCTAGCAGTCAGCTATGGGTCACTGACCACTACAGCTCATTCGCTCCTCAGCATCTTGATCCCGAAGAGGAATTCAAATGAAAATTATATGGGAATAGAAGATGCCTACCAGGCACAGAAACACACAGTAGCGGTTTGGGTGGACCTGGAAAAGGCATTTGACAAAGTCTGGAAAGACGGACTTAGAGTCAAGCTAAGGAGAAGTGAAGTTTGTGGGAGAATGTACAAGTGGATCAACCACTACCTCCAAAAAAGAACGGCCAGAGTCCAAGTACAAGGGCAGATGAGCAAAAAGGGGACACTCGAGCAGGGAGTACCCCAAGGGGGAGTACTGTCACCCACACTCTTCCTGGTGTATATAAACGACATTACAGAGAATATACCAAGAAGAGTCCATAGCTCAATGTTTGCAGACGATCTGGCTATGTGGACCTCTGAAAAGAATCTCACCATAGCAAGAAATCGGATGCAGCAGGCCTTAACATCACTGGAAGAGTGGGCGAACTCATGGCTGGTCAAAATAAACGAGGAGAAAACCACATGTACAATATTCTCGCTTTCAATCAAACCCCAAAATACCAAATTAAGTTTAAATGGCAAATTCCTGCAGCCAAACGACAACCCAAACTATCTGGGAGTCACATTTGATCGGCGCATGACATGGAAAAGTCAGATCGAGAGAAACCGAATGAGAGCCAGAGACAGAATGGCAATCATGAGGAAACTTGCTGGCACAAGCTGGGGAGCAGACGAAGGCATACTAAAGAAACTGTAAACTGGGAGAGTGAGACCAGTTCTCGAGTATGGCATTGCGGCATGGACAACAGCAGCAAAGGCGAACTTCGATAAAGTTAGCGAACTTCAAAATCAAGCCATGAGAGTTATAACAGGAGGCATGAAGTCAACGCCAATTGTAGAACTTGAAAAGATTACAAAACTGCAATCCATGACCGACAGAAGAGACTGCAGAGCCCAGCTGCAGTCAGAGAAACTCCGAAGACTGACTGACCATCCAATGCACCAGAGACTAAACAATTTGGGAAATGGGAAACTAAAGCGGAGAAACTTTGCAGAAATAGCCAAAGCAAAGATGCACAAAGATCCCATAAACGCACTAACAACACCAAAGCCCATCACTACTGTACGAAAACCTACCTGGAGGCAGGATATATTTCCAGAGGTGGTAGAAAATATACCAGGTATTGGAAACAAAAACTGCCAGACTGAAAAAGAAAGGAGAGATACTACCCTAAGCTTTATATCGAAAAACTACCCAAGCATGGACTGGACCCATGCATACACCGACGGTTCTGTAACAAACACTACACAGAATGGAGGGGCAGGAGCATTCCTGAACCTACCAAATGGCAGAAAAATAACACTGTCATTCGCTACTGGTAAGTACACAAGCAATTTCAGAGCGGAGGCACTGAGGGCGGCAGTGGAAGAAATGGTGACACATAAAGAAAATGAAAGCCATACAGTCCTGCTTACAGATGCTCTGGCCGTAGTCACAGCGCTAAAAAGCCAGAAAAACACTGAGCTTAATGACTTAAGAGCAGTACTCTGTGAACTATGCCAGCAGTCCGCACCAAAAAGGGTAGTGGTACAGTGGGTCCCATCACACTGCAACATCCAAGGCAACGAGGAGGCAGACAGACTGGCAAAAGAAGGTGCAAGACTACCACAAACAGATACTAGTATGACGTACGAAGAGTCAAAACGGCTTATTAAAGCCAGATACATGACCAAATGGGAAACTGAACATACCGGCTACACCAAAAACGATGCCTATTACCAGTTGAACAGAAGAGAGCAGGTCGTTGTCTTCAGACTTCGCACTGGCCACAATAGACTGAGGTACCACCTATTCAACAAATTGAAGATAGGTGGTACCGACAAATGCCCGTGTGGTACCGGAAAAATGACCGCTGAGCATCTGCTGCAGAACTGCCCGACATGCGAGGATCAGAGAGAGCAGATGTGGCCATCACCAGTGGCAACACAAGACAAGCTTTATGGCAGTGTCGACAGCCTCAGGATGACCGCCGCTTTTTTCGAAAAAATAATGGTTACTGTCTGACTGCGTACGATGAAGAAGAAGAAGAAGAAAATGAAAATTATGCAATACATGGGAATTAGAAAAATAAAAATTGATTTACAGCATGATAATATTCCTAATCACCAGTTAATTCAGTGAAGCACCCATATCAATTTGCTGCAGTTTTCTTTTAGAATCTTCTTCTTCTTCTTCTGAATCCCATACAAATTAGCTTAAATGTGTATACTTTTATAATAAATGGGGACCTGTTTCTATCTATAGCTTTCATTCAGGCCACTGAAACTTTTGGAAAAATAAATCAAAGCTAAAATATTTGTGATTTATTATTTGAACAAATACGAGGATAAAATAACAGGCCTTCTTACCGTGAAATAAAACTATGATAACATAACCACATTCTTCTCATAATGGCATAAAACAAAAGTAAAATAACTGACATAAAACAAGGATAAAATAACTGTTTTGTGACATAAAAAGGGTAAAATAAGTTTTGTGACATAAAACAAGGATAAAATAAGTTTTGTGACATAAAACAAGTGTAAAATAACTGTCTTGTGACATAAAATAAGGATAAAATAACAGGTCTAATTATTGTGACATAAAACAAGGAACAAAATAACTGTCTTGTTGGGACTTGAAAAAGAGTAAATAGCTGGCCTTATTTTTGTGACATAAAGCAAGAGTAAAATGATACACTTTCATGGTAAGGGAACCAAGTTTGACTTCTGTTATCAACGTACTCCAGTCAACCCAGCTGTAAATGGAAGTCTGACTTACTGTTATTGAAGGAAAGGCAGCAAGGTATGGAACTGGTCAGCCCACCTTAAAAAACAAGCTGTGACCTTGTACAATGAATTTTGTAACACTTCATCCCTGACAGCACTGTCTGCTATGGGACTACCTTTGCCTTCTCGTGCCTTTTATTTGAAGATATTTTCTTTTGTCTTTGTATCCCTGTTTTACTCCTAACAAAGCATAGAGTCGTCTTAGTCGACCTGTACTTCTACAGGGTCAGAATCCCCTGGGCAGGTCCCAGCCCAGGTATGAGCTGGATGTAGTCTGGAGAAGGGTTTCCTGCTTAGTGAGCCAGGCTTGAGCAGCTTAATACTTTCCTGCGTTGGGACAAGCTCTTAAGTAGGGTGGTTAACCGATATGTGAGTCCATCTTAATAGACCCAACCACTAGAGCAAAGTAGACACGCAGCCTGTTTAGCGCCATCTAAGCTGCTCAGAAGAAACCACCTAACAATGGCCGGTGTTATGCAATGTCACATAGTCGCCTCTTACGACATGCTCTCTGTGAGGCAGTGGTGCTATTCTTGTCTTTGTCATACACAAAGACCCCAGCAGACCAGTCGGGTAAGTTATTATTATGTGAAGATAAATATAAAAATGGAAACCACATTGCTGAGTTTAACAGTTTTAGCGAAGAGGAATTCAAATGAAAAATTATGCAATACATGGCAATTAAACAAATAAAATGGAAACAGGACTTCACCAGAGCACTTGACGAGCTCATGCAGTGGTGCTTACTGTAGCAATTTCAATGACATGATGAGGATGCTAGCCCCAATCACAACTGTTTTAGTTGCCTTTTTTGACATACTTGAAATGTTACTATGGCCCGAATTGTGTTTCTTATTTGCAAATTTCTCTGATTTATTTGTTTTAAAGAGGGCTTTTGTACAACTGTGTTATCAGCTTGTTTCTGTGGTTGCGATATCATATTGTTTCTATGATTGTGTTATCAGTTTGGTGTAATTTTATTTTATTGTTTAATAAACTTTTTAGTTGCTTTTTGTTCATTTCATAAATTACAAATTTGAAATAATGTTAGTGATAGTTGTTGGAATAGCATATCTGTTTTGTTCCTAGACATCTTTAATATATTCGGAAACATTGTATTTATCTATAATGTAAAGTATATCATTTGTAATTCCTCATTGCGTTGACAATCAACCTTTTTTTACCTTAAAGTATTACAGCATTTCAGATGTTATTTGTTTTATCCATCCATCTTGTCATGGAATCCAAGGTCTTTCTCTTCTGTCATCCTTAATCTCTCCTGCGATCAATCTTTCTTATTGTCTCCAGTTTTTCAAGGCATTACCATTACCTTCTTAGTATCTGCCCAATGAATTGTGTCTGTCTTCTATTTATTTTAGTTAACACTATTAAAATATTGTTTTCTTGTAATGTACCTTCATTGGATATATTAACCGATCATAGTATAATTAGCTTGATTAATTTATCATTTAAAATTTTTATGTTCACTAGAATTTACTAAACGGTAAAATCCCTTTACTCCTTATAGATGCTAACGGTATTGGATTTCTAAATTGTAATTATGTCTCCTCACCTTAACAGTTAACATTTTCCATATAAGGTTTATTTTGCACATAATTTAGGATCCTTTTACATATTTCTTCCAGTTCCTTCTGGAGCATGGGACATAGAAACATCGAACTGCTACTCTCCCTGGATTCAAGTTTTGGACAGTTCTCTTGAACTCCTCATATAAGACTACAGTTATGCTGGCTTTATTACTTTTCACTAGGCCTTTATCTTCTAACACCATTTTTCAACCTGTAGGCTCCACTCTAGCTCATATCTGCTTATATTTTAGAATTTATATCTGAATTTTTCTTATAAATTTTTACTTTTTGTCCTTATTCTCTAGTTGTATTGGTATTTATAATCTAGTACAACATTAGCAAAATCTGCATACAAACATCATTGATCATCAACAGGTTAGTCAGTCCAGAAACTGATGTTGAAGTCGTCTGATCATGTCACTTCGCTGTCCTCTGTTAGTCAGTCCAGAAACTGATGTTGAAGTCGTCTGATCATGTCACTTCGCTGTCCTCTGTTAGTCAGTCCAGAAACTGGTGTTGAAGTCGTCTGATCATGTCACTTCACTGTCCTCTGTTAGTCAGTCCAGAAACTGGTGTTGAAGTCGTCTGATCATGTCACTTCACTGTCCTCTGTTAGTCAGTCCAGAAACTGGTGTTGAAGTCATCTCATCATATCACTCCACTGTCCTCTGTTAGTCAGTCCAGACCAAAAACGATGCCTATTACCAGTTGAACCGAAGAGAGCAGGTAGTTGTCTTCAGACTTCGCACTGGCCACAACAGACTGAGGTACCACCTATTCAACAAATTGAAGATAGGGTGTACCGACGAATGCCCGTGCGGTACTGGTAAAATGACCACTGAACATCTGCTACAGAACTGCCCGACATACGAGGATCAGAGAGAGCAGATGTGGCCATTACCAGTGGAACTGCAAGACAAGCTCTATGGCAGTGGCGAGAGCCTCAGGATGACCGCCGCTTTTCTCAAAAAAATAATGGTTACTGTCTGACTGTGTACGCAGAAGAAGAAGAAGAAGAAGAAGAAGTCAGTCCAGAAACTGGTGTTGAAGTCGTCTGATCATGTCACTTCGCTGTCCTCTGTTAGTCAGTCCAGAAACTGATGTTGAAGTCGTCTGATCATGTCACTTCGCTGTCCTCTGTTAGTCAGTCCAGAAACTGGTGTTGAAGTCGTCTGATCATGTCACTTCACTGTCCTCTGTTAGTCAGTCCAGAAACTGGTGTTGAAGTCGTCTGATCATGTCACTTCACTGTCCTCTGTTAGTCAGTCCAGAAACTGGTGTTGAAGTCATCTCATCATATCACTCCACTGTCCTCTGTTAGTCAGTCCAGACCAAAAACGATGCCTATTACCAGTTGAACCGAAGAGAGCAGGTAGTTGTCTTCAGACTTCGCACTGGCCACAACAGACTGAGGTACCACCTATTCAACAAATTGAAGATAGGGTGTACCGACGAATGCCCGTGCGGTACTGGTAAAATGACCACTGAACATCTGCTACAGAACTGCCCGACATACGAGGATCAGAGAGAGCAGATGTGGCCATTACCAGTGGAACTGCAAGACAAGCTCTATGGCAGTGGCGAGAGCCTCAGGATGACCGCCGCTTTTCTCAAAAAAATAATGGTTACTGTCTGACTGTGTACGCAGAAGAAGAAGAAGAAGAAGAAGAAGTCAGTCCAGAAACTGGTGTTGAAGTCGTCTGATCATGTCACTTCGCTGTCCTCTGTTAGTCAGTCCAGAAACTGATGTTGAAGTCGTCTGATCATGTCACTTCGCTGTCCTCTGTTAGTCAGTTCAGAAACTGGTGTTGAAGTCATCTGATCATGTCACTTCACTGTCCTCTGTTAGTCAGTCCAGAAACTGGTGTTGAAGTCGTCTGATCATGTCACTTCACTGTCCTCTGTTAGTCAGTCCAGAAACTGGTGTTGAAGTCGTCTGATCATGTCACTTCACTGTCCTCTGTTAGTCAGTCCAGAAACTGGTGTTGAAGTCGTCTGATCATGTCACTTCACTGTCCTCTGTTAGTCAGTCCAGAAACTGGTGTTGAAGTCGTCTGATCATGTCACTTCACTGTCCTCTGTTAGTCAGTCCAGAAACTGGTGAAAAATCACTTATAACTGAGCAGCATTATATATATAGATATGGAATGACTTTTTTTAAACAGAATATGCCAACATTATGTCTAGTATACATGTGTGTTTGTAACTAGGGTTGGAGAAATTAAGTAACTTTTAGCATCAAAATAAGTAAGAAAGATTTCATGCTTATAATCATCTGTTATCCTGGTATTCATTCAAGCATATCAAGTGCTTGAGGCCAGGTAGCCAAATGTTGTTTAAACTCAATGGGCCTTTTGCCTAGGGAATATCATGCTGGGCCAAAGGCTTTGCTCAGACCATCTTTCTATCTCATTAGTGGACATCTGTGGCGCTTCAAGTTGTAGCCCCACCAGGACTTCACTTTTCATGTCCATCTGTTGTCGGTCATGTGCACAACATGCCCTGCTCATCTGCATTTTCTTAACAATGCAGTATCTACAACATCATTGCCTGGGTCTTGATCAGTATTTTTCCCCTGCCATTGATTACTCTCTGCTCCTTTTTCATTATTATATACTCATATATGCAAATGAGACCTGGACCATCTAAAGTCGTCATGTTGGAAAATTAAACCACTTCCACATTGAATGCCTGAGGAAACTACTGAGGATTAGATGGCAGGACATGGTGCCAAATACAGGTGAGTTAGCGCGATCGAGTATAACAGGTATACACTATGATATGTGCAGCCCAGCTGAGATGGGCAGGTCATATCAGATAAACGTTTTCCAAAAGAGCTGCTACATGAAGAACTTCAAAATAACAAGCGAGCAAGCGATGGGCAGCTGAAAATGTACAAGGACACGCTTAAGAGATCACTTAACTATGATGACTGAGAAAGAATCATCACCAAATGCCCAGACTAGCGCAGCACTATTGTGGGGGGGGGGGGGGGGGGTGTGTGTGTTCAGAGACATGTGGTATCAAGAATAAATTAGACTATCCAGAGATGATCACTCTGCAAGTCAGCACACAGCAACCCGTTGTCAACCCTGGTGGAGGGGGATGTCATATTTCTTTGTACTAAGTGCAATAGACAATTCAGGGCTCTGATTGTCTTATTTAGCCATCTTTAAACTCATCCGAACAGTGACAAGGTGGCCCTCATCGATTACAATATACAAACATCATCATATAGAGTGAGCTGCAGTGGTCAGCGACCCATAGTTGACTGCTAGCGTCAAGGCCAGCGAACCAAAGCTGCCAAGACCCTTCTACACCTCCACGCGGTGATCCTGGATAACAGGCTGCAGCAGGGCAGACTGGCTAAGGAGAAGGGATCGAAGAGGGAATGCTAACCCGGTACTCAAAAAATGCTTGTTGAAGTCGGATGTGTTGGACCGAAAGGTGCAAATATCGAACGAACGAAGCCAAGCCAAGCCATATAGAGTATTGGTTCTAGAGCTTTCTTTTACTTCTCAAACAGCCCATTTCCTTCGCTCCTCTGTCGACCAACTCATCCCCCACCAATCATTTTTCGCCCTAAAACTCTTCCCTATTAACCATCTCTTTTGCCACTCAGCCTACCCAACCTTCTTCTCCCCTCCCCTCCACCAGTCCATCACTTCTCCAAGCCCTTCAACTCAACTCCCACCTCATCACTCTCCAACCTTCTGCACTCTTCTTCCCCCCTCTTCATCTCACTGCCCACCTCCACAGTCCAATACCACCACCACCTCCCACCCCCCATCTCATACACACACGCGCACACTGTTCATTGAGTTGAACTAAATATATGCAGCCAATGATGTTTCACGATTTTTCTGGCTCAGCACTAAGAGCTATGCTTTTATTTCAAGGGTAGACTCTGACATCTGCATTGAAATTGTGCCTCACTATCTACATTTTGAAATACCATACTTTTGATGTTGGAAAATTATACCCACAGTTATCTTAATGTCGATCTTGACGAAGAACCACATTGACTTTTGGCATAGTCAATATTCAGCATGATGTTGTTGTATGCGTTTCACTTCACTCAATTTTGTATAGGATTGGATATAAGAATTAGATGCCATAATACATGTATTATCAAGCTCATGAATAACACTCTATAAGCCATTGTTATTTTCTGAAATTTTGAGGCATTCTTCTACAGTTTGTGTTATATCTTAAATATACAGTTGCACACATTTCCGATGTTGGCCTTCTGCTGGATGCAAATGTGAAGTACGGTGGTAAATTTACTAAATTTAATAAAAAATATAATACTGTTGCTGTGTGCGCAGTTTATTTAAAAACTTTAAAAAAAAACAATACGATGCGTATCCTAAAGCAGTGGCGGTTAATTTAGCAGCCATAGAAACAAATGAAATAGCACTGTAATATGATCGTTTGTTTTCTTTAAAATTCTGATACTCTGGGAAACTGAATTGCACATTATTTTTTTGAAAATATGATGGAAAGTGTTGTTGATCAAGAAGTTTAGCTTTTCCGTCATGACAACAATTGTTGACTTTACCCTCACGGAGATGTTCAGCTTTAAAATGGGAAATATTGCTAAAGCTACAAAGTACATTCAATGGTCCACAATTGGGACACAACAATTTGAAATTGTGTAACCTCAGCATAGATTGCTGCTGATTATTTTGTTAGGAACCTGGCTCGGCATCAAGTACTACTCTAAGATTACACTGACTAAAATTTGAGTGCTTCTGAGTGTTAAATATAAGCGATCTCAGCACCTTGCATCATTGATTAGCATGTCTTTGACAATCTTCTTCTTGTAAGTGATCTAAAGTAGCTTGTGATTGACAAGCTCTCCATCAGTTTCGACGTTCTCTTGCTAACCATTTTTTACGATCTTCATTTGTTTCTCTATCACACATCAATTTTATGGAAAAATACAACTTTCATAATTTATACAAAGGAGAAAAGATTGAGAAAGTATTGAATTTAAAAACTGGTTGTACATAATTGGTTATATCTTTCTCTTAGAAATTTACACTAGGAACTCCTGTATTTGTTGCTTTTTGGGCTACATAATCCATAAATCCATAAAACAGAATATTCTTCATATCAAAGTTTCTAAAGTTCAAATCTGATCAAATTAAGGTTGGAGGGGACGGCGTGGCCTAGTGGTTAAGTGACACGGCTCACAACCAGAAGGTGCTGGGTTCGATCCCCATCTCAGCACCGGCCGTTACCCCGGGGAAGCAAACCCTTAGAAAATGCAGGAGGAAGCAGACCCTTACATAAAATGCATGCTGAAGTCGGATGCACTGGGCCGACAGGCGCAAAATAAAAACGCAGTGCAATGCACACCGCCTTGGGGATTAGAGAAATAAGGCGAACGCAAAAGAAAGAAAGAAAAAAAATTAAGGTTGTTGACTATTAACGCTAAATTATTTATAGAAAATGCAACTTTAATAATATATACAAAGGATTGTTGATGCTGTTTAATCCTGACAATGAGTAAGATTACTCTTTTGTGTGCCCTGAAATATGTGTTTAGTGATGGGTTGTATGAGATGCATAAAGAGATCTCATGAAGGTAGTTTTGGTGTGGTTTAGCTTCAACCACATCAAGACGACTTCAATTGATGAAAAACAACAAAGCCAGAGCTCACACCTTCAACAGCCTGGTCATTCCAGCCACTGTATATGGCTGCGAGGTGTGGAACCTTTGAAAATGTGACATTGCGCTGCTCTAAGCTACTCAGCGAGCGATGGAAGATAAAACAATGTTACTTTCACTACAAGACCACATCCGCAACACCACTATCAGGAGTTATTAAACCTGCCTCAATGACGTCATAGATATCGCGTTGATAATAAAGTACAGGTGGGCAGGCCACGTGATACACCTGCCTGACAATAGATAGACACGTAAAGTGACATCATGGTGGCCCTACACCTATAACCGTCGCCCCGGACTTCCACAAATAAGATGGAGATGGCCTTCTACAGGATCTTAATTCGGCATCGTACTTAATGGCAAAGGACAGAGATGCGTTTAGACGACATTTGGCTTCCTGGCATAGGGCACTAAATGTGCCCGAATGAACACCAGGATTACAGTATATTGCTTCTAGAGTTTTCTTTTATTCCTGTGTAATATATAGGCTATTGTTTCTAGAGCTTTTATTTATTCCTGTATCAAATATAAAATATTGTTTCTAGAGCTTTCTTTTACTCCTGTATCTTATAATAAAGATATTGTTTCTGTAGCTTTCTATCAAATCCAAAAAACTTCTCCACACTCAGCAGCCTCATTGTCTGTCTAAATGGTGGGGTGTGCAAGCCATGAGTTGGAGAGTCTTGGACAGTTACAGATGACACATTCGTTCCTCCCATACGTACCATTTGGGTGTTTCGTTGCTTAGACTCTGAATTTCCAATTTTTTTCATACTAATTTAAATACAGTTGACAGATTTGATTGTTTAGTCCAGTCATCACAATTCAGTGCTATCCAGAAGTTCAGTAATTCAAAGTTACCCACATTTTCACTTATAAGAAAAGCTTGTTTTCTTTTGTGTAAATTATATAGGGGCATTCTTTGAACAAATTCAAGTTGACGTCTGACAGCGTACGAAGAAGAAGAAGATATAGGGGCATAAAAACATGGATAGGTACAGTTCAGAAATGGTATTGGAACAGAAACAAGAATAAAACATGTCTTGATCAAGAGACCTTCATCATTGACAATGGAAAATATAATATGATCTAACACATCATAGAAGAAGAGATGATCACAACAACAAGAGATATGAACACATAAAAAGGTATCTTCTTCTTCTTCGTACGCTGTCAAACGTCAACCTGTATTTTTTCGAAAAAAGCAGCGGTCATCCTGAGGCTGTCGACACTACCATAGAGCTTGTCTCGTGTTGTCACTAGTGATGGCCACATGTGCTTTCTCTGGTCCTCGTATTTCGGGCAGTTTTGCAGCAGATGTTCAGCGGTAATTTTTCCGGTACCACAACTGCATTCGTCAGTGCCACCTATCTTCAGCTTATTGAATAGGTGGTACCTCAGTCTGTTGTGGCCTTTGCGGAGTCTGAAGACCACGACCTGCTCTCTTCTGTTTAATTGGTAATAGGCATCATTTTTTGTGTAGCCAGTATGTTCTGTTTCCCATTTGGCCATGTATCTGGCTCTAATGAGCCTTTTTGACGCTTCGTAGGTCACACTAGAATCTGGTTGTGGTAGTCTTGCACCTTCTTTTGCCAGTCTGTCTGCCTCCTCGTTGCCTTGGATGTTACAATGGGATGGAACCCACTGTACCACTACTCTTTTTGGTGCGGTCTGCTGGCATAGTTGACAGAGTACTGCTCTTAAATCATTAAGTTCAGTATTTTTCTGGCTTTTAGGTGCTGTGACTACGGCCAGGGCATCTGTGAACAGGACTATCTGGCTTTCATTTCTTTTGCCTGTCAGCATTGCTTCTGCTGCAGCCCTCAGTGCCTCTGCCTCCGCTCTGAAATTGCTTGAGTATTTCCAGTTGCCAATGACAGTGTTATTTTTCTACCATTTGGTAGGCTCAGGAATACCCCTGCCCCTCCATTCTGTGTTGTGTTTGTTACAGAACCGTCGGTGTATGCATGGGTCCAGTCCATGCTTGGATAGTTTTTCGTTATGTACCTCAGGGTTATGTCTCTTCTTTCTTTTTCAGTCTGGCTGTTCTTGTTTCCAATACCTGGTATATTTTCTGCCACCACCGGAAATATATGCTGCTTCCAGGTAGGTTTTCGTACAGTAGTGATGGGCTTTGGTGTTGTTAATGTGTTTATAGGGTCTTCGTTCATCTTTGCTTTGGCTATTTCTGCAAAGTTTCTCCGCTTTAGTTTCCCATTACCAAATCTATTTAGTCTCTGGTGCATTGGATGGTCTGTCAGTCTTCTGAGTTTCTCTGCTTGCTGCTGAGCTCTGCAGTCTCTTCTGTCGGTCATGGATTGCAGATTTGTAATCTTTTCAAGTTCTACAATTGGCGTTGACTTCATGCCTCCTGTTATAACTCTCATGGCTTGGTTTTGAAGTTTGCTAATTTTGTCAAAGTTCGCCTTTACTGCTGTTGTCCATGCCGCAATGTCATACTCGAGAACTGGTCTCACTCTTCCAGTGTACAGTTTCTTTAGTATACTTTCATCTGCTCCCCAGCTTGTGCCAGCAAATTAATTTACAAATGAAGGCATCTTACAAACAATGTCATCTTACAATCTATGACTTCTTACAATTGATGGTATCTTACAATTGATGGCATCTTACAATTTGAAGGCATCTTACAATCGAAGGCATCTTACAATTGATGGCATCTTACAATTTGAAGGCATCTTACAATCGAAGGCATCTTACAATTGATTACATCTTACAATTGAAGGCATCTTACGATCAATGGCATCTTATAATTGATTACATCTTACAATCAATGGCATCTTATAATCGATGACATCTTACAATCAATGGCATCTTATAATCGATGACATCTTACAATCAATGGCATCTTATAATCGATGACATCTTACAATCAATGGCATCTTATAATCGATGACATCTTACAATTGATTGCATCTTACAATTGATGGCGTCTTACAATTGAAAGCATCTTACAAATTATGGCATCTTACAATTGATGGCATCTCACAATTGATGGCATCTTATAAATGATGGCATTTTACAATTGATTCCATCTTACAATTGATGGTATCTTACAAATAATGCAAAAAAAGAAAATTGTCAGGAGAAGGGTACTTCAGGAGACATTGTTATTGCCTAATGCATGCACAAGTTTTGTAGTAGAACTTCCCATGTTTGTCTTGTTATAAATGTTGTCCCCAAATAATGCACTATGAAACAGCATTAAAAAGATCAATTATTATGTATGCAGAAGAAATAGACCAGCAGGGTGAGAATTTAGCAATAGCAAAGTAAATGTTTGTCATTGGAGAAATTACAAGAATTCTATATTTTTGTGTGCAGCGTTGTCAATGAATCAAAGGACAATTTATTATGGGATTGTTGTTGTTGGATGCCCTGAATTAATAAGCTTACTCTTTTGTGTGCCCTGAAAAAAGCATTAGGTGGTGTGTTGCAGTAGCTTTTTTCACATCCCGAGATTGCTGTTGATGGTGGAGGGGGGTCCTCCTTGAGATTGTGCTATGCTTGGCCTCATCTGCACGTTACTGACTACTACAAAGGTCACGTTGATCTCCCACCTCTTTAGCCAGGCTGCAACGAAAACAGCTTGTTTCCAGGGAGACCTACATGGAAAGGAGTGTGGGGTGTGTGTGTCTTTGCCAGTATATTTTACCTGACCCTGACTAACATGTCTGATCAGTATATTTTACCTGACCCTGACTAACATGTCTGATCAGTATATTTTACCTGACCCTGACTAACATGTCTGATCAGTATATTTTACCTGACCCTGACTAACACGTCTGATCAGTATATTTTACCTGACCCTGACTAACATGTCTGATCAGTATATTTTACCTGACCCTGACTAACATGTCTGATCAGTATATTTTACCTGACCCTAACATGTTCAATCAGTATGTTAGTCTCCTCTTCCCATTATAATAATATCAGCTGCGCGACGAATGATTCAGAAGAATCAGACTCTGAATGCAAACTGGACTCTGAATGTGAAATTGACTCTGAATGTGAAGTTGACTCTGGTATTGATTCAGAAGTAAATGGTATAAATGATACCACCTAATAAATAATTTGTTCTTACTAAATTGATTGATATCTTCTTCTTCGTACGCAGTCAGACATCAACCTTAATTTTTTTTTAAAAAGCAGCGGTCATCCTGAGGCTGTCGACACTGCCATAGAGCTTGTCTAGTGTTGCCACTGGTGATGGCCACATCTGCTTTCTCTGATCCTCGTATGTCGGGCAGTTTTGCAGCAAATGCTCAGCGGTCATTTTCCCGGTACCACACGGGCATTCATCAGTGCCACCTATCTTCAATTTGTTGAATAGGTGGTAACTGAGTCTATTGTGGCCAGTGCAAAGTCTGAAGACCATGACCTGCTCTCTTCTGTTCAACTGGTAATAGGCATCGTTTTTTGTGTATCCAGTATGTTCAGTTTCCCATTTGGTCATGTATCTAGCTCTAATAAGCCGTTTTGACTCTTCATATGTCATACTAGTATCAATTGATTGATATGATAACTTCACATGTCGTACTAGTATCAATTGATTGATATGATACCATATTTTTGGGTGATAATTATGCGCCTTAGAATCACAGCTTTTAATTTGTGGTGTTTGGGGTGCTAGAATTACAGGCTGTGTATTACAAATGATGGCATCTTAGAATCAAAGAGATACTGTATTAAGTACTTGCAGTGGTGTACTGGGAGAGGGAAAAAAGGAAGCAGTCCACCTCAGGTGACCATCAGGAAAGGGGGTACATTGAAAGTGGTGCAACAGAGCATTCTGCCATCTTAACCTTATATCTTCTCACAGCAAAGATACTGGTTTTGAATCACATAATCAATACTCTCCAGCCGACCCAACTGTAAATGGGTACCTAACTTACTAGGCAACCTCATAAAAAGCTAAGGCCTAACACAATGAAGTCTATAACATTTCATGTCTAACAGCATTGTAAGCTATGGGTCTACCTGTACCCTTGTATTCAAAGAAAAATCCTTCCACAGAGCTCAGATACTTTATGTATGCCACTGCTTATTTGGTTTTTTTTCTTGTTTTTCCTTGCTTGTCTTTGTTTCTGAAAACAAAGTGCAGTGTACTGTTTTATGTGCCTTAATGTCCCAGTGCATCTAACTCCATCACATATTTTTCCATGGCTTTACTTTCCATAGAGGTACGACCTTACTGTTTCATGAATCTGAACTCAATCAAATTTAGTTGTGAGCCGTGTCACTAACCGTTACACCATGATTATATGTTTGACTTGAATGTAAATTTGTTTTACGGGAAAATTTCTAGGAAACACATGCTTTCTCTAGCTCTTTACTTTGGAATGACAGCTCGTATTTGTATATGTAATGTGAAATTTATGAGTTTGAAACATATGAATCATGCATTAGCTGTTTGTCCAGAAATTGCTTAGAAGTATTGATGGAAATGCACACCTGTCAGCCTCTTCAGTTGAAATGATGTAGATTTTATCAATGAAAGTTATATTAAACACTACAACAGGGGTTTGCTATACCTAAGAGGTAAAGACGCAAATCTTTCAAACAATGAAAGCTTGAATGGTGGAGATTAGAATCTCACAATTTTCAAGCGTTCCCTGGTCTAAAGGAAAGTGTGACCAGCATTGGAGATTAGAATCTCACAAGTTTCAAGCGTTCCCTGGTCTTAAGGAAAGTGTGACCAGCATTGGAGATTAGAATCTCACAATTTTCAAGCGTTCCCTGGTCTAAAGGAAAGTGTGACCAGCATTGGAGATTAGAATCTCACAAGTTTCAAGCGTTCCCTGGTCTTAAGGAAAGTGTGACCAGCATTGGAGATTAGAATCTCACAACTTTCAAGCGTTCCCTGGTCTTAAGGAAACTGTGACCAGCATTGGAGATTAGAATCTCACAAGTTTCAAGCGTTCCCTGGTCTTAAGGAAAGTGTGACCAGCATTGGAGATTAGAATCTCACAACTGTCAAGCGTTCCCTGGTCTTAAGGAAAGTGTGACCAGCATTGGAGATTAGAATCTCACAAGTTTCAAGCGTTCCCTGGTCTTAAGGAAAGTGTGACCAGCATTGGAGAATAGAATCTCACAACTTTCAAGCGTTCCCTGGTCTTAAGGAAACTGTGACCAGCATTGGAGATTTATGAAAAATTAGGAAATCCCGTGCACAAGCTGTACATGTAAAAAAAACCTTGGCAGTTGAAAATTTATAAGAGTAGACCATTAGTCGACGTCCGAATAAAATTATTTAATGAAATTCCTACCAAATTTGCAACCTACCTTCCCCCAGGCTTAGTAAGCCACAGGAAATTGGAATTTCAAAATAAAGAACTCTTTGGCTACCTGGCAGCAGGTATTGCTTGCCTGTTTGAATATTGGGATTCCAAGTAATTAAGTAAGCACAACAGAAGCATGAATTGACAATATCAGCGGTCACGAAACAAGGTTGCACCTCCTCAAATGCCCAACAATGTTGTTATTCTTGTTCTTGTTATCCTATAGCTGCTGAGAAAACCTACTCTTGGCAGCCCAATGCCCTTCTAATATAGATACAGGTCTTCTTCAGTTGTTTCACTGCTCCGTACAGTGTGTTGGCAATTGTCATCAGTGCTTTTAAGAATCATTTCCTCATGTGCAAGGGCTTTGCACTCAATGAGTAGATATGTTTCATCAGGGTGAGAGCAATGTCTACACATGGACAGGTGCTGGGGATTGATGCTGTTCAAGTGGCTATTGACTCTCTCGGAACTGCTCGGAACTGAAAGATGAGACTTTGATCTCTTCTATGTAGTTTATTTATGTCATCATAACCTTTTGGCTGTGACATTTTGCTAAAACCACTGCGACCCGTTGCTCCTGTCGCCTACCTGTTCATCTACAGTCCAAAGTCATAAATAAATACACGAGATGAATATGAATTTATAATATTATCAATTTCCACAAAATATATGCAGAAAATATATTCTTCTTTATCCTGAAAAGGACGTTGTGTTGCAGTTGTGAGTCATGTCGCTAACCACTTTACTACACAGCAGTAGTCCCCCCCCCCCCCCCCCCCCCCCCCGCACCCCCGCACACACAAACACATATATCACAATAAGCAGCCAAATAAAAATCAGTGGATAGCATCTGTTGCAATACTGTGCTCCAAGGGGAACCAAAAGGATAAGGTCACGTTTCTAATGTAAAATTCAACATTTATGAAAACTTATTTGACTCATTTCATATGAAATCTCCTTATTATAAGCAAGGAGGTACATCTTTTTGTGTTTCTCAAAATGTCCTGTAAAAAAATATAGGGCAGTGACTTCCAAATATTTAGAAAAGTAAAAAAAGGTAATTTGCATGTCCTTTGCAGAACACTGCTTCCTGTATCCGCCAATCTATTTGTCTGTTATAAGTTTCTTAGCAGGTGTGCAGTTCGGTAGATCGCCACAATTTTCTGTACGTTGAGAAGCAGTTGCACTAAGGAAAAAAAAACACTTGTCTGCCAAACTTGACACAGCAGAATTTGTATCCGGTGGACATTTCACACCTAAATGCTGCCTCCATAAGTATTTAAAAACAAGTTTAATTAAAATGGAGAAAAATGAAGTCTTCAAAAAAGAAAAAGAAAAAAAAAAAACAAGCACTTATTTATCTGTCCCTTGTGTTTAAGCATACTTACAAGAGGATTGTAGAGGGTAGGGGATTAACCCAATGAATTGACTTAAGTCATTTCTCTTTTAGTAAGAGAGTGTAGAGTGTAAACAGATTCTTGATTTTATCTTATTGTTTAAAGTTTCTATAGGATGGGGTATCTGACTCCGTGTCTGATTATTGCTGGGACAGGAAAAAGTCAAAGACTTACCAGGTATGTTGTAGGAGTTGACTAAGATGGATCAGACACGGAGTCAGATACCCCATCCTATAGAAACTTTAAACAATAAGATAAAATCAAGAATCTGTTTACACTCTACACTCTCTTACTAAAAGAGAAATGACTTAAGTCAATTCATTGGGTTAATCCCCTACCCTCTACAATCCTCTTGTAAGTATGTTTAAACACAAGGGACAGATAAATAAGTGCTTGCTTTTTTTTGTTCATTTTTTTTTCTTTTTTGAAGACCCTTCATTTTTCTCAATTTTTCACCCTTCTTTTCCCTGTGCTGGGTAGTGGAATGTACTTGTTTTCTTCAGTTGTTTTTTTATTTCTCCTTACTCTGTGTCGATAATTATAGAAGTTGGTTGTAGTAGTTGCTTCCATAATTATGGTAATGATAGACATGCACAGTAGTATCTCGGACATCAAGAATCAAGAGAGGGTCATCATGTATGGCACAGGCTGAGACAACAATCAGACATGTCAGTCCAGCTGAGACGATAGCCAAAGGGAAAGAATGGGTCCACACTGGTGATAGAATGATAGAGTACCAGAGAGTCATCATAACCTTTGGCAAGGACTGCAGAGAACAGGGCAATGAGAGAGGAGAGCATGAGGTAAATCAGCTGATAACTGAGAACACCCAGGAGAGTGATGCTGTCATATACACCGACGGATCAGTCGGACATTAGGCTAGGGTTTCTCGATTAGAGTGAGAGGAGAGGTCGTTGCTGAGCGCAGTAGGGCATACACGTCAACAACCTCCAGTATGAGAATGGAGACGGAAGCAGTGACCTCCGCACTGAAATGGATATCTGAGACTTCTATAACAAAGGCAGTCATCGTGTCAGACGCACAAGCCGTACTTCAGAAAGTACAGAAGGGGTGGCTTAGCTACGAGTGGATAGCTGCTGTTGAGGCCTCAAACCTCCAGGCGTTGACCTGGATCTACTGTCCTGCTCAGCGCATAAGAGGACTGTGCAGGAGAGTGTACAACTAGCGAGCTACAGGGAACATCAGCATCCATACCTTACACCATTTGATGAGAGAGACTGAACACCTATGGGTATGCCCGGAGTGCAGTGACGTCGATTCTTAGAAACAGAAAGGATAGACAATCCAGAAGATGGTGCCTTACTGCTTCTTCTTGTCTGCCGCAGTGCTTCCAGTGTGGTGTAGGTCTGCGGTTGACATTGTCCAGTTCGGCACAGACAGCTCTGTATTACGGTGCTCTCTAAAAATTATAGACAGTGAAACACTCTTTCGAAGCATGTCTATATCCTGGTCCAAAACCAAAGTTTAGAACCTCATTTCCGACATGGGACCCCAGGGTATTGTAACTCAAGATCACGTGGCGAAGGGCACCAAGGAAATAATTGATCTCGGCAGCATGATTTCATCAGATAGGTGTAGCAGCCTTGATCTGTCAAGGCGGATCGGATTAGCTGCATTAGGTTATTTATCTAGATTTTGCAAAGACTTTTGATAGGGTACCTCATCAAAGATTGTTTAGGAAGTTTAAATCACATGGAATGGGTGACAAAGATGCCAAATGGATAGAAAAATTATTAACGGGAAGAAGGCAGTATGTGGGCATAAATGTGGAATATTCTAAGTGATGTGATGTAAAAAGTAGAGTGCCTCAGTACTCGGTTTTAGGATCAATTTTGTTCTTGACATATATAAATTATTTGGACAATGACATCAGATCAATGATTGTAAAATGTGCGGATGACATAAAACTATGCAGGTGTGTCTCATCAAAACCAGAGGTGGATATATTAAGACACTGACAAAAATGACATGAAATCTTACATGAAATTGACAAAAATGACATTAAATCTTACATAAAACACAAAAATTACAGAAATATTACATGTCTAGAAGAGAGAAGAATTTGTGATAACTTAATACAGGTTTATAAGATGATCAGAGGAATGGATAAATTAGACTATAACAAGTTTTTTTTAAATACAGCCACCCACAAGAACAAGAAGGCATAGCTACAAGTTGACTAAATAGAGGTCCAGATTAGATATTATGAAATATTTGTTTAGTCAGAGAGTTATGAATGCTTGGAATGCATTGCCACTGGAGGTAGTGAAGGCAGGGACAGTTAATGCATTTAAGAATAAATTGGATGCGCATAGCTTTTGTAGCAAGATGATGTAAATGAAACTGGTTGTATAGTCTTCTAAACCAGTATAAAGACGTTAAGTTAAGAAATTAACAAAAGTAACACTATATCTTACATGAAATTAACAAAATTGACATTAAACCTTATATGAAACACAAAAATAATAGAAATCTTACATGAAACTGACAACAATGACATAAAAGACCTTACATGAAACTGGCAAAAATAACATAAGACCTTACATGATATCTCTAAACCTTTCACATTGACAGGTGTTAACAATGTGTGTGGTTCAATGTGATAGTTAAAGCAAAGCATTTTTTCATGAATTTGGCCTCAGCACTGGGAATTATATATGCTTTCATCTATGCTTCACAAGCTGTGCATTTGTTGTGTGTTGTTTAAATGAGTATTATACAAAATATTTAACACATCAGCTATTGATGTCAGAGGTTTATCAGTGTAACTTGTGATCTTTACTATCAGTTTAATTATGACCTTTGACATTTGATGAACTTGTGACTTCTGACATTAATTTAACTTGTAACTGACATTAGATCTATTTGTGACGTTTGACTTTATCAACCCTTTTTCTCTTCATTTTGGAAAAGAATGAGTTAATACTATATATAATAATATTATTTGATTGCTTACCAATTAATTTATTTTGTTTGTTCTGTTAGGAAACAAATTGTAAATCTTTTTTTTTAACTTTGAAAGATTATTTGCCATAGTAATCTATGTGTTCATGTATGTTTGTTTAAAATGGTATAGTTTGAATTGAATTGTTGCATGTGCTCGCAGCTTATAACTTATATAATTTGAACCTAATATTTGTTCCAATAAAATAATGAAGGAGTACAAATTCAATACTCATCTTCCCAATTAAGTATGTTGGCTAATTGTTTTTTTGTTTAAATGTTATAATTATGGCCACTCGAGCGGAGGTGGGGCGCATGAGAGAATGGCACAGGAGAGTGTACAACCAGCGAGCTACAGGGACCATCAACATCCATACGTTACCCCATTTGATGAGAGAGACTGAGCACCTATGGATATGCCCGGAGTGCAGTGACGTCGATTCTCAGAAACAGAAACGGAAACAAACAGAAATTGTGGCCTTAGTGTATATGTGCCTCTTATTGTGCCTGCACCTTTATTGTTAGTGTGTGCTTATTGTAAATGTGCATTTATCATGGATGTCTCCTAATCATATATGTGATCTCATTGTATCTGTGTCTTTTTGTTATATGTAATCTTATTGTATATGGGAAACTACTATTGAATGTGAGGTCAATAACAGAATCTCCAAGGCCAGTGCTGCCTCTGGGAGGCTGCACAACAGTCTGGAATCGGAGGGGCATTAGGCTTGATACGAAAGTCAGTCTACTGTAGTGCTCCCTACTCTTTTGTATGCCAGTGAGACGTGAACTGTGTACAGCGGGCATGCTAGGAAAATAAACCACTTCCATACAAGGTGCCTCTGTAGATTGTTCAAAATAAAGTGGCAGGATAGGGTACCAGACAGCGAGATCCTCATGAAGACAAAAATGCTGAGCATCCACACTGTTGCAGAAGACCCATATCAGGTGGGCCCGCCCCGTCGTGCGCATGCCAGACAACTGCATCCCAAAACAACTGATGTATGGTGAGCTGAAAGATGGCCTGCGTCTGGTCGGTAGACAAAAGAAGCGTTTCAAAGACTCCCTCAAAGTATATCTGACAAGTTTCAGCATCGATGTAAACGCATAGGAATGCCGCGTTCAGGACCGTAAGGCATGTCATAGAACCACCATCACATGCGCCTTCATTGCCATGGAACGCCAGGCCTCTGAAACACAGAAAAAACACACTTTGCGAAAAGACAAATCAACTGAGACTAACATGTCCAATTCTGACATTAAATGCTACGTATGTGGAAGAATTTTCTGTGCCAGAATTGAACTATACAGCACTGAAATGATCGACAGGCCGAGAGCACTTTCGTTGGGTCTAATAAGGAACGTGTGCTGGAATTAGACCCTCGGAAATCTGGGGCAAGTCTTTTGGTGGCTCGATTAACTCGCATTCACTGTTCGATAAAGGAATTGACGGAAGGGCACCGCCAGGAGTGGAGCCTGCGGCTTAATTTGACTCAACACGCCAACACTGTAAAATGACTGACAGACTGAGAGCTCTTTCGTTGGGTCTAATAAGGAACGTGTGCTGGAATTAAACCCACGGAAGACAGGTCAGTTTTACCCTCTTAATGAAAGAGCGTTTGCTACGGTAATCCTGCTTAACCCTAGAGGAATCGCAGGTTTCAGACACTTGGTCATTGACTGACTAAAAAGCCCTCTATTGATTTGTTGGGTCTAATAGTGAACGGGTGCTGGTATTAGACCCTCGGAAGCCATGTCAGTTTTACCCTACTAATGACAGGGCGTTGCTACGGTAATCCTGCTCAATTCGAGAGGAATCGCAGGTCGCGGACATTTGGTCCACGTGCTAGGCTGATAAGCCAATGGTGCGAGGCTACCATATGAGGGATTACGGCCGAACGCCTCTAAGCCGGAATCCCGCCCTAAATCTCAGCACCACTGCGATGGGAAGCTACGATATGGTTGGGACCTGGGGCTCGCGTCTCAGCCCGACCCGGTCGAGCCGCAGAAAGAGGTCTCTGCTGTCCGCCGATCAAAGCCGGCGGGAAGCTGCTCGATATTCACCCCATACGGTGATGAGGTGTGAAACCACTAGTAGAAGACTTAGTTCTCGGTCGGGGTGTCGTAAGCAGTAGAGCAGCCACCTCACTGCTAACTGTTGAGACTCAGCCCTTGATCATGAGATATGTCCGCACACCAAACAAACAATATCTCTGTGCCATGACCAGGCTTGTCTCCTGGTTAAATGCACTCCTGCCTCGCTCATTATTTCTGTCTGCTATCAGTCATCCCAATGGACGCAGAAGAGATGCAGGCCAGCGGAGATTGTACCTCTGCCCTATTGTGACAACCTCCCAGGTGGCGGGGAATGCTAGGCATGCCATCACTGCAGATGCAGCATATGCTACGTTTCTGGCAGGACGTGACGATCCTGAGACACCAGTCACACTGGACTGCCTCTCTTCCGCGATAGTACAAACTAGTACATAGTCCATCATATATCATAGCCACACTCTATAGACACGAGTGGGGAAGACTCGATAGTCCTGCAAGACAACTTCCCTAAGAGAGACAACTCTGACCAAAAACAACTGCTGCCTTGCAGATAGGCTGGGGACAGCCAAAGGCTAAGGAGGGCATCCCTACAGAAACGCCTGTTGAAATCGGATGCACTGAGCCACAGGCTTAACAAAATAAAACAGTGCAACGTATATCGCTATAACCAGCGTACGAAGAAGAAGGAGAAGAAGAACTATACAGCTACCTCCGAACTCACTGGTGAGTTATTGTATCTGTTCCCTTATTGCATCTTTGTCTACGCTGGTGACGCCAGCAGGTTGTCATTTACACATGAATTGTCTGAGAAGCATACTACATATTCACAAACAGGACCATATCACAGATACTGAAGTGATATCCAGAGCTAACATGCTAGGTATTCATGCACTTTTGTAGAAAACTCAACTGAGATGGGCTGGCCACCTTGTTCGAATACCAAGGGAAATGCATTCAAAGAGACTTCTGTAAAGTGAACTCAGTGAAGCGGAACGATCAAAGGGGCGTCCAAAAAATTGGACGGTCTGGATGAGTGCATTAAGTGCTGTTAAATATACTTTAACACCTGGGAAAGCCTGGTTCAAAATCGTTCAACCTGCAAGAGTGCCGTTACAAACGGCGATGCAAATCAACTAGGGGATCCGTGTTCAGACAGCACATGATAGACGCGCAATCAGGAAGTCTAGAGAGCAAAGGGAATACCAGAGGCAGCTGCCGACTATGTTTGCCAGTCGTGCCACAGAACTGTCTGCGCTCTCATTGGCTTAATCGTACACCAGCGCAATCACATACTCAAGAATGCGGTATCACATGTGGTGATGTTGGCGGTTATCATCAACAATGATGGACGAATTGTTATTATTACACCGTTAAAAACGGGATCAAGATGCTGAGCAGCACATGAGTTGCAGTGGTTAGCGACCCATAGCTGACTGCTAGCGTCAGGGCTAGCGAACCATAGCTGCCAAGACCCTTCTACACCTCCACGTGGTGATCCTGGATAACAGGCTGCAGCAGGGTGGACTGGCTAAGGAGAAGGGATCGAAGAGAGAATGCTAACCCAGTATTCTTCTTCTTCTTCTTCATCGTACGCTGTTTACAGCGATATTTACGTTGCACTGTTTTATTTTGTTAAGCCTGTGGCTCAGTGCATCCGATTTCAACAGGCGTTTCTGTAGGGTTGCCCTCCTTAGCCTTTGGCTGTCCCCAGCCTAACTGCAAGGCAGCAGTTGTTTTTGGTCAGAGTTGTCTCTCTTGGGAAGTTGTCTTGCAGGACTATCGAGTCTTCCCTACTCGTGTCTATAGGGTTTGGCAATGATATGATGGACTATGTACTAGTTTGTACTATCCCGGAAGAGAGGCAGTCCAGTGTGACTATGTCCCAGGATCGTCACGTCCTGCCAGAAACGTAGCATATGCATGTGAGTGAGATATCTCTTTGCTCCCTTTATTTTCTCGGTTCATCATCAGTGATGGTACGCCTAGCATTCCCCGCCACCCGGGAGGTTGTCACAATAGGGCAGGAGGTGCAATGTCCGCTGGACTGCATCTCTTCTGCGTCCATTGGGATGACTGATAGCAGACAGAGGCAGGAGTGCATTTTGCCAGGTGCATTTCTGCGGCTCGATCGGGCCGGGCTGGGACGCAAGCCCCAGCCATGTCGTAACCTCCCATCACAGCGGTGCTGAGATTTAGGGCGAAATTCTGGCTTAGAGGCGTTCGGCCGTAATCCCTCAGATGGTAGCTTATCAGCCAAGCACGTGGACCAAATGTCAGCGACCTGTGATTCCTCTCGAAATAGTGCACTTGACCAGGGGATGTTGTTCGCCTGGGGAGCTAACATATCTCATGGTCAAGGGTTGAGTCTCAGCAGTTTGCAGTGAGGTAGCTGATCTACTGCTTAGGGCACCCCGACCGAGAACTAAGTCTTCTACAAATGGTTTCATACCTCATCGCCGTATGGGGTGAATATCGAGCAGCTTCCCACCCGCTTTGATCAGCGGACGGTAGAGACCTCATTCTGCGGCTTGACCGGGGGGGGGGGGGGCTGGAGCGGAGGCCCCAGGTCCCCACCATGTCGAAGCCTCCCTTTGCATTCGTGCTGAGCTGCTTTTGGGCGGGATTTTGGCTTAGAGGCGTTCGGCCGTAATCCCTCACCTTGAAGCCTCGCGCCGTTGGCTTATCAGCCTAGTACGTGAACCAAAAGTCTGCGGCTCCTCACGAGTTATAACCCGGTACTCAAAAAATGCTTGCTGATGTCGGATGTGTTGGACCGAAAGGTGCAAATACCGCAGCCAAGCTATAAACTACGATACAACGCATTCCGTTCTCTTCACTACATTCTGCTGCTTAGGCCCTTTCAGGGTTTGGTAGTGGGAGATTGAGAATGAACGAAGAAGAAGACACCGTTAAAAACAATAGATATCTCAAGGATTTTGCATGGCTATTTAATTCAGTATTTTTTTGGTACTGATCTATCCCTTGTTAAAATAGTAGGATGTTAAAAAAAATAACTCGTTTGACCAAATAACTAAAATTAGATAAGCGGAACAGTGTGTGATGCTTAGCTACGACGTTGATGGTTTAGAAATAACCGCTTAGAACAAAACCCATTTCAGAGTTTGGTAGTGGGAGTTTGAGAACAAACGACGACAAAAACAAAAACACACACTAAGATAGGTTGAATATCTAGCGCATGCGCAGCTTTTGTTTAAATGTTTTGTTCACACTAATCGGTGGATTTGTTCATAATAGCTAGGGCAAGTCCGACATTTGGTAGACTTCATATTAAGATGTGGGATAGGTGAGGGATTAGCACTCAAACAAAAATAAAGGTCTACGCTGCAATTGTTCTACCTACCCTCTTATATGCATGTGAGACCTGTAACCATCTTTAGTCGCCATCATCATCATCATCAGTCCCATAAAATAGAAGGTCGTTGAGGCACCGTTATTGAAGTTTGTTGTACCAGCTCCGCCGTACAACAACGGTGTGTCTTGGGCCGCTACACACCCGACGGAGCCCATTTCTCTGAATGTAGCAGTTCATTATAGTTGTGTCTAAATTTCATTCAACAAAACTGACACTGTCTTCAGCTAGGGTGAAGGGCGCCAATCTCGTGAAGTTCAGCCGGGTGAACTAGACCGTGAAATATGACACATGTTTAAGCGTAGTGCTATTCGTATAGCCGATGTCCGTTCCAGGATAATCGGACGGAAGAAAACACACAAAACAAATAAATTAACCAGTCCAAATGGAAAACACCAACACGTTTCCCCTAAACATAAGTGTAAGTCGTCGACTAGTGTGAACTTCCGGCAAATCCATGATCTGGCGGCATCTATAATGAACTAAAATAGCCCCGCAGCCAGTTATGGCGCCATATTTGCTGCCAGTTATTCGCCATGCCGAGAAGTTAAACCACTTCCACGTGCACTGCCTGCGGACACTACTGCAGATTAGATGGCAGGACATGGTGACAAATACAGATGTACTAGCGCGATCAGGCATGTCCAGAATACACACGATGATATGTGCAGCACAACTGAGCTGGGCTGGCCACGTGGTACACATGTCGGATCATCGTCTACCAAACAAGCTGCTCTATAATGAACTCCAAAATGGCAAGAGAGCAAGCGGTGGGCAGCGGAAAATGTATAAGGACACGCTTAAGAGGTCACTGATCCATGGTGACTAGGAAAGAATCGCCTCCAACCGCACAGACTGATTCAGCGCAATTGTCGAGAGTGTTCATAGACATAAAGGCATCAATAATAGTTGTAAACGAGAGACACAACACATTACATTCTCTGGACTACATCTTGCTACTTGCAAAGCCCTGTTCATGGCTTTGTAGCGAGAGATTGAGAACGAACGCAGAAGAAGAACAAGAAGATGAGACTATCCAGAGACCAGCGCTCCGCAAGTCAGCTCACATCAATCCTTCTTCAACCCCGGTGGAATGAGATGTCCTATTTCCCCGTACAAAGTGCAACATACGTACAATCCAAGGCTCAGGTTAGCTTATTTAGTCATGTTTTAGCTCATGCGAACAGTGAATGCTGACAAAGTGGCATGATATATTTGCAACACATATATCAGGGACCGAGCCACCTTTAATGGCGTCGTGGAGACTTCATTGCTAAGAAAATGTAGATGAACAGGGCATGTGGTACGCACGCGTGACAACAGATAGACAGGAAAAGTGACGTTCTGATGGCCCTATAACTTCAAGCGCCCACAAGGACGTCCAACAAAGAGATGAACATATGATCTGAGTAAAGTCCTTGGTTCAACATGCTACTCCAAGGCAAAATACTGCATTGTATAACATTTGGTACCTGACATTAGGCACCTCGGTTCTTGTGCGTTAATTCACCCATTCTGAAATTTTATACTATTCAATGACCACACGGGTTTCCGTACAAAAATAATTATAAGTGTCTAGCTACAGGAGGCCAAAATTCTGGGATGTCCTGCAGAATGTTGTCGAACGGGTCTAACTGACAGACTTTATTCTGATGTCGCCACAGAAACTCACACATGTATGAATCTATCATGTGTCTGTGTGTTCCGTTTTGGTTATGGTTAGGGTTAGGGTTAGGTGCCCTCTTACCATGTGCCAGAACGAACAGGAATGTCCTGCTGACATGTGCGACATCTCTAACGATCTTGGCGAACTGTGAGAGACAAAGTCATAACATGATTTTTAGCACACAGTCGAGCGGTGTGTATAATTCGTCTTTCCTGCAAAAAACTGCACACAATTTATTTTCTTGGGTGTAAAGTGTGACAACTGCAATAAATCCATCTTGCACGTACGGTGTTAGATCTTAGAATGACATGGACATAGGTTTACCGTGCGAATTGAAGACGTGTGAATTGAAAAGTATGCTGCTTCGTGTCGCCACATTCTACTAAATCTGACCTATTATAATCTGTGAGTGAATAACCGCACAAGTACCGGCACCTCATTTGTGGGACTGAATATCAGGATGGGGTCAAGATGCTGAGTAGCGCATGAGCTGCAGCGTTCAGCGACCCAAAGCTGACTGCTAGCGTCAGGGCCAGCAAACCAGAGTTGCCAAGACCCGTTTCCCCCTAAACGCGGTGATCCCGGATAGCAGGCTGCAACAGAGCAGACCGGTTAAAGAGAATCGATAGAAAAGGGAAGGCTAAACCGGTACCGAAAAATGCCTGCTGGTCGGATGTGTCGATCTGAAAGGTGCAAATATCGAAGTCAATCTGTAAACTACGACGTAATACATTTCGTTCTCCGGACAACATCCTGCTACTTGTAAATCCCTTTGCAGGGCTTCGTAACTGGAAATTGAGAACAATCGAAGAAGAGGAAGAAGAAGAAGAAGAAGAAAAAGAAGAAAAAGAAGAATACCAGGATTACATATTACCAACAGATGTATTATTAAAAAAATAATACATCAGTATGCAGAATTTAATGGTAATAATGTGTGCGTTACGTGGCCTTTAAATAATTGTTTGTGTGTGCGTACTCACCAAGTGCGCTGTTCTTCTGTCTTTCTGTTTCTGTTCTGTTTCTCCAAGCAATTCACTTTCATCTGTGACCCAGACAGAGTCTCAGTCGGAATTGTACTGAATACCCATAAATGTTATAAATGACTTGGTCGAATAGATCAGTTATTTCTCGGCTACTGAAGTTCTAATTTCATTTCGCAGATTGTTTTAAAATTCGTTACCTTCGCAAAATGAACCAAACGGAAATAACTCTACGTTAAACGAAAGATGCACATACACCCAATATTTTACAATAAAAGAAAGTTATTTGAGAACTTGGATTGTTCCAGCTAAGTCACACAGTGAAACGCCGCTGTTATGTGCTGATTTTTACCAAATCGTTATGTAACTGAAGATTTGCGAGCTACGGATTAATACCGAATTGGACTGTTAAGAGTTAATTAAGTTGTCTTTCTTCAGCCAAGTGTATTGTTCTGGTTGTTGTAAGCCATGTTGTTGTAGGATATCTCTTATGTTTCCACCTGCCACACGGCCTTCCTAGTGTCTTGGATCAATATCTTCTTGTATTGCAAGTGCGCAGTGGTAGTTGATTAAGCTCTATTCTCACGAGATGACAGAACTATCTATCGTAATTTCTGCCTTGAAAGGTATTCAGCACAGAACAGTTCTCCTCATATCTCGAATTCCATCATTTCTCGTCTTATCTCGTCTTATCTCTTCTAGTGGCCGCCAAGACTTATCTTAGACATTTTATGTCACAACTTGAAAGTTATTTCTTATGTGCCTTGGATAAGTATCAAATTTGATCTGGTAGCACAGAATTGATATAAATATACTGCTTATCAGCTGTTGTCAAGCTGCTGGTCTGGTGTTTCAGCATAGGTGAAAGTTGATAAGTCACACCAAAGATGACATTCGATACGCCATAGCGGAGGCTTTCTGACATCTAGTTTTATTCTTCTATCAAACTTATCTTCTGCAAAAATACTTTCCAGGCTTTTGAACTCTTGTGCTTGCTTAAGTTTGATGTATGTTTAATGGACCTAGTATCTGCTAATCTTCATAGTTTACGACTGAATGTGCTAATATTCGTATGATATCTTTCACAGAGTGTACCAAGTGTATGCATATGATTTTGCACTCATTTTCGTTTTTGTATATTATGCTTTGGTCGTCTGTAAAGAGTAGTTCATGTAACGAATTTGATTCTTAGTTCCTTATGTTGAATTCGACTTTTGTAGTTGCAATTTGGTTGGCTTCTGTTGTTATTGTTTCCATGTAATTATTGAAAATCGATAGTGAAAGCACATATATTTGTCGCACACCTGTAGTTATTTCAAATGCAGTTGCGACCTCGTCATACATTTTTATTCTTATTGTACAATAAGTCCAAATTATGCAGTAGTTATTCTTGTATTTTTTAGTCTTCTAATATTGTCTAGATTTAGTCATATAAACTCTATCAAAAGCTTTCTCCTGACATAGAAATTATATATTTAAATTATTATAAAATTATATTGTACTTTTGTTTAATTGTCTTAATGTGATCCTCTTACGGAATCCAAATTGAGCTTTGCTCCCATGAGGTTCAACAATACCCGAGTGGTCTACCGGTGTCTCTGTGTATGACATTGACAAGAATAGCACCCCTACTCTACAGAGAGCATGTGGTTTACGCACAAAACCCGGGCAGAGATACAGAGACCATGTGTTGCCCATGCAGTATGGTCCCTCTCTCGGTCTGCCTTATTTGCTCCAAGGGAAAGGTGATACCAATTCATTTGGAACAAGGCAAGCCACAGAAGCTGCCGGATCAGCAGAGCAATATTCTATCTGTTCGCCTGTCGGGACTTCACTCCTACACCAGCCGCCAACCTAGGTTAAGGGCCTGGTCTGCCCTGCCACAACACTCAGCTGAGGTTGCCTTTCCTCGCTCTAAGATAAGGCATTGTATCCTCTTGCGTGTGATCCTTCGCACATCGTCGGTTGTCAGGTTTGGTAGATATTGGCCAACTTTCAGAATTATCAGAAAACAGGTTGCACAGCCATATCTGACAAAACCCGACAAGATACGCAAGTATCTTATCTGCAAGGCTTCAGATGGTTTGAAATCAGAGTTTTCCTTCTCCTAGATGAGCTACCTTCCTAGGCTTTCGAGCTGCATCTGTCCAAAACTACTGGTTTTAAGGCGCCAATGGCTCGCCTTCCGCCCCTTCTCCTATTACTATAGATTGCACATTTTCGCTGCTCAAAAGACGGACAACGGAACGCTGGTCCTCTTTTCTTGCATATCAATAGTTGGGCGGTCATTGTTTAACTGCAATTATGATGTCCATGTTGTTCGTCTGCACCGTGATGGCACGCGCAGTGCGCTCTTGACATTCTTAGCAGCCTGATTAACAAGTTGCAATATAAAGGTACGGTTTTTTCTAATTTCTTTCCCACTTTTAAGGTTTCCATTTGAAACTCCACTCGTAGATGTACCAGTATACATGATCAGCATGTATGCGTGACAGTGTTTTCCAGGTAGGAAGTGTTCTTTGCACAACATGAATAAGGATAGGATCACTGGCATATTGAGAGCACGTCATAAGATATTGCAGTCTAACCACTCTCGCGGGTGGAATACTGCGAATTCTGGGATTGCGCCCCCAGCCTTTCACGCAATCAATAAGCCTGTGGTGAGGTCTGTGCTTGAAAGAAAAACAATACAGGTAAAAGCACATACAGATAAAGGTGCAGTGATCACATTGGAACAGAAATAAAACCAGACTCGCGTTGTCCACTAGGCCTTCATCGGGTGCAAAGAACAAACGAAAACAACTAACGAATTAAAATATAAACAGACAATGAATGTAACGGCTTGAGTTGGCAGCTCTTGTTCACACACGATGGAGCTAGATAGAGAGCTGGAATCAAGAATACAGAAAGTAAATGTGATTTCATGTCAGCTCTCACCATTATTAATACACAAACACATTATCATAGAGACAAAGCGACTAAAATTGTTTTTTATACCAACTCTATGCTACCAGTGTCAGATATAGACTCTCAGCAAGGCAAGAGAAAGAAAAATCATGGTATGTGAAATAAGGTTTTCAGGAAAGGCTATCGGGGTCACAATGCTGGACAGAGTACGGAACGAAGTTATCAGACAGAAGGTGGGTGCAACACCGTGCTTGAAATACAAGGGTTCGGACACCTGACAAGAGTGCAACCAAACTTACCAGCTCGCCTATCTACAATACTAGACATTAGTGTTGCAGAGCAAGAAGCAGAACATGAAAAAGATGGATAGATGGTGTCAGTGAGACACTGAAGGGACACGTAATGACAACAACATTGGCGACTAAGATGGCGCACAACAGAAAACCACACCTTCCCACAGCGTCAAATGACACAAGTGGATAGAAGATGATGATGAGTTGGCAGCTATTACTCAGAAAGTGGCCAGTTACGTAAGAGTCATGGATTGCCAGGTATGAAAAAGAGTAGACCAAACAACAAATAGTAAATGTGATTTCACGTAAAATGAATATAAATGAAAATGTACACACGTAGATACACATGTAAAACACAAATATGAATAAAGTCTGAAACACTGAGTATATAAACACACACATCAATACAAACGTACATATTAACAAAAATGAAGGACATGATTTTTCAAATGTAAGTATATATTATTTATTGTAACAATTAATATTGTCTCCCAAATCACAGTATATGGACAGTTTATGTTATGGGTATAAACTTATCATAAAAACGGATTATTACAAAAGTTTTACAAAATGTAATAACATACATGTTGAGAACATAAGAAATTCTTGACAGACCTCAAAATGACAACAAAACATGTAATGACCAGGGGCAAATGTTTCACGAGTAAATTATTTTAGATGGTGTACACACATATAGTCATATAGCTAGCATACTTCTTCTTCTTCGTTCGTTCTCAATCTCCCGTTACCAAGTCCTGGACAGGACTTTGCACAAGTAGCAGGATGTAGTCCGGAGAACGGTATGCGTTGTGTCGCTAGTGTGTAACTTGACTGCGATATTTGCATCTTTCGGTGCGACACATCTGTCTTCGGCAGCAGCTAGCATACTAATATAGTAATTGAATATTATTGGTATGTGAGAAGAAGGAAATGTTGAAAAAACAAAAAAATCGTACATAAAACGTACGACTAAATAAGGTTGTACATGGGGCTGGCAACATCATCGTCGTGTAGGTTATAGGAAACGATGCACGTAGAAAAATGCAACAAAAGACAATATGATTACCATAAATCGTCTTTTCTTGGAGCTCCGGGACAATCTAAGATTGAAGGGTGATCTACTTTGGTCATGATTTCCAAGGTCTCATCCTTCATTGTCTGTTTTTGTATTTCTCATCCCAGAAAGGAGATTCCAACCCACAACGTTCTGGCTGCTAAGTTGTTTTATACATTCGAAAAAGCGATTATGAAGCTAGTATTTTAGGTGTGTAAAAACTATAGACTTCATGTAAAACAAGGTCGCCAAAATTGGTGGTACACGTACTGGTGTTGCTAGACATCGAGCTTTCACTCACCGGTCCAAGAAGGATGTAAAAAAATTACAGCTTTTTAAATTGGTTAAATCGGTTGTAAGAAACACCCCCCCCCCTTTTTTTCACATATCCCACACCTCCACCCACGCCAGCCAAACACACACACACACACACACACACACACACACACACACACACATACACACACTAAAAACTGCTGCCATTAAATGATAATAGTGTCATGAAACTGACTAAGCTTGTATTGTATTTATTTAAACAGTCGTCACAAAAAACACTGATCTACTACCATTAAATGGAAATAGAGTCAAAGAACTGGCTAAGCCGGCATTGCCTTTAAACAGTCAGTCGTCCCAAAAAAAGCACTGATAACTGATTTCATTAAATGGTAACAGAGTTATATAACTGGCTAAGCTGCATTTAAACAGGCGTCACCAAAAAAAAAAACCCAAAACAAACGCTGCTATCAATTAAATGGGAGTAGAGTCGTAGAACTGGCTACCTTTGCATTTAAACAGTCGTCACAAACAACGCTGATAAATGATATCATTAACTGGGAGTACCGTCAAATAACTGGCTAAGCTTGCATTGTATTTAAACAGTCGTCACAAAAATGGCACTGAAAACTGATATCATTAAATGGTAATAAAGTTACAGAACTGGCTGAGCTTGCATTTAAACAATCGTCACAAAATGGCACTGAAAAAAACTGATATCATTAAATGGTAATAGAGTCAAACAACTGGCTGAGCTTGCATTTAAACAATCGTCCCAAAAACAGGGTGATAGCTGTTATAATTAAATGGGGACTTCCGGGAAATGATGTCATAATTATGATGCAGAAATCCAAGCAATTAAGGTAGCGACTGAGAAACTTTTTAACACCAATCTCGGTCCACAACCTGCATGTCCTAACATGCAAAATCAGAACTTCAAGCACAGAAGTCCGAGAAGCTACCAGGTCTACATGCTCCTACTGTTTGAACTGAGCCAAGATTGTCATGCAGTGCATACCTTCGCATTATGGAATACCAGGAAATGAGAGAGCAGATCAACTGTCAAATGAAGGTGTTGCATAGGATGAGCAACAGGATGTACCAATTACATACGAGCGGAAGAAAAAGATGATCAAATAGATCAGAGAGCCACAAACATTGACACAAGACGATTATCATAAGATGAACAGACAAGAGCAAACTGGTGTGATGCGCCTCAGAACATGATATAATCGATTTCGTGGCCACATGTACAGAAAGAAAAATTGACAACTCCCCCATGTGTGTATGCGAACATGCACCCCATACGGTAGAGTACATACTACAGAACTGCCCCGAACATGACATATAGAGACAAACTAACCGGTTCATAGACACATCACTGGAAAAGAAGCTCTATAGACATGTATGTCAACTACACAAAACAGTATTGTTATTTTTCAAGAGACATGATAGTGATGATGATAGTGATGGTGATGATGATGATGATGATGATATAATCCCTTTAGCTGTGACCTTGCAGTTCTTGACAGCTCAATGACTTACACACAAAAGCACACGTCCCCCTGAATTGTTGAGGCGACATCCAATCTCGTATAAAGTATGTTGTCCTAGAGGCATCATGATTGTGAAGTGTGGGAGGGGAGGGGGGGGAGGGGGGGGGTTCTGAACGCATCTTTCAAGTAACCCCGAAGGGAGGCAGTCCAATGTTTATGTGTCCCAGGATCGTCACGTCCTGCCAGTGACATATCCCATTCATCTGATCTGGGTCAGCTATCTCATTCTTCCGTCACTTTTGCCAGCCCATCTGCTGTGATGGTATGTGTGGCATTCCCTGCCACTAGGAAGATCGTCACGTCCTGCCAGTCCATCTGTTGTGATGGTATGTGTGGCATTCCCTGCCACCTGGAAGATCGTCACGTCCTGCCAACCCACCTGTAGTGATGGTACGTGTGGCATTCCCTGCCACCTGGAAGATCGTCACGTCCTGCCAACCCATCTGTTGTGATGGTATGTGTGGCATCCCCTCCACCTGGAAGATCGTCACGTCCTGCCAACCCACCTGTAGTGATGGTACGTGTGGCATTCCCTGCCACCTGGAAGATCGTCACGTCCTGCCAGCATATCTGTTGTGATGGTATGTGTGGCATTCCCTCCACCTGGAAGATCGTCACAACAGGGCAGTGGTGCAATGTCTGCTGGTCTGCATTTCTTCGTCATCCATTGCAGAAAAAGACATTATTTTTTCAAGCCAACGAAAGAAGTAGATTTGGCTAAGTATTTATTTAAACAAATGTTAATACAAATTTCAGAGTATCGAAAATAAACTGTAATCAAAATTCTGGGCACACATGTCTACTGCAATAGAATCCCCGCAGGTCCTTCATACTGACACGTTTGGGGAGCACTGCAGTAACACATGGCAACCTATCGGTGTAAACCTAAGTATCACGTAATCCACTTCCACGCGATAAGATACACTCTATGTCGCGCGCTTTCTGCAAATAGGCCAGCTCTATTGGCGGTCAAGTGCTCGTGCATATAATGGTGATCAAATTACAGACACTGCCGTCATAGATAACTGTTAACGACTTCATTATACAGTTTCAGCGAAATCAGGGTTAGACAGATTAGTTATTTTGGCCATATAACAAGACATGTCTCCTTGTTGAAAACCATGCTAAGGCGCAAACACGGTTATATATGGGTAGATAACGTCTGTAAACAGCCTGTCAGATTGCACCATTACGGCAAGAGATAGAGTACACTGGAGATAAAGTACACTGGAGATAAAGTACACTGGAGATAAAGTACACTGGAGATAAAGTACACTGGAGATAAAGTACACTGGAGATAAAGTACACTGGAGATAAAGTACACTGGAGATAAAGTACACTGGAAATCCATTGCAACCGAACTTCGATGCGGAGATGACACTTGAACTGAAGTCAGCGTTTCCTAAGGGCAAGTGATCAGCTACATTCATCAATGACTCTCCCTCCCTTACTGCGGATGTGAGGCCGAAGATGCAGCACAGTGGACTAACCGCTAACGACTTATAACTGACTGATTGCATTAGTGCCAGCGAACTAGAGCTGACCTAAAACCTTTCTCGTATCCAAGCGACGGCCCTGGATACAGGCTGCGGTAGTGTAGTCAGACTAATAGAATAGGGATCACAGTGGGAAGGCAGACCTGGTACCCAAAATTAGTCAGATGAAACCAGATGTGTCCGAAATGCACAGATATCGCAGCCTCGCTACAAATTACGACGCAACGTGCATCTCAGGACCAACGCCAAAGAAGAGGAAGATTGCAAATAACATTCTTCTGTTGTCAGCGTTTGTTTGTTGTTGTTGCCCGCTACTTTACGCCACTCCATCCCCTTCCGACCAAACTTGAAAACTGAATCCATTACCTTCTGCTTGCCATTCTGATGTCTTTTCCATTTCACCATTTTGAGGCAATGATTAACTAGTATTTGAGTTGTATATGTTCTTCTTCGTTCATCCTCAGATCAAGAACTTGACTTCGCTCATAAAGAACACCGCTGTTTGTAAAGATGTTTTATCAGAACACCGCTGTTTGTAAAGATGTTTTATCTCCGTGCAGCTTTTGTCTCTCCTTTGTTGTGTATATATACATGTTACCCTACATTCCACTGCGGTTGTCCCACCACCAACATGATGCTTTTTAGCTGTTTCTAGAAGGTCTCATCTTCTTGACTGTAATGCTAGGCCTAATTGCTCAAGTTAAGGTCGTATACAGATGTGGCACTTAACCTTTAACGCCTACTTCGACATCTGGAACATGCTGGCTACGAACCTTGTTTACCTCAGTTTCGTGACCAAGTCACTGTATTTTGGCCATTTGAAAAGAGTGTTGATAATTATTATTGATTATAATCTAATCTAGATGAAAATGGCACAGCTAACTTCATCATATGATTTGATGACGATGATTACATAAATACATCTTAATGACATCGGAATATGTAGGTCCACTGCCGTCTGACAGTCATTATTATTGTCATGCACTGTTAACAAACCAAGGTTTGTTGTCCATTCTACCAGGCGTGTTCAAATGAAACCAGACCAAACTGCAACAAATGTTTAAAAAAGGACGTGAGTTAATGAAAGATCTTCCGAGACCAGGTCAGACACATATTGTTGCTTTAACTCACGTCCGAGACCAGGTCAGGCGCACATTGTTGCTTTAACTCACGTCCTTATTTAAACATCCTTGTCCGGTTATTCACTGTTGTCTTCGACACACTTTTGTCACCATACATTCTGCGATAAATGTCAACTGGTCGACATCCTTCTGCTGTTAGAAACCGAATCACCGCTCACTGATCAGCTCTGGACGGATTCCGTATCATACTCGCCATGTTTTCAACGGTCTGCAGAGGAAACTATGAGTCGGAGGATAATGCAATTTTGCAAAATTGACGGTTGGTATATGCTGTTTACACCAGAAAAGACGTCATCGTGCGCATCGTACGCATCTCCACTTGTTGCCCTTTGGTCCCGTTTCATTTCTTCTTCTTCTTCTTCGTACGCTGTCCGACGTCAACTTTTGTTCGAAGAAAGTAGCTGTCATCCTGAGGCTGTCGACACTGCCATAGAGCTTGTCTAGTGTTGTCACTGGTGATGGCCACGTGTGCTTTCTCTGGTCCTCGTTTGTCGGGCAATTTTGAAGCAGATGTTCAGCGGTCATTTTCCCTGTACCACAGGTGCATTCGTCAGTGCCACCTATCTTCAGTTTATTGAATAGGTCGTACCTCGGTCTGTTGGGGCCTGTGCGGAGTCTGAAGACCACGACCTGCTCTCTTCTGTTCAACTGGTAAAAGGCATCATTGTTTGTGTAGCCAGTATGCTCTGTTTCCCATTTGGCCATGTATCTGGCCCTAATAAACGTTTTGAACTCTCTGTAGGTCACACTAGAATCTGGTTGTGGTAATCTTGCACCTTCTTTTGCCAGTCTATCTGCCTCCTCGTTGCCTTGAATGTTACAGTGGGATGGAACACACTGTACCACTACTCTATTTAGTGCGGTCCCGTTTCATTTAAACACGCTTCGTAATACACAAGCCCATCTAAGACAGACAATCCGTTTTTGTACATGATTACATTATCTGTGCAACAACATGTGGACAGCCACACATATTTGATTACTGGCCACCCAAGGACGGAGCGTAGTTAGTTATAACTGAACACATTTTAGATCACTTCGCGCTAGCTACTAATCATCAGCATTAGGTGCCTTGCCGGTTGGCGTTGACAATCATGGACTTCCATCCATTTCTATCACGTGTGTCGTTTACCAACTGTTGTTGATTGCCGCCCATGCCATTCTCTCAGGCTGCCCAGCATCTTCTCTCTCGGCCTTTCTCTGTCTCTCTTTCCTTCTATATTTCCCGTTGTCACGACGTGCTCCATCTACCTCTTCTCATATCATGCCCACGGGATCAAGATGCTGAGCAACGCATGAGCTACAGTGGTCAGCGACCCATAGCTGACTGCTAGCCTCAGGGCCATGGAACCAGAGCTGCAAAGACCCTTCTACACCTCCACGCAGTGATCCTGGATAACAGGCTGCAGCAGGGCAGACTGGCTAAGGAGAAGGGATCGAAGAGGGAATGTTAATCCGATACTCAAAAAATGCTTGATGAAGTCGGATGTGTTGGACCAAAAGGTGCAAATATCGCAGTCAAGCTGTAAACTACGACACAACGCATTCCGTTCTCTGGATTAAATTCTGCTACTTCAATCCCTTTCAGGGCTTGGTGGCGGGAGATTGAGAACGAACGAAGTCAAGCCATAACATGCCAAAAAAACTACTAATAGCTACAGAAAATGTTCACGCCGTAGGCAACGTAGACATGCAGTATTGGCAATCACAGATATATACTTCTGCTTTTCTTTCAAAGTCGCAACCAGAGAAATCAAAAAAGCTAGCAAAATTGAATTTTAAGTGTCTTAAGCGAGTTTGAGAAAAGAGTTAACTTCCAATACTCATTGAGAGAAAAAAAAACAGGCCACTGAAGATATAAATCAATAGCAACAGAATATAAAAGAGGCCGTAAAAGTTGCAACACAGATAACATTATAACATAAAGTGAGAAGAAAGCAGAAAACTAGAAACCATGGATAACAACGGAAATGCTAAACAAAATAGAGGAAAGACGCAAATGAAAAAAAACAGTAATACAGTGCATTGCTAAGTAATAATAGTATCAAGAATAAATTAGATCGAAAATGTAATATGGCACCAACAAAATGTTGGATATAAAGAACACTGCTAGAAAATTGAAGACCTGGAAAGAACTGGGAAATTCGAACCAGTACACAATAAAGTTAAATAATCCTTTACTAAAAATAGGGGCATAAAATCGCGGATGATTAATCATTAACAAATATTCTAGGACAGGAAGTAGATGCCACGCCAAGACTTAGCATAGATAATTATGAACTGGTATGAACTAAATCGTAGTTTCTTCAAGTCTCGAGCGTTTGAACATTAATTAGACAATCCATTAATTCAGCTATTACGACAGGGGTCCTCAACTAATAGAGAACTCCCCCGTCTTTTCTTCAAGTTTTAAAATCCCCCAGCATTGTCTATTACTATGACATTTGTCAAACACTACAAATATAATCCAAGTAAATGTATTCGTGCTAATAAAGAACACAATAAAATAAGTTAAATGTTCTATACATATCATTAGAAATGCACCTTTTGAGTCTAACAAAAGTGGAAAGGAAGGACCGGAATCCTAACATATGATGAAATGTGTGCGGAAAAAGAAGGCTGAAATCCACTGTGGGGCTCTTAAAAGATATCAATCCCAAATGAATTCAAAAGTCCTTTTCTCGCAGTGAATGAAATTAATCTTGGTGGGCGTTTCTCTATCGCGGACATGTAAGCTTCGAGGGTTGTATATCTATGTATCTAATTTTCGCTCACACAAGATTTACAGATTTACGTCCGCTGTGTTCTAATGTATCCCACCACCCTATCCTTTCCTCAATCTTAAGCAAAATTACAGTCGTGAATTTCAGTCATGTAAATTTTCTTTTTCATTTTGCATGCCTTTCTTTGTTTGTTATGTTTGAATGGGTCTGGTGTTTGGTTAATTTTTGTATCAGAGGAAGTTGACAAGTATGCGCACCTTCCTTCAGCAACGTTCATCTTACGCTGTCCCGTAATCGCGTTTTCGCCGATTTCTGCACTTTGTGATAAAGTAAGCCACAGCTACCACTACTACAAGGCCACCCAAGGCGGCAGCAACCGCTATAGGAACAGTCTGGTTGGTGCTCTCATCAGCTGTGCATTCATCGGCGTTACCAGAAAACGTTGTTTCGTTGTTTGTGTTAAAAGCCTTAAACTGAAGGTCCGTCGTCTTTACTATGACTTCGCTGTCCAGTCGTAACTCGATATTGCTATTACATTTATAAAAGTCATTTTGGCCGGATTTTTTGGGGTAATCAATGTCTTTTGAGCTGTGTGGGGAGACAATTACTTTTGTATTCGGTGGGGTAACTGAGTCTGGAAATATATTCGTAGTAACCACGTAGACAAGTGTTAAATTGCTGATGCCATATTTGAGGTCACTGGAAGTTAAACCAACAGAGGATGATAAACTGTCATCTAAAGTGAAGACGATTTCCAGGGACCAGTCATCGAAGAAAGATATAACAAGGTTTTGCGAGTTAAGTGACGCGTTACAGTTTCCTGTGGCAGACGCGTTGGCTGGAATGTCCACTGTGGCTGTATTCGTTCTTGCTTCATCTGACGTTGAAGAGTTGTATTGGATCGTGATGCGCATTGCACCTTTTAACAAAATACAGGTAATGTTGTTATCTTTGACGACATAGTTGTTAACAGGAGTCAGAGGTTGTACGGTGGGGGCTATACTCGATGGTGAGCCAGTTGCTGGTGATGGGGTGTTTCCTGTCGAGGCCTGTGAAGTAACTGTTGTATTTATTGTCGGGGGTATATTTGTTGCCCTCGAAGTGATTGTTGCTGTAGATGGCAAGGCTGTTGTTACTGTCGTCTCTGAAGATGACAATTCAGTTGTGGTAGTATTGTCTATAAGGCACATTATGGTGGTGGTAGCATCCATGCCACTAACATTGAACCCCTGTACATGGATTCTGATCACGGTAACCTGGACATCGTACATCAGAGCCCTTGCAGTGATAGTGTTGTTTATGTTGTCTGTGTATTGTGTAACTTCTGGTGTGTCACATTGATAAGAAAAAGGTGGTTTGAATAAATATATCCTGTCTTTGTCGCTCAGTGACAAGACATCTGGGTCATTGACATGGTTTCCAAATACTGTTTTTGGCACAAATTGTAGCGTGCGATCCAAATGAACATCACCGACCTGATCTTGGATAAACTGAAACGACCACTGAGTTTCGTCTTTGAAAATAAGCGTCAATTTCTGTGTATCACAACTCTCTGATACATTCACTATATCAGACGATGTTATCTCATGTGCGCCTATAACACCACTCCCATTGTATGCTGTAAATGCAATTGTGAAATTGATTTCCAGCATTATGCATGTATCTGTGATTATCTCAAATGATCTAGCATACGCTGCCTGCGATGCTAAAGACAGTATCATTATATTAAACGTGACGAAAACGTATTTACTTAACTGTCTCTTCATTTTGCGTGAATGAGAGAAAATAAGAAGTAATAATAATCCAAATGAAACGAATTATAAATGTAATAAGCCAAAGAAAACTCCAACGGTTATCAATACGTGGGATATTCACTATTGTGTTCTGGTTATCACCATTTAAAAAGTAGAACCACACTAGCTAATCTGAAAGATCTTGCCGTCTGATATGACAAGATGTGAACAAACATCCACTGGGTTTCGCCTCATCCAAAACTAATATCAGTACAGACTGCGAAACTCAAACTGAATACGAGTCCATTGATACCAATTGCATTAACCCTGTATGAACGGCTAACATAGTGACACATTGACACACCATTGATTTGGTCACGGGTTCCAAAACGTTTATCACCGGTGATATATTTCACATTACCAGACAGTACGTAAAAGTGAGCTAGATCTATTGTAAGCGCTGCTGTCGGGGGTGAAGTGTTAAAAGTATCATTACACAAGGCCCGTATTTAATAAAGTACATTGAAATTATTCGAAACCTGGTATTCAAAGAAGCAGGCGTATGTCTGCTGCCAGGTAGGCAAAGACAAGCCACAGTAGGTTTCTTTTGCTATTTTACTTCCTTCGGATTACTAGACCTAGGGGAATGTGGGTGGTGTATTTGGTAGGGATGTAATTATTTTTAGATTTGTATGTCAAAATAGAAGTTAACGGCATGCTCTTTTCTTTGTTCAACTGCCGAAGGCTGCTTTACGCCTTACCTCTATGTTAAAGCCACTCCTCTTGATGGGCGATCACCTTACCTCTCTGTTAAAGTCACCCTCTTGATGGACGATCTCCTTGCCTCCCTGATAAAGCCACCCTCTTGATGGACGATCATCTTACCTCTCTGTTAAAGCCACCCTCTTGATGGACGATCACCTTACCTCTCTGCTAAAGCCACCCCTCTTGATGGACGATCACCTTACCTCTTTGCTAAAGCCACCCTCTTGATGGACGATCATCTTACCTCTCTGTTAAAGCCACCCTCTTGATGGACGATCACCTTACCTCTTTGCTAAAGCCACCCCTCTTGATGGACGAACCCCTTACCTTTCTGCAGTATCGGCTCTCTTCGGGCAACGCTATTGCAAAAATATTTTTAAAATACTAATAAATGTGTGTTTGACAATCTCATTGTCTAAAACGATGTGTTACTCATTAGTTGATTCTTACACTACACGAGCACGCATACTTGTTTCAATTCAGGCTTACTGTAAGACAGTAGCTGTCAAATGGTAGCCTTACATTTCAAAGGGAGTGAAAAGGTGCCATGGCTCGCATTCAATTCCCAAAGCAATGTGGCAGGATTCGCTCTAGCCAGTCCGCTACAAATATGATATCTGGCTTGTGGTTGTTGTTGTTGTTGTTGTTATCCCATAACTGCTGAGCAAACCTGCTCTTGGCAGCCCAATATCGTTCCAATATTGATTCCGTTCTTCTTTAGTTGTGTCACTGCTGTGCACTGTGTGTTGTAAATTGTCGGCAGTGCTTGTAAGAATATTTTACTCATGTCCACAAGCACCTTGCACTCAATGAGTAGGTATAGAACTGTTTCATCAGGGTCAGAGCAATGTCTGCAGAAGGGCAGGTACTGGGGATTTATGCGACTTAAGTGGCGTTTGTCTCTGCTGTTTCCTGATCGGAACTGAAAGATGAGACTTTCATCTCTTCTATGAAGTTTATTTATGTCATCATTTCTTTCAAACGGATTGAAAAGGAGGCATCGTTTGCATTAAACTTTCTGTCAAAGTGGCAGGGTTCGCTATAGTCAACTCAGATTCATGTATGATACCTGGCTTACAGTTGAGGAATGCAGAACAGCGAGGACGAGAACTTGGTCGCCTCATCTCTAACACGTCATCTCCGACTGCGTATGATGACGTCACTTCTGGTGAAAAAAAGCACATACCAGCCGTCAAGTTTGCAAAATTGTATTATCTTCCGACTCAAAGTTTCCCCAGCAGACCGATGAAAACATGACGGGTTGGACACGCAATCCACCCAGAGTAGATCAGCGAGCGGTGATACGGTTTCTAACAGCTGAAGGATGTCGACCAGTTGACATTCATTGCAAAATGCAGGCAGTGTGTGGTGACAAAAGTTGGTCGAAGACAACAGTGAAGAACTGAACAACCACGTTAAAGCAACCTGGAACCGTGTTGTGTGTATGTGTATATATATATATTTGCAACACTGGTTCCAGGGTGCTTTACACCATAAACTAGACTAACCGCTTACACACCTCGAAAATAAAGACATCTGTCACGAGTCATTTGACCTAACGTATTCAGATGTTAACTACACACGTTGCCAACTAAGAATACTAATATGGATATACGTATATGTTGCAATCATGCCGTGGATTTTCTCATGGTATGACTGGTTCTTCCAGTAGACCCGGTGGAAATGGACACCTGACGAATGGTAAATGCTATGCTAAGAGCATTATTCCTCTGTAAAAGTAACTTAGCTTAACGTCTTTATACTGGTTTAGAAGACTTTGTAGAGTCTGTGTAAAACCAGTTTCATTTGGATTTACTTGCTCTAAAAGCTATGCGCATCCAACCTATTCTTAAATGCATTAATTGTCCTTGCCTCCACTACCTCATGTGGCAATGCATTCCAAGCATTCACCACTATCTCACTAAAGCAATATTTCCTAATATCTAATCTGGACCTTTCTTTAGTTAATTTGTAACTATGTCCTCTTATTCTTGTAGGTCGTTGTATTTTGAAGGAAAGAAACTTGTTGTATTCTTCTTCTTCTTCTTCTTCTTCTTCTTCTTCTTCTTCTTCTTCTTCTTCTTCTTTTTCTTCTTCTTCTGTGTTAGTTCTCAATCTCCTGCTACCAAGCTCTGAAAAGGGCTTTGCAAGTAGCAGGATTTAGTCCGGAGAACGGAATGCGTTGTGTTGCTAGTTTACAACTTAACTGCGATATTTGCACCTTTCGGTCCGACACATCCATCTTCGGCAGTATTGTAGTGTAATTTGACCCTTTATTTGATTATCTTACAAACCTGTATTGTGACCTCGATTTCTTCTCTTTTCTGTACACTGTAGGCCGGTTTTTCTGAGTCTTTCCTCATAACTGTAATTCTGGAATCCCACTATCAGCTTTGTCGCTCTTTTTTTTGTATTCTTTACAACATGTTTATAGCACCTCTATGTTAAGGACTCCACAACTGTACACAGTACTCCAATCTAGGTCTAACTAATCATTTATACAATTTGACTATCCCTTCCTTGCTCCTATGTTTAATATTTCTTTTTATCATACCTCTTTTTTTTTTTTTGCGTTCGCCTTATTTATCTATTCCCCAAAGCGGTGTGCGTTGCACTGTGGTTTTTATTTTGCGCCTGTCGGCCCAATGCATCCGACTTCAGCATGCATTTTATGTAAGGGTCTGCTTCCTCCTGCATTTTCTAAGGGTTTGCTTCCCCAGGGTAACGGCCGGTGCTGTGATGGGGATCGAACCCAGCACCTTTGGTTGTGAGCCGTGTCACTTAACCACTAGCCCACGCAGTCCCCATATATACCTAACATTGCATTTGCCTTTTTCACTGCTACCTGGACTTGCTCACTCACCTCACCTTTAATATCTATTATAACCCCTAGGCCCCTGATGTTAGGTGCACTTTACCTTCTTGTGTCCATTTTATTTCGATACGTCAACGGATTTTGACTGAGTCGCTCTTGTTCTACCTTGTGGTGTTGAGATTCCATTGGTACCTCTCAATTGCAATTATAGCTCTTTCCCCGTCTCCCATATCTTTTTCGTATTCCAGGTGCCGGATATAGACGTCTTCATTGTAGATAGAAAGAATATGGAACTTGAGCTAGTTCGCGTCATAGACTCTGTTGAAGTTCCTTCTTCTCAAAGCCGCATCGTTAGATATATTGTTATATTTATTTATACACAATGTGTTTTTTGTGGGGGTAGTGTAGCTGACCAGAAGTTCAACCTTCATTCTTTGTAATCTGTATCTGGGACCAGCTATGGTGAAATGTTATATATCATCATCATGTAGCATGTCCTTTATAGAACGACGCTCCCATCACAGTCTGTCTGAAAGAAACTCGTTCACTTGCCAAAATTCCAGCCTCCGCCACAATCATACCCAGACATTCCTGGATATCTTGGTGCCATCGTCTTCTTGGTCTACCCCTTCTTCTTTTGCCTGGCACCATACCTTCCATCACTGTTTTCTCAAGACCGATGTATCTCTTGATGTGACCAAAGTATTTACATTTTCTGGCCAAAATGGAATTGATAAACCAGTTCTCCTTTATGCCGAATGTCTACATTTGTCTTTTTCTCCGTCCAGTGTATTCTGAGGATCTTTCTGTAACATTTTGACTCGAAGGATTCGATTCTTTGTCTAGTAGTTGTAGTAATCGTCCATGATTCGCAGCCATGAGCTGTCACAGGAAAAGTAAAGGCTCTCAACACTTTTACTTTTGTCGCTTTGTTGGTGCTCTGTCATAATTTCTTCGGGCTGTTCAGTCTCTGCATTGCATGGCTATTCTTCTTCTGATTTCTCTCGAGCAGTCGCCATTTTTGTCAATTCTGGAGCCCAGAATATATATGGACATAGTAAAGATCAAACCCTGTTCATAAACATAAATAAAACAAAGATAATGACCACCGACAAAACACAATGTCAACATAAATTTACAGTGGGTGGTGAGGAAATAGATCAGGTCACACATTTTGAATATCTGGGCTCCAGAATTGACAAAAATGGTGACTGCTCGAAAGAAATCAGAAGAAGACTAGCTATAGCAATGCAGAGACTGAACAGCCTGAAGAAATTATGGCAGGGCACCAACAAAATGATACAAGTAAAAGTCTTGAGAACCTCTGTTTTTCCTGTTGCAGCTTATGGCTGTGAATCATGGACGATTACCAAAACTTCTAGACAAAGAATCGAATCCTAGGAGTCAAAATGTTACAGAAAGATCTTCAGAATACCCTTGACAGAGAAAAAAACAAATGCAGACATTCGGCAAGAGTTGAGCATAGAAGAGAACTGGTTTATCAATTCCATTTTGGCTAGAAAATGCAAGTACTTTGGTCACATCAAGAGACACAACGGTCTTGAGAGAACGGTGATGGAAGGTATGGTGCCAGGCAAAAAAGGAAGGGGTAGACCAAGAAGAAGACGATGACACTAAGATATACAGGAATGCCTGAGTATGACTGTGGCGGAAACTGGAGTTTTGGCAAGGGAACAAGTTTCTTTCAGACAGACTGTTATGGGAGCGACGTTCTACAAAGGACATGCTTCATGATGATGATATATATATATATATATATATATATATATATATATATATATATATATATATATATATATATATATATATATTTACACGTGTGCGTACTCTCGTGTGTATTTGTATAAATCATTATTGTATAGCACAAAACAAAGCAAAAACAGAGCAAATGCTATTAATATAAGAAAATAAAAGACCTGCAAAGGGACAAAGTCGTGGCCAATTTTGAAATTCAAATTTAAATAAATGATATTATTATGTTTAAGTATTAGTAGACATAAATGACACGACTCTTAGTTAAAAACCAAATCAGAAGGAGGTGTTCAAGAACCAGCACATTGAAAGGGCCGACATCAGCCAACAACTCATAGCTGGTTGCTTGCATCGGGGTCAGCGAACCACAGTTCACCAAGACCCTTCTCCACCACAAAACGGCTGCCCTGGAAACATGTTGCACTTGTGTAGTCTGGCTAAAAGAATGGTGATCACAATGAAAAGGCAAACAAAAGCCAGCTGGAACTGGATGTGCTGGGCCCGGCTCAAAGGCGCAGATATCTCCGTCTCGCTGTAAACTACTGCACAACGTCATTGTAATGGCGAACGTCGAAGAAGGTGGTTGAAGGATAATTTAGAAAAACAATGATAGATCGACTTGAAGTGTGAATAAAATACAGCAAACCATTTAAGCGGAGACGGTACTTCATCGGAAATTAGTAATGTCTAAGTGTATCCGGAGCGATGATCTACTTGTAGACGTGTCTCAGTGTCACAGGAGAGGGGGTCTACTTGTAGATATGTCTCAGGGGAGGTTGTTTGCTTGTAGATGTGTCTCGGTGTCTCAGGAGAGGTGGTTTGCTTGTAGATGTGTCTCGGTGTCTCAGGAGAGGTGGTTTGCTTGTAGATGTGTCTCGGTGTCTCAGGAGAGGTGGTCTACTTGTAGATATGTCTCAGGAAAGGTGGTCTACTTGTAGATGTGTCTCATGAGATGTGGTCTACTTGTAGATGTGTCTCGGTGTCTCAGGAGAGGTGGTTTGCTTGTAGATGTGTCTCAGTGTCTCAGGAGAGGTGGTCTACTTGTAGATATGTCTCAGGAAAGGTGGTCTACTTGTAGATGTGTCTCATGAGATGTGGTCTACTTGTAGATGTATCTCAGGAGAAGTGGTCTACTTGCAGATGTGTCTCATGAGAGGTGGTCTACGTGTAGATGTGTCTCGGTGTCTCAGGAGTGGTGGTCTACTTGCAGATGTGTCTCATGAGAGGTGGTCTACGTGTAGATGTGTCTCGGTGTCTCAGGAGAGGTGGTCTACTTGTAGATGTGTCTCGGTGTCTCAGGAGTGGTGGTCTACTTGTAGATGTGTCGCAGTGTTTCAGGAGAGGTAATATGCTTGCAGATGTTTCTCAGGAGTGGTAATCTGCTTGTAGACGTGTCTCAGTGTCACAGGAGAAGTGGTCTACTTGTAGATGTGTCTCTGTGTCTCAGAAGAGGTAATCTGCTCGTATAAGTGCCTCGATGTCACATTAGAGGTAATATGTTCATCTCAGTGTCTCAGGACAGGTGATCTGTTTGTAGACGTGTCTCTGTGTCTCAGGAGTGGTAACCTACCTGTAGACGTGTCTCAGGAGTGATGGTCTACTTGTAGATGTATCACCGTGTCTCAGGAGAGGTGATCTGCTTGTAGACGTGTCTCAGTGTCACCTGAGGAGTAATCTGCTTGTAGAAGTGTCTCATGAGAGGTAATCTGCTTGTAGACGTGTCTCAGTGTCTCAGGAGAGGTGGTTTACTTGTAGATGTGTCTTGGTGTCTCAGGAGAGGTGGTCTACTTGTAGCTGTGTCTCGATGTCTCGGGAGAGGTAATCTGCTTGTAGACATGTCTCAGTGTCACATGAGAGGTAATCTGTTTGTAGAAGTATCTCAGTGTCACCTGAGAGGTAATCTGCTTGTAGACGAGTCTCAGTATCACAGGAAAAGTAATCTGCTTGTAGACGTGTCCCAGTGTCGCATGAGAGGTAATCTGCTTGTAGAAGTGTCTCATGAGAGGTAATCTGCTTGTAGACGTGTCTCAGGAAAGGTAATCTGCTTGTAGACGTGTCTCAGTGTCACAGGAAATGTAATCTGCTTGTAGAAGTGTCTCAGTGTCACCTGAGATGTAATCTGCTTGTAGAAGTGTCTCATGAGAGGTAATCTGCTTGTAGACGTGTCTCAGTGTCTCAGGACAGGTGGCTTACTTGTAGATGTGTCTTGGTGTCTCAGGAGAGGTGGTCTATTTGTAGATGTGTCTCGATGTCTCACGAAAGGTAATCTGCTTGTAGACATGTCTCAGTGTCACAGGAAAGGTAATCTGCTTGTAGAAGTGTCGCAGTGTCACATGAGAGGTAATCTGTTTGTAGAAGTGTCTCAGTGTCACCTGAGACGTAATCTGCGTGTAGACGTGTCTCAGTATCACAGGAAAGGTAATCTGCTTGTAGACGTGTCCCAGTGTCGCATGAGAGGTAATCTGCTTGTAGAAGTGTCTCATGAGAGGTAATCTGCTTGTAGACGTGTCTCAGGAAAGGTAATCTGCTTGTAGACGTGTCTCAGTGTCACAGGAAAGGTAATCTGCTTGTAGAAGTGTCGCAGTGTCACCTGATAGGTAATCTGCTTGTAGAAGTGTCTCAGAAGAGGCAATCTGCTTGTAGAAGTGTCTCAGTGTCACAGGAAAGGTAATCTGCTTGTTGAAGTGTCGCAGTGTCACCTGATAGGTAATCTGCTTGTAGAAGTGTCTCAGAAGAAGTCATCTGCTTGTAGACGTGTCTCAGTGTCACAGGAGAGGTAATCTGCTTGTAGAAGTGTCTCAGCAGAGGTAATCTGCTCGTAGAAGTGTTTCAGGAGAAGTAATCTGCTTGTAGAAGTGTCTCAGTAAAGGTAATCTGCTCGTAGACGTGTCTCAGTGTCTCTGGAGATTTGGTGGCCAAGAGGTTGAAGACTTGGTTTACAATCGCAACGGCCCCGGTTTAATATCACGTTGTGCTCAGTGTGACAGACCGGGCCTGTTGTGGTATGACCGCTTCTTCCAGTCAACCCATCTGTAAATTGGTACCCAGCGATATGAGGGGAAATTTGTGGAGTCGCCATAGGAGCTACGGGATTCGTCGATACTTTCTGCAATAAAACGGACTGAATTCTATTAGAGCCCTCAAGCGTAATGAAGGCTGTTCTTTGAACCATTTTCCATTTTCCTGCAGTGACCCGAGACACAATCTGGGAACAGCCCAGTTAGATAACCTGTTTGTTGATACAAGCACTTGTGTTTCATTTATCTCTACTCTGACACCAGAGAAGAAAGAAAACTCATAGCATGTACTTGTTTTGTTATCTTAAATAACTGTGTAAAGGGAGTTGGAATAGCATAAGTGGTCAGTGGCGTGACCCACAATCCAAGCACGGATATCATCTTCTTCCTCTACATCCTCTTCTTCTTCGTTTTCGTTCGTTCGTTCTCAATCTCCCACTACCAAACTCTCAAAAGGGCTTTGCAAGTAGCAGGATGTAGTCTGAAGAACAAAATGCGTTATATCGTAGTTTACAGCTTGACTGTGATATTTTCACCCTACGGTCCGGCACATCCGACTTCAGCAGACATTTTTTAGTACAGGGCTAGCCTTCCTTCTTCGATCCATTCTCCTTAGCCAGTCTTCTCTACTGCAGTCTGTTATCCTCCGCGTGGAGGCGTAAAAGGGTCTTGGCAGCTCTGGTTGGCTGACCCTGAGGCTAGCAGTCAGCTGTTGGTAGCTGACAGCTGCAGCTATTATCAGATTCGTCACGGTCGGCCTCTACAGAATTTAAACCAATATTTTAAAATGCGTAGTGAAATCGGATGCACTGAACCGTATAACACAGAACAACGCACTCTGCATTAAGTAAAAATAATTAAGAAAAAATAGAACAAATTTTGATAAAAACGTCATGGTAGTTTTGAAAAATTAACTTGTAACTGCCAACTGCCACAGACAGACTACTATCACACTGGACGACACGCGTCCACGACAGAAACGACTGGATTCTGAGTTGGGACCCGCCCAATGGTGACCACCTCTTGACGAACAACGGGTCGAACTAAAAACTAAAGACTGCCAACTGGCTTTATGTATTTAGTATCGATAAAAATATATAAATAGGTATAGACTCAGGGACCAACAGCACAAACATAAAACGACATCTACGTTACAGTCACTTTGTCTTCATCATACCAACAAAACAAAAAATCGAACGAGAAAAACTACAAAAATCACAAAAGTAATTGAAAATGAGCGGTTTAAGTTAGAAGCCATACATGTAAGTATGTGAGTCAATGTATGCCAGTTACGAAAAAGGGCGACAAAACAAGAGATTGTGCGAATAAACACATATAGACAAAACAAGAAATTATACGAATGATCACATGTAGACAGAAAGACTGGTCAAAATTGAACAAATCACACACAAACTACAAACAAACAAACAAAAAAAGAAGACATAATTTACATATATAGTGGAGAAAGGGGGAGGAGGTGGGGTAGGGGAAGTGGCACCAAAAACAACTGATGTATATATAGATACGTACATTTAAAAGGGTTACGGAAGTGAATGAGCAAACAATAAAACTAAAAGATATCGAGACATGGTAGAGAAACAAAATGGGTTAGGACAGTGGGAGGGGGGTGTTTGTGGGTTATAGCGATAGAGAAGATTGAGCAGAAACGCCTCTACAAACGTACGGAATGTATTCAAACGATCGATACTAAATTCATGGGATTCTTGGTAGCGAGTATTTTAAACTTCCTGCGGCTTACTTGGCCTGATTTTGGTTCATTTTTAACTAGAATTTTGAATTTGTTTGGTCCGGGCAGGGTAATTTTTACTAGAAGATATACGTGAGAAAAATCCAGGTCTCCACCGTGGTACGAACCCGCGACCTCAGGAACCCGAGGCGGACACCTTACCTCGAGAACACTGAGGCCCCGCAGCCCCCAATTTTTGTTCATCTAAAAACTGTCTTGCAGTACGTTGAATATATAATGATGGCTGTTGCGAAAGTCCAAAACTTCCCAAATTGTATACCACTGAAATGTGAGAAAGAGTTGTTTTTTTTCCCCAGAGAGTTGAGAAGTGGACAAGAAGGTGGAAAAGAGATGAAAAGGATGATAAAGAAGGAAAGGAATTCGAAAAAAAATGTATAAGACTTCGAAGAGACGATGAAATAAAACAGGGAAAATGTAAAAACTTGGAAGAAAAAAAGAAAAAAAGAAGAAAAAACAAACAAACGGAAGACAGCGAAGAATAAGATGTAGAAGGTGGAGAAATAAACAAGATGTAGAAGTGGTTATGTAATGCCCGCTATGTCACATGTATTTAATCAAGTTCGCGCTGACACAAGATAACTGGCGGAACAAAGTTCAGGAGGCCAGTAACACATTTCTCAAACGACACGCGCGTGATATGCTGACAGTGTAACGTTAATGTACTTTCATGAACTGAACGCTTTTAATATGAACATGTACTAAATCTGGTTCATTGCATTGGCTGACACGAGCGTATCGATAATCATATTTCCGTTCCTGGCCCTTAAAATGAGCAGTTTGTTTCTTTGCAGTAAGCAACTCCGTATAATCTATGTGTTCTGTGGGATTTAGTCTCTGTGTCCGCTAGGTCTAGTTCATCTCTCTTGTAACAACGCGCTTCGGTTACCTGGAGGTCCGATGTTCGAATTCATGGCTATTACTCCACTTTCTTTTCCAAGCACTGGCTTATGCGTCCTGATATCGCCCAATGGACTACGGTCTGGGGTGGAAAATGGCGAGCCTCCGCCAGTAGAAACTAGTGAGGCAAACATCTAAGCAACAAACAAAAAAAAAAAAACAAACAAACAAAAATTTCATTTGTCGTTATGTAGGTTCTCTCGAGGGCTAACATGCCCAGCATCCATGCACTGCTAGAAAAAGCACGACTAGGATGGGCCGGACACCTCGTCCGTATGTTAGACGAGCGGCTCCCAAAGATGCTTCTCTACGGCGAGCTGAGAGAGGGATGGCGCGAGAGAGGGCGCCCAAAGAAACGTTTTAAAGACGGTCTGAAGGACTCACTAAAAAGTTGCCAGATAGACATCGACACCTGGGAATGTCTTGCGAAAAACAGATCTGACTGGAGAAGCGCAGTCAAATCGGGTGTAGCTGCTGGTGAAGATGACCGTGTTGTGAAAGCCCAGAGCAGACGCGATACGCGGAAATCCCGAGCAGCGGGAACACCATCCCCTTCTACAAACCTCGTGGGCCCGATATGTAGCAGATGTTTTCGTGCTCGCATTGGCCTGTTCAGCCACATGCGCACCCACACCCAACAGGGAAATCTGTGACAAGGATGATGTCGGCGGTCCTCATCGACAACGATGGACAGCTATTATTATTAGGTTTTCGAGTGCAGATAAATACTTTATCTTGGGATGGTTCTTTCTACTTCTTCTTTTGTCGTACCACTTTCTGCCCAGTGTCGTGATATGTATTTGTCTTTCGCCCGTCTCGTGGTCCGAGTAACATTTTTCCATATTTTACAGCTATCTCTATTACGCTGTCTATCCACCTTTTTCTCGGTCTTCCTCTAGCCCGTCTTCCCGATGTTCTCGTGTAGAAGGTTACATTAACAATATGGCCTGGTTCAATTCTCACAATGTGGCCAAACCAATTCATTCTCTGCTGCTCGATGTACTGTAGGCAGGCAATTGTTCCAAACTTCTCCCGAATACTCGTATTTGTGATTCTGTCTCTTTTGGTGCTGTTAGTGACATTTCGTAGGCAACGCATTTCGCAGGTGGCTAACTTTCTTACCCGGGCCTTATTTATGGCAGGAACAAACATCCCAGAAGCAACATCGTCCTCGATTTGGAATGCATTGAATGGTGCAACTGGAAAGTGAAATTAAACATTAAACATTAATCATATGTGTATGTGTGTGTATGTGTGTGTATGTGTGTGTGTGTGTGCGTGCGTATGCGTGTATGTGTGTGTATGTGTGTGTGTATGTGTGTGTGTGTGTGTATGTATGTGTATGTGTGTGTGTGTATGTGTGTGTATGTGTGTGTGTGTGTGTGCGTGCGTATGCGTGTATGTGTGTGTGTGTATTTGTTTTACGGGAAAATATATCAGGGAATGTAGTAAACCCAATACTTAACTTAACATCTATATACTGGTTTAGAAGACTCTGCAGTCTGTATACAACCATTTTCTTAGAGGGTGGCTTTTACTTATGTGTGATCCAATCATAATAGACCCAAACACTAGAGCTAAGTAGACCTGCAATCAGTTATGCGCCATCTATAGCTGATCTTAAAAAGCCACCTGGGGAAAGGCACGGAGATCTACCAAGAATTTTGAGCAGAAGATCTAGGTGAAACAAATCCTGGTCACCACCGTGATTCGAACACGCGATCTCCGGCACCGGTGCCAGACACCTTACCTGGAGACCACTGAGTCCCTAGTAATGACTAACATAAATACAAGCAAGATGAAAGCAGTTGGGGACTAACGTTTCTACCAAAATATACTTTTTAATCAAAGACTAGTCAAACGAAATCAACACACACACACAAATATTAGACTAAATTAAACCAAAATCAGTCTTTCTTTTCTTCTTTCCGATTGCGTCCTGCTTGTGTCTTTCAGCGTCAGGTTATGAAGAGGTTTCTTGACCGGTACCTATCACGTGCTTCGCACACAGGAGCTTTACTGCTTCCGTTTTTTCTGCTATCCATCGTGGTCGGCTCTTGGATTTGTATCCATGGTATCCGAATAACATTGCTTTTGAGGGATACTACCTGGTGTTTGACGTGTCACGTGGCCGAGCCATTTTGGTTTGCTGTCTCTTGATGAGGTCTAACAATGGTATTGTACCTACTTGTTTCCTAAAATATTCGTTTCTGATTCTATCCATTATTGTTACTCCAAGCATTTTGCGTAGCCATTTAATCTCTGTTACAATGTTTCTTTTATTTTAGCTTGCCAATGTCCAATTTTGGCACTGATAGTAACATGTGAGTAGGAATATCGTGTTGTATAGAATTATTTTGTATAGATTTGTGTTGCCTTTCAGTGTCTCCTTTACCATCTGCCTAGATTATGTTACCCAAGTACGTGACATTTTTCATCTGTTTTACTAATTGAATTTGTATGAACATATTTGTTTTTGTTTCTTTTCTTGCAGTCGCCATAACTTCGATTTTCTCTTTGTTGATTTTCATACTATAATACGTACAGGTCTCATTAAGATTGTTGATATGTTACTGCACTTGTTTTTCTGAGGTTACTATTATTGCTTGGTCATCAGCAAAGAGAAGTTCATTTAAATGATCACTGACATTCTTTCCCTCACTAATGTTGCCTTTTTACATATTGCGTCTATATATAAAAACAGTAAAGGGGGATAGTACATAACCTTGCCGTACACCGGTCCAAATATGCAATTTTTCGGAATATCCTGCGTTTGTTCTAACTGTACATTGGCTATTCACATCATAAAGACGTTTACATATATTGGTCTAATGTTGTCTACAGTTGGTATATATTCATTCTATCAAATGCCTTCTCTTGGTCTACGAAAGCAACGCGTAGTGTCTGTTCGTACTCTATCAGTATTACAAATAAAGTAAATCCCGAACAAAACAATTCCTCTCGGCAAGAATTGTCATTGCGTCAACGCTACGGCTAGCCTCCGTCATTGCATGTATTTGATATTGGTAATAAAGAGGGCAGAGATACCAAGAATCATCAACCTCGTGGTACAAGATCTAAGGTTCGCTCTTGGTCAAAATTAAATTATTTAGTAATTTTTTCAGAATGTACCGCTCCAGTTCGAATCCATCTTATTCATGCTATCCTAATGTTATTAAATGTGTGTGTTTTAAAATTTTATATTTTCAATAATTCATAAATTAAATGCAGTGTTTTGATTTGTTAAGTCACGATAAAAGAGGTTTATAGCTTTGAAGTTGCTGTAATCAAACTAACTGCAACAAGTAGTAACTATTCTGGCAAAGGAAATGCTGCTTTAGTCCAACAGCTTGGCATGTGTAATTAAAGCATTGTTTTTATTACACACTCAAATGCGGAGTAAGTGCTTATTTTATTATTCTTGCATGTTGCACATTTTAAAACCACGACGATTAAGTTATAGTATCAATGAAGCAATATTCAAAGAGTTCATGACAGAGAGATAGCTAACTGTTGTTGAAACAAAATGGCTGCCAACACGGCTCCTTGCCCAGTCACGTACACTATTTAAAATCTCGTAATGTACATTCCCCTCTAGTTTTCCTTAAAGAACAAAACACTGGCGTTCAAATAGAATAGATATATTTTCGTATTATGAGATTAATTATGTCAAGGCTGCACATCTTTATAGTTGTATGTGGTAATTTATATTAACGTTAGTTTTCTATAGAGTGACTTCACTAAGTTGACTAAGTCTCTGAGTCTGAGTCTGACTCTCACTAAGTTGAAGTCGCTACTAATATTACTATATAAGAAGTCACTAAACTAAGACTTAAATAGTATAGACTAGACTAGACTGTAGTATTAGGCTTAACTAGGTGAGTCTAGTCATCTTAAGTCTAGTTAGTATTACTAGCATAGTAGTGTGTGTACAGAAGACAAGTACATACTCATGATGATGATACTGCTACTTTTTACTTTTAGTTTACTATTATTAATAATATTACTACTCATGTACTAGTATAAGACTTATACTATAATACTTATAATAAGTATTACTACTAGTATTAGCAGTATATTAGTTTACTAGTAGTAGTAGTATTCTTCCAAATAATAATACTCAACTAATAGAATATAATTAATAATAGAAATGTAATATAAATAATATTTTATTTTATTTAGAATTTTAAAGTTAGACTAATTTATATTTTATACCAAGTCACATTGATTTTTGAATATTGAATTACATTACCTATTCAAGACACACGTAATGAGGGAATGGATCCTGGATAGACTTAAAGTACTTAAAGATAGATAGAGTCTATTCATAATATTAATATAATAATATTATATTGATCGTTACTAATAACGTTAGTAACGGTAGACTAGTCTATTTAGAATAGTCTATTTATCCAGATTATGGATCTCATTTCTGCATTACTTAGACCCTACTTCACATCTCTATTGCAAGTCTTCATGGTGAGGACGTGGGATTTGTTGACTTTATATTCCTTTTCTGGACTTTACATCACTGTCAGATGCACCTGGCACCAGTTCATGTGTTTGTCGTGTAGACTAGATATATTATTATACTATTACTATTAGATATCTATATAGTCTGCACTGCACTCAGCATTGTTTTGAAATGTATTGTGTTACTGGCAATACTGAGGCCGAAACTGGAAGCAAAGAATAGAATGCTGATAATTTTTATACTCATACGAAAACATAGTCATGATACTACATAGTTATCATAGAGGTCTACTACTACAATTTACAAAGCCATAGTTAAGTAATAATACTAGTTGTTAATACTAGTTAATAGTATTATTAACACGAGTCACAATTGACACTCATACTCAACTCAGCAACTCTTAGACATGTAGATGTAGACTAGATCTAATATTGTAATTTTATTGTTTTAAGACTAAGCGGTGACTTAAACGATTGAGTTTGAGGTGTCTACTTCATCCTGCAGAAAATATAGTCTGTCACATAAAAAAAAGAAAAGTCAAAGTATAAATCCTGTATAAATCCCATGTCGGAAAAGGGGTGACTAAAAGCAAGTTTTAGTCATTGTCACTGGGATGCCCAGGGTCCAAATGGGGCAGTGATAGCAGAATACAAAGCTCATATCACATGTTACACCAGCAACCATGGTACCATGCAACCTGTCCAGCATTTTTTTGTATGTCTACACAAGAGTTAAAAAAATAAACAATATGGTTCCCATACTGTCAAGCCTTGGCAGAACCCACCTTCAGCTACTCAAGGTCTCTCTAACATGCCTTTTGTAACCAGGAAACGCAATGGATAAAACACTGGCTAATCAGATAAAATGACCCCTCTGAATGTCATGCATTGGAATGTAGGAGTAGCCAACAACACAAAATTATGCTTATCCAATTGCTTACTGAGCCCTGGCCCACCTTGAAGAACTATCCATTACAGCAATCTATATTCAGAGAACTGGACTTCACGTGTAGAGGTAATTTAAAAAAATGCGGTGAACAAGAAGAAAGAACAAGAAGAAAATCCCAACATAGATTTAACGAATTCGTGGTGACTTAATACAGGTTTATAAGATAATCAGAGGAATCGATAAATTAGACTATAACAAGTTTTTTAAAATACAGCCACCTACAATAACACGAGGGCATAGCTACAAGCTGACTAAAGAGAGGTCCAGGTTAGATATTAGGAAATATTTTTTTAGTCAGAGAGTGGTGTCTGCTTGGAATGCATTGCCAGGGGAGGTAGTGGAGGCAGGGACAGTTAATGCATTTAAGAATAAACTGGATGCGCATAGCTTTTAGAGCAAGGTGATGTAAATGTAACTGGTTGTATACAGACTCTGCAGGGTCTTCTAAACCAATATAAAGACGTTAAGTTAAGTTAAGTTAATTCACTCTGGATTATTTTGTCATTTAGACTTTTTTATTGTGCGATGTGAAACTATTTGCAAGATGTAAGGACACATGTATGCATTGAAGTAAACTTGGTATTGAGAAACTTCCAAATATAAGAATGAAAATTGTTCAAGTCAATACATCAGTTATATCATGGCATTCTAAGCCACATTGTGAGTCAATATCAGCGCTTACCTAGTGAATTAATTACAAAGAGGGTGACAAAACTGTTAGTTGGATTCTGGAATTATAGTAATGAGCAAAGAAGAATAATTGGCCTTCAGTGTATTGAAAAGAGAAGAATTCGATGGGATTTAATACAGGTTTATAAGATGATCAAGAGAAAGGATAAATTAGACTATAGCACGTTTTTCAAAGTACGGTCGCTTACTAGAACAAGAGGGCACAGCCACAAATTAATTAAAGATAGGTCCAGATTAGATACTAGAAAATATTCTTTTAGTCAGAGAGCGATGAATGCTTGAAATGCATCACCACAGGAAATAGTCAACGCAGAGTCAATTTATGCATTCAAGAATAAATTGGATGCACATAGTTATTTTTAGATCAATAGAAGTAAAAGAAACTGGTTGTATACAGACTCTACAGCCTTCTAAATCAGTATAAAGACGTTAAGAATCAGTTCATTAAAATGTTGCTGTTTTTAAGTGGTTCTATACAGAAAATGAGAAATTGGTGGAAACAAAACTGGTTAAATATGTAAATTTAAAACTAAATCAGCACTCATATAATCATTGTGGAGAGAGTTTGAGAGTATAAGCAACACAGTGAGAAACATGTAATTATCGACAGGTTTTCCTGCGATTTGGGACAAAGACTAAATCATAATATCTTAGTCTTGTTGGGCATGTGAAGAACTACTTGATGACACACAAAGTATTATCAATTGTTGAGCATGCATACTTGCCTTATTTATTCTTCTGTTTGAAAGATTCTGAAATTTCGACTTCAAGTGGGACCTGTCAGACAGTGTAGATAATTTAGCAAAAAAGTCTTTTTCCAAGGCTTACATTCTCGTGCTGCACTGAAAAGTTAATAAGGGTTGTAGTCACAGCAAAGATTTTGTTTGTTTCATTTTAATTGTTCTATAGAATGTAACCTTATTTTTGACAATGGACATTACTTTCAACCATAGACATACCTTTTTGGTTATAATCAGGGCACATGGTCCATTAAAAAAAATAGTTGACATCTTGCCCAGATGTAAAACTCATTAAACTTGGAAAATGACTGTTCATAGCAAATAACTGCATCAAATCAATTTCTTTAAAAGAAAGATATGAGAAAAGGTGGGAACTTCTTCAATTAGTAGGTGAGGATGGTATGCTTATAGATGACAATGGTAAAGGATTTACGTACCTTAATGCGTGGCCGAATGGTTTCGAGACTTGCCTGCCGATAAGGAGGGCAGTGATTCGAATCTCGGCATGGCATATGTTGTTTTTCCGTTTGGGGTTGAAATAAACAAACATAGCCAGCACACGATTGTGACGACAGCAGTGGTGAAGCAGCCTGTTAGTTCTTAGCTAAAAAAAACCATAGACTACCCCAGCAATGGGAAAAAGTTGTATTGACAGACAATTGGGAAGTATATTCACGGTAATACTAAAATATTTATAAATATTATATTTGTTCAATTTGAGTGACAAGTTTAATTATTGTAACAAACTTATTTTTGTTGTCTGTCTGGCATGATTGCAAAGTAGTGCTATGTAAGCATGTAGTCCTTGTTCAGTAGTTTGTGAACATATCCATTATATTTATGGTTTCAATTCCAGAACTCCTAGTTGAAGTACCTGACAAGCATCAAACGGATATACTGCAGTGGAATTCAGGTTGGAATCCGAGAAATGTTTAATATACATCACACATAACTTATTGCAACTTTAATCTTGGAAATATTTGTGCATTTATAATGGAGTTCATTTTACAACTTCCTCAAGACATTGACAAGGATGGGGCCTTATGGCAGATATGGAATAGCTTCTGTCAAAAATGTAAAGTCTATCAGAGCACAGAATTACATGGGACTGCATTGATGGATGCATCATCACTGTTACTGAATGCAGCCCACCATCAAATTAATTCTATCTGTTCATCTTTGAAAATGTATGACTTAGATTTACCTAAATTACACAAGGTATTACAAGTTGTTGAGCAGGCATGCTTGCCTTATTTTATTCTTCTGTTTGAAAGATTCAGATATTTCGACTTCAAGCGTGATCTGTCAGACAGCGTAGATGATTTTGCAATTATTTTGCGAAAGCAAGCTGAAATTTGTGAGTTTGGAAACCTGAAAGACAACATTATGGCAAATTCTTTAAATAATTCACTTAAAAGTGAGTCACCTGTACAACATTTATTAAATACAAATGGATCTCACTTTGGTGACAATAAGGCACATAGTGGAGTTGAGAGTTCACATAATAGCATTAGAGATATTAATGCTGGTAGTGATGGGAGTGCATCAACTATGAACAGAGTTAAAAGACGAAAAGATCTTCAAATATATGGTCAGTCCAGTGTTGACAATCATGATTCGGGAGATGCAAATTCGTTACCTTGTGCAGAGCTTAAAACATGTTCTAGTGATAAAAGTCGTTCTATCTTTAAAACAGTTAAAGAAAGGCATAATTTTTCTCTTTTTAGAGGTGAGAAGAAAATAGGTAAATTCACAGAAAAGCGCAATAGTTTGGAAATTGGGGGAAAGGCAAGACTGAAGAAGTCTGAGAAAGTTCAGAATTTGATTTTAGAAGATACTGAAATAGGGTCAGATGTTACAAGCTTTGAGAAATACGATGGAAATGATGACATTGTTTCAGAACATTGCAATAAAACTGATGTAGATTGTAACATAAAGTTGGGTTCAACATTAATAAACACTAAAACCACAGAGCAAAATGTTGCGGCGCTCAAGAGATTTCATTGTTGTTTCTGTGAAAAAACTTTTGCTGGTCAGAATTGTTTAAGAAACCATCTTGTTTCCAAGCACAAGGGATATAAAGAATTTTCATGCAAAATATGCACTGCTGCATTTTTTGATGTGGAGGAGTACCTGCTACATTATAAAAATGAGCATTTTGTAGAAAAGCAGAAACCGCAATCAAGCTGTATGCGTGCAGTGAAATTGAGGGTTAAGAAGGACATTGGAAGATTTAATTGCTCACACTGTAGAAGGGTTTTTGTTAAAGAGGGGTATCTCAGAAGGCATATTCACTATAGTCATGCCAAGAGCTTTCTGTGTTGGAATTGTGAAGAAAGTTTTCAGAGTTTATCGGAGTATAAGCAACACAGTGAAAAACATGTAGTTATAGGCAGATTTTCCTGTGATTTGTGCCAAAGACCACATCACAATATCTTCAGGCTTGTTGGGCATTTGAAGAACCACTTGATGCCACAGAACAAATGTGAAATATGTGGTGTTGTCTTCATTAGGCAAGAGTCATTGGCGAGGCACATTGAGAAGCATATAGACGAACCTGTTCACAAGTGCAAGATATGTGGGAAAAACTTTGTGATGGAAGCTAGACTGCAGTATCATATGAGAACTCATTCTGGAGAAAAGAGATTCACCTGTGAACTGTGCGGAAAGATGTATGCCCAGAAAATTAATTTAGTCCATCACAAACGTTGGCACGCAGGAGAGCAACCATTTGAGTGTGAAATTTGTGGTAAGCGCACAAGGTCTTCTGGAGACCTGAGCAAGCATAAGAGAAAGCACAGTGACAAGTATTCTTATGTGTGTGAGGTGTGTGGTAGGGGTTTCAATTATAGTTCTGCTTTAGTCAAACATCGAATGGGACATACTGGAAAAAGGTCTTATGCTTGTGAAGTTTGTGGCAGGACATTTATCTACAGGGAGGGACTAAGGGATCACATCAAAGCCTCTCGCTGCCCAGGCAGAAGAAGTGAATCTGGTTATAACAGAACACCAAGGGCTACTAAACTGTTACAATCAGGCATCTCAAATAATCTTATGGATGTTGACACCAAAGCATTTAGTCAAGCACAACCTCAAAGACCTGATACTGCCCTGAAAGACATTCAAGACTGGCATTGCATGATAAGAAACAGCGAGGCTGAAGGAGGGACAAGTGTTGTGCTGGTTCCATCATTTTACTAAGGTTATAAACATTTCTGCTTTAGTGGATTCTGATTTTTCTGTGTTGCCTACTATTCATCACTATTTTTCTCCACATCAGTTTGGTTTGTTCATATTTTGCATGTTAAATGTCACATTTAGCTTTTCCCACCTTAAATCAATCTGATTTGCAGTTTTGCCATTTAAGAAAAATGTAGCTGTGAATTATTTTTTTTTCTATTTACCATAAATTTATGATGTATATATAATGTTAATTAGTCGCTAATAAAATTTGAGGCACAAGATGGTCCTTACAGCAGTACCCTGATCTACATTACTTCGCTATGCAATGGCTTTTCCTAAGTCAGTATTTTACACCTAGTGAAACTCAGCTTATTGATGCTATGAATGTATACACTAAGCTGCGAATGTAAATACAATGCTAAACTATGTATAATATAATAGAGACAATTGAAATGTAGACTATATATCTGTTTTTCTTCTTCTTCCTCTTTGTATGCTGTCAGATGTCAACTTGAATTTGTTAGAAGATAGCAGTGGTCATCCTGAGGCTGTCAAGTCTGTCATTGAGCTTGTCTAGTGTTGGCACTGATGTTCAACTAATGATTACTATTGTAAAAACTCACTTTCATATAGAATAATAAAGCAGTGTTTAACCTAGATAAGGCATACGCTAGTATTCTTACTTGCATATTGAATTCAACTGCCTAAACAAATAATTATATGAATCAGATTTAATGCAGCTATGTACAATATATAACAACAATAGTAATATTCTGTACCATAAATATATATTAATTAATGTAGTTCAGCATGACACACATCCATGGATGTATGTCATGTCTCAGTGTGGTATTCTTGCTATTTTAACAACTTTTAAAACTTTTAACAAAAACGTATATTGATATAATACATGCCATAAGCAAAGGAACAAAATATGTCATGGTAAGTAAGCGATGTGATACCAATGTGATATATTCATTTTGCTTTAATATAATTTCTCTAGGTTTAGCACTATTGTGCACTTGATAAACTATAGTGTAAACATGTTTTTAGGCTTTTTTATGCACTGACAAATAAGTAAAAAGACAGTGATCTGATTTACTGTGATTTTCTATTAACTGCGGTGTTCTAGCACTGGACTTGCTATTAAAGTAGAGTAATACTGTACTAAAATAAGTGGAGCCAAAGTTTCTGATAAAGTAAGTAGCATGTCCTTTGCAGAATGTCGCTTCTTACAACCTCCAACCTATTTGGTTGTTATATGTTTATTGGCAAGTGTATGGTATGGTAGGTTGTCATGTTTTTTTTTACATGAAGGTGCGAAAAAAAACCCATGTCTGCCAAACTGGACACACGTGTGATTTGAACTGGGTGCGTTGGTTAAGTTTCTAGCTGTTTTAAATCACAAAAGTTGCTAAATATGTTTTCTCACATGTTATCGCTGCACACATCTAGGTTTGTGTTAGTATTGCACGAACGGTAATTCTGTGACAGATGGGGGAAACTCCGGCATAATGCAGTAAGTGTCCCAAAAAGATAATATTTTGTGGCCCCACCTAAAGGTGAAGAATGCGATCACTTTCCAAAGCTATAGACATACTATATAGTTGGGGGGGGGGGGGGGGAAGACGGTAGCGTACTGGCTTCCTAGTCCGGCGATCAGGGTTCAATCCTCAGTTAGTGCAGGATTTCTTTCTGATCGCAAACCGGCTCCTGTGGTTGACCCAGTCTCAGAAATTGGGTACCATAAAAATCTTGGAAGTATAGGTGGCCGGCGAGATGCTGACCACATCATCCACTATGTGCCATGGGTTACAAAAAATTTGTATAATAATATAATATAAGTGGCTTGCAGTGAAGACAGCATCCTATTAGTCCTGTGTTTATGGTAAACATATTACATACGATTATTTGGGGTAACGTTTTTTTTATGTCTGAGATGTCCAAGTTTTGTGCATATTTACATTAGAGCTTCATTCAGGAACCAGAATGGACCATCACAAATGGCCAGTTACATTTTCAGTGCATCTTATTTCATTTTTAATATTTGTACATTTTTGTTCATGTAACTGACGAGAGCTTAATTTATATACCACCATCTCAAAATCACTATAATAAATCTGACTCAATAATCTTAAATACATTCTCAAATGTCACAAGTCTGCTATAGTCTGATTTTTTTGGAGAATTATATTTTGTTTCATTTAGTGGAACCAAGATGCATCAGTGAATGAGCTGACAGCAGCCAGTGACTGGCTGCTTGCATCAGGGCAAGTGTCCCATAGCTGACTAAGACCATATTCTGGTTCAATGTGGTGGCCCTGAAAACAGGCTGCACTAGTTACCAGTGTCCCATAGCTGACTAAGACCATATTCTGGTTCAATGTGGTGGCCCTGAAAACAGGCTGCACTAGTTACCAGTGTCCCATAGCTGACTAAGACCATATTCTGGTTCAATGTGGTGGCCCTGAAAACAGGCTGCACTAGTTACCAGTGTAGTATGGCCAAGGGATAGGGACCTTAGTGGGAAGGCAAACCCTGTACTAAAAAAAGCCAGCTGAAATCGGATGTGTGGGGCTGAAATGCGCAGATATTGCAGCTTCGCTGTAAACTACAACACAGCGTCACAATGTTCTTTTCAAGATGAATGCAGAACAAGTTGTTTCATTTAGTGTCATACCAATTTTATTTCTCAGTGTTATATATTTTGATGTGCTATTCAGATCTAGAATGCTAGTGTACATTACTTCAAAGACTAGTATTGTGCCGATCCATCTATTGTGCCCAATATTTTGTAAACATTACAATCAATGATAAATTCTGGCCTTATGTTTTGTCCTAGACGGAATCAATTGACAATTTTGTGTACCATACTTATTGACTGCTTGATGAGCTTCAGAAAATTATGCCAGATTTTGAGATGACACAGTCAGTGTCTAATAGGTTTCAGATACTAGAACTGCATAAGAACAGGAAAATATGTTGTCAAGTTTGTTATTTTGGGGTAGAGGAAACAGTAAAGAAGAGTGTGTCTTGACAGTAATCTTATTGTTAAATGTTTTTTCTTCATTTTGTGGAAGTTCTTTCAACAAGTCCTTTTGGTTATTTCAGGGTATGTTTACCATCTTGATGCCTGTACTATGAGCAGAATGCTAGTGATATAATTTGGGGAGATTGGCATGTCAGCTTATTGGGTGCAGCAACTTTACATGAGTCTATGAAGTATGTAGGCAGTATTCAGCTGGAATATGATCTCTCTTTATAGTGTCATGCCAAAAGTAAAACATAGTTGTGAAGTGACATTTTGAAATCAATCAAGATGAGAACACCGCCTGCAAGATGAGAACACCGCAATAGATGAAGCAGCAACCCATAGACTGCAAAGTTTTGACATTAAACAAGGTTTGAGCGTAGAATGGCGCATGAGAGGATGGATCAGGAGAGTGTACAACTAACGAGCGACATGGACCATCAGCATCCATACCTTACACCATTTGATGAGACTGAGCACCTATGGATATGCCCGGAGTGCAGTGACGTCAATTCTTAGAAACAAAAAACAGTTTTGTTTGATGGTCACCAAAGGAAAAGTTGTTGAAAAGGGACAACAAATCTTTGTCAGTAAGAGGCAGGTTGCCAATGCAAATTTACCTGCAGAGGCTCAGTTAAAGGTTTGGACTCCACAGAGCTGAAGGTAGTTAAACTGGCAGTATTTGAATTGCACAATTCAATTTGCTTTGCCAATGGATATCATTTGAGAGAACCACATACTATTTAATGAATGCGGGTTTCTTGATATATTATGTCTTTAGAATTGTTTGCTTCATAAAATACTAGCAAAAACATAAAAAGAGATAAATTTGTTATATACAGATGCCACTGTAAATAGAGAATTATTATTTGTAAGGCTGTATAATCTCCATACAATTTTGGTCTCATCTGTCTCATGTGCCATTATTGTTCTCTATCTTCATGTGTGACCATGCAGCTTTATAGGATGTGTTCCACGATCATGGTATACTCCCCACATGGACACATGTCATCTGTCCCAATCCTCATTTTGTTGTAAAGATTACCTTTGAGGATATTATATACCTGAAGTTGACAACTTGCTTTTCTCTGGTTAAATCATAGTAGTTGGCCCATTCACCCCTGAAGTTGGCTTTAGTTATAGTCTTTGCCTTATTATACCTGATGCTCAGGTCTGATTGTGGGGAAGCTCCTCCACACTTTGCTAGTCTGTCTGCAGCTTCATTGCTCCAGTATTGCAGTGGGAAAGGATCCAGTGAATGACTAACATTAGGTATTCTGCTGAGAACTATGACTATGCTGAGTAATTTGCTATATAACATATACATGACATTTGATAATAGAAAGAAATATGACATAGTATTTTTCTTTTAATATTAATTTTGTGTATGCTTTTGACTGTTAATATTGTCTTTTGATACAAATAAGGAACAGATGAACCACAATTATTACAATTAATTAAACATGAGTAACACAATGCTCATAATTTCTGAGAATGTGTTCTATATATACACTTTTGAAAGATGAGTTTCAATGTTCTGCATTTTTTTCAATGCCTTTAATGCACTATGGTGTGAAAAGGCAGTAACACAGTTGTCTCTCCATTGCAATACTTGGTCATCTTATGTGGGATGTGTAAGCTTTAGGTTTTCATTTTTCTCAACTAGATCATTGTTAGCCAGCCTCTTATTTCATGCCATGCAGTACATATCAGTTTCACAAAATTGTGTCAGCATCCTTTCTTTAAAGATGTGGTGAAAGACATCCGCCTACTTGTTTGTGTGCTTGTTGTATAGGAGTAGATGTGGGGCGGAGTTGAGTGTCATCTGAACACTCACATTTTTTTTTTTTAAAACCTATGTTTATGTTTTAAACTTTAAGCAGCACTGATTACATATATTTAATCACCATTGACCTAATCGACTAAGGTTGAAATCAGACAAAATAATTATCAGAAAATTTGAAGGTGTCGTAATGTGAAGGACATTGTTGGCTAGCTTGCATACCCGCCGAACTGAAGTCGAGGATATTGTTTTGTATTGTATTGTCATAACTTGTAGTTTCTGTGTTTTCTTTTCCTGGAGCTGTCTCATTTTGGAACTAGCTAATAGAAGTCTGATTTTAAAAAAGGGGCACACCACATTTTTGTTTGATAAGCTCACCGCACCTGAGTGCTTTTTATTTTCTCATTATTTGTCTTATGTTTGTGTCTTTATGTTTTCAGACATCTGGATGGATGGATGTCCTCACCAGTGACACCTTAACAACTTGTGGAAAAGGAATTTTTCAGGAAAATGTTTTCAGTAAAGGCTGTGCAGATTTTGCATTGCAGTTTTGGAAGTATGGAACCATAAAGTAATTTGGACTTAAAAGTTTCATTTGGTAGATTATTGGAAAACCTTTCCCAAGTCCAGACATTTTCTGTGTCCCATAGATGGGTGTTTAGTGAGGGCCAGAGAAAGACATTGTTGATAGTCTTAGCAAAGCATAACACACAGCTGAGAGAGTGGTCATCAATTATTCAATACATAACTATTCCACGAGCTTCAAGAAGTTATTTGCTACAGTAACAGGAAATCCTTGCACCAACATGGAGTTTAGTCTGCCTTTGCCGCAGATTTTAGCTAAAGAGGGTATACTCTTGCGTCAGTGGACAAGCTTTTCTTATAGGTTCCAGTGTCATAGGAGCACAGTTTTACCACAAGACCCATTAACAAAGATTACTTCAATGCTGCTAAGTGCAGCAAGTCAGGAGATGGACACCATATGCGAGTCACTAAAGATGTTTGACATAGATTTACCCAAGCTCAACAAGGTTCTTGAAGTAGTTGAACAGATCTGCTTGCCTCGCTTTATTCTTCTGTTCGAAAGATTCAGATATTTTACCCTTGAGCACGATACAGCTGAGTCTTTGACCGACTTTATCAATGTTCTTAGGAAGCAGGGAGAATTGTGTGAATTTGGGAAGATAAAGGATAGTGTCTTGACCAGTGCATTAGTGAATGGTGTGACTGAGAATTTCAAACAGTCATTTCTGAATGTGGACGGGCTTTGTTTTGATGATGCAGTGAATATGTGCAGTGGAAGTTCCATTTCAGATAAAACTGTAACTTTCAGTGAGACCAGTATTGAGGCAAGCAAAACTAAAAAGGTACCGAAGAGGAGGATCAAGCCCGTACAAGAAAAGGATACTGAGATAATCCAGCAGGATAATGAGAGCAACATGTATATGGTGCCTATTTGTGATGACTTGGATGATGAGGGCGAAATGGATAACCACATTGTTAGAACAGTCACAAGTGTCAGTAGAAAGAAAAGTAAAATAAAAAAACCTAAAGCTGCTGGAGGTGCAAGAAGTTTGAGACCAAAGTTGTTTCTATGTTTTATGTGTGACAATGAATATGCCACTAGAAAATCTTTCAGGAGACACATTGCCTCAAAGCATTTGGATTGCAAAGAATTTTTTTGCAAGCACTGCAACAAAACCTTCAGCAGCCGAACTGAATGCATAACGCACTGTAATGGCCACAGTTCAGCACCACCAGTCCCAGCGCATAGTTGGAAAGATAGAGCCAACACAGATTTTAAGTGCTGGTATTGTGACGAGACATTTTCAAACTTGCCAGATTACAAGAAGCATAGCTTAACTCATTCGGCCGTTAGGGTATTTTCATGTGAATTGTGTCAGAAGAAAAACCACACCGTTGTCCGAATGATTGGACACCTCAAAGGTCACCTGAATCCCAAGCACAGGTGTCATATATGTGCCAACTGCTTTGGTAGACCAGAGCTTCTACAAGCCCATCTACAGACTCATGCAGCTCAGCCTCTGCATCAGTGTCAGGTGTGTGCCAAGAGTTTTGTCAGTGCTGACCGTCTTCAGGGACACATGCGGACTCATACAGGAGAGAAGCGTTTCACATGTGAACTTTGTGGCAAGTCATTCTCCCAGAAAATGAGCTTTGATTATCACAAACGCTGGCATGCAGGAGAAAAGCCATACGAATGTGAGATCTGTGGCAGAAGAGCAAGGTCCTTTGGGGATTTGAGAAAGCACAAACGACTGCACAGTGATAAACGGCCATATGTCTGTGAAGTCTGTGGAAAGAGTTTCCGCTTCACATCTAACCTAAACAGGCATCGTAGAGGACACAGTGGGAAAAGATCATTTGCATGTGATGTTTGTGGTAGGACATTCATCTACAATGAAGGTCTGAGAGATCATATTAAAGCCAATCGTTGTCCCGGAAGAAAGCATGATGGTGAAAATAAAGTTCCCTCTAGAACTCGACGAACCAGGGCACCCACTATCCTCAACCCTCATCATCAGATGGAGAATGACTATAGTCCTATTAATTATACAACCTCCCATCATGCTCCTGAGGCACTACAGCACGAGCTTCCACCATCGTGGCAGTACATGGTCAGGAGTGAACCAGATGGATCAGGTGGTTTAGTTATGATGCCTCCATTTTATTAGTCATTGTAAATGTTCCAGATTTATGCCAATCAGCAAAAAAAAACATGTTATTTTTATTGCAATTTGACATTGCTAAAATACTGTTCTTTTGTACATTGTCAGTTCGATACTGTTTGTTTCATACATTGTAGTCAGCTGTGGTTGCAATTGAAGGATGTGAGTAAAATGCTTACATTTAAAATAAGGATTCATACTGTCCAGATGGGTGTGGAATTCTTATAGTTTCTATAAAACATTTTCTCCTTGTAAGCATTTCTTGAAGGATCATTTGTATTCTAAATGTAATTCATTTGTTTAAAAAAAAAAATCTAGTTACAACTAGATAGATCTAAATTACAACTTTAAAAAAAATCTATCTTCATACCACTTGCTTGTGTTAGACGTCGAGGGGATGTGTGACCTTTGTTTCATATATTTTTTTGGCAGGCAAAAATCCGCCGGTGACTTTTCAGGTCGCTGCCAGTATCTGTTACCAACCCCTGAAATATACGATAGCCTATTTCTGTGACTGGTGGTTGTGGAAGTGTAAATTAGAGCAAGGTAGACCCCATCCTGTCAGGCACTATCTATACCGCTCAGCTAACCACATAACCAAGACCTTGATGTGATAGCCACACCACCCCCTTGTAGCGACATATTCTCTGTGCAACGAGAATCCTGGCTGTTAAGCCTACTCTTTTTTATTTCCAACAGCCAGGGGATTTTTAACATGCGCACCACTGCACACAGGTGTCTGATATTACTACTCCGAGATCAGGGGAAATTTTTACCAAATGATCCGTGTGAAAAGATTCCTGTCTCCATCGTGATTTGAACTCAAGCACCTCGAGACCACTGGGTCTGTCTTAGTTAATTAGCTAATATGCCCAAGGAATATCAGAGACTTTGTACATTTACAAAATAGCTAGTTTTGTTTTAGTTCTTCGTTTGGTGGTACATTTGTGTATCTAAGTTCAATTTACTAGGGAAGATACCTTGATTTTGTGAATTTAAGGTGAACAGACTCATATTTCTCAAACAGACTCAAACTTTTTTGTTTAAAAAATATGTTATTTATTAATACTGAAGAATTGCAACCTTTGAATTCTTTCTGTTTGTAATTTTGCTTGTAAGAGTCTTTTAAAATTTAATGTATTTGAAAATGGGCTATAATATTATTATTTTATTTTTTTAAATAAGTTTTTTGGCTGTGTTGTTACTGACGTTTTTCTGCGTTTAAATTAGTGTGTATAATGGAATATATTTGGCCAGGGAAATTATATGTACTACTTTTACTTTTAATCTGATAATTTTATAAGTTCCTCTAAACTACTTCAGCCGAGGCAAATCTATTATTACCTCATAAATGCTTTAATTAGTTTGAATAATTTTATTTGTGATTTCTGATTAAAGATTGTTGTTACCGTTCCAGCACCATCCAGGCTCTCGCCCTTTGGCCCAATTTAATGGTATCTGTATGGTGTTTGTTAGTTGCTGTTTAACGCCATACAAAGTGTTCCATTTATCTGACCTCAGAGAAAGACACATTTTCCTAACATTGTTCAGTGCTGAGCATTCAAAGAGATGAGGATAAGCAGTTCTCTATGGATGTGTACACAACTACCACTCTGGAGTGTATTGTGAGTGGATTCAGTTCAGGTGCTTGTTAAGTGGGGTGTGTTGAGTTCTCAGCTGGAAAATTATGCTCTGATCCTTCTTTCTGAGTTGATTCAGGATCAGAGGTAAAAGTAAAGGGAGTACCATTGCAGACACTGCTGTCAAAGAGGAAGTTTTAAGATACTTCATTATACAAGGCCACAGCTTGTTTATGCAGTTACCCTTCGCTCTGCTTTTCCTTACCTAACAGTAAATCAGGTACCCATTTACAGCTGGAGCTTGCCAATAATGGAAGTTGAATCCAGTACCTTTACTGTGAAAAATGAATATTCTACCACTACACAAATCAGAAATAAAGGGTATTTTTAAAAAGATGTGAGGAATCAACGAAATAATATAACAATAGCAGTTAATTTAGGAACGAGACATTCATAAACTACTAAACTATTGAATATAACAGTTAAAGCGGAGAAACTTTGCAGAAATAGCCAAAGCAAAGATGCACGAAGATCCCATAAACGCACTAACAACACCAAATCCCATCACTACTGTACGAAAACCTACCTGGAGGCAGGATATATTTCCAGAGGTGGTAGAAAATATACCAGGTATTGGAAACAAAAACTGCCAGACTGAAAAAGAAAGGAGAGATACTACCCTAAGCTTTATATCGAAAAGCTACCCAAGCATGGACTGGACTACCACAAACAGATACTAGTATGACGTACGAAGAGTCAAAACGGCTTATCAAAGCCAGATACATGACCAAATGGGAAACCGAACATACTGGTTACACCAAAAACGATGCCTATTACCAGTTGAACCGAAGAGAGCAGGTCGTTGTCTTCAGACTTCGCACTGGCCACAATAGACTGAGGTACCACCTATTCAACAAATTGAAGATAGGTGGTACCGACGAATGCCCGTGCGGTACCGGTAAAATGACCGCTGAACATCTGCTGCAGAACTGCCCGACATACGAGGATCAGAGAGACCAGATGTGGCCATCACCAGTGGAACTGCAAGACAAGCTCTATGGCAGCGGCGACAGCCTCAGGATGACCGCCGCTTTTTTCGAAAAAATAATGGTTACTGTCTGACTTTTTAAGCTATCCTCTGGTTGATCAGCTCTAAGACTGGTTGTAAGATTGTCTGAGTATGTCTCTCCATTTGAACCTATCATATGATTGATCAGCCCTAAGACTGGTTGTAAGGTTGTCTGAGCATGTCTCTCCATTTGACCTTATCCTCTGCAGCTCTTCATTTCAGCAAAGGCTTGTACTTTAATTAATGCCTCGGCATGTCTGAGATGCATAGGTGAGCCTTCATCACAACCCTTCCTCTTTTCTCCTGATCTTGCCCTCTAAGTGTCTTCTGTAGAATTTCACGTTGCATATCATATCCCAGCCAACTTAATCTTTTTTTGTGTATAATTTTCAACATTTGTCTTTGTGCGCCTATCTCAGTTAGAACATTGTGGATCTTATTTCTGTTCAACTCACGCTTTCCATTTTACAGTAGCACCATATTTGAAATGCTTCCAAGCCTTTTCCATCCTTCTTTGCTATAGTCTAGTGTTTCAGCCCTATACAGTGCAATTGGCCATCCTCAGTTCTATCCTGGTAACAATTTATGTTTTTCTCTGAACTGTAATATAGAAATATAATGGGCCTTGATATGCCAAAAGAAATACTCAAACTAGTTTAGAAACTCATATCCAAAACAAAGGTTAGAATGAACTTCTTTTTTGCAGACGCTCAAGCTGTCATAGCAACTTTAGAAATTCAATTGAACAACACATTGACAAACTAAATACAACATGTAAAGAATACAGCATGAAAATCAAGGTAGAAAAAAAAACAATATCTTTCTTGCAAAACAGCAAATCAAACAGGTGAAAGATTTCACATACTTAGGAAGCACGATATCATCAGACAGAAGAATCACAGCGGGAATCCAACAAAGATGAAATGAGGCAAATCAGATCATTGAACAATTAACACCAATACTTAATTGCAAGCACATGACAATAACTATCAAAAGAGCTTTATTCGACACGATTTTCATTCTGACATTATGCTACCAATGTCAAAACTAGACACTAACATTTGAAAAACTACAATTCGTAACAACAGAAATTAAATGCCTGGGAAAAATATTGGGTCTAACAAGGAGAAACAGGATCAGAAATGATGACATCAGGAGACTAGTCGGAACACCACTAGTATTAGACTACATCAAAAGACAGCAACTAAAATGATTGGCCATGTAACACAACTACCGCCTCACAGCAACACACACACACCCCCTCAATGCTATTTAGATTTAACGAATTAAAGGCCGACCATGAAAAAGGTGGCTTACAGAAATATCTGAGACAGTGAATGCCACTGCAAGAGGGCTAGTTCTAGAGATTTTTCCATAAGTGAAAAGATGAAGAATAACTATTTACTTCCAACATAAAATATACAAGGATGGCAAATACATATATTAATTTGAATAGCTGACAATAGTATATCAACATTGGCTTAGATAAATGTTTATATGTGTAATGTTTGTTCCATTTGCTTTTCCCTTTTTTTAAAAAAAGTTTCAATTAATTACATAATTTGTTGTACATAAACACAATATAGTCCAGCCCTTATGAGGACTAATCCCAGGCTATGTCTGTCTGTCAGACAATCAAGATGGTCAACACAGCCTGCTATCTCAGATATGACCGAGTCAATATAAATGTACCCAACTAATAAACTTTTTCTTTTTTTCTTTCTATTTAATTGTGCTATTTTGAGTATTTTGTAGCTGCTGAAGTGTTTGACTAAACATAATTTTTCTGCTCCTGTCCACCTGTAAAAGTGAGAAAAACATATTACAATTTGTGTGTAAAAAAAAAAATTACATCTGAAACCAGAATCAGTTGACAGCTTAACTAATTAACATTAAACACATGTTACTTTCAGAATTCTAATGTTGCTAAATTGCATATATTCCTTGGCGTTGTATAAAATGTAAAGGGTACATAGCACAGTTTTTAGCAGTTGTAAATTAAGCATAGTTTTTAGCAGTGTCACCTTAAAAATGTGTAATTTTGTTTATAATGAATTTATTATTTGTTGATATGATTTTATTTTTCCGTTGTATATTAGTAATATTTCTAAAAATAATTTTTATATTTAGTTTGTCATGCAAGTCAATGTTGAATAGTTATAAATCACTCCTGTATTTGCTGAGGATGTCATTAGAATTAGTTTGCCCTTTTTAAAAATGAATTATGATGTATTTCTGTGTTTACATCATGTTTTGCATTTTAAAATAGTTTTGAAGGCTGGAATGTAAAGTCATCAAACCTGCAGGACTGGTGTGGATCTACTGCTCTGGTCATTCTGTGGTTCAAGGCAACAAAAGAGCAGACATCTTGGCTTAACAGGCATCAATTGCGGGTATACTAGATATAGATAGCAATGACGCTTTGAAGTATATCAGTGACCGCCTGTTAGATGATGACACTGCAATAGATGAATAAGCAATTCACAGACTGCAGATCTTTGATATCGAACGAGATTCAAGCGGACTGGGGTACAAGAGAGGATGGAGCAGAAGTGTGCACAACCAACAAGCTGCAGTGAACCATCAGTGCCCATGCCCTTCATCATGTACTGAGAAATACTGAGCACCTATGGGTATGCCCGGAGTGCAGTGAAGTCAATTCTTAGAAACTGGACAGAGCAAAAGGCTGGAATAGTTAGAAATAATTGTAAATGGCATAATATTTATTAGATTGTTTAGTAGTTTTACTGCTTACCCATGTCTGAATAAGTAATGTTGCTCTATTTGGTTATGGTAGAAGTCTGTGATCTTAATTACAAGGGGGTTCATATAATGTATTTGTTCAATCCTAAGATGCACATTTTTGTCCCGTTTAAACATCTCTGAAATCGAGGTGTGTCTTACAATTGATCGCATCTTAGAATTGATGAAATGTGGTAAATAAGTTTACAATGGATTAAATGTAAATAGTAACATAGACAATCATGAATCAGTTTAATTTTGGACACAAATACAAAACTACAACTTTCGTTATGACAAACACGAATATTAATTTACCAATATATCATTTATATGTCTTAACTTAACTTCTTTATAGTGGTTTAGAAGACTCTACAGTCTGTATAGAACCAGTTTCTTGGAGGGTGGTTTTTACTGATGTGCGAGCCAATATTAATAGACATGAACATTAGAGCTAAGTAGACCCGCAGCCAGTTAGGCACCATCTATAGCTGCTCGTAACAAACCACCTGGGGAAAAATAAAAGTAACTTTGGCAAATTTTTAACTTAAATTTTGTCCGGCATCGGTCGTTAAGCACACTCTTTTCAATTTCCAACTGCCAAGGAATTTTTAACGTGCTAGACACTGAATATGGGTGTCCGATCACACTATCCAGAGATCAGGGGAATTTTTACCAGCAGATCCATGTAAAAAAGATCCCGATTTCAGCCGGGATTCGAACCCGCGACATCCGGCACTTGAGGCGGACACCTTACCTCGAGACCACTGAGTCCCCCTATCGGTTAGTCTCTTCTGTGCTGTCCTCTATCCCTAATGAAGACCTATTAGTTGTAACATAGATTGTCAATTTGTGCCCAAGTAAAACAAACCAATACTTGTCTTTGTGAGTGCAGTATTTACATTTGGCATGAAGTTTCACCAGATTTCTCTTATGTTTACACTGAGGGAGTGAAGCTTACATTACTAATGTTGCTTTGATTCGATATATCAGAATACATGAACGTTAAAAAAAAAAAGTCATACGACTTTAATCCCATTGTTGGGATAGTCGAGGGGTTTTTTGGGCCGAGGACTACAGGCCGCTTTGCCACTGCTGTTGTCACGTCGTATGCTGGCTATTTTTATTTTATTTCACCCCAAACAGAAAAACAACAAATGCCTTACCGAGGATTCGATCTGCTGCCCTCCTTTTCAGCAGGCATCGAAACCATTCAACCACACGCTCCCCCAAATGTTCTAGTACATCATTCAGATTGATGTGCATGTGGCATGTTTCTGGGCTCTCAATTTTTCTCATTTTGTTTATTTTTCAATGATTTCTGGAAGTACAAGTTCCTTAAATAGCAGATACAAAAAAGGGAAGGACTGCAGTCAGTATTGTAGAAAAACTGGAAGAATGGCTCACTTGATTTGGTACAGTCTGTAACCATATTCCCAAATATAACTCTTTCTTCAGCTTCAAGTTATTTCTCATTGGAAGCATGTCTTATCTTCATAGCAAATGCTGAAAATATGTGTTTTTCCGGTTCTATTAATAGTTTGTTGAGTCAAGGAAGGAAAGGCACGTTCAAGAATGAAGCATGAGTGTGTGCACAACCAGCTAGCTGCATGAATAATTAGCTATTTATATACCGCTGATGCTGAAAAAGACAGCACCACCTTCGGATCTGTGTGGAGGGCAGTGAAGTCGGTTCAGCATAATGTAATATATTTGTTGGTTAAATGTATTGTTGATAATTCTGCATTCACTTTATGTTTTAACTACTTGTGCATTTTAATTTTCTCTGTATGTATCTTTTAATGACTTGTAAATACTTATGTGTTTCCTACATTGTATGTTTCCAGCTTTATTATGAATATGTTTTGTGTCTGTTTTTTTAATGTGTAGTAAACAACTTTCTTTCATTAATCTTTGAAGTGCTGACTTATCCTGCGTATCCATATTATTATTTTATAGTTATCACAAGTCTTCAAAATTGCTGCTTGCTGGTGTGTTTATGATGGCAGTCCAAAAAGAAGCTGAACTTTGTACAAGAAATTTGTTCTCATTACTTACAATTTATTCAAACTTCGAAATAGTTGATAAACCCTTCCAACGTATTTTCATATTTTTTAATGCGCCCAGGACTCGCTTTCTGGGATAGCATGCATGTCTCATGGCAAATCTTCTTTGATATCTTCTATGGTCTGATATTGACAATCGTTTAGGGTAACAGAAAAAGTCTGCAGGGACCAAATCCGGAGAATAGGGTGGCTGTGGGACAACAGTCATCTCATGCTTTGCCAAATAGGCAGTGAAGTATGTGCAAGTGTGTTGTCATGATGCGGCATCCAGGTTTTGTTTGTCCATGCTTCAGGCCTCTTTCTTTGTATTGCTTCTCTCAAACGCCTCATAACATCCAAGTAATACTCTTTTTGGTTGTCTGACCGCATGGAACAACTCTTGATGAACAGTGCCCTCCAATCAAAAAAGATCAACAGAACCTTCACATTTGAGTGACTGACATGCTTTTTTTCGTCGCCGTCATGCTGCTCCAACCCACTAGATTACTGCCTTTTTATTTCTACATCTATCCATAAATCCATCTTTGATCACCTGGTATGACATTTTTCAGAGAGTCTCCGACAGCATTCAGTAAAAGTTTGAAGTAGAACTTCAAACACGTTGCCCCTTAACATCATTCATTGCTCAATTTAAAAAAAAAATCTCCAAGTGCACTGCACGTGTATTCATTTCACAAGTTGCATATAAAAGACTAACAGTTGTGGCGTGATAAGGTTATTATTAAACTGAAGGTCAATGTCACTGGCTGGTTCATATACAAGCAATAACTAGTATGCTGCCACTTAGTTTTAAAAGACCGGTTTATTTTTTGGTCTGCCCTCCATATATTCTTGATAATAAGAGCTAATATGCTTGTAAATTTTCTCTTCATGTAAAGTTGAACACACAAAGGTAAGTCAGTAAGTAGGTCACAAACTGAAATGCAATAGCTGAAAAATATAATTGGTAGTTTCTGAAGGACTTGTTATGTAGCGGCAATATCCAGCTTTGTGATTACTGTAGGTAGCAGTTGCTAAGTGTTGCATGCACGTATGCAACTCAGATACAAAATGGTGTCTGTGCTCACAGAGTGTACAATTAAAGAACAGTATTTGTGGTAGCAAAGGTACTTACCGCAAAGGATATTCATAAGGAAATGCTTCCCATTTACAGTGAGAAGTGTTTGTTGCGTAGCATAATTGGGTCGATAAATCTTCTCAGCGACACTAACTGTTGGTGAAGACCGACCTGATCGTCGAGCTCTGATTGGAACTGAAGTAGTGTGGCTGGTGGGGGAGATGACAACTAAACCGAACAGACCTGTACTTGCACTGATAAAGTCAGGGGATAAGTGTATCAATGTTGGTGTCAATTTTCTTTGAAAAATAAGGGACAATGTAAATGTAAAAATAAATGTAAGGGACAATGTAAATGTAAAAATAAATGTAAGGGACAATGTAAATGTAAAAATAAATGGTTTTCAAGTTTGGTGTATCTAATTTAGCTTTTAAAAAAAAAAATTATCATTTGTGTCCTATTTACTGACTTCCACTTGTGGATGTGATGGGAAATATAACTATAGCCATAGATAATATTACATTGTAATTATCTATACAGGGGTAATCCTTTAACTCAAAGGGTCAGATGAACCAATACTATAAAGTTTTCAGGCCATTGATAATAAAGTTAAATATTTTTTTAAAACCAACTTTTTGTATCTTTTTGTGAAAACCAAGAACAACTGATATCTTGTGAGATTTGTTTGTTGTTACTGTGTTTATACTTAGGACACTACCTCAATGAAGTTTATACAAGAGAGATCATTGCAGATGTAGGCATTACATTTTTAAGTGAACGAAAGGAGGAGGACACTAGCTGAGACCGAACAGTTTTGGATGATGACTACAGGTAATAGAAAGTTACTTTTCGCTGATGTTTTTGGACAATACATCAAATGTATTAATTATACATATAATTATAGTGTCACAAAGAATATTTCCAGTCTACATTTGAACAACTATTGAATCATCAATATCTAGATACTGGAATGAGTATACAGTAATTCAATTAAAACAGACAGTCTGAAAAGTATGAATTTGTTCTGTTTTTAATCTTTGTTATTGCATAAGGATGTCCCTTGTCATTTTTATTTGTTGCTGCATCGTTATTGCACAATTTTCCTGCTACCTTCTGTGTGTTTTAGATTAATTGGCAAGTTATATTTAATTTATCTTGGCATTGTTTAACCCAAGTGAATCTGAATATTCCATTGCAGCATATCAGAAGTGATATTAGAATGTGCGTTTTCTGACTTATGAAATGAAACATTTATTGTAATCTATGTGAAATTAGTTGTTGACAAGTCTAGAACATGATGAGTAAATTGTAATGTTGAAAATGCCTAATGTTGTAAATTGTTTATAGGGGAGGAAAGAATAGAACCAATTGGGCTTACACTTGTCATGTAAAGTGCGTTCAGTAAGGGTTGTGTCTGGGGCTGGAAGATGGTGGCAGCATCAAATATATGTAGTCAGATATGACGCTCCTTCAGAAGTTGGATGTATCAGATCGAAAAGTGTAAACTGTGGCTATTCCATTGTCCAGACAACATCCTGCTGCTTGCAAAACCCTTTTCAGGGCTTGGTAGTGGAAGATAGAGAACGAAGAAGAAGATGTGATGTGAATTGTGCTTAAATGAATGAAAGTGAGGAAGATTTGAGCTGTCGTCCACCTCACTCTCTTCCTGAGTTACCTCTGTCCATTGTCAAGACGTAGTCGAGACAACTGGAGATAGCACAGGATGCAGATTATTCTCCATAGTTTCCTCCTGATTCCTTTCCAGTGAACAGGTAACCTGCAAGGGGCTAACCTGTCTTTTGAATAACAGAGTTGTATGACTAAGTCAAAGACACCTGTTGCTAGATCTAAGCCAGAAAGGCACCTGTTGCTAGATCTAAGCCAGAAAGGCACCTGTTGCTAGATCTAAGCCAGAAAGGCACCTGTTGCTAGATCTAAGCCAGAAAGGCACCTGTTGCTAGATCTAAGCCAGAAAGACACCTGTTGCTAGATCTAAGCCAGAAAGGCACCTGTTGCTAGATCTAAGCCAGAAAGACACCTGTTGCTAGATCTAAGCCAGAAAGGCACCTGTTGCTAGATCTAAGCCAGAAAGGCACCTGTTGCTAGATCTAAGCCAGAAAGGCACCTGTTGCTAGATCTAAGCCAGAAAGACACCTGTTGCTAGATCTAAGCCAGAAAGGCACCTGTTGCTAGATCTAAGCCAGAAAGGCACCTGTTGCTAGATCTAAGCCAGAAAGACACCTGTTGCTAGATCTAAGCCAGAAAGGCACCTGTTGCTAGATCTAAGCCAGAAAGGCACCTGTTGCTAGATCTAAGCCAGAAAGACACCTGTTGCTAGATCTAAGCCAGAAAGGCACCTGTTGCTAGATCTAAGCCAGAAAGGCACCTGTTGCTAGATCTAAGCCAGAAAGGCACCTGTTGCTAGATCTAAGCCAGAAAGGCACCTGTTGCTAGATCTAAGCCAGAAAGGCACCTGTTGCTAGATCTAAGCCAGAAAGGCACCTGTTGCTAGATCTAAGCCAGAAAGGCACCTGTTGCTAGATCTAAGCCAGAAAGGCACCTGTTGCTAGATCTAAGCCAGAAAGGCACCTGTTGCTAGATCTAAGCCAGAAAGGCACCTGTTGCTAGATCTAAGCCAGAAAGGCACCTGTTGCTAGATCTAAGCCAGAAAGGCACCTGTTGCTAGATCTAAGCCAGAAAGGCACCTGTTGCTAGATCTAAGCCATAAAGACACCTGTTGCTAGATCTAAGCCAGAAAGGCACCTGTTGCTAGATCTAAGCCAGAAAGACACCTGTTGCTAGATCTAAGCCAGAAAAGCACCTGTTGCTAGATCTAAGCCAGAAAGGCACCTGTTGCTAGATCTAAGCCAGAAAGGCACCTGTTGCTAGATCTAAGCCAGAAAGGCACCTGTTGCTAGATCTAAGCCAGAAAGGCACCTGTTGCTAGATCTAAGCCAGAAAGGCACCTGTTGCTAGATCTAAGCCAGAAAGGCACCTGTTGCTAGATCTAAGCCAGAAAGGCACCTGTTGCTAGATCTAAGCCAGAAAGGCACCTGTTGCTAGATCTAAGCCAGAAAGGCACCTGTTGCTAGATCTAAGCCAGAAAGGCACCTGTTGCTAGATCTAAGCCAGAAAGGCACCTGTTGCTAGATCTAAGCCAGAAAGGCACCTGTTGCTAGATCTAAGCCAGAAAGGCACCTGTTGCTAGATCTAAGCCAGAAAGGCACCTGTTGCTAGATCTAAGCCAGAAAGGCACCTGTTGCTAGATCTAAGCCAGAAAGGCACCTGTTGCTAGATCTAAGCCAGAAAGGCACCTGTTGCTAGATCTAAGCCAGAAAGGCACCTGTTGCTAGATCTAAGCCAGAAAGGCACCTGTTGCTAGATCTAAGCCAGAAAGGCACCTGTTGCTAGATCTAAGCCAGAAAGGCACCTGTTGCTAGATCTAAGCCAGAAAGGCACCTGTTGCTAGATCTAAGCCAGAAAGGCACCTGTTGCTAGATCTAAGCCAGAAAGGCACCTGTTGCTAGATCTAAGCCAGAAAGGCACCTGTTGCTAGATCTAAGCCAGAAAGGCACCTGTTGCTAGATCTAAGCCAGAAAGGCACCTGTTGCTAGATCTAAGCCAGAAAGGCACCTGTTGCTAGATCTAAGCCAGAAAGACACCTGTTGCTAGATCTAAGCCAGAAAGGCACCTGTTGCTAGATCTAAGCCAGAAAGGCACCTGTTGCTAGATCTAAGCCAGAAAGGCACCTGTTGCTAGATCTAAGCCAGAAAGGCACCTGTTGCTAGATCTAAGCCAGAAAGGCACCTGTTGCTAGATCTAAGCCAGAAAGGCACCTGTTGCTAGATCTAAGCCAGAAAGGCACCTGTTGCTAGATCTAAGCCAGAAAGGCACCTGTTGCTAGATCTAAGCCAGAAAGGCACCTGTTGCTAGATCTAAGCCAGAAAGACACCTGTTGCTAGATCTAAGCCAGAAAGACACCTGTTGCTAGATCTAAGCCAGAAAGGCACCTGTTGCTAGATCTAAGCCAGAAAGGCACCTGTTGCTAGATCTAAGCCAGAAAGGCACCTGTTGCTAGATCTAAGCCAGAAAGGCACCTGTTGCTAGATCTAAGCCAGAAAGGCACCTGTTGCTAGATCTAAGCCAGAAAGGCACCTGTTGCTAGATCTAAGCCAGAAAGGCACCTGTTGCTAGATCTAAGCCAGAAAGGCACCTGTTGCTAGATCTAAGCCAGAAAGACACCTGTTGCTAGATCTAAGCCAGAAAGGCACCTGTTGCTAGATCTAAGCCAGAAAGGCACCTGTTGCTAGATCTAAGCCAGAAAGACACCTGTTGCTAGATCTAAGCCAGAAAGGCACCTGTTGCTAGATCTAAGCCAGAAAGGCACCTGTTGCTAGATCTAAGCCAGAAAGGCACCTGTTGCTAGATCTAAGCCAGAAAGGCACCTGTTGCTAGATCTAAGCCAGAAAGGCACCTGTTGCTAGATCTAAGCCAGAAAGGCACCTGTTGCTAGATCTAAGCCAGAAAGGCACCTGTTGCTAGATCTAAGCCAGAAAGGCACCTGTTGCTAAATCTAAGCCAGAAAGACACCTGTTGCTAGATCTAAGCCAGAAAGACACCTGTTGCTAGATCTAAGCCAGAAAGGCACCTGTTGCTAGATCTAAGCCAGAAAGGCACCTGTTGCTAGATCTAAGCCAGAAAGGCACCTGTTGCTAGATCTAAGCCAGAAAGGCACCTGTTGCTAGATCTAAGCCAGAAAGGCACCTGTTGCTAGATCTAAGCCAGAAAGACACCTGTTGCTAGATCTAAGCCAGAAAGGCACCTGTTGCTAGATCTAAGCCAGAAAGGCACCTGTTGCTAGATCTAAGCCAGAAAGGCACCTGTTGCTAGATCTAAGCCAGAAAGGCACCTGTTGCTAGATCTAAGCCAGAAAGACACCTGTCTGTGTCAAGATATTAGGATGCCATCCTTTTAATATTTCCTTATAAACAACGAGGCAATGCAGATCACAGATATTTACAATTTACTAACCTTAGTTTCGCCTTGTATCTTAATATATCTTTCAATCAATCAAAACCTTTTTCGGTTCTGGAGCACAGGTCTGCAACATATACATGCCAAGTCTTTCTGCACTTGGCCATGCAGCTCTGTCACAGCCGTCAAAATCTTCCCTATATTTTGTGTGTTTGTCTTAAGCTATCTTTTCTATGTGTATTTTGGTATCCGTCTACCTCCCAGGCATTATGGATTCCAGAACAGAATGACACAGTAGTGTCCAGAATATATTTTTGAATTTCATGCCAGGCATCTCATTCCACCCCTCTTTTTTTTTATCATCTGAGTAACAAATCGATAAGACCCTTCTCTACCTCTGTCTTCAGGGAAGTCCATATTAAATCTTGAATAGTAGGGATATGACAATGTTACCTATGTTCTGTCTCCACCCCCCCTTTGCCTGCCTGATTCATTTCAACAGTGCCACATTAGTGATCTTATTGTACCATTTTAATCCTTCTATCATGCAGCACAAGCATCCATTTATGAAAGTCTGTTCCTTTTTGGTTGTCTCTTCTCTCCTTGATGATTAATTATCCATGACTGAGAAAAGAAAGTAGATTAAATTGTTGTTTGTGTTGGATGATACAATTCATTTATGAGGTTATATAGATGTTTTCACTTTAACTTTACTGCTCTGTTGAACAGTCACATTAACTTCGTTAAGCTTGATAACATTTACCTTTTTATATCCACAACTATTTTTCTGTAAAAAAAACAAAACAATTCTACCATGAAACAATTCTTTGAATATGAATATTGGCGCTTTCTAAAAATTCTTAATCAGAAAAATAACATTAGACATATAGTATAAGTTATCATAGATGTGTGTGTGTGTGATATTCTATCATGTATATATGGCCATATATTATCATGTATGTGTGTATATATATCATATATTATCATATATGTATCATGTATTACAGAAATAATAAAACTATAACTTAACTCCGTCTACTATTTTATTGCAATTTTTAATGTTATGTTATGTTGATATACACAATTGACATCACTACACTCTAGGTAGATCAGTAGCTTCTCCATTTCTCTACTCAGTGAGAAGATTATGAATACTGATGATTCCTTGTATCTAACCTGTTGTACACATTCCTGGTAAAATCACATTCCATGTCAAACTTTTATGATGTAGATCAGTGCTCTTCAACCTGGGCACTACCGCACACACGTGGGCGATTTTAGCTTTCAGTTGCGCAGTAGCAGAATAATTACGTGCTATATTATAAACATCCAAAATATAGAGACAGTGGACGATCGTGGAATTTTCTTCAATTTATATTTTAGTGGGCAATATGGAAAATTTACTCTCACGAAAGTTATAAAAGTGGGCACAAGTATAAAAAGGTTGAAGAGCACTGATGTAGATCATCAAATTCAACGAATGCAGTGTCATACAGCAAGCAACCATATGTAATGTTCCAACTATGGAATAGCACTGATGTAGATCATCAAATTCAACGAATGCAGTGTCATACAGCAAGCAACCATATCTAATGTTCCAACTATGGATGCTTTTGAAGCCAAAATGTCAGCGCTTCCATTGCCTCAAATCCCAGCATCACCAAGACAGTAAATCCACACATGGCCTGAGGCCACTATACCCACAACCCACTCATGAAAATGCTGTCCCTTTTGTACTTTCCAAAGCAAGGATTGAAATTTGATTTTCTGTAGCACTTTGGGGCTTTCATACACAGGACTCAATAAAGTAGGATCAATCAATTAATGACAATGCTGTCTCAGCAATGAAGGTTGGCTGCAATGGATCTCCAACATTCTCTCGCCTTGGTGGTACACACTGACTGCTGCTGGTCCATTGTTTGATGTTATCCTCCTGCTTGTAGCGCTGCCTACCTCATGCTTGCCTGCCTTTAACATTTCCCTCTAGTGGGGTTTTTACAAGAGTGTCATGTCTTTTAATGCGGCCAAAATATATGGATTGTCGGCTCTTTATGTTTTTGTTTTAAAGCTCTAGATAAGGATAAGAAAAAAAGTGAGAAGGAGGAGGAATTAATAATAGATATGAGTAATCTTAATTCTGACACATGCATCGAAGGATGAATGGGAAGAATACAGATAACATTGTCATATCCCTGCTATCCAAGATTTAATATGAACTTCCCTGAAGACGGAGGTGGAGAAGGGTCTTATTGATGTGTTGTTTGGATAAAGAAAAGTGGAATGAGATACCTGGCGTGAAATACAATAATATATTCTGGACACAACTTTCCGGGTAGACCTAACATCTAGGGCAGAGGGGGAATATGTTATACGTCCCTTCAGGATCATCGTCTTGTGTCTCTATGGAGCTCAGTATTGTCACAACGAGCAACTAGATAAGGCAGGTATTGGAAATATGGTAACGGAGTTCAAAAGAGGTGACAGCGTAGACTCATAGGTGCCATGATGTATGAGTTGGTGATGGTATAAACAGCAAGGAAGGGTACTGGCTGCAGCTTAGTATATGAAGAGTTACACTCATCCCCGACGGCAATTATTGCCATGAGACTGATCTTTGTCTTTTAATAGTTCTCTTTTCACCCCTATTTTCTCTAGAACCTCTACATTTGTTAGTTTTTGTTTTCATGAAAGGCGAGTAGAATACTGTTGCCCTATTTTGTCCCTACATAAGGCAGACATATATAGCTAAAGTGAGGTATGTATTATCTTTTACATTTTCATTCAATCTCACTGGTTCTTTATCCAGACAGGCTAGGAAAAATGTTAACCAAAGACAGCTTTCCTAAGAGAGACAACTCTAACAACAAAACAAATGCATTCCGACGATGTATGTACTAGACTTTCGGGCGCATAACTCAGTACAACACTAGCCGCCTAATAACGACAGCCACAGACGCTACATTTGCTGAAACCATTGATATGGATGTCTGAATATGAATGAATAAGGCAGCGAAGGCTCCACACCAATATTTCCAGTTAACTCCCTTACACCTAACCTGCCAATTAGACCAAGGGGGAAACTACTCTCAAATTCAGAGCAATTAGAATATCCGATACAATGTTAGGCCCTCTTTAGGCTTTCTTCCAGAGGACCTAACAAGTCCGAATGTCCATAGCTAGAACAAATATCCTGACACAAAACCGAGTAGAGTGGCGGGAACTGGTTCAACAATCTACAGTATTCGTACACCAATGACCTTTCAGGTTACGGGACTGAGGATGATGAAGGTTGTTACTTGTCTTTAGTATTTATTCTTAACGGTGTTTCAACTTCAAAATGTAATCTCTATCCAGTGCCAATGTTCTTACTGTAGGCGCCCGTGAATCCACGATGTCACTTCTTTTGAACTCCGTTATCATATTTCCGTTATCATAGTTTTGGTTGCCATTTGCCCGCAGATATTTGCCGCTAAGACTTATTTTGGTGTTCTGGAGTTTGTTTAAAAGCGAGAATATCGTACATGTTGTTTTTTCCTCATTTATTTTGACCAGCCATGACTTCGCCCACTCCTCCAACGATGTTAGGGCCTGCTGCATCCGATTGCTTGCTATGGTGAGATTTTTTTCAGACGTCCACATAGCCAGATCGTCTGCAAACATGGAGCTGTGGACTCTTCTTGGTAGATTCTCTGTGATGTTGTTTATATACACCAGGAAAGGTGTTGGTGACAGTACTCCCCTTTGGTGTACTCCCTGCTCAAGTGTCACCTTTTTGCTCATCTGCTATTGTACTTGAACTATGGATGTTCTGTTTTCGAGGTAGTCGCTGATCCATCTGTACATTTTCCCACAAACTTCACTTCTTCGTAGCTTGACTTTAAGTCACTTTATCCACACCTTGTCAAATGCCTTCTCTAAATCCACCCAAATCGCTACTGTGTGTTTTTTCTCCTGGTAAGCATCATCTATTAACTGGGCTATGAGAGAGATCTGGTCCTCAGTGGATCTGTGCTGTCTAAAGCCTGCTTGCTGTGGAATTAGTATGTGTTTTTCTTCCAGATGCCACATCAGTCTGGTGTTTATCATACGTTCCATCAGTTTACCTACACAGCTCAGTAGACTGATAGGCCTGTATCCATTTGGATCTGTTCTATCTTTTTCTTTCTTTGGTACTGGTATAAGTACAGCGTCTTTTCATGTCTGAGGTACAATTCCCCTTTTCCAGCTTTGGTTCAGGACTGATAGTAACTTCCTCTTTGCTGTTTGGCCCAACTCCATCAGCATTTCGTGTTACCCCATCTTTTCCGGGCGATTTCTTTTTCTCATGGTTTTCTCATCGAGTTCTCATGGCCTCTTCCTTTTTATTCATTGTTAGTATTGCCATCATGTGCTCCTTTGGTGCCATATTGATGTTGTCGTTGCTCTTTTGTTCTTCATTATTGTCTGTGTGCCTGTCTGTAGGGACATCAGTGTGGTTTGCTCTGGCATAGTGTTCGTTCTATAAAGGCGTTTGCTGCTTTTTTTTCCAGTAAGCATTTTGTCGCCATACTTGATGGTAATTTGTTTATTTGATGGTGTTTCGTCATTCATGGCTCTGACTAACTTCCATAGTTTGTTCTCTTCTTTATATACATTGAGGCTTTCTGTTTTATTTGTCCAGCTGTCTCTTGTTATATGGTTTAGTGTTCTTTTGTATTTCGCCGTGATAGCCTTGAGGGCGATATTTGCCTCCATAGATTGTTCTCTCTCTGCCATGTTCCTAGCATTTGAGACTTCGTCTTCCGCTTCCTGCAATTCATCATTCCAATATGGCTTGTAGTTTTTCCTTGCCCCTCTTGGGATGGTTTCGGTGGCTGCTTGCATTATTGCTTTGCTTAGGCTTTCCACCATAGGTTTCATATTGTTATTCCATGTGTTGATGGTTTCACATAGCCGATCTGTCAGAATTGCAAATCTGTCCCAGTCGGATCGTTTATAGTTCCAACGTGGGAGCGCTTTTATTTCCTGTGGGCCTACTTCCATATCAATTTCTAGCCTAATTGGCCTTTTGTCGCTACCTGCCAATTGGTTGAGCACCTGGCCGTCTATTTTGTGGTGAATATCAACCGTGGAAAAGGCCAAGTCTGGAGTAGAGGTGGTATGCCATGTTCTAGAGTAGAAGATAGGGCTGTCCTCCAGCCTATTGTAAAGATAGAGATTTGTGTCTATCTCCCAGTCTTCCACTTCATCTCCTCTGTTGTCTGTGTCCGAATATCCCCATCTCTCCGAGTAGCTGTTGAAGTCTCCAACTACTAGGCAGCTGGAGTTCTTAATTTCCATACTCGAGAGGGACAGGTCTTTGATGGGTGGGCCATACAGGTTGAAGATGTGGATCTTCGTTTCTTATGTCATTATGTCGAGTCCTACAATTTCTGCTTGTCCAGTGTGATTGACAGCTACCGCGCTCCTCGGTATGCAGTTACGTGTTAGTATCAGAACCCTTCCTTTGTCAAGACTGTAACATGCTAAAGCAACTGCGTTGTGAATACTGACCCACGGAGATGAACCCACACATACACACTTTTGTGAGCGTCTTGAAGAACTCCCCACCACAGTAGACTTTGTCCATAGAACTGGCCTTTACGTGTAGACTTAATACAATTGTCGGTGAGCTAGAAAAAGAAGGAAAAGAAGAAGAAAAAGAAGAAGAAGTAAAGAATGAAGAAGAAAATAGAGAAGAAGAAGTAGAAGAAGAAGAAGAAGAAGAAGAAAAAAAAAGAAGACGAACAAGAAGAGAAAGAAGAAGAAAAAGAAGAGAAAGAAAAAGAAGATAAACATGAGTAAATAGTACTACCTGATATTGCCCGAAGAAGATTTGAATGTTTAAATGAAGTATATCGTTAAAAAGCAACTAATCTGATTGGCAAACATCCGGCTAGTCTCTAAACCCTGATCTATGGGTGAGAGAGCTGGAGTGTGTACGCCAAACACGCCAGGAGGTTGAATCATTTCTACATGACACATACTCCAAATTGGCTGCAAGACCACATCCCAAATAACCATACTCTTTTCATTACTACTACACTATTCATACACTTTTGTAGAAAGTTAAAGTGAAATAGACTGGCCAAGTTTCTCGAATGTCAAGTGAAAGGTTCAAAAAAAAAACTACTGTTTAGCGAGCTTAGCGCAGCAAGGCGATCACCTGGACGTCAATAAAAGCGATTCAGTGAATCCTGGCAGTAAATCGTTTAGCCTGAAAAAGGCGAGACCAAAAAGAGCCTTGCATGCAGTTAGCGAGGGTGGAAGTATTGAGTAGAGACAAAACCAGCACCAGCTGGTGTTGGCTTAATCTGTCATGCACGCATCCGCCCACAGACTTAAGGGCGCAGCATGACACATGATGATGTTGGTTATTCTCATCGACGGCGATAAGCCCATTATTATTGTCATGATCATATTTCTTCAAAATCAAGTAAATACTGGATCAAGATGGTGAGCAGCGCATGAGCTGCAGCGGTCATCGAGCCATAGCTGACTGATAGCGTAAGGGCTAGCGAACCGGAGCTGCCAAGGCCGTTCTTCACGTCCGCGCAGTATTCTAGAAAACAGGCTGCAACAGAGCAGACTGGTTAAGGAGAAGGGATCGAAGAGGGAATGCTAACCCGGTACTCAAAAAATGCTTGCTGAAGTAGGATGTGTTGGACCGAAAGGTGCAAATATCGACATAACGCATTCCGTTCTCTGGACTGCGTTCTGCTACTTAGGCCCGTGTCAGGGTTTGGTAGCGGGAGATGGAGAACAAACGAAGCCAAGCCAAGACAAGTAAATACATTTAATATTCATCAGTTTATTGGCGTCTCAGTCACTGATCATCATGCGCCTGGCGCCCTGGCGAAGTTTGCCCAGCTCTGTCTCCCGTATTTCGACACAGTCTGCTATGGTAGCAAACGCCGGTACGTGAGTGGCAGTCCCTGTCGCAGATCGTACAACGGGGCTGAGGAGGCTGACTTGCCGGGGTGTTCGCCGATTTTTTCAGTCGTGCCCATTTCTCTGGTTCCAGATGGCCTCTACAAGCGTCGGCAACTACTGTGCCCCTCCCAACTGAATGTCTGCAATCGACTCAATCCTGAGCTTTCGGCTTGGATGTCGCATGACGTCATGTCCATCTTGTATACGTACTTGAATCGCGGTGTGGGGTAGTCGATTCCTTTAGCTGCAGTGATCAGTTGTCCATAAAATATATCCTATAACAGCCTTTACAATGTATGTAAATATACACTCGCGAGCATACGACTACTCTAAGACAGATGTACAGAAGATGAAAGATACAGACAGCCACATAAACTGGAAAGATATTGTCAGAGGTACAGACGTTGAACAAGAGGCAGAGTGTTTCAAAACACTTTTAGAACAACTAAAAGTCGAATATGTTCCATGTATGGAGGTAAACACCAATCATAAAAAGTGGATTACTAGATTTGTAGCTAAATGTACAAGAGCTTAAAATAAAGCCTGGACAAAGTGTATAAAGGCAAGTAAATCAAAAGAAATATATTTAAAATATTTGGACAAGCAAAACATAGCTCAGAAAGTAAGTAAAGCAGCAAAATAGACTTCGAAAAAAACTTACTAATAGGATCAAGACTGATGGTAAAAGCTTCTTTTCTAATGTTAGAAATAAACAAAGACCTAAAGACAAGGTAGGCTTTCTCATAAACAGTACAGTGACAATAAGCAGAGAAAATAGGGAGATGGCTTATCTAATAAATCAATACTTTGGCACAGTCTATACAAAAGAACACTCCTCCAAGATACCAGAGCCTATACCTATTTTCAAATGTCAAATGAATATAGTGCGATTAAAATCATGCTGTCTTACGGAGGAAATGGTTCTAAAAAGATTGGAAGGATTAAAAGTGGATAAATGTACAGATCAAGATGGTATCCATTCATCAATGCTATTTGAAGTATAGACTAACTAGTTAAACCATTGGCTATATTATTTTCTCAATCACTTGCAAAATGGATTGTTCCAAGAGATTGGAAAGATGCAGGAGTGATTCCTTTATTCAAAAGGAGAAAGAAATCAGATCCAGCTAATTAAGTAAGTTTAACGAGCATAGTCTGTAAAATGTTAGAGTCAATAATGAAAGAAAATATTGTAATGCATCTAGACAGGTTAAATCTAATCATAAATAGTTAGCATGGGTTTACTAGAGGGAGACCGTGCTTAACAAATCTATTGGAGTGCATGGAGGTGATTACTAAAATCATAGATAAGGGAGAACCAGTGGATGTTATTTATCTAGATTTTACAAAGGCTTTTTATATAGTACCTCATCAACGATTATTTAAAAAGTTAAAATCACATGAGGATAGATGGGCAGGTTGCCGAATGGATTGAAAGTTGGTTAACGTGGAAGAAGACAGCGATTGGCATAAATAAGGAGTACTCTGAGTGGTGTGAGAGTAAAAAATGGAACAAAATTACAGAATGGGCGAGAAAAATACTAGAATGATAGATAACGAAAGGGACATAGGGGTAATAATAGAGCATACAGGTAAGGTGAGTTAGCAAGTCCAGGTAGCAATGAATAAATCAAATGCAACGTTAGGTATGATAAAAAAAAAGAAATATTAAACATAGGAGTAATGAGGTGGTTGACAAACTATATAAAGCATTAGTTAGACCTAGATCGGAGTACTGTGTACAGGTGTGGAGTCCTTATCGTAGAAGAGCTATAAATATGCTGGAAAGGATACAAAGAATAGCGACAAAACTGATAGTGGGATTCCAGAATTACAGTTATGAGGAAAGACTCAGAAAAACCGGCCGTTAGTGTCTAGAAAAGAGAACAATTAAACGTGACTTAATCTAAGTTGATAAGATAATCACAGGAAAAGTTAAATTAGACTATACATTTTTTTTCAAAATACTAGCACCAGCGAGAACAAGAGGGCACAGATACAATTTAATAACGAAAGGTCCAAATTGGACACAGGACATTTTTTTGTTATTCAGACAGTGGTGAATGCTTGGAATGCTTTGCCCCAGGAAATAGTGGAGGCAGAGACAGTTAATGCATTTAAGAATAAATATGATGTACATAGTTATTAGAGCAGGGTAATGCAAATGGGACTGGTTGTCTACAGACTCTGATGAGTTTTCTAAACCAATATAAAAACGTTATGTTAAGTTAAGTTATGCCGTGTTTGTTAGCTTACTCAGAACGTTTTATGATTGTGCTAACTTTTTGTTTCATCGCTCCACATTGTTCTTTGTAGGACAATGTGCGATCCCATTGTAATTCCTAGGTACTTAGGTGTATCTTTATGTTTAAGTTTATGCCCCTGCCAACTAATCTTTCAAAGTCTCAAGGCTATTCTTACATCCTGTTGCAGCCCGCCACTTAACGTCTTTTACAGGACGCACACAAAATTAATCTTACATATTACGGGCATTCTACAACAACAATAAATACAACAACAATAACAACAACATGTTGTTATGGCTTTTGAAGTCATGATACTGCCTATTTCATTCTTATAAACTATGCAGGAGGAATGATTTCAAGAAATGCTATGTCGGCATAGATAAAGTCACACACTAACTCTAACCATTTTCATAAAGCTGTAGAAACTGATTCACATTTCTAATCGTGTTTACTTACTCTCAACTCTGTCAAATGATATCCTCATTAATAACTAAACCTGTACGTCGCTAAGTGTCATTGAAGGAAATGTGGCGACTACATGAGTTGGCCACCCCACCTCATAAAAAGCTGAGGCCTAGTACAGTGAAGTCTCTAACACTTAAACCTCGACATCAATGATTGCAAAAGGATTACCTTTTCCTTTTCATGTTAAAATCATTTACATCGAATACCAGTACCAAAGAAAGAAAAAGATAGAACAGATCCAAATTTGATACAGGCCTATCAGTCTACTGAGCTGTGTAGGTAAACTGATGGATCGTATGATAAACATCAGACTGATGTGGCACCTGGAAGAAAAACACATATTAATTCCATAGAAAGCAGGATTTAGACAACACAGAACCACTGAGGATCAGATCACTCTCATAGCGCAGAAAATAGAGAATGCTTACCAGGAGAAAAAGCATACAGTAGCGGTTTGGGTGGATCTAGAGAAGGCATTTGACAAGGTGGGGAAAGAGGGACTTAAAGTCAAGCTATAAAGAAGTGAAGTATATGGACAAATGTACAGATTGATCAGCCACTATTTCGAAAACAGAACAGCCAGAGTTCAAGTACAAGGGAAGATGAGCAAAAATGTGACACTGCAGCAGGGAGTACCAGAAGGGGGAGTACTGTCACCCACACTTTTTTCTGGTGTATATAAACAACATAACAGAGAATATATTAAGAAGAGTCCACAGCTCCATGTTTGCAGACGACCTGGCTTTGTGGACCACTGAAGACAATCTCACCATAGCAAACAATCGGATGCAGCAGGCCCTAACATCGCTGGAGTAGTGGATAGGAGGCAGACAGACTGGCTAAAGAAGGTGCAAGGTTACCACAACCAGATTCTAGTGTGACCTACGAAGAGTTCAAAAGGTTTATTATGGCCAGATACATGGCCAAATGGGAAACAGAGCATACTGGCTACACAAAAAATGATGCCTACTACCAGTTGAACAGAAGAGGGCAGGTCGTGGTCTTCAGACTCCGCACAGGCCACAACAGATTGAGGTACCATCTATTCAATAAACTGAAGAAAGGTGGTACTGACGAATGCACCTGTGGTACAGGGAAAATGACCGCGGAACATCTGCTGCAAAATTGCCCGACATACGAGAACCAGAGAAAGCACATGTGGCCATCACCAGTGGCAACACTAGACAAGCCCTATGGCAGTGTCGACAGCCTCAGGATGACAGCTGCCTTCTTCGAAAAAATTCAAGTTGACGTCTGACAGCGTACGAAGAAGAAGATTTACCTCGAATTGTTTTTAACACCTGCACAAATTAACAGTCATCTAACAATATTCATATTTCTGTTTTTCATCCTCTCTCTCTTTCTCTCTCTCTACTTTGGTCTTCTTGTTTCTCTGTACTCTCAGCAATCAATGCTGACTACAAACTAATGTGTGACAAATATGAACTGATGTGATCATATAAGACATTCCAATGTACACCGCCCACTACCAGTTAAAGGCCAACACAAAATACAGAAGGGATTGAAGCTCACGAGCAAAAACATGCATTTAGAACGTGCCAACCGTAGCGACAATCCGCCCAAGAAACTGTTCATTATGTCAAGGAAAGAATGTCAGAATACAAACACAGCCAACGTGCTGTTTACATTCATGGATACATCGAGTAATACAAATATACTGTAGTCGGAGATGCTGTGGTAGAAACTTCTCTATAAGAGGTTTTTGCTTTTATCAGATGTTGGTAGCCAGTTCCCTTCCTCGATGTCTTGGCTTACAATATCACTGATATATAAATTTATTTTTATTACCGCCAGGGATGAGGTACTAGAATCTTCATTGTTCTGATACACACACGAGTCCATAAACTGGTCAATACGACATGATACCGCACAAAGGACAACGGTCTGGGGTAGAAAAGGGCAAGTCTTCGTCACGGAATCCAGAAATTGAAACCTCTAATCAAACCAAAAACTTCAGGTTTTGTGAAAACCAATTCCTGTTCCTCTATCCTTTCTCCTAACAGTAAATCCGGTACTCGTTTAAAGCTGGGTTGGATGGAACAAGTTGCAGCCGGAAAGAAGCAGCCACTCTACCAACGTTGTATCCTACGCTCTACATGTACATATAGTGTGGTCTTATGTTTCCTCTAATAACATGTCTTAATGGGAATCACACCTTTTCTTCTGCTTATCTCACGGAATAATCATTCCTTCATGGTTGTTTGCTTAAAAATCTATCTTATTGTTCTATTGTAGGTCAATGGCCAATGTTTTGTTATTATTATTGTCATGATTATTATCATCATCATCCTCATCATCTTCTATCAACTTGTGTCATTAGAAGGCGTGGAAGGGGGTGTAGTATTATGTCGTTGCCATCTTCGTCGCCGATGTTGTTGACATCCAGTGTTTCTTTAAACATAGCGAGGGACATAACCAAACAAATACAAAAAATATATAATTAAGAGTTATCCCATCATAAAAAATGTGCGTGAGAGATTCTGGCTTGGGCGTCTCCCCTCTTTATCCAGGTTACAAACCTTAGAACGAGTGAGCTATGGCCCTACACCAGAACCACATGGACGTGTACATTGGCATCTGTACACTGAAGGCGATAGGTGTTAATTATCCACCCGACCAAATTTCTCACGCTTGTTGTCGTCCTCGTGCACGACATATGGGGAGGAACAGCTCGCGACCCCGGGCGCTCGTCGGCGACGATTGTGACAGCAAAGCCGTGCTTATCACAAGAGCTGAACCTTGAACCGTGACCGGCGTCGAAGTCATGGAGCGAACTAGACAAGTAACTGGCAGAAGACAACACTGGCTGCTCCTGTAGCTGTTAATAGTAAGGTTAGAGTTAGCATATATGCTGATGCCTGTTTAAGTTAGCTCTGTTGTGGTGACAGCGACTCGCATATTGTTTTTAAAATGAATTTAATAATATTCATAAAATGCAAAAAAATGTTAAAACTTTCCGAAAGGTAAATTTCGTATGGTATGCTCCATTATACGCAACCTTAACTATTATAAGTATTTGCTTTATTTTCATGTAATTATTAAATGATTTATATTATTGTAGTGCATTTATTACATCCCTTTCTTTTGAATACATTGCCCTTATGACGAAGTAATCATTGTCCGTGTAAATACAGTTCACTACTAGGCCGTGAAACTGTTATCTAGCTAATCGAAGATCCTGTGCTGAAAGTTGTTTATGGTTAAGCGTGCTTATATCCCGTGTGTGCTACTTTAAAATTGTTCAAGCTTGGATATGTAAATACAAATGTATGTAGACTTTTATGTTATAAATTTCTCTAACATACCATCTATAGATTGTTAATCTCATTGTACATATCCAAATTTTAAACTGTATATTCTTTAGAACAGGACACCCATTACCATCATTTTAATAACACTAGCCATATGGAATCTTGCATGTTTACTGCTGGCTGAATATATGTAGACATAATATTCATAATGTGGCATAAGAAATACGTAAACATTAAATTGAACCTTATTCCAGTGTGTGTTTGTTTCTTGTTTATTTCTTTATTTCACAAGACGCATAAGTTGCCATATTAACAAATGTAAACAAACAGATATTAAAGTACACATTCCTAAAGCCCAGGTATTGATAAAATTGCTCTTTGCTGTCACTCTGTGTATTTATGATATATTCGAATACTGACACTATTAACATACACCAAATTGAAAGCATGGTAGTAATACATATCTCATTATTTTAAACATAAATATTTTTACGAATGCACATATTTCTTTACGTTTGTGTGTGCGTGTGTGTACAACTGTGTAAAACCCTACAGTATTGACATATTTCCAAAACTACTTATTACGTACTGTTCATACTGGCATTATAAATGCAGCTCTAGAATTGATTGCGAAACACCTTCGATTGGTTCTGTTGTTGTTGATTCATCCATTAAGCAAATACATACACAGAAGTCGTTTAGCTTGTTTGAAAAGGCGTCTTTGCAAACCGTTAAAGGGTTTGAGAGTTGATAATGCAATTGTGGTTAACATGTGGGTAGTAGGATTATATGTACGAACGTAAATATTGCTGTGTCACTGTGTGTGTTAACATAAGGATAGCAATATACTGTGTAGAAGATTAAAGCTTGGTGTAATTCTGTTAATATGTTGACAGTGAGAAAGTATGTAGGACATTAAAGCTCTGCGTTAGACTGCTAACAAGCTTGCGGTTGGTATGCTAACATGTGAATAGTAACATATCATGAAGAAGATTAAAGCTTGGTGTCAATCTGCTAATATGTTGATAGTGAGATACTATGTAGGACATCAAAGCTCGGCGTTAGACTGCTAACAAGCTTGCAGTTGGTATGCTAACATGTAAATAGTAAAATATCATGTAGAAGATTAAAGATTGGTGTCAATCTGCTAATATGTTGATAGTGAGATACTATGTAGGACATCAAAGCTCTGTGTTAGACTGCTAACAAGCTTGCAGTTGGTGTGCTAACATGTTAATAGTAAAATATCATGTAGAAGATTCAAGATTGGTGTCAATCTGCTAATATGTTGATAGTGAGATACTATGTAGGACATCAAAGCTCTGTGTTAGACTGCTAACAAGCTTGCAGTGGTGTGCTAACATGTTAATAGTAAAATATCATGTAGAAGATTCAAGATTGGTGTCAATCTGCTAATATGTTGATAGTGAGATACTATGTAGGACATCAAAGCTCTGCGTTAGACTGCTAACAAGCTTGCGGTTGGTGTGCTAACATGTGAATAGTAAAATATCACGTAGAAGATTAAAGCTTGGTGTCAATCTGCTAATATGTTGATAGTGAGATACTATGTAGGACATTAAAGCTGAGTGTTATTCTACTAACATGTGGATAGTAAGATATTTTCAAGACAGTAAATCTCCAAGTTGGTTTGCATCTGTTGATTTGTAAATAGTGAGACCTTATGTAAGAGATTTAAGCTCAGTATCTGACTCCTAACATTTGGATAGCAAGATACTATGTACACCATTAAATCTTAGTGTCTATCTGTTAATATGTAGATAAAGAGATAATATGTAGGACATTAAAACTCAATTTTGGTCCTCTAGTGTGCAAAAATTCTTTATTCCTCTTTGCGTTCAGGATCCTTTGGTCATGTTATATCTGCAAGCCAGTAATCATGATGCAGTCCATAATCTTTACCAGGACATAGCTGCTGCACCATAGCTTTTGCCTCAGCTCTGCATTCTGTGGTATCTCATTTCACTAAAACACAGTGAAAGTAAAATGCTATGTAGAACACACATTTTGGTGTTGGTCTGTTAATTTATGGATTGTAGGTACTATGTAAGACTGTAAAATTTCATGGCGATCTACATATGGATAGTAAAGTAATATGTAAGGTATCCAATCCTAGTTATTGGTCAGTTATCAAATGGATTGTAAGATAATATTTAGGGTATGAAATCTTAGTGCTGGTCTGTTAACATGTGGAGGGTAAGATAATATGTAGGGTATCAAATCTCGGTTCTGGTCTGTTAACATGTGAATGGTAAGATAATATTTAGGGTAGCAAATCTTGGTGCTGGTCTGTTAACATGTGGGTGGTAAGATCATATGTAGGGTATCAAATCTCGGTGCTGGTCTGTTAACATGTGGAGGGTAAGATAATATGTAGGGTATCAAATCTCGGTTCTGGTCTGTTAACATGTGAATGGTAAGATAATATTTAGTGTAGCAAATCGTGGTGCTGGTCTGTCGACATGTGGATGGTAAGATAGTATGTATAACAGTAAAGCTAAGTGTTCTTCTGGCATGGGGATTCAAAAAATAAAAATGTAGGGCATTGAAGCACAGTGTGGATCTATTAACATGTGATTAGTAGTATAATATGTACAACAGTTTGTTGAGAGATGGAAAGTAAGATACTATGTGGGACAGTAGAGTTTGTTGTCCGTCTACTTCTTTTGTCCTGTGAATATCAAGATAATATAAAGGACATTGAACCACGGAGTGATTCTGTTTGCACTGTGATAGTCAGATAAAATAATTAAGTCTATTGCATCTCTTTTTGGGGGGAAAGGAATATACTTTTATTTTGGCGATAAGGCTCAGTGTGGGTTTGTTAATGTATTGATAGTAAAAATTTATTTAGAACATTACAGCTCGTTGTTGGTCTATTGACATGGGGACAGCAGGATGCTGTTTAGGAAATTTATTATTGGTTTCTGTTTGTTAACAAATGGAAGGTAAAACACTTAATAGGACAGAAAAGCTCAGTGTTGGTCTGTTAATACATGTGAACTGTAAGATATTGTGTAGGACACATGTTCTCAGTGTTGGTCTGTTAATACATGTGAACTGTAAGACATTGTGTAGGACACGTGTTCTCTGTGTTGGTCTGTAAACATGATGATTAGTAAGATATTATGTATGATATTACAGCTCAGTGTTGATGTTTTATCAAGGGGAAAGATAATATATACAGCTTTACATCTCGGCTGTTATGCGTTAACATTTGAATATTAAGAAAATATGTAGGACATGAAAGCTCACTGTTCGTATCCTAACAAGTGGATAGTACAATACTATGAGGTAAAGTAATGCTAGCTGTCATTCTGTTAACACGCGGATAGTAAGATACTATGTAGGACATTACTGCTCTGTGTTGGTATTTTGACCTGGGGATAGTAAGATACTATAAAGGACATTACAGATCAGTGTTGGTCTGTTAACAAGCGGAGAGTAAGATACTATGTAGGACATTACTACTCAGTTTTGGTCTGTTTACCTGGGGGAAAAAATATACTATGTAGGACACCTATTCATGAGGTTGGTCTGTTTTCATGTGGATAGTGAGAAAATATATACATTATTTCTCAGTTGATGTATATTAACATGAGGATATCAAGAAATAAGTAGGACATGAAAGTTCACTGTCTGTGTGTTATGAAGTGGATAGTTTGATGTTATGTAGAAAAGTGAAGATTGCTTTCATTCTGTTATAACGTGTTGATAGTAAAACAATAGGTAGGACATTAAAGATTTGTGTCAGACTGCTATCTTTGTACAGAAATATAAAAAGTAGGTCATTTAAGCTTTGTGTTAGTATGTTAACTTTTGGACAGTAAGATTACATGTAGGACATTAACAAATGGGAATGGTTTGTAAACATGCAAACAGTTTAATGCTACATAGGACAATAAAACTCAGTGTCTGTCTGCTAACAGTTGTTTAGTTAGATACTATGTACGTCATCTATGCCAAAAGCTCGGTTTTCGGCTATTAACATGCAAATTAGTTATGTACTATGTAGGACATTACAGCTTGTTGTCGGCCTGCTAAGATAGGGATAGTATCATACTTTACAGGACAATTATCTTGGTGTCCATCTGTTAATATACATACAGCAAGATACTACCTAGGACCTTAAAGCTCAGTGTTAGCCTTCATCTTTTGTTATGCTGATACTAAGATACTATGTAGGAGATTAAAAATCAGATTTGGTCTGTTAAAGAGGCGTCAGTGAGATACTTTATAGGACCGTCAAGCTCAGTTTAGATCTGTTAAAGTGGGGTCAGTAAAATATTATGTAGGACACTAATACTTTTAGGTAGGTTTGTTAACATGGGGATTGTAAAATGCTATGCAGGACAGTAAAGTTAGGTGACTGTTCGTGTATGTTACTGTTGGGATTCTCAGATAGTATGTTAATATGTAGACAGTAAGATGCTATGTATCGCATTAAATCTAAAGAATCGGTTGGTTATATGAGGACATTAAGATAATATATAGGACACTGAAGCTTAGTGTAATTCTGTTGACATGGGGACAGTTTGTTTGTTTGTTTGTTTTTTTGAGTTCGCCTTATTTCTCTAATCCCCAAGGCGGTGTACATTGTACTGTGGTTTTTATTTTGCGCCTGTCGGCCAAGTGCTGCCAACTTCAGCATGCATTTTATGTAAGGGTCTGCTTCCTCTTGCATTTTCTAAGAATTCGCTTCCTTGGGGGTAACGGCGCTGTGATGGGGATTGAACCCAGCACCTTTGGGTTTTGAGCCGTGCCACTTAACCACTAGGCCACACCGTCTCCATGGTGACAGTAAGATAATATGTAGGATATTAGCGAATAGCATCGGTCTGTTAACATTTAGATAGTAAGATTTTATGTAGTACATTACAGCTTGCTATTAGGTCTGCTAACATTTAGAAAGAAAGATTTTATATTAGGACATTACAGCTTGGTGTTGGTCTGTTGACATGGAGACTGTAAAATGCTATGAATGACATTAAAACATGTGGATAGTACAATATCATGTAAGATAGCAAAGCTCAGAGTCCGGCTGATGACATGGGTACAGTAAAATATCTTGTTCGAAGTAAGCTGTCAGACATCAGCGTGAATTTGTTGAAGAAGAAGAAGAAGTAAGATAGTGTGTAGGACATTAAAACTTACTGTCGGTTTGTTAACACGTGGATAGTAAGATATTATTTTTAACAGTAAAGCATGGTGTCTGCTTGTTAACATGTGGATTGAAAGATATTATGTACGGCATTCAAGCTCTGTGTTGGCCAGTTGACTTGTGAATAGTAAGATACTCTGTACGACATTCAAGCTCTGTGTTGGCCAGTTGACTTGTGAATAGTAAGATACTCTGTAGGACATTTAAGCTCTGTGTTGGTCTGTTGACATGTGGATAGTAAGATACTCTGTAGGACATTCAAGCTCTGTGTTGGCCAGTTGACTTGTGAATAGTAAGATATTCTGTAAGACATCAAGCTATGTTGCCCAATTGACATGTGGATAGTAAAACACTATGTAGGACATTAAAGCTCTGTGTTGGCCTGTTGACATGTGAATAGTAAGATACTATGTAGGACATTCAAGCTATGTGTTTGCCTGTTGACATGTGGATAGTAAAATACTCTGTAGGACATACAAGCTCTATGTTGGCCTGTTAACATGTTGATAGTAAGATACTATGTAGGAAATTAAAGCTCTGTCTTGGCCTGTTGACATGTGGATAGTAAGATATTCTGTAGGACATTCAAGCTCTGTGTTGGCCTGTTAACATTGGGTTAGTAAGATACTCTGTAGGACATTCAAGCTCTGTGTTGGCCTGTTAACATGTGTATAGTAAGATACTCTGTAGCACATTAAAGTTCTGTCTTGGCCTGTTGACATGTGGATAGTAAGATACTCTGTAGGACATTCAAGCTATGTGTTTGCCTGTTGATATGTGGATAGTAAAATACGCTGTAGGACATTCAAGCTCTATGTTGGCCTGTTGACATGTGGATAGTAAGATATTCTGTAGGACATTCAAGCTCTGGGTGGGCCTGTTAACATTGGGTTAGTAAGATACTCTGTAGGACATTAAAGCTCTGTGTTTTCCTGTTAACATGTGGATAGTAAGATACTCTGTACCACATTAAAGCTCTGTCTTGGCCTGTTGACATGTGGATAGTAAGATACTTTGTAAGACATTCAAGCTCTGTGTTGGCCTGTTAACATGTGGTTAATAAGATACTCTGTAGGACATTCAAGCTCTGTGTTGGCCTGTTAACATGTGGATAGTAAGATACTATGTAGCACATTAAAGGTCTGTCTTGGCCTGTTGACATGTGGATAGTAAGATACTCTGTAAGACATTTAAACTCTGTGTTGGCATGTTAACATGGTGGCAGTAAGGAACTATGTAGGACATCAATGTTTTGGGTAAGTCTAACATCTGGATAGTGGATACTGTGCAGTGCATTCAATCTAGAGTTGGTTTGTTAATATGTGGATTGTAAGATCCTGTGTAAGACATTAAAGCTGTCTGTCAGTCTGATGCCATTGGGATTGTACAATACTTTGAAGAACAATAAAACTTGGTATTGGTCTGTTAATATTTAGATAGCAAATTACAATGTAGGACTGTAAAGTTTCGAGTCAGTGAACTTATGTTTAATGGGGATAGTGCAATACTTTGTAGGACAATACCATTTATTGTCTGTATGTTAATTTTCATATAGTAAAGTATTATATAAAAGACTGTTACCAAGTGCTTAGGTAGAAACTGTGTAGGACATCAAAATTTAATGCTGGTATGATAGTCTGTGGATAGTAAGATACTATATATAGGACATTAAAACTTTATGTATCATAGTAAGATACTAGCTAGTAGCTAGGACTGTAATGCCTAGGGTGAGTTTGTTAAAATATGGATAGTAAGATACTAGTTAGAACTGCCATGCCTAGGTTCAGTTTGTTAACATGTGGATAGCAAGATACTATTTCAGACATTAATGCATAGTGTCGGTCTGTACATTATATAAATTGCTGAGCGATTATATTAGTAAAACTGGGAGAGTTCAAAACGTAGTTCCCTCATGTTCCAGTCTCTCTCTTATCGCCTGTGGAGTATACAAAATAGATAGGAATGGTTAAAATACCGCTATGGAACAAAATCAAGAACCTAACCTACGTTAGGTACAGAAATTACATACAATGAGACTAAAACATTCATCAGGGCAACGTACAGTGCAAAATGGAAAAAAAAAACAAAAACACCCTGGCTACATAGATTATCATTCTCCGGCTACGCATAGGTCACAACAGTCTGAGATGTCATCTGTACAACAAGTTCAAGATTGGTACTACAGACCTTCGTGCATGCGACACAGCCGCCATGAAGGCAGAACATATTTTGAGCCTTTAGTCGATTGATGACTTCGTTAGAGTCATTGAAGTTGATGTCTGAAAACGAACGAAAAAGAAGAAGAAGAAATGAACCAGTCGAAGCTTCCCGTTGGATCCACTACTAGGGAATTGCATGTTTACATTCTGATTCGCATTATTCATTTATAGGTCTAGTGATATTGCGAGCTTAATATATGAGTAGCAAAATGCCCCCTTGTCGCTATGTGCATTCACAAGCAAAAACAACTAGTATTCTCTGTATAAGCAACATATGTCATCTAGCCCACTGTATGGACGGCGTACTACAGTAAACATCACGAATGATTCTGGATCTTTGGGTATAGCAATGACAAAAATAGGACCACTGCCCTATATAGAGCTTGGCATAAGAGGCGACTAACTGTGTGACATGGCACAACACCGGCCATGCTTAGTTGGTTTGTTAAGAGCAGCATAGATGGCGCCTAACAGGTTGCGTGTCAAGTTGGTCTAGTGTTTGAGTCTTTTAAGATGGACTCACCGATCTATGAACCAAACTTCTTGGCACTTGTCTTAACACAGCGGAGTAATAAGCTGCTCGAGCCTAACACGCTAAGCAGGAAATCCTTATCCCTCCTTTATCCAGCTCACACCACAGCTGGGACCTCCACAGGGTCATCTTCCCTTGTAGAATTGCAGGTCTACTAAGACTAAGATTAATATAAACACATAATCTTACAAATACTATTTCTTTTGTTGCAGATTCTGCACTTTACACTTTACGAAATACAAGACCTCACCACTAATGGAGTCTCCCGCGGAACACCTGGCTGAGACATTTCGATTCTACTCCGTCTTCCTCCACGCTGCCCGAGACTCACCAAACGTTGCCGTGGACGATCAACACGAAAGACAATGGTTGCGTATGAGGATTACCTAACTTGACTTAAAACACAAGGCAACGACTCTAGCTGGCCATCTATCTTCTCGGCACACCCCCCATGACATCAGAACAAATTTTGCAGCCCTGCCCATTGTTTACCGACAAGAAGTAGCATTTGGCAACAACCAGTGTCCTTCCACGAGTAGCTGTACAGAAGTGCTCAGACTCTCAAGTCAACTGCTGCCTTCGTTAGAGTAATTGAATTCAAGGTCTGAAGACGAACACGGAAGATCTATTTTCTTGACATTTTTCGCGCCAGCCGAAGCACATCAGTACAAGTACATTCAACCTCCATCAAGATGACTTCAGGAAAAAACTGTGCATGATCTTGCAGTAGGAGTTTATGTATCAGTTTACTTGCATGATCAGGTTGCTATCCTCATGCACAACTCTATTTAGTCACGCCTTTCAATACATGCATGGAGTTCAATCAATCAAATCAGAACAAAAAGGCATAGCTTCAAATTAAATAAAGAAAGGTCAAGATTGGATATTTGGAAATATTTCTTTAGTCAGAGAGGGGTGAATGCTTGGAATGCCTTTCCAAGGAAGTGATGTAAGCAGAGGCAGTTGATGCATTTAAGAATACATTGGATGCGCATAGCTTATTGAGCAAGGAAATGTAAATGAAACTGGTTGCGTACAGACTCTGCATAGTCTTCTAAACCAGTATAAAGACGATAAGTTTAGTTAAATCAAGATCACTCATCTCTTTTTGTTGAAGCACAGGTCCAGCATTGTATTTGACTTACCAAAACCAGCTTTTAGGAAAGACTTTTTCTAGTTATTTGCAGTAGGGTAGCGATAATTTCTACATTTTGAGATTGCCACATCCATGGACAACTCTTAGTCCTCGCGTTCAACATGCAATGATTATTTTGGCCACTCAGGAGAAACACGTACATAGCTCACCTTAAGATTGTTTGCCCTTGATCTACTGTGACAGTATTCTGTGGCGGTTATATTCTACCATTCTCAGTAAGGGACCCCGGATACACTATGAGAGGTCATGTTATTGATAGATTTGAAACAAGCAGCGATAACGATAGAAAAGATATGAATTTGGAATTGCATGTGTTAAGCTTTTATAGAAGTGTTCATACGTGGTTGCGAAGTTTCGAGGGCTCACAAACAAAACATGTATGTGTTCAGATTCCTGATCTGACTGGGTCGTACACCTAATAAATTTCGTGCTGAATATGGTTTAACCAGGCTCTAAAGTGCAAAACACAGAACAATATACTGCCTCTTAGGAACCACGGTAAACGAAGTAAAAAAAAGAAATATAGCTTTTTAGTGTTTTCTCCAGTATCGCATTCTGTTTTTTTATTAAATGGCTTGCTGGCTTAGGGTCGTTCGTTCTCAATCTTTCACCACCAAGCCCTGATGTGGCTTAAGTAGCAGAATGTTGTCCAGAGAACGGAATGCAAATGTGCTGATCGGTGTGGACTGCACAGAACACGGCCAGGCACTTGAGCATCCGTGGTCAACCACTGCACCCGAGCTCATATCCAGTCGTCCTGACTTGTCTTGCCACTGGTTAAAGTTGGACTCGAGCGAGAGAGTGTGGTCGACAAACTGCGCAACCCTTTCTCACTTAAAGGAAATTCATCGCGCAAGTCATTCTCTTTTCATGTATCCAGTACTAACACAGTCCTGTGACGACGGGCGAGAAGAGAGCGTAGGTCCACTGACAAGCTAAACTACAGTCAAAAAGCTGCGTCAGTTGCGGGACACCTTGCTGAGCAATAAAGCGGCTGAGGTACATGGATTTGCTGACAATCATGATCACCGTCTCGCGAAGCAAACTTTCTCTGCTTTCACTGACTGCGAATATGCAGTTCCCATCTTCCCACCCATCCACAACCCGGATTTACAGAATACTCGACTGGATGGACTGGCTGGGTGCAAAAAGTAAAGGCTCGTGATGGACGAAAAACATTGTGTTTGACCCTGACGCAACGTCCTGGGCAATATGGTGTGCTTGACCGGACTAGCGTCTCAGTTACCCACAGATATTATCTTAAATATCACTAACCTCTAGCTGATTGCTAGCATAACAGGCACTTCTGAAATTATGCAATGATGTTTATAAATGAAAATAGTATTTGCTAGATCTACGTCAACAATAAAGTCACATATATTTTTGTATACCATAACAAGCATTATTACATAGCACAAAAAATCGCTCACTTTCATCTTTATCACCATTATTATCATCATCATCTTCATCATCATCATCATCATGTTGCATGTCATTTGCAGAAAATCACTTTCACAACAAACTATATGTAACTCGATCTCTAGCCAGAAGTATCGCCTCTATCGTTGTCATCGTCATGACCTCCATGATGTCTTGTTTCCATCTTTTCATCGGTCTGCTTCAGCCCCGCTTTTCAAACACCAAACCCTCCTGTATCGTTCTTTCTAGGTCAGTATGGCGTTTGATGTGGTCAAAATATTATACAGCAAAGCAAGTGGTCATTTTCACAGACGACCTAGCAGTATAGTGGCCCTCAAGAGCCCAGTGCTTAAAAAAAAAGCAGTCCAATGGACACCAGCCCACTGAGACATTCCAGGCAACGGGGAGGTGGACAGGCTCGCCAGAGAGCGAGGAATGCTGCAGCAGAGTGATACAGACATCACATACAATGAAACTAAAGCATTCATCAGGACAACGTACAGTGCAAAATGGAAAATAGGATCACATTGGCCACATAGAAAACGATGCCTACCATCAACTCTCCAGGCGAACCAGGTGATCATTTTCCGGCTACGCACAGGTCACAACAGACTCAGATGCCATCTGTACAATAAGTTCAAGATTGGCACTACAGAAATTTGTGCCTGCGGCACAGCCCCCATGAAGGCATAATATATTTTGCAGTCCTGCCCGCTGTATATCGACAAAAGAAGTAACAATTGGCAACAGCCAGTGTCCTTCCACGAGAAGCTGTACGGAAGCGTACAGAGCCTTGAGTCGACTGCTGCCTTTGTTAAAATCATTGAAGCTGAGGTCTGAAGATAAACGAAGAAGCAGAAGAAACTATTTTAGCTTTCGAGACAAGATGTTGTTTACTAACCAATTTTGCTTGAAATTAATTAGGATCTATAGTATATATATATATATATATATATATATATATATATATATATATATATATATATATATATGTATATATATATATATATATATATATATATATATATATATATATATATATATATATCTTTATCTATATCTCAAGCAGATGTGGATATATTGAGATCGGATGTAGATAAAATTCGAGAGTGGTTTGTAGGTTCGCAAATGGAGTTTAATGTAGATACATGTACAGTCATCCACATGGGTAGATCCAATATGAAACATAATTACAGAATGGGGGAGAACAATATTAGAAAGATAGATAAGGAAATGGACTTAGAAGTTATACTAGATCATACAGGTAAGGTGAGTGAGCAAGTTCAGGTAGCAATTAAAAAGGCAAATGCAATGTTATGTATGATAAACATAAATACTAAACATAGGAGCAAGGAAGTGATAGTCAAACTGTATAAAGCATTAGTTAGACCTAGATTGGAGTTATGCGTACAGGCGTGGAGGCATTATCATAGAGGGGATACAAACATGCTGGAAAGAATTCAAAAAAGAGCGACAACGCTGATAGTGGGATTGCAGAATTACAGTTATGAGGAAAAACCGGCCTACAGTGTCTAGAAGAGAGAATAATTCGTAGTGACTTAATACAGGCTTATAAGATGATCAGAGGAATGGATAAATTAGACTATAACAAGTTTTTAAAAAAAAATACAGCCCCCAAATATAACAAGAAGGCATAGTTACACATTAACTAAAGAGAGGTCCAGATTCGATATTAGGAAATATTTTTTTAATTAGAGAGTGGTGAATGCTTGGAATGCATTGCCAAGGGAAATAGTGGAAGGAAGGACAGTTAATGCATTTAAGAATAAATTGGATGCGCATAGCTTTTAGAGCAAGGTGATGAAATGAAACTGTATGTATACAGATTCTGCAGAGTCTTCTAAACCAGTTTAAGGACGTTAAGCTAAGTTAAGGATATCTGCATTTTTCCTTTTTGCTATCCATTGTATTTTGAGCACTTTTCTATAGTCCTGTAGTTCAAAAGATGCAATCCTTTTCTTAAGTGTTTGTGTGGGGGGGGGGGGGGGGGGGGGGGGGGTCCATGTTTCACATCCGTATGTCTTCATCGGTATAATGCAAGTTCACAGAATAGTTATTTTCATTTTACTAATGTTCTGTCATCAGTTTCTCATTTTATTGAACCTCTGCATTGCCGTAGCCATTGGCGCTTATAACTGAGCCGAGGTACTCAAAGCGTGTGACTTTCTCAATCTTCTGTTGTTCTAAAATAACTTTATGTTTGGTCTTTGCATTGCCTGTGATCGTTATCTTTGTTGTACTTTAAATTCAGGTATAGATTTTGGACTTCGTTGAGTTGTGTTTACGCTCATCAGTACTTTTACATTTCGCTAGTTGTTAAACCCACCGGGATAGATCGCATGTGGACACAGTCCTGGTGTGAACAGACTATCTACAATAGCAGTTAGTAAACTAGCATTATCTTGTAAAGCGAGCTATGCAAGTTTTCATTCCATTTCCAACAATATATCTCTGCAAATATGGATTTTCGACATTTGTAGCATAAAAGAAAAACAAATCGAAACAGATTAGATGTCTAACATGGCAAACGTGTGGTTTGTACAACACAACAGTTGAATCCTCTTCGAGAAAGAGAAACAACAAGCCTTCACGCGGTCAGCATTTCTTGATCTTTGTGACCCGTTCCTCAGCCTTGCATATATACGCAGCACGTTCATTCAAACAATAATGAAATTAACTTTCTTCTATATTAAATGTATTGTATTTCTATTGAAATTGTTAAGAAAGACACATATATCACATGTACTTTTGTGTTTGTTTTTTAACTATTTCTATATAACTGGTTCTTTGCTATTGTATTTTATGTATTTAAAAACATTATTCCGAGAAGGGGTACGTGACATCTACAGTTAACATCATTTGCTGAATAAGAATGATCACCAATGGACAGCCGCGTGCGGTAAACACCTTTCATTTTTGGGCTAAAGAGAAATACTCTCCATTTAATGTACACTATGTAACTAAGTTAACGTCTTTATACGGGTTGAGAAGACTACCTATTTATACTGGTTTAGACGATTATGTCTTTCTACTCGCTTAGAAGACTGAAACTTTATACTGGTTTAGAAGACTGTGTCTTTATCTTGGTTTATAAGACGATGTCTTTAAACTGGTTTAGAAGACGATGTCTTTATACTGCCTTAGAATGACTATATCTTTATACTGGTTTAGAAGACTACGTGTTTATACCGGCTTAGAAAACTATGCAGAGTCTGTAAACAACCAGTTTCATTTACATTTCCTAGCTCTAAAAGCTATGTGCATCCAATCTATTCTGAAATGCATCAATTGTTCCAGTCTAAAACTACTTCAAATGGCAATACATTCCAAGCATTCACCACTGTACAGCTTATGTAGCTTACCAGTAACACTTTTACCGGTAACAGTTCTCGCAGTTTAGCTCACTTTAAATTCAACCGATGCACAAAATTGAGAAATGGAATACCTCTGCCCCTCCTTTATGTGTTGTGTTTGTTACAGACCCGTCGGTGTATGCATGGGTCCAGTCCATGCTTGGGTAGTTTTTCGTTATGTACCTCAGGGTTATGTCTCTTCTTTCTTTTTCAGTCTGGCTGTTCTTGTTTCAAATATCTGGTATATTTTCTACCACCTCCGGAATGATATGCTGCTTCCAGGTAGGTTTGCGTACAGTAGGGATGGGGTTTGGTGTTAATGTGTTCATAGTGTCTTCGCTCATCTTTGCTTTGGCTATTTCTGCAAAGTTTCTTCGCTTTAGTTTCCCATTTCCAAATCTATTTAGTCTCTGATGCATTGGGTGGTATGTCAGTCTTCTGAGTTTCTCTACTTGCTGCTGGGCTCTGCAGTCTCTTCTGTCGGTCATGGATTGCAGATTTCTAATCTTTTCCAGTTCTACAATTGGCGTTGACTTCATGCCTGCTGTTATAACTCTCATGGCTTGGTTTGAAGTTTGCTAATTGTATCAAAGTTCGCCTTTGCTGCTGTTGCTCGTGCCGCAATGCCATACTCGAGAACTGGTCTCACTCTTCCAGTGTACAGTTTCGTCTGTTCCCCAGCTTGTGCCAGCAAGTTTCCTCATGATTGCCATTCTTTGTCTGGCTCTCATTCGGTTTCTCTCGATCTGACTTTTCCATGTCATGCACCGATCAAATGTGACTCCCAGGTAGTTTTGGTTGCCATTTGCCCGCAGATATTTGCCGCTAAGACTTATTTTGGTGTTCTGGAGTTTGTTTGAAAGCGAGAATATCGTACATGTTGTTTTTTCCTCATTTATTTTGACCAGCTATGAGTTCGCCCACTCCTCCAACGATGTTAGGGCCTGCTGCATCCGATTGCTTGCTATGGTGAGATTTGTTTCAGACGTCCACATAGCCAGATCGTCTGCAAACATGGAGCTGTGGACTCTTCTTGGTAGATTCTCTGTGATGTTGTTTATATACACCAGGAAAGGTGTTGGTGACAGTACTCCCCTTTGGTGTACTCCCTGCTCAAGTGTCACCTTTTTGCTCATCTGCTATTGTACTTGAACTATGGATGTTCTGTTTTCGAGGTAGTCGCTGATCCATCTGTACATTTTCCCACAAACTTCACTTCTTCGTAGCTTGACTTTAAGTCACTTTATCCACACCTTGTCAAATGCCTTCTCTAAATCCACCCAAATCGCTACTGTGTGTTTTTTCTCCTGGTAAGCATCATCTATTAACTGGGCTATGAGAGTGATCTGGTCCTCGGTGGATCTGTGCTGTCTAAAGCCTGCTTGCTGTGGAATTAGTATGTGTTTTTCTTCCAGATGCCACATCAGTCTGGTGTTTATCATACGTTCCATCAGTTTACCTACACAGCTCAGTAGACTGATAGGCCTGTATCCATTTGGATCTGTTCTATCTTTTTCTTTCTTTGGTACTGGTATAAGTACAGCGTCTTTTCATGTTATGGTTTAGTGTTCTTTTGTATTTCGCCGTGATAGCCCTGAGGGCAATATTTGCCTCCATAGATTGTTCTCTCTCTGCCATGTTCCTAGCATTTGAGACTTCGTCTTCCGCTTCCTGCAATTCATCATTCCAATATGGCTTGTAGTTTTTCCTTGCCCCTCTTGGGATGGTTTCGGTGGCTGCTTGCACTATTGCTTTGCTTAGGCTTTCCACCATAGGTTTCATATTGTTATTCCATGTGTTGATGGTTTCACATTGCCGATCTGTCAGAATTGCAAATCTGTCCCAGTCGGATCGTTTATAGTTCCAACGTGGGAGCGCTTTTATTTCCTGTGGGCCTACTTCCATATCAATTTCTAGCCTAATTGGCCTTTTGTCGCTACCTGCCAATTGGTTGAGCACCTGGCCGTCTATTTTGTGGTGAATATCAACCGTGGAAAAGGCCAAGTCTGGAGTAGAGGTGGTATGCCATGTTCTAGAATAGAAGATAGGGCTGTCCTCCAGCCTATTGTAAAGATAGAGATTTGTGTCTATCTCCCAGTCTTTCACTTCATCTCCTCTGTTGTCTGTGTCCGAATATCCACATCTCTCCGAGTGGCTGTTGAAGTCTCCAACTACTAGGCAGCTGGAGTTCTTGATTTCCATACTCGAGAGGGACAGGTCTTTGATGGGTGGGCCATACAGGTTGAAGATGTGGATCTTCGTTTCTTATGTCATTATGTCGAGTCCTACAATTTCTGCTTGTCCAGTGTGATTGACAGCTACCGCGCTCCTCGGTATGCAGTTACGTGTTAGTATCAGAACCCTTCCTTTGTCAAGACTGTAACATGCTAAAGCAACTGCGTTGTGAATACTGACCCACGGAGATGAACCCACACATACACACTTTTGTGAGCGTCTTGAAGAACTCCCCACCACAGTAGACTTTGTCCATAGAACTGGCCTTTACGTGTAGACTTAATACAATTGTCGGTGAGCTAGAAAAAGAAGAAAAAGAAGAAGAAAAAGAAGAAGAAGTAAAGAATGAAGAAGAAAATAGAGAAGAAGAAGTAGAAGAAGAATAAGAATAAGAAGAAGAAGAAGAAGAAGAAGAAGAAAAAAAAAGGAGACGAACAAGAAGAGAAAGAAGAAGAAAAGGAAGAGAAAGAAAAAGAAGATAAACATGAGTAAATAGTACTACCTGATATTGCCCGAAGAAGATTTGAATGTTTAAATGAAATATATCGTTAAAAAGCAACTAATCTGATTGGCAAACATCCGGCTAGTCTCTAAACCCTGATCTATGGGTGAGAGAGCTGGAGTGTGTACGCCAAACACGCCAGGAGGTTGAATCATTTCTACATGACACATACTTCAAATTGGCTACAAGACCACATCACAAATAACCATACTCTTTTCATTACTACTACACTATTCATACACTTTTGTAGAAAGTTAAAGTGAGATAGACTGGCCAAGTTTCTCGAATGTCAAGTCAAAGGTTCCAAAAAAAACTACTGTTTAGCGAGCTTAGGCAGCAAGGCGATCACCTGGACGTCAATAAAAGCGATTCAGTGAATCCTGGCAGTAAATCGTTTAGCCTGAAAAAGGCGAGACCAAAAAGAGCCTTGCATGCAGTTAGCGAGGGTGGAAGTATAGAGTAGAGACAAAACCAGCACCAGCTGGTGTTGGCTTAATCTGTCATGCACGCATCCGCCCACAGACTTAAGGGCGCAGCATGACACATGATGATGTTGGTTATTCTCATCGACGGCGATAAGCCCATTATTATTGTCATGATCATATTTCTTCAAAATCAAGTAAATACTGGATCAAGATGGTGAGCAGCGCATGAGCTGCAGCGGTCATCGAGCCATAGCTGACTGATAGCGTAAGGGCTAGCGAACCGGAGCTGCCAAGGCCGTTCTACACGTCCGCGCAGTATTCTAGAAAACAGGCTGCAACAGAGCAGACTGGTTAAGGAGAAGGGATCGAAGAGGGAATGCTAACCCGGTACTCAAAAAATGCTTGCTGAAGTAGGATGTGTTGGACCGAAAGGTGCAAATATCGACATAACGCATTCCGTTCTCTGGACTGCGTTCTGCTACTTAGGCCCGTGTCAGGGTTTGGTAGCGGGAGATGGAGAACAAACGAAGCCAAGACAAGACAAGTAAATACATTTAATATTCATCAGTTTATTGGCGTCTCAGTCACTGATCATCATGCGCCTGGCGCCCTGGCGAAGTTTGCCCAGCTCTGTCTCCCGTATTTCGACACAGTCTGCTATGGTAGCAAACGCCGGTACGTGAGTGGCAGTCCCTGTCGCAGATCGTACAACGGGGCTGAGGAGGCTGACTTGCCGGGGTGTTCGCCGATCTTTTCAGTCGTGCCCATTTCTCTGGTTCCAGATGGCCTCTACAAGCGTCGGCAACTACTGTGCACCTCCCAACTGAATGTCTGCAATCGACTCAATCCTGAGCTTTCGGCTTGGATGTCGCATGACGTCATGTCCATCTTGTATACGTACTTGAATCGCGGTGTGGGGTAGTCGATTCCTTTAGCTGCAGTGATCAGTTGTCCATAAAATATATCCTATAACAGCCTTTACAATGTATGTAAATATACACTCGCGAGCATACGACTACTCTAAGACAGATGTACAGAAGATGAAAGATACAGACAGCCACATAAACTGGAAAGATATTGTCAGAGGTACAGACGTTGAACAAGAGGCAGAGTGTTTCAAAACACTTTTAGAACAACTAAAAGTCGAATATGTTCCATGTATGGAGGTAAACACCAATCATAAAAAGTGGATTACTAGATTTGTAGCTAAATGTACAAGAGCTTAAAATAAAGCCTAGACAAAGTGTATAAAGGCAAGTAAATCAAAAGAAATATATTTAAAATATTTGGACAAGCAAAACATAGCTCAGAAAGTAAGTAAAGCAGCAACATTTTCTTTTGATTATAGCTTATCTAATAAATCAATACTTTGGCACAGTCTATACAAAAGAACACTCCTCCAAGATACCAGAGCCTATACCTATTTTCAAATGTCAAATGAATATAGTGCGATTAAAATCATGCTGTCTTACGGAGGAAATGGTTCTAAAAAGATTGGAAGGATTAAAAGTGGATAAATGTACACATCAAAATGGTATCCATTCATCAATGCTATTTGAAGTATAGACTAACTAGTTAAACCATTGGCTATATTATTTTCTCAATCACTTGCAAAATGGATTGTTCCAAGAGATTGGAAAGATGCAGGAGTGATTCCCTTATTCAAAAGAGGAAAGAAATCAGATCCAGCTAATTAAGTAAGTTTAACGAGCATAGTCTGTAAAATGTTAGAGTCAATAATGAAAGAAAATATTGTAATGCATCTAGACAGGTTAAATCTAATCATAAATAGTTAGCATGGGTTTACTAGAGGGAGACCGTGCTTAACAAATCTATTGGAGTGCATGGAGGTGATTACTAAAATCATAGATAAGGGAGAACCAGTGGATGTTATTTATCTAAAAAATGGAACAAAATTACAGAATGGGCGAGAAAAATACTAGAATGATAGATAACGAAAGGGACATAGGGGTAATAATAGAGCATACAGGCAAGGTGAGTTAGCAAGTCCAGGTAGCAGTGAATAAATCAAATGCAACGTTAGGTATGATAAAAAAAAAGAAATATTAAACATAGGAGTAATGAGGTGGTTGACAAACTATATAAAGCATTAGTTAGACCTAGATCGGAGTACTGTGTACAGGTGTGGAGTCCTTATCGTAGAAGAGCTATAAATATGCTGGAAAGGATACAAAGAATAGCGACAAAACTGATAGTGGGATTCCAGAATTACAGTTACGAGGAAAGACTCAGAAAAACCGGCCGTTAGTGTCTAGAAAAGAGAACAATTAAACGTGACTTAATCTAAGTTGATAAGATAATCACAGGAAAAGTTAAATTAGACTATACATTTTTTTTCAAAATACTAGCACCAGCGAGAACAAGAGGGCACAGATACAATTTAATAACGAAAGGTCCAAATTGGACACAGGACATTTTTTAAAATTCAGACAGTGGTGAATGCTTGGAATGCTTTGCCCCAGGAAATAGTGGAGGCAGAGCCAGTTAATGCATTTAAGAATAAATATGATGTACATAGTTATTAGAGCAGGGTAATGCAAATGGGACTGGTTGTCTACAGACTCTGATGAGTTTTCTAAACCAATATAAAAACGTTATGTTAAGTTAAGTTATGCCGTGTTTGTTAGCTTACTCAGAACGTTTTATGATTGTGCTAACTTTTTGTTTCATCGCTCCACATTGTTCTTTGTAGGACAATGTGCGATCCATTGTAATTCCTAGGTACTTAGGTGTATCTTTATGTTTAAGTTTATGCCCCTGCATACTAATCTTTCAAACTCTCAAGGCTATTCTTACATCCTGTTGCAGCCCGCCACTTAACGTCTTTTACAGGACGCACACACAATTAATCTTACATATTACGGGCATTCTACAACAACAATAAATACAACAACAATAACAACAACATGTTGTTATGGCTTTTGAAGTCATGATACTGCCTATTTCATTCTTATAAACTATGCAGGAGGAATGATTTCAAGAAATGCTATGTCGGCATAGATAAAGTCACACACTAACTGTAACCATTTTCATAAAGCTGTAGAAACTGATTCACATTTCTAATCGTGTTTACTTACTCTCAACTCTGTCAAATGATATCCTCTTTAATAACTAAACCTGTACGTCGCTAAGTGTCATTGAAGGAAATGTGGCGACTACATGAGTTGGCCACCCCACCTCATAAAAAGCTGAGGCCTAGTACAGTGAAGTCTCTAACACTTCAACCTCAACATCAATGATTGCAAAAGGATTACCTTTTCCTTTTCATGTTAAAATCATTTACATCGAATACCAGTACCAAAGAAAGAAAAAGATAGAACAGATCCAAATTTGATACAGGCCTATCAGTCTACTGAGCTGTGTAGGTAAACTGATGGAGCGTATGATAAACATCAGACTGATGTGGCACCTGGAAGAAAAACACATATTAATTCCACAGAAAGATTTAGACAACACAGATCCACTGAGGATCAGATCACTCTCATAGCGCAGAAAATAGAGAATGCTTACCAGGAGAAAAAGCATACAGTAGCGGTTTGGGTGGATCTAGAGAAGGCATTTGACAAGGTGGGGAAAGAGGGACTTAAAGTCAAGCTATAAAGAAGTGAAGTATATGGACAAATGTACAGATTGATCAGCCACTATTTCGAAAACAGAACAGCCAGAGTTCAAGTACAAGGGAAGATGAGCAAAAATGTGACACTGCAGCAGGGAGTACCCCAAGGGGGAGTACTGTCACCCACACTTTTTTCTGGTGTATATAAACAACATAACAGAGAATATATTAAGAAGAGTCCACAGCTCCATGTTTGCAGACGATCTGGCTTTGTGGACCACTGAAGACAATCTCACCATAGCAAACAATCGGATGCAGCAGGCCCTAACATCGCTGGAGTAGTGGATAGGAGGCAGACAGACTGGCTAAAGAAGGTGCAAGGTTACCACAACCAGATTCTAGTGTGACCTACGAAGAGTTCAAAAGGTTTATTATGGCCAGATACATGGCCAAATGGGAAACAGAGCATACTGGCTACACAAAAAATGATGCCTACTACCAGTTGAACAGAAGAGGGCAGGTCGTGGTCTTCAGACTCCGCACAGGCCACAACAGATTGAGGTACCATCTATTCAATAAACTGAAGAAAGGTGGTACTGACGAATGCACCTGTTGTACAGGGAAAATGACCGCTGAACATCTGCTGCAAAATTGCCCGACATACGAGAACCAGAGAAAGCACATGTGGCCATCACCAGTGGCAACACTAGACAAGCCCTATGGCAGTGTCGACAGCCTCAGGATGACAGCTGCGTTCTTCGAAAAAATTCAAGTTGACGCCTGACAGCGTACGAAGAAGAAGATTTACCTCGAATTGTTTTTAACACCTGCACAAATTAACAGTCATCTAACAATATTCATATTTCTGTTTTTCATCCTCTCTCTCTTTCTCTCTCTCTACTTTGGTCTTCTTGTTTCTCTGTACTCTCAGCAATCAATGCTGACTACAAACTAATGTGTGACAAATATGAACTGATGTGATCATATAAGACATTCCAATGTACACCGCCCACTACCAGTTAAAGGCCAACACAAAATACAGAAGGGATTGAAGCTCACGAGCAAAAACATGCATTTAGAACGTGCCAACCGTAGCGACAATCCGCCCAAGAAACTGTTCATTATGTCAAGGAAAGAATGTCAGAATACAAACACAGCCAACGTGCTGTTTACATTCATGGATACATCGAGTAATACAAATATACTGTAGTCGGAGATGCTGTGGTAGAAACTTCTCTATAAGAGGTTTTTGCTTTTATCAGATGTTGGTAGCCAGTTCCCTTCCTCGATGTCTTGGCTTACAATATCACTGATATATAAATTTATTTTTATTACCGCCAGGGATGAGGTACTAGAATCTTCATTGTTCTGATACACACACGAGTCCATAAACTGGTCAATACGACATGATACCGCACAAAGGACAACGGTCTGGGGTAGAAAAGGGCAAGTCTTCGTCACGGAATCCAGAAATTGAAACCTCTAATCAAACCAAAAACTTCAGGTTTTGTGAAAACCAATTCCTGTTCCTCTATCCTTTCTCCTAACAGTAAATCCGGTACTCGTTTAAAGCTGGGTTGGATGGAACAAGTTGCAGCCGGAAAGAAGCAGCCACTCTACCAACGTTGTATCCTACGCTCTACATGTACATATAGTGTGGTCTTATGTTTCCTCTAATAACATGTCTTAATGGGAATCACACCTTTTCTTCTGCTTATCTCACGGAATAATCATTCCTTCATGGTTGTTTGCTTAAAAATCTATCTTATTGTTCTATTGTAGGTCAATGGCCAATGTTTTGTTATTATTATTGTCATGATTATTATCATCATCATCCTCATCATCTTCTATCAACTTGTGTCATTAGAAGGCGTGGAAGGGGGTGTAGTATTATGTCGTTGCCATCTTCGTCGCCGATGTTGTTGACATCCAGTGTTTCTTTAAACATAGCGAGGGACATAACCAAACAAATACAAAAAATATATAATTAAGAGTTATCCCATCATAAAAAATTTGCGTGAGAGATTCTGGCTTGGGCGTCTCCCCTCTTTATCCAGGTTACAAACCTTAGAACGAGTGAGCTATGGCCCTACACCAGAACCACATGGACGTGTACATTGGCATCTGTACACTGAAGGCGATAGGTGTTAATTATCCACCCGACCAAATTTCTCACGCTTGTTGTCGTCCTCGTGCACGACATATGGGGAGGAACAGCTCGCGACCCCGGGCGCTCGTCGGCGACGATTGTGACAGCAAAGCCGTGCTTATCACAAGAGCTGAACCTTGAACCGTGACCGGCGTCGAAGTCATGGAGCGAACTAGACAAGTAACTGGCAGAAGACAACACTGGCTGCTCCTGTAGCTGTTAATAGTAAGGTTAGAGTTAGCATATATGCTGATGCCTGTTTAAGTTAGCTCTGTTGTGGTGACAGCGACTCGCATATTGTTTTTAAAATGAATTTAATAATATTCATAAAATGCAAAAAAATGTTAAAACTTTCCGAAAGGTAAATTTCGTATGGTATGCTCCATTATACGCAACCTTAACTATTATTAGTCTTTGCTTTATTTTCATGTAATTATTAAATGATTTATATTATTGTAGTGCATTTATTACATCCCTTTCTTTTGAATACATTGCCCTTATGACGAAGTAATCATTGTCCGTGTAAATACAGTTCACTACTAGGCCGTGAAACTGTTATCTAGCTAATCGAAGATCCTGTGCTGAAAGTTGTTTATGGTTAAGCGTGCTTATATCCCGTGTGTGCTACTTTAAAATTGTTCAAGCTTGGATATGTAAATACAAATGTATGTAGACTTTTATGCTATAAATTTCTCTAACATACCATCTATAGATTGTTAATCTCATTGTACATATCCAAATTTTAAACTGTATATTTTTTAGAACAGGACACCCATTACCATCATTTTAATAACACTAGCCATATGGAATCTTGCATGTTTACTGCTGGCTGAATATATGTAGACATAATATTCATAATGTGGCATAAGAAATACGTAAACATTAAATTGAACCTTATTCCAGTGTGTGTTTGTTTCTTGTTTATTTCTTTATTTCACAAGACGCATAAGTTGCCATATTAACAAATGTAAACAAACAGATATTAAAGTACACATTCCTAAAGCCCAGGTATTGATAAAATTGCTCTTTGCTGTCACTCTGTGTATTTATGATATATTCGAATACTGACACTATTAACATACACCAAATTGAAAGCATGGTAGTAATACATATCTCATTATTTTAAACATAAATTTTTTTACGAATGCACATATTTCTTTACGTTTGTGTGTGCGTGTGTGTACAACTGTGTAAAACCCTACAGTATTGACATATTTCCAAAACTACTTATTACGTACTGTTCATACTGGCATTATAAATGCATCTCTAGAATTGATTGCGAAACACCTTCGATTGGTTCTGTTGTTGTTGATTCATCCATTAAGCAAATACATACACAGAAGTCGTTTAGGTTGTTTGAAAAGGCCAGTCTTTGCAAACCGTTAAAGGGTTTGAGAGTTGATAATGCAATTGTGGTTAACATGTGGGTAGTAGGATTATATGTACGAACGTAAATATTGCTGTGTCACTGTGTGTGTTAACATAAGGATAGCAAGATACTGTGTAGAAGATTAAAGCTTGGTGTAATTCTGTTAATATGTTGACAGTGAGAAAGTATGTAGGACATTAAAGCTCTGCGTTAGACTGCTAACAAGCTTGCGGTTGGTGTGCTAACATGTGAATAGTAACATATCATGAAGAAGATTAAAGCTTGGTGTCAATCTGCTAATATGTTGATAGTGAGATACTATGTAGGACATCAAAGCTCTGCGTTAGACTGCTAACAAGCTTGCAGTTGGTATGCTAACATGTAAATAGTAAAATATCATGTAGAAGATTAAAGATTGGTGTCAATCTGCTAATATGTTGATAGTGAGATACTATGTAGGACATCAAAGCTCTGTGTTAGACTGCTAACAAGCTTGCAGTTGGTGTGCTAACATGTTAATAGTAAAATATCATGTAGAAGATTCAAGATTGGTGTCAATCTGCTAATATGTTGATAGTGAGATACTATGTAGGACATCAAAGCTCTGTGTTAGACTGCTAACAAGCTTGCAGTGGTGTGCTAACATGTTAATAGTAAAATATCATGTAGAAGATTAAAGCTTGGTGTCAATCTGCTAATATGTTGATAGTGAGATACTATGTAGGACATCAAAGCTCTGCGTTAGACAACAAACTTGCGGTATGTGTGCTAACATGTGAATAGTAAAATATCATGTAGAAGATTAAAGCTTGGTGTCAATCTGCTAATATGTTGATAGTGAGATACTATGTAGGACATTAAAGCTGAGTGTTAGTCTACTAACATGTGGATAGTAAGATATTTTCAAGACAGTAAATCTCCAAGTTGGTTTGCATCTGTTGATTTGTAAATAGTGAGACCTTATGTAAGAGATTTAAGCTCAGTATCTGACTCCTAACATTTGGATAGCAAGATACTATGTACACCATTAAATCTTAGTGTCTATCTGTTAATATGTAGATAAAGAGATAATATGTTATTGGTCAGTTATCAAATGGATTGTAAGATAATATTTAGGGTATGAAATCTTAGTGCTGGTCTGTTAACATGTGGAGGGTAAGATAATATGTAGGGTATCAAATCTCGGTTCTGGTCTGTTAACATGTGAATGGTAAGATAATATTTAGGGTAGCAAATCTTGGTGCTGGTCTATTAACATGTGGGTGGTAAGATCATATGTAGGGTATCAAATCTCGGTGCTGGTCTGTTAACATGTGGAGGGTAAGATAATATGTAGGGTATCAAATCTCGGTTCTGGTCTGTTAACATGTGAATGGTAAGATAATATTTAGTGTAGCAAATCGTGGTGCTGGTCTGTCGACATGTGGATGGTAAGATAGTATGTATAACAGTAAAGCTAAGTGTTCTTCTTGCATGGGGATTCAAAAAATAAAAATGTAGGGCATTGAAGCACAGTGTGGATCTATTAACATGTGATTAGTAGTATAATATGTACAACAGTTTGTTGAGAGGTGGAAAGTAAGATACTATGTGGGACAGTAGAGTTTGTTGTCCGTCTACTTCTTTTGTCCTGTGAATATCAAGAAACCCTGATCTATGGGTGAGAGAGCTGGAGTGTGTACGCAAAACACGCCAGGAGGTTGAATCATTTCTACATGACACATACGTCAAATTGGCTACAAGACCACATCACAAATAACCATATTCTTTTCATTACTACTACACTATTCATACACTTTTGTAGAAAGTTAAAGTGAGATAGACTGGCCAAGTTTCTCGAATGTCAAGTCAAAGGTTCCAAAACAAACTACTGTTTAGCGAGCTTAGGCAGCAAGGCGATCACCTGGACGTCAATAAAAGCGATTCAGTGAATCCTGGCAGTAAATCGTTTAGCCTGAAAAAGGCGAGACCAAAAAGAGCCTTGCATGCAGTTAGCGAGGGTGGAAGTATAGAGTAGAGACAAAACCAGCACCAGCTGGTGTTGGCTTAATCTGTCATGCACGCATCCGCCCACAGACTTAAGGGCGCAGCATGACACATGATGATGTTGGTTATTCTCATCGACGGCGATAAGCCCATTATTATTGTCATGATCATATTTCTTCAAAATCAAGTAAATACTGGATCAAGATGGTGAGCAGCGCATGAGCTGCAGCGGTCATCGAGCCATAGCTGACTGATAGCGTAAGGGCTAGCGAACCGGAGCTGCCAAGGCCGTTCTACACGTCCGCGCAGTATTCTAGAAAACAGGCTGCAACAGAGCAGACTGGTTAAGGAGAAGGGATCGAAGAGGGAATGCTAACCCGGTACTCAAAAAATGCTTGCTGAAGTAGGATGTGTTGGACCGAAAGGTGCAAATATCGACATAACGCATTCCGTTCTCTGGACTGCGTTCTGCTACTTAGGCCCGTGTCAGGGTTTGGTAGCGGGAGATGGAGAACAAACGAAGCCAAGCAAGACAAGTAAACACATTTAATATTCATCAGTTTATTGGCGTCTCAGTCACTGATCATCATGCGCCTGGCGCCCTGGCGAAGTTTGCCCAGCTCTGTCTCCCGTATTTCGACACAGTCTGCTATGGTAGCAAACGCCGGTACGTGAGTGGCAGTCCCTGTCGCAGATCGTACAACGGGGCTGAGGAGGCTGACTTGCCGGGGTGTTCGCCGATCTTTTCAGTCGTGCCCATTTCTCTGGTTCCAGATGGCCTCTACAAGCGTCGGCAACTACTGTGCACCTCCCAACTGAATGTCTGCAATCGACTCAATCCTGAGCTTTCGGCTTGGATGTCGCATGACGTCATGTCCATCTTGTATACGTACTTGAATCGCGGTGTGGGGTAGTCGATTCCTTTAGCTGCAGTGATCAGTTGTCCATAAAATATATCCTATAACAGCCTTTACAATGTATGTAAATATACACTCGCGAGCATACGACTACTCTAAGACAGATGTACAGAAGATGAAAGATACAGATAGCCACATAAACTGGAAAGATATTGTCAGAGGTACAGACGTTGAACAAGAGGCAGAGTGTTTCAAAACACTTTTAGAACAACTAAAAGTCGAATATGTTCCATGTATGGAGGTAAACACCAATCATAAAAAGTGGATTACTAGATTTGTAGCTAAATGTACAAGAGCTTAAAATAAAGCCTGGACAAAGTGTATAAAGGCAAGTAAATCAAAAGAAATATATTTAAAATATTTGGACAAGCAAAACATAGCTCAGAAAGTAAGTAAAGCAGCAAAATAGACTTCGAAAAAAACTTACTAATAGGATCAAGACTGATGGTAAAAGCTTCTTTTCTAATGTTAGAAATAAACAAAGACCTAAAGACAAGGTAGGCTTTCTCATAAACAGTACAGTGACAATAAGCAGAGAAAATAGGGAGATGGCTTATCTAATAAATCAATACTTTGGCACAGTCTATACAAAAGAACACTCCTCCAAGATACCAGAGCCTATACCTATTTTCAAATGTCAAATGAATATAGTGCGATTAAAATCATTTTGTCTTACGGAGGAAATGGTTCTAAAAAGATTGGAAGGATTAAAAGTGGATAAATGTACAGATCAAGATGTTATCCATTCATCAATGCTATTTGAAGTATAGACTAACTAGTTAAACCATTGGCTATATTATTTTCTCAATCACTTGCAAAATGGATTGTTCCAAGAGATTGGAAAGATGCAGGAGTGATTCCCTTATTCAAAAGAGGAAAGAAATCAGATCCAGCTAATTAAGTAAGTTTAACGAGCATAGTCTGTAAAATGTTAGAGTCAATAATGAAAGAAAATATTGTAATGCATCTAGACAGGTTAAATCTAATCATAAATAGTTAGCATGGGTTTACTAGAGGGAGACCGTGCTTAACAAATCTATTGGAGTGCATGGAGGGGATTACTAAAATCATAGATAAGGGAGAACCAGTGGATGTTATTTATCTAGATTTTACAAAGGCTTTTTATATAGTACCTCATCAACGATTATTTAAAAAGTTAAAATCACATGGGATAGATGGGCAGGTTGCCGAATGGATTGAAAGTTGGTTAACGGGAAGAAGACAGCGATTGGCATAAATAAGGAGTACTCTGAGTGGTGTGAAGTAAAAAATGGAACAAAATTACAGAATGGGCGAGAACAATACTAGAATGATAGATAACGAAAGGGACATAGGGGTAATAATAGAGCATACAGGTAAGGTGAGTTAGCAAGTCCAGGTAGCAGTGAATAAATCAAATGCAACGTTAGGTATGATAAAAAAAAAGAAATATTAAACATAGGAGTAATGAGGTGGTTGACAAACTATATAAAGCATTAGTTAGACCTAGATCGGAGTACTGTGTACAGGTGTGGAGTCCTTATCGTAGAAGAGCTATAAATATGCTGGAAAGGATACAAAGAATAGCGACAACACTGATAGTGGGATTCCAGAATTACAGTTATGAGGAAAGACTCAGAAAAACCGGCCGTTAGTGTCTAGAAAAGAGAACAATTAAACGTGACTTAATCTAAGTTGATAAGATAATCACAGGAAAAGTTAAATTAGACTATACATTTTTTTTCAAAATACTAGCACCAGCGAGAACAAGAGGGCACAGATACAATTTAATAACGAAAGGTCCAAATTGGACACAGGACATTTTTTTTTATTCAGACAGTGGTGAATGCTTGGAATGCTTTGCCCCAGGAAATAGTGGAGGCAGAGACAGTTAATGCATTTAAGAATAAATATGATGTACATAGTTATTAGAGCAGGGTAATGCAAATGGGACTGGTTGTCTACAGACTCTGATGAGTTTTCTAAACCAATATAAAAACGTTATGTTAAGTTAAGTTATGCCGTGTTTGTTAGCTTACTCAGAACGTTTTATGATTGTGCTAACTTTTTGTTTCATCGCTCCACATTGTTCTTTGTAGGACAATGTGCGATCCATTGTAATTCCTAGGTACTTAGGTGTATCTTTATGTTTAAATTTATGCCCCTGCCAACTAATCTTTCAAAGTCTCAAGGCTATTCTTACATCCTGTTGCAGCCCGCCACTTAACGTCTTTTACAGGACGCACACAAAATTAATCTTACATATTACGGGCATTCTACAACAACAATAAATACAACAACAATAACAACAACATGTTGTTATGGCTTTTGAAGTCATGATACTGCCTATTTCATTCTTATAAACTATGCAGGAGGAATGATTTCAAGAAATGCTATGTCGGCATAGATAAAGTCACACACTAACTCTAACCATTTTCATAAAGCTGTAGAAACTGATTCACATTTCTAATCGTGTTTACTTACTCTCAACTCTGTCAAATGATATCCTCATTAATAACTAAACCTGTACGTCGCTAAGTGTCATTGAAGGAAATGTGGCGACTACATGAGTTGGCCACCCCACCTCATAAAAAGCTGAGGCCTAGTACAGTGAAGTCTCTAACACTTCAACCTCGACATCAATGATTGCAAAAGGATTACCTTTTCCTTTTCATGTTAACATCATTTACATCGAATACCAGTACCAAAGAAAGAAAAAGATAGAACAGATCCAAATTTGATACAGGCCTATCAGTCTACTGAGCTGTGTAGGTAAACTGATGGAGCGTATGATAAACATCAGACTGATGTGGCACCTGGAAGAAAAACACATATTAATTCCACAGAAAGCAGGATTTAGACAACACAGATCCACTGAGGATCAGATCACTCTCATAGCGCAGAAAATAGAGAATGCTTACCAGGAGAAAAGCATACAGTAGCGGTTTGGGTGGATCTAGAGAAGGCATTTGACAAGGTGGGGAAAGAGGGACTTAAAGTCAAACTATAAAGAAGTGAAGTATATGGACAAATGTACAGATTGATCAGCCACTATTTCGAAAACAGAACAGCCAGAGTTCAAGTACAAGGGAAGATGAGCAAAAATGTGACACTGCAGCAGGGAGTACCCCAAGGGAGAGTACTGTCACCCACACTTTTTTACACAAAAAATGATGCCTACTACCAGTTGAACAGAAGAGGGCAGGTCGTGGTCTTCAGACTCCGCACAGGCCACAACAGATTGAGGTACCATCTATTCAATAAACTGAAGAAAGGTGGTACTGACGAATGCACCTGTTGTACAGGGAAAATGACCGCTGAACATCTGCTGCAAAATTGCCCGACATACGAGAACCAGAGAAAGCACATGTGGCCATCACCAGTGGCAACACTAGACAAGCCCTATGGCAGTGTCGACAGCCTCAGGATGACAGCTGCGTTCTTCGAAAAAATTCAAGTTGACGCCTGACAGCGTACGAAGAAGAAGATTTACCTCGAATTGTTTTTAACACCTGCACAAATTAACAGTCATCTAACAATATTCATATTTCTGTTTTTCATCCTCTCTCTCTTTCTCTCTCTCTACTTTGGTCTTCTTGTTTCTCTGTACTCTCAGCAATCAATGCTGACTACAAACTAATGTGTGACAAATATGAACTGATGTGATCATATAAGACATTCCAATGTACACCGCCCACTACCAGTTAAAGGCCAACACAAAATACAGAAGGGATTGAAGCTCACGAGCAAAAACATGCATTTAGAACGTGCCAACCGTAGCGACAATCCGCCCAAGAAACTGTTCATTATGTCAAGGAAAGAATGTCAGAATACAAACACAGCCAACGTGCTGTTTACATTCATGGATACATCGAGTAATACAAATATACTGTAGTCGGAGATGCTGTGGTAGAAACTTCTCTATAAGAGGTTTTTGCTTTTATCAGATGTTGGTAGCCAGTTCCCTTCCTCGATGTCTTGGCTTACAATATCACTGATATATAAATTTATTTTTATTACCGCCAGGGATGAGGTACTAGAATCTTCATTGTTCTGATACACACACGAGTCCATAAACTGGTCAATACGACATGATACCGCACAAAGGACAACGGTCTGGGGTAGAAAAGGGCAAGTCTTCGTCACGGAATCCAGAAATTGAAACCTCTAATCAAACCAAAAACTTCAGGTTTTGTGAAAACCAATTCCTGTTCCTCTATCCTTTCTCCTAACAGTAAATCCGGTACTCGTTTAAAGCTGGGTTGGATGGAACAAGTTGCAGCCGGAAAGAAGCAGCCACTCTACCAACGTTGTATCCTACGCTCTACATGTACATATAGTGTGGTCTTATGTTTCCTCTAATAACATGTCTTAATGGGAATCACACCTTTTCTTCTGCTTATCTCACGGAATAATCATTCCTTCATGGTTGTTTGCTTAAAAATCTATCTTATTGTTCTATTGTAGGTCAATGGCCAATGTTTTGTTATTATTATTGTCATGATTATTATCATCATCATCCTCATCATCTTCTATCAACTTGTGTCATTAGAAGGCGTGGAAGGGGGTGTAGTATTATGTCGTTGCCATCTTCGTCGCCGATGTTGTTGACATCCAGTGTTTCTTTAAACATAGCGAGGGACATAACCAAACAAATACAAAAAATATATAATTAAGAGTTATCCCATCATAAAAAATTTGCGTGAGAGATTCTGGCTTGGGCGTCTCCCCTCTTTATCCAGGTTACAAACCTTAGAACGAGTGAGCTATGGCCCTACACCAGAACCACATGGACGTGTACATTGGCATCTGTACACTGAAGGCGATAGGTGTTAATTATCCACCCGACCAAATTTCTCACGCTTGTTGTCGTCCTCGTGCACGACATATGGGGAGGAACAGCTCGCGACCCCGGGCGCTCGTCGGCGACGATTGTGACAGCAAAGCCGTGCTTATCACAAGAGCTGAACCTTGAACCGTGACCGGCGTCGAAGTCATGGAGCGAACTAGACAAGTAACTGGCAGAAGACAACACTGGCTGCTCCTGTAGCTGTTAATAGTAAGGTTAGAGTTAGCATATATGCTGATGCCTGTTTAAGTTAGCTCTGTTGTGGTGACAGCGACTCGCATATTGTTTTTAAAATGAATTTAATAATATTCATAAAATGCAAAAAAATGTTAAAACTTTCCGAAAGGTAAATTTCGTATGGTATGCTCCATTATACGCAACCTTAACTATTATAAGTATTTGCTTTATTTTCATGTAATTATTAAATGATTTATATTATTGTAGTGCATTTATTACATCCCTTTCTTTTGAATACATTGCCCTTATGACGAAGTAATCATTGTCCGTGTAAATACAGTTCACTACTAGGCCGTGAAACTGTTATCTAGCTAATCGAAGATCCTGTGCTGAAAGTTGTTTATGGTTAAGCGTGCTTATATCCCGTGTGTGCTACTTTAAAATTGTTCAAGCTTGGATATGTAAATACAAATGTATGTAGACTTTTATGTTATAAATTTCTCTAACATACCATCTATAGATTGTTAATCTCATTGTACATATCCAAATTTTAAACTGTATATTCTTTAGAACAGGACACCCATTACCATCATTTTAATAACACTAGCCATATGGAATCTTGCATGTTTACTGCTGGCTGAATATATGTAGACATAATATTCATAATGTGGCATAAGAAATACGTAAACATTAAATTGAACCTTATTCCAGTGTGTGTTTGTTTCTTGTTTATTTCTTTATTTCACAAGACGCATAAGTTGCCATATTAACAAATGTAAACAAACAGATATTAAAGTACACATTCCTAAAGCCCAGGTATTGATAAAATTGCTCTTTGCTGTCACTCTGTGTATTTATGATATATTCGAATACTGACACTATTAACATACACCAAATTGAAAGCATGGTAGTAATACATATCTCATTATTTTAAACATAAATTTTTTTATGAATGCACATATTTCTTTACGTTTGTGTGTGCGTGTGTGTACAACTGTGTAAAACCCTACAGTATTGACATATTTCCAAAACTACTTATTACGTACTGTTCATACTGGCATTATAAATGCAGCTCTAGAATTGATTGCGAAACACCTTCGATTGGTTCTGTTGTTGTTGATTCATCCATTAAGCAAATACATACACAGAAGTCGTTTAGCTTGTTTGAAAAGGCCAGTCTTTGCAAACCGTTAAAGGGTTTGAGAGTTGATAATGCAATTGTGGTTAACATGTGGGTAGTAGGATTATATGTACGAACGTAAATATTGCTGTGTCACTGTGTGTGTTAACATAAGGATAGCAAGATACTGTGTAGAAGATTAAAGCTTGGTGTAATTCTGTTAATATGTTGACAGTGAGAAAGTATGTAGGACATTAAAGCTCTGCGTTAGACTGCTAACAAGCTTGCGGTTGGTGTGCTAACATGTGAATAGTAACATATCATGAAGAAGATTTGAGCTTGGAGTCAATCTGCTAATATGTTGATAGTGAGATACTATGTAGGACATCAAAGCTCTGCGTTAGACTGCTAACAAGCTTGCAGTTGGTATGCTAACATGTAAATAGTAAAATATCATGTAGAAGATTAAAGATTGGTGTCAATCTGCTAATATGTTGATAGTGAGATACTATGTAGGACATCAAAGCTCTGTGTTAGACTGCTAACAAGCTTGCAGTTGGTGTGCTAACATGTTAATAGTAAAATATCATGTAGAAGATTCAAGATTGGTGTCAATCTGCTAATATGTTGATAGTGAGATACTATGTAGGACATCAAAGCTCTGTGTTAGACTGCTAACAAGCTTGCAGTGGTGTGCTAACATGTTAATAGTAAAATATCATGTAGAAGATTCAAGATTGGTGTCAATCTGCTAATATGTTGATAGTGAGATACTATGTAGGACATCAAAGCTCTGCGTTAGACTGCTAACAAGCTTGCGGTTGGTGTGCTAACATGTGAATAGTAAAATATCATGTAGAAGATTAAAGCTTGGTGTCAATCTGCTAATATGTTGATAGTGAGATACTATGTAGGACATTAAAGCTGAGTGTTAGTCTACTAACATGTGGATAGTAAGATATTTTCAAGACAGTAAATCTCCAAGTTGGTTTGCATCTGTTGATTTGTAAATAGTGAGACCTTATGTAAGAGATTTAAGCTCAGTATCTGACTCCTAACATTTGGATATCTGTTAATATGTAGATAAAGAGATAATATGTAGGACATTAAAACTCAATTTTGGTCCTCTAGCGTGCAAAAATTCTTTATTCCTCTTTGCGTTCAGGATCCTTTGGTCATGTTATATCTGCAAGCCAGTAATCATGATGCAGTCCATAATCTTTACCAGGACATAGCTGCTGCACCATAGCTTTTGCCTCAGCTCTGCATTCTGTGGTATCTCATTTCACTAAAACACAGTGAAAGTAAAATGCTATGTAGAACACACATTTTGGTGTTGGTCTGTTAATTTATGGATTGTAGGTACTATGTAAGACTGTAAAATTTCATGGCGATCTACATATGGATAGTAAAGTAATATGTAAGGTATCCAATCCTAGTTATTGGTCAGTTATCAAATGGATTGTAAGATAATATTTAGGGTATGAAATCTTAGTGCTGGTCTGTTAACATGTGGAGGGTAAGATAATATGTAGGGTATCAAATCTCGGTTCTGGTCTGTTAACATGTGAATGGTAAGATAATATTTAGGGTAGCAAATCTTGGTGCTGGTCTGTTAACATGTGGGTGGTAAGATCATATGTAGGGTATCAAATCTCGGTGCTGGTCTGTTAACATGTGGAGGGTAAGATAATATGTAGGGTATCAAATCTCGGTTCTGGTCTGTTAACATGTGAATGGTAAGATAATATTTAGTGTAGCAAATCGTGGTGCTGGTCTGTCGACATGTGGATGGTAAGATAGTATGTATAACAGTAAAGCTAAGTGTTTTTCTGGCATGGGGATTCAAAAAATAAAAATGTAGGGCATTGAAGCACAGTGTGGATCTATTAACATGTGATTAGTAGTATAATATGTACAACAGTTTGTTGAGAGGTGGAAAGTAAGATACTATGTGGGACAGTAGAGTTTGTTGTCCGTCTACTTCTTTTGTCCTGTGAATATCAAGATAATATACAGGACATTGAACCACGGCGTGATTCTGTTTGCACTGTGATAGTCAGATAAAATAATTAAGTCTATTGCATCTCTTTTTGGGGGGAAAGGAATATACTTTTATTTTGGCGATAAGGCACAGTGTGGGTTTGTTAATGTATTGATAGTAAAAATTTATTTAGAACATTACAGCTCGTTGTTGGTCTTTTGACATGGGGACAGCAGGATGCTGTTTAGGAAATTTATTATTGGTTTCTGTTTGTTAACAAATGGAAGGTAAAACACTTAATAGGACAGAAAAGCTCAGTGTTGGTCTGTTAATACATGTGAACTGTAAGATATTGTGTAGGACACGTGTTCTCTGTGTTGGTCTGTAAACATGATGATTAGTAAGATATTATGTATGATATTACAGCTCAGTGTTGTTGTTTTATCAAGGGGAAAGATAATATATACAGCTTTACATCTCGGCTGTTATGCGTTAACATTTGAATATTAAGAAAATATGTAGGACATGCAAGCTCACTGTTCGTATCCTAACAAGTGGATAGTACAATACTATGAGGTAAAGTAATGCTAGCTGTCATTCTGTTAACATGCGGATAGTAAGATACTATGTAGGACATTACTGCTCTGTGTTGGTATTTTGACCTGGGGATAGTAAGATACTATAAAGGACATTACAGATCAGTGTTGGTCTGTTAACAAGCGGAGAGTAAGATACTATGTAGGACATTACTACTCAGTTTTGGTCTGTTTACCTGGGGGAAAAAATATACTATGTAGGACACCTATTCATGAGGTTGGTCTGTTTTCATGTGGATAGTGAGAAAATATATACATTATTTCTCAGTTGATGTATATTAACATGAGGATATCAAGAAATAAGTAGGACATGAAAGTTCACTGTCTGTGTGTTATGAAGTAGATAGTTTGATGTTATGTAGAAAAGTGAAGATTGCTTTCATTCTGTTATAACGTGTTGATAGTAAAACAATAGGTAGGACATTAAAGATTTGTGTCAGACTGCTATCTTTGTACAGAAATATAAAAAGTAGGTCATTTAAGCTTTGTGTTAGTATGTTAACTTTTGGACAGTAAGATTACATGTAGGACATTAACAAATGGGAATGGTTTGTAAACATGCAAACAGTTTAATGCTACATAGGACAATAAAACTCAGTGTCTGTCTGCTAACAGTTGTTTAGTTAGATACTATGTACGTCATCTATGCCAAAAGCTGGGTTTTTGGCTATTAACATGCAAATTAGTTATGTACTATGTAGGACATTACAGCTTGTTGTCGGCCTGCTAAGATAGGGATAGTATGATACTTTACAGGACAATTATCTTGGTGTCCATCTGTTAATATACAGACAGTAAGATACTACCTAGGACCTTAAAGCTCAGTGTTAGCATTCATCTTTTGTTATGCTGATACTAAGATACTATGTAGGAGATTAAAAATCAGATTTGGTCTGTTAAAGAGGCGTCAGTGAGATACTTTATAGGACCGTCAAGCTCAGTTTAGATCTGTTAAAGTGGGGTCAGTAAAATATTATGTAGGACACTAATACTTTTAGGTAGGTTTGTTAACATGGGGATTGTAAAATGCTATGCAGGACAGTAAAGTTAGGTGACTGTTCGTGTATGTTACTGTTGGGATTCTCAGATAGTATGTTAATATGTAGACAGTAAGATGCTATGTATCGCATTAAATCTAAAGAATCGGTTGGTTATATGAGGACATTAAGATAATATATAGGACACTGAAGCTTAGTGTAATTCTGTTGACATGGGGACAGTTTGTTTGTTTGTTTTTTTGAGTTCGCCTTATTTCTCTAATCCCCAAGGGGGTGTACATTGTACTGTGGTTTTTATTTTGCGCCTGTCGGCCAAGTGCTGCCAACTTCAGCATGCATTTTATGTAAGGGTCTGCTTCCTCTTGAATTTTCTAAGAATTCGCTTCCTTGGGGGTAACGGCGCTGTGATGGGGATTGAACCCAGCACCTTTGGGTTTTGAGCCGTGCCACTTAACCACTAGGCCACACCGTCCCCATGGTGACAGTAAGATAATATGTAGGATATTAGCGAATAGCATCGGTCTGTTAACATTTAGATAGTAAGATTTTATGTAGTACATTACAGCTTGCTATTAGGTCTGCTAACATTTAGAAAGAAAGATTTTATATTAGGACATTACAGCTTGGTGTTGGTCTGTTGACATGGAGACTGTAAAATGCTATGAATGACATTAAAACATGTGGATAGTACAATATCATGTAAGATAGCAAAGCTCAGAGTCCGGCTGATGAGATGGGTACAGTAAGATATCTTGTTCGAAGTAAGCTGTCAGACATCAGCGTGAATTTGTTGAAGAAGAAGAAGAAGTAAGATAGTGTGTAGGACATTAAAACTTACTGTCGGTTTGTTAACACGTGGATAGTAAGATATTATTTTTAACAGTAAAGCATGGTGTCTGCTTGTTAACATGTGGATTGAAAGATATTATGTACGGCATTCAAGCTCTGTGTTGGCCAGTTGACTTGTGAATAGTAAGATACTCTGTAGGACATTCAAGCTCTGTGTTGGCCAGTTGACTTGTGAATAGTAAGATACTCTGTAGGACATTTAAGCTCTGTGTTGGCCTGTTGACATGTGGATAGTAAGATACTCTGTAGGACATTAAAGCTCTGTGTTGGCCTGTTGACATGTGAATAGTAAGATACTATGTAGGACATTCAAGCTATGTGTTTGCCTGTTGACATGTGGATAGTAAAATACTCTGTAGGACATACAAGCTCTATGTTGGCCTGTTAACATGTTGATAGTAAGATACTATGTAGGAAATTAAAGCTCTGTCTTTGCCTGTTGACATGTGGATAGTAAGATATTCTGTAGGACATTCAAGCTCTGTGTTGGCCTGTTAACATTGGGTTAGTAAGATACTCTGTAGGACATTCAAGCTCTGTGTTGGCCTGTTAACATGTGTATAGTAAGATACTCTGTAGCACATTAAAGTTCTGTCTTGGCCTGTTGACATGTGGATAGTAAGATACTCTGTAGGACATTCAAGCTATGTGTTTGCCTGTTGATATGTGGATAGTAAAATACGCTGTAGGACATTCAAGCTCTATGTTGGCCTGTTGACATGTGGATAGTAAGATATTCTGTAGGACATTCAAGCTCTGGGTGGGCCTGTTAACATTGGGTTAGTAAGATACTCTGTAGGACATTAAAGCTCTGTGTTTGCCTGTTAACATGTGGATAGTAAGATACTCTGTACCACATTAAAGCTCTGTCTTGGCCTGTTGACATGTGGATAGTAAGATACTCTGTAAGACATTCAAGCTCTGTGTTGGCCTGTTAACATGTGGTTAATAAGATACTCTGTAGGGCATTCAAGCTCTGTGTTTGCCTGTTAACATGTGGATAGTAAGATACTATGTAGCACATTAAAGCTCTGTCTTGGCCTGTTGACATGTGGATAGTAAGATACTCTGTAAGACATTTAAACTCTGTGTTGGCATGTTAACATGGTGGCAGTAAGGAACTATGTAGGACATCAATGTTTTGGGTAAGTCTAACATCTGGATAGTGGATACTGTGCAGTGCATTCAATCTAGAGTTGGTTTGTTAATATGTGGATTGTAAGATCCTGTGTAAGACATTAAAGCTGTCTGTCAGTCTGATGCCATTGGGATTGTACAATACTTTGAAGAACAATAAAACTTGGTATTGGTCTGTTAATATTTAGATAGCAAATTACAATGTAGGACTGTAAAGTTTCGAGTCAGTGAACTTATGTTTAATGGGGATAGTGCGATACTTTGTAGGACAATACCGTTTATTGTCTGTATGTTAATTTTCATATAGTAAAGTATTATCTAAAAGACTGTTACCAAGTGCTTAGGTAGAAACTGTGTAGGACATCAACATTTAATGCTGGTATGATAGTCTGTGGATAGTAAGATACTATATATAGGACATTAAAACTTGATGTATCATAGTAAGATACTAGCTAGTAGCTAGGACTATAATGCCTAGGGTGAGTTTGTTAAAATATGGATAGTAAGATACTAGTTAGAACTGCCATGCCTAGGTTCAGTTTGTTAACATGTGAATAGCAAGATACTATTTCAGACATTAATGCATAGTGTCGGTCTGTACATTATATAAATTGCTGAGCGATTATAGTAGTAAAACTGGGAGAGTTCAAAACGTAGTTCCCTCATGTTCCAGTCTCTCTCTTATCGCCTGTGGAGTATACAAAATAGATAGGAATGGTTAAAAGACCGCTATGGAACAAAATCAAGACCTAACCTACGTTAGGTACAGAAATTACATACAATGAGACTAAAACATTCATCAGGGCAACGTACAGAGCAAAATGGAAAAAAAACAAAAACACCCTGGCTACATAGATTATCATTCTCCGGCTACGCATAGGTCACAACAGTCTGAGATGTCATCTGTACAACAAGTTCAAGATTGGTACTACAGACCTTCGTGCCTGCGACACAGCCCCCATGAAGGCAGAACATATTTTGAGCCTTTAGTCGATTGATGACTTCGTTAGAGTCATTGAAGTTGATGTCTGAAAACGAACGAAAAAGAAGAAGAAGAAATGAACCAGTCGAAGCTTCCCGTTGGATCCACTACTAGGGAATTGCATGTTTACATTCTGATTCGCATTATTCATTTATAGGTCTAGTGATATTGCGAGCTTAATATATGAGTAGCAAAATGCCCCCTTGTCGCTATGTGCATTCACAAGCAAAAACAACTAGTATTCTCTGTATAAGCAACATATGTCATCTAGCCCACTGTATGGACGGCGTACTACAGTAAACATCACGAATGATTCTGGATCTTTGGGTATGGCAATGACAAAAATAGGACCACTGCCCTATATAGAGCATGGCATAAGAGGCGACTAACTGTGTGACATGGCACAACACCGGCCATGCTTAGTTGGTTTGTTAAGAGCAGCAAAGATGGCGCCTAACAGGTTGCGTGTCAAGTTGGTCTAGTGTTTGAGTCTTTTAAGATGGACTCACTGATCTATGAACCAAACTTCTTGGCACTTGTCTTAACACAGCGGAGTAATAAGCTGCTCGAGCCTAACACGCTAAGCAGGAAATCCTCATCCCTCCTTTATCCAGCTCACACCACAGCTGGGACCTCCACAGGGTCATCTTCCCTTGTAGAATTGCAGGTCTACTAAGACTAAGATTAATATAAACACATAATCTTACAAATACTATTTCTTTTGTTGCAGATTCTGCACTTTACACTTTACGAAATACAAGACCTCACCGCTAATGGAGTCTCCCGCGGAACACCTGGCTGAGACATTTCGATTCTACTCCGTCTTCCTCCACGCTGCCCGAGACTCACCAAACGTTGCCGTGGACGATCAACACGAAAGACAATGTTTGCGTATGAGGATTACCTAACTTGACTTAAAACACAAGGCAACGACTCTAGCTGGCCATCTATCTTCTCGGCACACCCCCCATGACATCAGAACAAATTTTGCAGCCCTGCCCATTGTTTACCGATAAGAAGTAGCATTTGGCAACAACCAGTGTCCTTCCACGAGTAGCTGTACAGAAGTGCTCAGACTCTCAAGTCAACTGCTGCCTTCGTTAGAGTAATTGAATTCAAGGTCTGAAGACGAACAAGGAAGATCTATTTTCTTGACATTTTTTGCGCCAGCCGAAGCACATCAGTACAAGTACAGTCAACCTCCATCAAGATGACTTCAGGAAAAAACTGTGCATGATCTTGCAGTAGGAGTTTATGTATCAGTTTACTTGCATGATGAGGTTGCTATCCTCATGCACAACTCTATTTAGTCACGCCTTTCAATACATGCATGGAGTTCAATCAATCAAATCAGAACAAAAAGGCATAGCTTCAAATTAAATAAAGAAAGGTCAAGATTGGATATTTGGAAATATTTCTTTAGTCAGAGAGGGGTGAATGCTTGGAATGCATTTCCAAGGAAGTGATGTAAGCAGAGGCAGTTGATGCATTTAAGAATACATTGGATGCGCATAGCTTATTGAGCAAGGAAATGTAAATGAAACTGGTTGCGTACAGACTCTGCATAGTCTTCTAAACCAGTATAAAGACGATAAGTTTAGTTAAATCAAGATCACTCATCTCTTTTTGTTGAAGCACAGGTCCAGCATTGTATTTGACTTACCAAAACCAGCTTTTAGGAAAGACTTTTTCTAGTTATTTGCAGTAGGGTAGCGATAATTTCTACATTTTGAGATTGCCACATCCATGGACAACTCTTAGTCCTCGCGTTCAACATGCAATGATTATTTTGGCCACTCAGGAGAAACACGTACATAGCTCACCTTAAGATTGTTTGCCCTTGATCTACTGTGACAGTATTCTGTGGCGGTTATATTCTACCATTCTCAGTAAGGGACCCCGGATACACTATGGGAGGTCATGTTATTGATAGATTTGAAACAAGCAGTGATAACGATAGAAAAGATATGAATTTGGAATTGCATGTGTTAAGCTTTTATAGAAGTGTTCATACGTGGTTGCGAAGTTTCGATGGCTCACAAACAAAACATGTATGTGTTCAGATTCCTGATCTGACTGGGTCGTACACCTAATAAATTTCGTGCTGAATATGGTTTAACCAGGCTCTAAAGTGCAAAACACAGAACAATATACTGCCTCTTAGGAACCACGGTAAACGAAGTAAAAAAAAGAAATATAGCTTTTTAGTGTTTTCTCCAGTATCGCATTCTGTTTTTTTATTAAATGGCTTGCTGGCTTAGGGTCGTTCGTTCTCAATCTTGCACCACCAAGCCCTGATGTGGCTTAAGTAGCAGAATGTTGTCCAGAGAACGGAATGCAAATGTGCTGATCGGTGTGGACTGCACAGAACACGGCCAGGCACTTGAGCATCCGTGGTCAACCACTGCACCCGAGCTCATATCCAGTCGTCCTGACTTGTCTTGCCACTGGTTAAAGTTGGACTCGAGCGAGAGAGTGTGGTCGACAAACTGCGCAACCCTTTCTCACTTAAAGGAAATTCATCGCGCAAGTCATTCTCTTTTCATGTATCCAGTACTAACACAGTCCTGTGACGACGGGCGAGAAGAGAGCGTAGGTCCACTGACAAGCTAAACTACAGTCAAAAAGCTGCGTCAGTTGCGGGACACCTTGCTGAGCAATAAAGCGGCTGAGGTACATGGATTTGCTGACAATCATGATCACCGTCTCGCGAAGCAAACTTTCTCTGCTTTCACTGACTGCGAATATGCAGTTCCCATCTTCCCACCCATCCACAACCCGGATTTACAGAATACTCGACTGGATGGACTGGCTGGGTGCAAAAAGTAAAGGCTCGTGATGGACGAAAAACATTGTGTTTGACCCTGACGCAACGTCCTGGGCAATATGGTGTGCTTGACCGGACTAGCGTCTCAGTTACCCACATATATTATCTTAAATATCACTAACCTCTAGCTGATTGCTAGCATAACCGGCACTTCTGAAATTATGCAATGATGTTTATAAATGAAAATAGTATTTGCTAGATCTACGTCAACAATAAAGTCACATATATTTTCGTATACCATAACAAGCATTATTACATAGCACAAAAAATCGCTCACTTTCATCTTTATCATCATTATTATCATCATCATCATCATCTTCATCATCATCATCATCATGTTGCATGTCATTTGCAGAAAATCACTTTCACAACAAACGATCTGTAACTCGATCTCTAGCCAGAAGTATCGCCTCTATCGTTGTCATCGTCATGACCTCCGTGATGTCTTGTTTCCATCTTTTCATCGGTCTGCTTCAGCCCCGCTTTTCAAACACCAAACCCTCCTGTATCGTTCTTTCTAGGTCAGTATGGCGTTTGATGTGGTCAAACTATTATACAGCAAAGCAAGTGGTCATTTTCACAGACGACCTAGCAGTGTAATGGCCCTCAAGAGTCCAGTGCTTAAAAAAAAGCATTCCAATGGACACCAGCCCACTGAGACATTCCAGGCAACGGGGAGGTGGACAGGCTCGCCAGAGAGCGAGGAATGCTGCAGCAGAGTGATACAGACATCACATACAATGAAACTAAAGCATTCATCAGGACAACGTACAGTGCAAAATGGAAAATAGGATCACATTGGCCACATAGAAAACGATGCCTACCATCAACTCTCCAGGCGAGACCAGGTGATCATTTTCCGGCTACGCACAGGTCACAACAGACTCAGATGCCATCTGTACAATAAGTTCAAGATTGGCACTACAGAAATTTGTGCCTGCGGCACAGCCCCCATAAAGGCATAATATATTTTGCAGTCCTGCCCGCTGTATACCGACAAAAGAAGTAACAATTGGCAACAGCCAGTGTCCTTCCACGAGAAGCTGTACGGAAGCGTACAGAGCCTTGAGTCGACTGCTGCCTTTGTTAAAATCATTGAAGCTGAGGTCTGAAGATAAACGAAGAAGCAGAAGAAACTATTTTAGCTTTCGAGACAAGATGTTGTTTACTAACCAATTTTGCTTGAAATTAATTAGGATCTATAGTATATATATATATATATATATATATATATATATATATATATATCTTTATCTATATCTCAAGCAGATGTGGATATATTGAGATCGGATGTAGATAAAATTCGAGAGTGGTTTGTAGGTTCGCAAATGGAGTTTAATGTAGATACATGTACAGTCATCCACATGGGTAGATCCAATATGAAACATAATTACAGAATGGGAGAGAACAATATTAGAAAGATAGATAAGGAAATGGACTTAGAAGTTATACTAGATCATACAGGTAAGGTGAGTGAGTAAGTTCAGGTAGCAATTAAAAAGGCAAATGCAATGTTATGTATGATAAACATAAATACTAAACATAGGAGCAAGGAAGTGATAGTCAAACTGTATAAAGCATTAGTTAGACCTAGATTGGAGTTATGCGTACAGGCGTGGAGTCATTATCATAGAGGGGATACAAACATGCTGGGAAGAATTCAAAAAAGAGCGACAACGCTGATAGTGGGATTGCAGAATTACAGTTATGAGGAAAAACCGGCCTACAGTGTCTAGAAGAGAGAATAATTCGTAGTGACTTAATACAGGCTTATAAGATGATCAGAGGAATGGATAAATTAGACTATAACAAGTTTAAAAAAAAAAATACAGCCACCAAATGTAACAAGAGGGCATAGTTACACATTAACTAAAGAGAGGTCCAGATTCGATATTAGGAAATATTTTTTTTAATTAGAGAGTGGTGAATGCTTGGAATGCATTGCCAAGGGAAATAGTGGAAGGAAGGACAGTTAATGCATTTAAGAATAAATTGGATGCGCATAGCTTTTAGAGCAAGGTGATGAAATGAAACTGTATGTATACAGATTCTGCAGAGTCTTCTAAACCAGTTTAAGGACGTTAAGCTAAGTTAAGGATATCTGCATTTTTCCTTTTTGCTAACCATTGTATTTTGAGCACTTTTCTATAGTCCTTTAGTTCAAAAGATGCAATCCTTTTCTTAAGTGTTTGTGTGGGGGGGGGGGGGGGGGGGGTCCATGTTTCACATCCGTATGTCTTCATCGGTATAATGCAAGTTCACAGAATAGTTATTTTCATTTTATTAATGTTCTGTCATCAGTTTCTCATTTTATTGAACCTCTGCATTGCCGTAGCCATTGGCGCTTATAACTGAGCCGAGGTACTCAAAGCTTGTGACTTTCTCAATCTTCTGTTGTTCTAAAATAACTTTATGTTTGGTCTTTGCCTTGCCTGTGATCGTTATCTTGGTTGTACTTTAAATTCAGGTATAGATTTTGGACTTCGTTGAGTTGTGTTTACGCTCATCAGTACTTTTACATTTCGCTAGTTGTTAAACCCACCGGGCTAGATCGCATGTGGACACAGTCCTGGTGTGAACAGACTATCTACAATAGCAGTTAGTAAACTAGCATTATCTTGTAAAGCGAGCTATGCAAGTTTTCATTCCGTTTCCAACAATATATCTCTGCAAATATGGATTTTCGACATTTGTAGCATAAAAGAAAAACAAATCGAAACAGATTAGATGTCTAACATGGCAAACGTGTGGTTTGTACAACACAACAGTTGAATCCTCTTCGAGAAAGAGAAACAACAAGCCTTCACGCGGTCAGCATTTCTTGATCTTTGTGACCCGTTCCTCAGCCTTGCATATATACGCAGCACGTTCATTCAAACAATAATGAAATTAACTTTCTTCCATATTAAATGTATTGTATTTCTATTGAAATTGTTAAGAAAGACACATATATCACATGTACTTTTGTGTTTGTTTTTTAACTATTTCTATATAACTGGTTCTTTGCTATTGTATTTTATGTATTTAAAAACATTATTCCAAGAAGGGGTACGTGACATCTACAGTTAACATCATTTGCTGAATAAGAATGATCACCAATGGACAGCCGCGTGCGGTAAACACCTTTCATTTTTGGGCTAAAGAGAAATACTCTCCATTTAATGTACACTATGCAACTAAGTTAACGTCTTTATACGGGTTGAGAAGACTACCTATTTATACTGGTTTAGACGATTATGTCTTTCTACTCGCTTAGAAGACTGAAACGTTATACTGGTTTAGAAGACTGTGTCTTTATCTTGGTTTATAAGACGATGTCTTTAAACTGGTTTAGAAGACGATGTCTTTATACTGCCTTAGAATGACTATATCTTTATACTGGTTTAGAAGACTACGTGTTTATACCGGCTTAGAAAACTATGCAGAGTCTGTAAACAACCAGTTTCATTTACATTTCCTAGCTCTAAAAGCTATGTGCATCCAATCTATTCTGAAATGCATTAATTGTTCCAGTCTAAAACTACTTCAAATGGCAATACATTCCAAGCATTCACCACTGTACAGCTTATGTAGCTTACCAGTAACAATTTTACCGGTAACAGTTCTCGCAGTTTAGCTCACTTTAAATTCAACCGATGCACAAAATTGAGAAATGGAATACCTCTGCCCCTCCTTTATGTGTTGTGTTTGTTACAGACCCGTCGGTGTATGCATGGGTCCAGTCCATGCTTGGGTAGTTTTTCGTTATGTACCTCAGGGTTATGTCTCTTCTTTCTTTTTCAGTCTGGCTGTTCTTGTTTCAAATATCTGGTATATTTTCTACCACCTCCGGAATGATATGCTGCTTCCAGGTAGGTTTGCGTACAGTAGGGATGGGGTTTGGTGTTAATGTGTTCATAGTGTCTTCGCTCATCTTTGCTTTGGCTATTTCTGCAAAGTTTCTTCGCTTTAGTTTCCCATTTCCAAATCTATTTAGTCTCTGATGCATTGGGTGGTATGTCAGTCTTCTGAGTTTCTCTACTTGCTGCTGGGCTCTGCAGTCTCTTCTGTCGGTCATGGATTGCAGATTTCTAATCTTTTCCAGTTCTACAATTGGCGTTGACTTCATGCCTGCTGTTATAACTCTCATGGCTTGGTTTGAAGTTTGCTAATTGTACTTCCATATCAATTTCTAGCCTAATTGGCCTTTTGTCGCTACCTGCCAATTGGTTGAGCACCTGGCCGTCTATTTTGTGGTGAATATCAACCGTGGAAAAGGCCAAGTCTGGAGTAGAGGTGGTATGCCATGTTCTAGAATAGAAGATAGGGCTGTCCTCCAGCCTATTGTAAAGATAGAGATTTGTGTCTATCTCCCAGTCTTTCACTTCATCTCCTCTGTTGTCTGTGTCCGAATATCCACATCTCTCCGAGTGGCTGTTGAAGTCTCCAACTACTAGGCAGCTGGAGTTCTTGATTTCCATACTCGAGAGGGACAGGTCTTTGATGGGTGGGCCATACAGGTTGAAGATGTGGATCTTCGTTTCTTATGTCATTATGTCGAGTCCTACAATTTCTGCTTGTCCAGTGTGATTGACAGCTACCGCGCTCCTCGGTATGCAGTTACGTGTTAGTATCAGAACCCTTCCTTTGTCAAGACTGTAACATGCTAAAGCAACTGCGTTGTGAATACTGACCCACGGAGATGAACCCACACATACACACTTTTGTGAGCGTCTTGAAGAACTCCCCACCACAGTAGACTTTGTCCATAGAACTGGCCTTTACGTGTAGACTTAATACAATTGTCGGTGAGCTAGAAAAAGAAGAAAAAGAAGAAGAAAAAGAAGAAGAAGTAAAGAATGAAGAAGAAAATAGAGAAGAAGAAGTAGAAGAAGAATAAGAATAAGAAGAAGAAGAAGAAGAAGAAGAAAAAAAAAGAAGACGAACAAGAAGAGAAAGAAGAAGAAAAGGAAGAGAAAGAAAAAGAAGATAAACATGAGTAAATAGTACTACCTGATATTGCCCGAAGAATATTTGAATGTTTAAATGAAGTATATCGTTAAAAAGCAACTAATCTGATTGGCAAACATCCGGCTAGTCTCTAAACCCTGATCTATGTGTGAGAGAGCTGGAGTGTGTACGCCAAACACGCCAGGAGGTTGAATCATTTCTACATGACACATACTTCAAATTGGCTACAAGACCACATCACAAATAACCATACTCTTTTCATTACTACTACACTATTCATACACTTTTGTAGAAAGTTAAAGTGAGATAGACTGGCCAAGTTTCTCGAATGTCAAGTCAAAGGTTCCAAAAAAAACTACTGTTTAGCGAGCTTAGGCAGCAAGGCGATCACCTGGACGTCAATAAAAGCGATTCAGTGAATCCTGGCAGTAAATCGTTTAGCCTGAAAAAGGCGAGACCAAAAAGAGCCTTGCATGCAGTTAGCGAGGGTGGAAGTATAGAGTAGAGTCAAAACCAGCACCAGCTGGTGATGGCTTAATCTGTCATGCACGCATCCGCCCACAGACTTAAGGGCGCAGCATGACACATGATGATGTTGGTTATTCTCATCGACGGCGATAAGCCCATTATTATTGTCATGATCATATTTCTTCAAAATCAAGTAAATACTGGATCAAGATGGTGAGCAGCGCATGAGCTGCAGCGGTCATCGAGCCATAGCTGACTGATAGCGTAAGGGCTAGCGAACCGGAGCTGCCAAGGCCGTTCTACACGTCCGCGCAGTATTCTAGAAAACAGGCTGCAACAGAGCAGACTGGTTAAGGAGAAGGGATCGAAGAGGGAATGCTAACCCGGTACTCAAAAAATGCTTGCTGAAGTAGGATGTGTTGGACCGAAAGGTGCAAATATCGACATAACGCATTCCGTTCTCTGGACTGCGTTCTGCTACTTAGGCCCGTGTCAGGGTTTGGTAGCGGGAGATGGAGAACAAACGAAGCCAAGACAAGACAAGTAAATACATTTAATATTCATCAGTTTATTGGCGTCTCAGTCACTGATCATCATGCGCCTGGCGCCCTGGCGAAGTTTGCCCAGCTCTGTCTCCCGTATTTCGACACAGTCTGCTATGGTAGCAAACGCCGGTACGTGAGTGGCAGTCCCTGTCGCAGATCGTACAACGGGGCTGAGGAGGCTGACTTGCCGGGGTGTTCGCCGATCTTTTCAGTCGTGCCCATTTCTCTGGTTCCAGATGGCCTCTACAAGCGTCGGCAACTACTGTGCACCTCCCAACTGAATGTCTGCAATCGACTCAATCCTGAGCTTTCGGCTTGGATGTCGCATGACGTCATGTCCATCTTGTATACGTACTTGAATCGCGGTGTGGGGTAGTCGATTCCTTTAGCTGCAGTGATCAGTTGTCCATAAAATATATCCTATAACAGCCTTTACAATGTATGTAAATATACACTCGCGAGCATACGACTACTCTAAGACAGATGTACAGAAGATGAAAGATACAGACAGCCACATAAACTGGAAAGATATTGTCAGAAGTACAGACGTTGAACAAGAGGCAGAGTGTTTCAAAACACTTTTAGAACAACTAAAAGTCGAATATGTTCCATGTATGGAGGTAAACACCAATCATAAAAAGTGGATTACTAGATTTGTAGCTAAATGTACAAGAGCTTAAAATAAAGCCTAGACAAAGTGTATAAAGGCAAGTAAATCAAAAGAAATATATTTAAAATATTTGGACAAGCAAAACATAGCTCAGAAAGTAAGTAAAGCAGCAACATTTTCTTTTGATTATAGCTTATCTAATAAATCAATACTTTGGCACAGTCTATACAAAAGAACACTCCTCCAAGATACCAGAGCCTATACCTATTTTCAAATGTCAAATGAATATAGTGCGATTAAAATCATGCTGTCTTACGGAGGAAATGGTTCTAAAAAGATTGGAAGGATTAAAAGTGGATAAATGTACACATCAAAATGGTATCCATTCATCAATGCTATTTGAAGTATAGACTAACTAGTTAAACCATTGGCTATATTATTTTCTCAATCACTTGCAAAATGGATTGTTCCAAGAGATTGGAAAGATGCAGGAGTGATTCCCTTATTCAAAAGAGGAAAGAAATCAGATCCAGCTAATTAAGTAAGTTTAACGAGCATAGTCTGTAAAATGTTAGAGTCAATAATGAAAGAAAATATTGTAATGCATCTAGACAGGTTAAATCTAATCAGAAATAGTTAGCATGGGTTTACTAGAGGGAGACCGTGCTTAACAAATCTATTGGAGTGCATGGAGGTGATTACTAAAATCATAGATAAGGGAGAACCAGTGGATGTTATTTATCTAAAAAATGGAACAAAATTACAGAATGGGCGAGAAAAATACTAGAATGATAGATAACGAAAGGGACATAGGGGTAATAATAGAGCATACAGGCAAGGTGAGTTAGCATGTCCAGGTAGCAGTGAATAAATCAAATGCAACGTTAGGTATGATAAAAAAAAAGAAATATTAAACATAGGAGTAATGAGGTGGTTGACAAACTATATAAAGCATTAGTTAGACCTAGATCGGAGTACTGTGTACAGGTGTGGAGTCCTTATCGTAGAAGAGCTATAAATATGCTGGAAAGGATACAAAGAATAGCGACAAAACTGATAGTGGGATTCCAGAATTACAGTTACGAGGAAAGACTCAGAAAAACCGGCCGTTAGTGTCTAGAAAAGAGAACAATTAAACGTGACTTAATCTAAGTTGATAAGATAATCACAGGAAAAGTTAAATTAGACTATACATTTTTTTTCAAAATACTAGCACCAGCGAGAACAAGAGGGCACAGATACAATTTAATAACGAAAGGTCCAAATTGGACACAGGACATTTTTTTAAATTCAGACAGTGGTGAATGCTTGGAATGCTTTGCCCCAGGAAATAGTGGAGGCAGAGCCAGTTAATGCATTTAAGAATAAATATGATGTACATAGTTATTAGAGCAGGGTAATGCAAATGGGACTGGTTGTCTACAGACTCTGATGAGTTTTCTAAACCAATATAAAAACGTTATGTTAAGTTAAGTTATGCCGTGTTTGTTAGCTTACTCAGAACGTTTTATGATTGTGCTAACTTTTTGTTTCATCGCTCCACATTGTTCTTTGTAGGACAATGTGCGATCCATTGAAATTCCTAGGTACTTAGGTGTATCTTTATGTTTAAGTTTATGCCCCTGCCAACTAATCTTTCAAACTCTCAAGGCTATTCTTACATCCTGTTGCAGCCCGCCACTTAACGTCTTTTACAGGACGCACACAAAATTAATCTTACATATTACGGGCATTCTACAACAACAATAAATACAACAACAATAACAACAACATGTTGTTATGGCTTTTGAAGTCATGATACTGCCTATTTCATTCTTATAAACTATGCAGGAGGAATGATTTCAAGAAATGCTATGTCGGCATAGATAAAGTCACACACTAACTGTAACCATTTTCATAAAGCTGTAGAAACTGATTCACATTTCTAATCGTGTTTACTTACTCTCAACTCTGTCAAATGATATCCTCTTTAATAACTAAACCTGTACGTCGCTAAGTGTCATTGAAGGAAATGTGGCGACTACATGAGTTGGCCACCCCACCTCATAAAAAGCTGAGGCCTAGTACAGTGAAGTCTCTAACACTTCAACCTCAACATCAATGATTGCAAAAGGATTACCTTTTCCTTTTCATGTTAAAATCATTTACATCGAATACCAGTACCAAAGAAAGAAAAAGATAGAACAGATCCAAATTTGATACAGGCCTATCAGTCTACTGAGCTGTGTAGGTAAACTGATGGAGCGTATGATAAACATCAGACTGATGTGGCACCTGGAAGAAAAACACATATTAATTCCACAGAAAGATTTAGACAACACAGATCCACTGAGGATCAGATCACTCTCATAGCGCAGAAAATAGAGAATGCTTACCAGGAGAAAAAGCATACAGTAGCGGTTTGGGTGGATCTAGAGAAGGCATTTGACAAGGTGGGGAAAGAGGGACTTAAAGTCAAGCTATAAAGAAGTGAAGTATATGGACAAATGTACAGATTGATCAGCCACTATTTCGAAAACAGAACAGCCAGAGTTCAAGTACAAGGGAAGATGAGCAAAAATGTGACACTGCAGCAGGGAGTACCCCAAGGGGGAGTACTGTCACCCACACTTTTTTCTGGTGTATATAAACAACATAACAGAGAATATATTAAGAAGAGTCCACAGCTCCATGTTTGCAGACGATCTGGCTTTGTGGACCACTGAAGACAATCTCACCATAGCAAACAATCGGATGCAGCAGGCCCTAACATCGCTGGAGTAGTGGATAGGAGGCAGACAGACTGGCTAAAGAAGGTGCAAGGTTACCACAACCAGATTCTAGTGTGACCTACGAAGAGTTCAAAAGGTTTATTATGGCCAGATACATGGCCAAATGGGAAACAGAGCATACTGGCTACACAAAAAATGATGCCTACTACCAGTTGAACAGAAGAGGGCAGGTCGTGGTCTTCAGACTCCGCACAGGCCACAACAGATTGAGGTACCATCTATTCAATAAACTGAAGAAAGGTGGTACTGACGAATGCACCTGTTGTACAGGGAAAATGACCGCTGAACATCTGCTGCAAAATTGCCCGACATACGAGAACCAGAGAAAGCACATGTGGCCATCACCAGTGGCAACACTAGACAAGCCCTATGGCAGTGTCGACAGCCTCAGGATGACAGCTGCCTTCTTCGAAAAAATTCAAGTTGACGCCTGACAGCGTACGAAGAAGAAGATTTACCTCGAATTGTTTTTAACACCTGCACAAATTAACAGTCATCTAACAATATTCATATTTCTGTTTTTCATCCTCTCTCTCTTTCTCTCTCTCTACTTTGGTCTTCTTGTTTCTCTGTACTCTCAGCAATCAATGCTGACTACAAACTAATGTGTGACAAATATGAACTGATGTGATCATATAAGACATTCCAATGTACACCGCCCACTACCAGTTAAAGGCCAACACAAAATACAGAAGGGATTGAAGCTCACGAGCAAAAACATGCATTTAGAACGTGCCAACCGTAGCGACAATCCGCCCAAGAAACTGTTCATTATGTCAAGGAAAGAATGTCAGAATACAAACACAGCCAACGTGCTGTTTACATTCATGGATACATCGAGTAATACAAATATACTGTAGTCGGAGATGCTGTGGTAGAAACTTCTCTATAAGAGGTTTTTGCTTTTATCAGATGTTGGTAGCCAGTTCCCTTCCTCGATGTCTTGGCTTACAATATCACTGATATATAAATTTATTTTTATTACCGCCAGGGATGAGGTACTAGAATCTTCATTGTTCTGATACACACACGAGTCCATAAACTGGTCAATACGACATGATACCGCACAAAGGACAACGGTCTGGGGTAGAAAAGGGCAAGTCTTCGTCACGGAATCCAGAAATTTAAACCTCTAATCAAACCAAAAACTTCAGGTTTTGTGAAAACCAATTCCTGTTCCTCTATCCTTTCTCCTAACAGTAAATCCGGTACTCGTTTAAAGCTGGGTTGGATGGAACAAGTTGCAGCCGGAAAGAAGCAGCCACTCTACCAACGTTGTATCCTACGCTCTACATGTACATATAGTGTGGTCTTATGTTTCCTCTAATAACATGTCTTAATGGGAATCACACCTTTTCTTCTGCTTATCTCACGGAATAATCATTCCTTCATGGTTGTTTGCTTAAAAATCTATCTTATTGTTCTATTGTAGGTCAATGGCCAATGTTTTGTTATTATTATTGTCATGATTATTATCATCATCATCCTCATCATCTTCTATCAACTTGTGTCATTAGAAGGCGTGGAAGGGGGTGTAGTATTATGTCGTTGCCATCTTCGTCGCCGATGTTGTTGACATCCAGTGTTTCTTTAAACATAGCGAGGGACATAACCAAACAAATACAAAAAATATATAATTAAGAGTTATCCCATCATAAAAAATTTGCGTGAGAGATTCTGGCTTGGGCGTCTCCCCTCTTTATCCAGGTTACAAACCTTAGAACGAGTGAGCTATGGCCCTACACCAGAACCACATGGACGTGTACATTGGCATCTGTACACTGAAAGCGATAGGTGTTAATTATCCACCCGACCAAATTTCTCACGCTTGTTGTCGTCCTCGTGCACGACATATGGGGAGGAACAGCTCGCGACCCCGGGCGCTCGTCGGCGACGATTGTGACAGCAAAGCCGTGCTTATCACAAGAGCTGAACCTTGAACCGTGACCGGCGTCGAAGTCATGGAGCGAACTAGACAAGTAACTGGCAGAAGACAACACTCGCTGCTCCTGTAGCTGTTAATAGTAAGGTTAGAGTTAGCATATATGCTGATGCCTGTTTAAGTTAGCTCTGTTGTGGTGACAGCGACTCGCATATTGTTTTTAAAATGAATTTAATAATATTCATAAAATGCAAAAAAATGTTAAAACTTTCCGAAAGGTAAATTTCGTATGGTATGCTCCATTATACGCAACCTTAACTATTATTAGTCTTTGCTTTATTTTCATGTAATTATTAAATGATTTATATTATTGTAGTGCATTTATTACATCCCTTTCTTTTGAATACATTGCCCTTATGACGAAGTAATCATTGTCCGTGTAAATACAGTTCACTACTAGGCCGTGAAACTGTTATCTAGCTAATCGAAGATCCTGTGCTGAAAGTTGTTTATGGTTAAGCGTGCTTATATCCCGTGTGTGCTACTTTAAAATTGTTCAAGCTTGGATATGTAAATACAAATGTATGTAGACTTTTATGTTATAAATTTCTCTAACATACCATCTATAGATTGTTAATCTCATTGTACATATCCAAATTTTAAACTGTATATTCTTTAGAACAGGACACCCATTACCATCATTTTAATAACACTAGCCATATGGAATCTTGCATGTTTACTGCTGGCTGAATATATGTAGACATAATATTCATAATGTGGCATAAGAAATACGTAAACATTAAATTGAACCTTATTCCAGTGTGTGTTTGTTTCTTGTTTATTTCTTTATTTCACAAGACGCATAAGTTGCCATATTAACAAATGTAAACAAACAGATATTAAAGTACACATTCCTAAAGCCCAGGTATTGATAAAATTGCTCTTTGCTGTCACTCTGTGTATTTATGATATATTCGAATACTGACACTATTAACATACACCAAATTGAAAGCATGGTAGTAATACATATCTCATTATTTTAAACATAAATTTTTTTACGAATGCACATATTTCTTTACGTTTGTGTGTGCGTGTGTGTACAACTGTGTAAAACCCTACAGTATTGACATATTTCCAAAACTACTTATTACGTACTGTTCATGCTGGCATTATAAATGCAGCTCTAGAATTGATTGCGAAACACCTTCGATTGGTTCTGTTGTTGTTGATTCATCCATTAAGCAAATACATACACAGAAGTCGTTTAGCTTGTTTGAAAAGGCCAGTCTTCGCAAACCGTTAAAGGGTTTGAGAGTTGATAATGCAATTGTGGTTAACATGTGGGTAGTAGGATTATATGTACGAACGTAAATATTGCTGTGTCACTGTGTGTGTTAACATAAGGATAGCAAGATACTGTATAGAAGATTAAAGCTTGGTGTAATTCTGTTAATATGTTGACAGTGAGAAAGTATGTAGGACATTAAAGCTCTGCGTTAGACTGCTAACAAGCTTGCGGTTGGTGTGCTAACATGTGAATAGTAACATATCATGAAGAAGATTAAAGCTTGGTGTCAATCTGCTAAAATGTTGATAGTGAGATACTATGTAGGACATCAAAGCTCTGCGTTAGACTGCTAACAAGCTTGCAGTTGGTATGCTAACATGTAAATAGTAAAATATCATGTAGAAGATTAAAGATTGGTGTCAATCTGCTAATATGTTGATAGTGAGATACTATGTAGGACATTAAAACTCTGTGTTAGACTGCTAACAAGCTTGCAGTTGGTGTGCTAACATGTTAATAGTAAAATATCATGTAGAAGATTCAAGATTGGTGTCAATCTGCTAATATGTTGATAGTGAGATACTATGTAGGACATCAAAGCTCTGTGTTAGACTGCTAACAAGCTTGCAGTGGTGTGCTAACATGTTAATAGTAAAATATCATGTAGAAGATTCAAGATTGGTGTCAATCTGCTAATATGTTGATAGTGAGATACTATGTAGGACATCAAAGCTCTGCGTTAGACTGCTAACAAGCTTGCGGTTGGTGTGCTAACATGTGAATAGTAAAATATCATGTAGAAGATTAAAGCTTGGTATCAATCTGCTAATATGTTGATAGTGAGATACTATGTAGGACATTAAAGCTGAGTGTTAGTCTACTAACATGTGGATAGTAAGATATTTTCAAGACAGTAAATCTCCAAGTTGGTTTGCATCTGTTGATTTGTAAATAGTGAGACCTTATGTAAGAGATTTAAGCTCAGTATCTGACTCCTAACATTTGGATAGCAAGATACTATGTACACCATTAAATCTTAGTGTCTATCTGTTAATATGTAGATAAAGAGATAATATGTAGGACATTAAAACTCAATTTTGGTCCTCTAGCGTGCAAAAATTCTTTATTCCTCTTTGCGTTCAGGATCCTTTGGTCATGTTATATCTGCAAGCCAGTAATCATGATGCAGTCCATAATCTTTACCAGGACATAGCTGCTGCACCATAGGTTTTGCCTCAGCTCTGCATTCTGTGGTATCTCATTTCACTAAAACACAGTGAAAGTAAAATGCTATGTAGAACACACATTTTGGTGTTGGTCTGTTAATTTATGGATTGTAGGTACTATGTAAGACTGTAAAATTTCATGGCGATCTACATATGTTGCCATATGGATAGTAAAGTAATATGTAAGGTATCCAATCCTAGTTATTGGTCAGTTATCAAATGGATTGTAAGATAATATTTAGGGTATGAAATCTTAGTACTGGTCTGTTAACATGTGGAGGGTAAGATAATATGTAGGGTATCAAATCTCGGTTCTGGTCTGTTAACATGTGAATGGTAAGATAATATTTAGGGTAGCAAATCTTGGTGCTGGTCTGTTAACATGTGGGTGGTAAGATCATATGTAGGGTATCAAATCTCGGTTCTGGTCTGTTAACATGTGAATGGTAAGATAATATTTAGTGTAGCAAATCGTGGTGCTGGTCTGTCGACATGTGGATGGTAAGATAGTATGTATAACAGTAAAGCTAAGTGTTCTTCTGGCATGGGGATTCAAAAAATAAAAATGTAGGGCATTGAAGCACAGTGTGGATCTATTAACATGTGATTAATAGTATAATATGTACAACAGTTTGTTGAGAGGTGGAAAGTAAGATACTATGTGGGACAGTAGAGTTTGTTGTCCGTCTACTTCTTTTGTCCTGTGAATATCAAGATAATATACAGGACATTGAACCACGGCGTGATTCTGTTTGCACTGTGATAGTCAGATAAAATAATTAAGTCTATTGCATCTCTTTTTGGGGGGAAAGGAATATACTTTTATTTTGGCGATAAGGCTCAGTGTGGGTTTGTTAATGTATTGATAGTAAAAATTTATTTAGAACATTACAGCTCGTTGTTGGTCTATTGACATGGGGACAGCAGGATGCTGTTTAGGAAATTTATTATTGGTTTCTGTTTGTTAACAAATGGAAGGTAAAACACTTAATAGGACAGAAAAGCTCAGTGTTGGTCTGTTAATACATGTGAACTGTAAGATATTGTGTAGGACACATGTTCTCAGTGTTGGTCTGTTAATACATGTGAACTGTAAGACATTGTGTAGGACACGTGTTCTCTGTGTTGGTCTGTAAACATGATGATTAGTAAGATATTATGTATGATATTACAGCTCAGTGTTGTTGTTTTATCAAGGGGAAAGATAATATATACAGCTTTACATCTCGGCTGTTATGCGTTAACATTTGAATATTAAGAAAATATGTAGGACATGAAAGCTCACTGTTCGTATCCTAACAAGTGGATAGTACAATACTATGAGGTAAAGTAATGCTAGCTGTCATTCTGTTAACATGCGGATAGTAAGATACTATGTAGGACATTACTGCTCTGTGTTGGTATTTTGACCTGGGGATAGTAAGATACTATAAAGGACATTACAGATCAGTGTTGGTCTGTTAACAAGCGGAGAGTAAGATACTATGTAGGACATTACTACTCAGTTTTGGTCTGTTTACCTGGGGGAAAAAATATACTATGTAGGACACCTATTCATGAGGTTGGTCTGTTTTCATGTGGATAGTGAGAAAATATATACATTATTTCTCAGTTGATGTATATTAACATGAGGATATCAAGAAATAAGTAGGACATGAAAGTTCACTGTCTGTGTGTTATGAAGTGGATAGTTTGATGTTATGTAGAAAAGTGAAGATTGCTTTCATTCTGTTATAACGTGTTGATAGTAAAACAATAGGTAGGACATTAAAGATTTGTGTCAGACTGCTATCTTTGTACAGAAATATAAAAAGTAAGTCATTTAAGCTTTGTGTTAGTATGTTAACTTTTGGACAGTAAGATTACATGTAGGACATTAACAAATGGGAATGGTTTGTAAACATGCAAACAGTTTAATGCTACATAGGATATAAAGTTAGGTGACTGTTCGTGTATGTTACTGTTGGGATTCTCAGATAGAATGTTAATATGTAGACAGTAAGATGCTATGTATCGCATTAAATCTAAAGAATCGGTTGGTTATATGAGGACATTAAGATAATATATAGGACACTGAAGCTTAGTGTAATTCTGTTGACATGGGGACAGTTTGTTTGTTTGTTTGTTTTTTTGAGTTCGCCTTATTTCTCTAATCCCCAAGAGGGTGTACATTGTACTGTGGTTTTTATTTTGCGCCTGTCGGCCAAGTGCTGCCAACTTCAGCATGCATTTTATGTAAGGGTCTGCTTCCTCTTGCATTTTCTAAGAATTCGCTTCCTTGGGGGTAACGGCGCTGTGATGGGGATTGAACCCAGCACCTTTGGGTTTTGAGCCGTGCCACTTAACCACTAGGCCACACCGTCCCCATGGTGACAGTAAGATAATATGTAGGATATTAGCGAATAGCATCGGTCTGTTAACATTTAGATAGTAAGATTTTATGTAGTACATTACAGCTTGCTATTAGGTCTGCTAACATTTAGAAAGAAAGATTTTATATTAGGACATTACAGCTTGGTGTTGGTCTGTTGACATGGAGACTGTAAAATGCTATGAATGACATTAAAACATGTGGATAGTACAATATCATGTAAGATAGCAAAGCTCAGAGTCCGGCTGATGACATGGGTACAGTAAGATATCTTGTTCGAAGTAAGCTGTCAGACATCAGCGTGAATTTGTTGAAGAAGAAGAAGAAGTAAGATAGTGTGTAGGACATTAAAACTTACTGTCGGTTTGTTAACACGTGGATAGTAAGATATTATTTTTAACAGTAAAGCATGGTGTCTGCTTGTTAACATGTGGATTGAAAGATATTATGTACGGCATTCAAGCTCTGTGTTGGCCAGTTGACTTGTGAATAGTAAGATACTCTGTAGGACATTCAAGCTCTGTGTTGGCCAGTTGACTTGTGAATAGTAAGATACTCTGTAGGACATTTAAGCTCTGTGTTGGCCTGTTGACATGTGGATAGTAAGATACTCTGTAGGACATTCAAGCTCTGTGTTGGCCAGTTGACTTGTGAATAGTAAGATATTCTGTAAGACATCAAGCTATGTTGCCCAATTGACATGTGGATAGTAAAACACTATGTAGGACATTAAAGCTCTGTGTTGGCCTGTTGACATGTGAATAGTAAGATACTATGTAGGACATTCAAGCTATGTGTTTGCCTGTTGACATGTGGATAGTAAAATACTCTGTAGGACATACAAGCTCTATGTTGGCCTGTTAACATGTTGATAGTAAGATACTATGTAGGAAATTAAAGCTCTGTCTTTGCCTGTTGACATGTGGATAGTAAGATATTCTGTAGGACATTCAAGCTCTGTGTTGGCCTGTTAACATTGGGTTAGTAAGATACTCTGTAGGACATTCAAGTTCTGTGTTGGCCTGTTAACATGTGTATAGTAAGATACTCTGTAGCACATTAAAGTTCTGTCTTGGCCTGTTGACATGTGGATAGTAAGATACTCTGTAGGACATTCAAGCTATGTATTTGCCTGTTAACATGTGGATAGTAAGATACTCTGTACCACATTAAAGCTCTGTCTTGGTCTGTTGACATGTGGATAGTAAGATACTCTGTAAGACATTCAAGCTCTGTGTTGGCCTGTTAACATGTGTTTAATAAGATACTCTGTAGGGCATTCAAGCTCTGTGTTGGCCTGTTAACATGTGGATAGTAAGATACTATGTAGCACATTAAAGCTCTGTCTTGGCCTGTTGACATGTGGATAGTAAGATACTCTGTAAGACATTTAAACTCTGTGTTTGCATGTTAACATGGTGGCAGTAAGGAACTATGTAGGACATCAATGTTTTGGGTAAGTCTAACATCTGGATAGTGGATACTGTGCAGTGCATTCAATCTAGAGTTGGTTTGTTAATATGTGGATTGTAAGATCCTGTGTAAGACATTAAAGCTGTCTGTCAGTCTGATGCCATTGGGATTGTACAATACTTTGAAGAACAATAAAACTTGGTATTGGTCTGTTAATATTTAGATAGCAAATTACAATGTAGGACTGTAAAGTTTCGAGTCAGTGAACTTATGTTTAATGGGGATAGTGCGATACTTTGTAGGACAATACCGTTTATTGTCTGTATGTTAATTTTCATATAGTAAAGTATTATCTAAAAGACTGTTACCAAGTGCTTAGGTAGAAACTGTGTAGGACATCAACATTTAATGCTGGTATGATAGTCTGTGGATAGTAAGATACTATATATAGGACATTAAAACTTGATGTATCATAGTAAGATACTAGCTAGTAGCTAAGACTGTAATGCCTAGGGTGAGTTTGTTAAAATATGGATAGTAAGATACTAGTTAGAACTGCCATGCCTAGGTTCAGTTTGTTAACATGTGGATAGCAAGATACTATTTCAGACATTAATGCATAGTGTCGGTCTGTACATTATATAAATTGCTGAGCGATTATAGTAGTAAAACTGGGAGAGTTCAAAACGTAGTTCCCTTATGTTCCAGTCTCTCTCTTATCGCCTGTGGAGTATACAAAATAGATAGGAATGGTTAAAAGACCGCTATGGAACAAAATCAAGACCTAACCTACGTTAGGTACAGAAATTACATACAATGAGACTAAAACATTCATCAGGGCAACGTACAGTGCAAAATGGAAAAAAAAAACAAAAACACCCTGGCTACATAGATTATCATTCTCCGGCTACGCATATGTCACAACAGTCTGAGATGTCATCTGTACAACAAGTTCAAGATTGGTACTACAGACCTTCGTGCCTGCGACACAGCCCCCATGAAGGCAGAACATATTTTGAGCCTTTAGTCGATTGATGACTTCGTTAGAGTCATTGAAGTTGATGTCTGAAAACGAACGAAAAAGAAGAAGAAGAAATGAACCAGTCGAAGCTTCCCGTTGGATCCACTACTAGGGAATTGCATGTTTACATTCTGATTCGCATTATTCATTTATAGGTCTAGTGATATTGCGAGCTTAATATATGAGTAGCAAAATGCCCCCTTGTGGCTATGTGCATTCACAAGCAAAAACAACTAGTATTCTCTGTATAAGCAACATATGTCATCTAGCCCACTGTATGGACGGCGTACTACAGTAAACATCACGAATGATTCTGGATCTTTGGGTATGGCAATGACAAAAATAGGACCACTGCCCTATATAGAGCATGGCATAAGAGGCGACTAACTGTGTGACATGGCACAACACCGGCCATGCTTAGTTGGTTTGTTAAGAGCAGCATAGATGGCGCCTAACAGGTTGCGTGTCAAGTTGGTCTAGTGTTTGAGTCTTTTAAGATGGACGCACCGATCTATGAACCAAACTTCTTGGCACTTGTCTTAACACAGCGGAGTAATAAGCTGCTCGAGCCTAACACGCTAAGCAGGAAATCCTCATCCCTCCTTTATCCAGCTCACACCACAGCTGGGACCTCCACAGGGTCATCTTCCCTTGTAGAATTGCAGGTCTACTAAGACTAAGATTAATATAAACACATAATCTTACAAATACTATTTCTTTTGTTGCAGATTCTGCACTTTACACTTTACGAAATACAAGACCTCACCACTAATGGAGTCTCCCGCGGAACACCTGGCTGAGACATTTCGATTCTACTCCGTCTTCCTCCACGCTGCCCGAGACTCACCAAACGTTGCCGTGGACCATCAACACGAAAGACAATGGTTGCGTATGAGGATTACCTAACTTGACTTAAAACACAAGGCAACGACTCTAGCTGGCCATCTATCTTCTCGGCACACCCCCCATGACATCAGAACAAATTTTGCAGCCATGCCCATTGTTTACCGACAAGAAGTAGCATTTGGCAACAACCAGTGTCCTTCCACGAGTAGCTGTACAGAAGTGCTCAGACTCTCAAGTCAACTGCTGCCTTCGTTAGAGTAATTGAATTCAAGGTCTGAAGACGAACAAGGAAGATCTATTTTCTTGACATTTTTCGCGCCAGCCGAAGCACATCAGTACAAGTACAGTCAACCTCCATCAAGATGACTTCAGGAAAAAACTGTGCATGATCTTGCAGAAGGAGTTTATGTATCAGTTTACTTGCATGATGAGGTTGCTATCCTCATGCACAACTCTATTTAGTCACGCCTTTCAATACATGCATGGAGTTCAATCAATCAAATCAGAACAAAAAGGCATAGCTTCAAATTAAATAAAGAAAGGTCAAGATTGGATATTTGGAAATATTTCTTTAATCAGAGAGGGGTGAATGCTTGGAATGCATTTCCAAGGAAGTGATGTAAGCAGAGGCAGTTGATGCATTTAAGAATACATTGGATGCGCATAGCTTATTGAGCAAGGAAATGTAAATGAAACTGGTTGCGTACAGACTCTGCATAGTCTTCTAAACCAGTATAAAGACGATAAGTTTAGTTAAATCAAGATCACTCATCTCTTTTTGTTGAAGCACAGGTCCAGCATTGTATTTGACTTACCAAAACCAGCTTTTAGGAAAGACTTTTTATAGTTATTTGCAGTAGGGTAGCGATAATTTCTACATTTTGAGATTGCCACATCCATGGACAACTCTTAGTCCTCGCGTTCAACATGCAATGATTATTTTGGCCACTCAGGAGAAACACGTACATAGCTCACCTTAAGATTGTTTGCCCTTGATCTACTGTGACAGTATTCTGTGGCGGTTATATTCTACCATTCTCAGTAAGGGACCCCGGATACACTATGGGAGGTCATGTTATTGATAGATTTGAAACAAGCAGCGATAACGATAGAAAAGATATGAATTTGGAATTGCATGTGTTAAGCTTTTATAGAAGTGTTCATACGTGGTTGCGAAGTTTCGAGGGCTCACAAACAAAACATGTATGTGTTCAGATTCCCGATCTGACTGGGTCGTACACCTAATAAATTTCGTGCTGAATATGGTTTAACCAGGCTCTAAAGTGCAAAACACAGAACAATATACTGCCTCTTAGGAACCACGGTAAACGTATTAAAAAAAAGAAATATAGCTTTTTAGTGTTTTCTCCAGTATCGCATTCTGTTTTTTTTTATTAAATGGCTTGCTGGCTTAGGGTCGTTCGTTCTCAATCTTGCACCACCAAGCCCTGATGTGGCTTAAGTAGCAGAATGTTGTCCAGAGAACGGAATGCAAATGTGCTGATCGGTGTGGACTGCACAGAACACGGCCAGGCACTTGAGCATCCGTGGTCAACCACTGCACCCGAGCTCATATCCAGTCGTCCTGACTTGTCTTGCCACTGGTTAAAGTTGGACTCGAGCGAGAGAGTGTGGTCGACAAACTGCGCAACCCTTTCTCACTTAAAGGAAATTCATCGCGCAAGTCATTCTCTTTTCATGTATCCAGTACTAACACAGTCCTGTGACGACGGGCGAGAAGAGAGCGTAGGTCCACTGACAAGCTAAACTACAGTCAAAAAGCTGCGTCAGTTGCGGGACACCTTGCTGAGCAATAAAGCGGCTGAGGTACATGGATTTGCTGACAATCATGATCACCGTCTCGCGAAGCAAACTTTCTCTGCTTTCACTGACTGCGAATATGCAGTTCCCATCTTCCCACCCATCCACAACCCGGATTTACAGAATACTCGACTGGATGGACTGGCTGGGTGCAAAAAGTAAAGGCTCGTGATGGACGAAAAACATTGTGTTTGACCCTGACGCAACGTCCTGGGCAATATGGTGTGCTTGACCGGACTAGCGTCTCAGTTACCCACAGATATTATCTTAAATATCACTAACCTCTAGCTGATTGCTAGCATAACCGGCACTTCTGAAATTATGCAATGATGTTTATAAATGAAAATAGTATTTGCTAGATCTACGTCAACAATAAAGTCACATATATTTTTGTATACCATAACAAGCATTATTACATAGCACAAAAAATCGCTCACTTTCATCTTTATCATCATTATTATCATCATCATCATCATCTTCATCATCATCATCATCATGTTGCATGTCATTTGCAGAAAATCACTTTCACAACAAACGATCTGTAACTCGATCTCTAGCCAGAAGTATCGCCTCTATCGTTGTCATCGTCATGACCTCCGTGATGTCTTGTTTCCATCTTTTCATCGGTCTGCTTCAGCCCCGCTTTTCAAACACCAAACCCTCCTGTATCGTTCTTTCTAGGTCAGTATGGCGTTTGATGTGGTCAAACTATTATACAGCAAAGCAAGTGGTCATTTTCACAGACGACCTAGCAGTGTAATGGCCCTCAAGAGCCCAGTGCTTAAAAAAAAAGCAGTCCAATGGACACCAGCCCACTGAGACATTCCAGGCAACGGGGAGGTGGACAGGCTCGCCAGAGAGCGAGGAATGCTGCAGCAGAGTGATACAGACATCACATACAATGAAACTAAAGCATTCATCAGGACAACGTACAGTGCAAAATGGAAAATAGGATCACATTGGCCACATAGAAAACGATGCCTACCATCAACTCTCCAGGCGAGACCAGGTGATCATTTTCCGGCTACGCACAGGTCACAACAGACTCAGATGCCATCTGTACAATAAGTTCAAGATTGGCACTACAGAAATTTGTGCCTGCGGCACAGCCCCCATGAAGGCATAATATATTTTGCAGTCCTGCCCGCTGTATACCGACAAAAGAAGTAACAATTGGCAACAGCCAGTGTCCTTCCACGAGAAGCTGTACGGAAGCGTACAGAGCCTTGAGTCGACTGCTGCCTTTGTTAAAATCATTGAAGCTGAGGTCTGAAGATAAACGAAGAAGCAGAAGAAACTATTTTAGCTTTCGAGACAAGATGTTGTTTACTAACCAATTTTGCTTGAAATTAATTAGGATCTATAGTATATATATATATATATATATATATATATATATATATATATATATATATATATATATATCTTTATCTATATCTCAAGCAGATGTGGATATATTGAGATCGGATGTAGATAAAATTCGAGAGTGGTTTGTAGGTTCGCAAATGGAGTTTAATGTAGATACATGTACAGTCATCCACATGGGTAGATCCAATATGAAACATAATTACAGAATGGGGGAGAACAATATTAGAAAGATAGATAAGGAAATGGACTTAGAAGTTATACTAGATCATACAGGTAAGGTGAGTGAGCAAGTTCAGGTAGCAATTAAAAAGGCAAATGCAATGTTATGTATGATAAACATAAATACTAAACATAGGAGCAAGCAAGTGATAGTTAAACTGTATAAAGCATTAGTTAGACCTAGATTGGAGTTATGCGTACAGGCGTGGAGTCATTATCATAGAGGGGATACAAACATGCTGGAAAGAATTCAAAAAAGAGCGACAACGCTGATAGTGGAATTGCAGAATTACAGTTATGAGGAAAAACCGGCCTACAGTGTCTAGAAGAGAGAATAATTCGTAGTGACTTAATACAGGCTTATAAGATGATCAGAGGAATGGATAAATTAGACTATAACAAGTTTTTTTTTAAAAATACAGCCACCAAATATAACAAGAGGGCATAGTTACACATTAACTAAAGAGAGGTCCAGATTCGATATTAGGAAATATTTTTTTTAATTAGAGAGTGGTGAATGCTTGGAATGCATTGCCAAGGGAAATAGTGGAAGGAAGGACAGTTAATGCATTTAAGAATAAATTGGATGCGCATAGCTTTTAGAGCAAGGTGATGAAATGAAACTGTATGTATACAGATTCTGCAGAGTCTTCTAAACCAGTTTAAGGACGTTAAGCTAAGTTAAGGATATCTGCATTTTTCCTTTTTGCTATCCATTGTATTTTGAGCACTTTTCTATAGTCCTTTAGTTCAAAAGATGCAATCCTTTTCTTAAGTGTTTGTGTGGGGGGGGGGGGGGGGGGGGGGGGTCCATGTTTCACATCCGTATGTCTTCATCGGTATAATGCAAGTTCACAGAATAGTTATTTTCATTTTATTAATGTTCTGTCATCAGTTTCTCATTTTATTGAACCTCTGCATTGCCGTAGCCATTGTCGCTTATAACTGAGCCGAGGTACTCAAAGCTTGTGACTTTCTCAATCTTCTGTTGTTCTAAAATAACTTTATGTTTGGTCTTTGCCTTGCCTGTGATCGTTATCTTGGTTGTACTTTAAATTCAGGTATAGATTTTGGACTTCGTTGAGTTGTGTTTACGCTCATCAGTACTTTTACATTTCGCTAGTTGTTAAACCCACCGGGCTAGATCGCATGTGGACACAGTCCTGGTGTGAACAGACTATCTACAATAGCAGTTAGTAAACTAGCATTATCTTGTAAAGCGAGCTATGCAAGTTTTCATTCCATTTCCAACAATATATCTCTGCAAATATGGATTTTCGACATTTGTAGCATAAAAGAAAAACAAATCGAAACAGATTAGATGTCTAACATGGCAAACGTGTGGTTTGTACAACACAACAGTTGAATCCTCTTCGAGAAAGAGAAACAACAAGCCTTCACGCGGTCAGCATTTCTTGATCTTTGTGACCCGTTCCTCAGCCTTGCATATATACGCAGCACGTTCATTCAAACAATAATGAAATTAACTTTTTTCCATATTAAATGTATTGTATTTCTATTGAAATTGTTAAGAAAGACACATATATCACATGTACTTTTGTGTTTGTTTTTTAACTATTTCTATATAACTGGTTCTTTGCTATTGTATTTTATGTATTTAAAAACATTATTCCGAGAAGGGGTACGTGACATCTACAGTTAACATCATTTGCTGAATAAGAATGATCACCAATGGACAGCCGCGTGCGGTAAACACCTTTCATTTTTGGGCTAAAGAGAAATACTCTCCATTTAATGTACACTATGTAACTAAGTTAACGTCTTTATACGGGTTGAGAAGACTACCTATTTATACTGGTTTAGACGATTATGTCTTTCTACTCGCTTAGAAGACTGAAACGTTATACTGGTTTAGAAGACTGTGTCTTTATCTTGGTTTATAAGACGATGTCTTTAAACTGGTTTAGAAGACGATGTCTTTATACTGCCTTAGAATGACTATATCTTTATACTGGTTTAGAAGACTACGTGTTTATACCGGCTTAGAAAACTATGCAGAGTCTGTAAACAACCAGTTTCATTTACATTTCCTAGCTCTAAAAGCTATGTGCATCCAATCTATTCTGAAATGCATTAATTGTTCCAGTCTAAAACTACTTCAAATGGCAATACATTCCAAGCATTCACCACTGTACAGCTTATGTAGCTTACCAGTAACACTTTTACCGGTAACAGTTCTCGCAGTTTAGCTCACTTTAAATTCAACCGATGCACAAAATTGAGAAATGGAATACCTCTGCCCCTCCTTTATGTGTTGTGTTTGTTACAGACCCGTCGGTGTATGCATGGGTCCAGTCCATGCTTGGGTAGTTTTTCGTTATGTACCTCAGGGTTATGTCTCTTCTTTCTTTTTCAGTCTGGCTGTTCTTGTTTCAAATATCTGGTATATTTTCTACCACCTCCGGAATGATATGCTGCTTCCAGGTAGGTTTGCGTACAGTAGGGATGGGGTTTGGTGTTAATGTGTTCATAGTGTCTTCGCTCATCTTTGCTTTGGCTATTTCTGCAAAGTTTCTTCGCTTTAGTTTCCCATTTCCAAATCTATTTAGTCTCTGATGCATTGGGTGGTATGTCAGTCTTCTGAGTTTCTCTACTTGCTGCTGGGCTCTGCAGTCTCTTCTGTCGGTCATGGATTGCAGATTTCTAATCTTTTCCAGTTCTACAATTGGCGTTGACTTCATGCCTGCTGTTATAACTCTCATGGCTTGGTTTGAAGTTTGCTAATTGTATCAAAGTTCGCCTTTGCTGCTGTTGCTCGTGCCGCAATGCCATACTCGAGAACTGGTCTCACTCTTCCAGTGTACAGTTTCGTCTGTTCCCCAGCTTGTGCCAGCAAGTTTCCTCATGATTGCCATTCTTTGTCTGGCTCTCATTCGGTTTCTCTCGATCTGACTTTTCCATGTCATGCACCGATCAAATGTGACTCCCAGGTAGTTTTGGTTGCCATTTGCCCGCAGATATTTGCCGCTAAGACTTATTTTGGTGTTCTGGAGTTTGTTTGAAAGCGAGAATATCGTACATGTTGTTTTTTCCTCATTTATTTTGACCAGCTATGAGTTCGCCCACTCCTCCAACGATGTTAGGGCCTGCTGCATCCGATTGCTTGCTATGGTGAGATTTGTTTCAGACGTCCACATAGCCAGATCGTCTGCAAACATGGAGCTGTGGACTCTTCTTGGTAGATTCTCTGTGATGTTGTTTATATACACCAGGAAAGGTGTTGGTGACAGTACTCCCCTTTGGTGTACTCCCTGCTCAAGTGTCACCTTTTTGCTCATCTACTATTGTACTTGAACTATGGATGTTCTGTTTTCGAGGTAGTCGCTGATCCATCTGTACATTTTCCCACAAACTTCACTTCTTCGTAGCTTGACTTTAAGTCACTTTATCCACACCTTGTCAAATGCCTTCTCTAAATCCACCCAAATCGCTACTGTGTGTTTTTTCTCCTTGTAAGCATCATCTATTAACTGGGCTATGAGAGTGATCTGGTCCTCAGTGGATCTGTGCTGTCTAAAGCCTGCTTGCTGTGGAATTAGTATGTGTTTTTCTTCCAGATGCCACATCAGTCTGGTGTTTATCATACGTTCCATCAGTTTACCTACACAGCTCAGTAGACTGATAGGCCTATATCCATTTGGATCTGTTCTATCTTTTTCTTTCTTTGGTACTGGTATAGGTACAGCGTCTTTTCATGTTATGGTTTAGTGTTCTTTTGTATTTCGCCGTGATAGCCTTGAGGGCAATATTTGCCTCCATAGATTGTTCTCTCTCTGCCATGTTCCTAGCATTTGTGACTTCGTCTTCCGCTTCCTGCAATTCATCATTCCAATATGGCTTGTAGTTTTTCCTTGCCCCTCTTGGGATGGTTTCGGTGGCTGCTTGCATTATTGCTTTGCTTAGGCTTTCCACCATAGGTTTCATATTGTTATTCCATGTGTTGATGGTTTCACATTGCCGATCTGCCAGAATTGCAAATCTGTCCCAGTCGGATCGTTTATAGTTCCAACGTGGGAGCGCTTTTATTTCCTGTGGGCCTACTTCCATATCAATTTCTAGCCTAATTGGCCTTTTGTCGCTACCTGCCAATTGGTTGAGCACCTGGCCGTCTATTTTGTGGTGAATATCAACCGTGGAAAAGGCCAAGTCTGGAGTAGAGGTGGTATGCCATGTTCTAGAATAGAAGGTAGGGCTGTCCTCCAGCCTATTGTAAAGATAGAGATTTGTGTCTATCTCTCAGTCTTCCACTTCATCTCCTCTGTTGTCTGTGTCCGAATATCCCCATCTCTCCGAGTGGCTGTTGAAGTCTCCAACTACTAGGCAGCTGGAGTTCTTGATTTTCATACTCGAGAGGGACAGGTCTTTGATGGGTGGGCCATACAGGTTGAAGATGTGGATCTTCGTTTCTTATGTCATTATGTCGAGTCCAACAATTTCTGCTTGTCCAGTGTGATTGACAGCTACCGCGCTCCTCGGTATGCAGTTACGTGTTAGTATCAGAACCCTTCCTTTGTCAAGACTGTAACATGCTAAAGCAACTGCGTTGTGAATACTGACCCACGGAGATGAACCCACACATACACACTTTTGTGAGCGTCTTGAAGAACTCCCCACCACAGTAGACTTTGTCCATAGAACTGGCCTTTACGTGTAGACCCAATACAATTGTCGGTGAGCTAGAAAAAGAAGAAGAAAAAAAAGAAGAAAAAGAAGAAGAAAAAGAAGAAGAAGTAAAGAATGAAGAAGAAAATAGAGAAGAAGAAGTAGAAGAAGAAGAAGAATAAGAAGAAGAAGAAGAAGAAGAAGAAAAAAAAGAAGACGAACAAGAAGAGAAAGAAGAAGAAAAGGAAGAGAAAGAAAAAGAAGATAAACATGAGTAAATAGTACTACCTGATATTGCCCGAAGAAGATTTGAATGTTTAAATGAAGTATATCGTTAAAAAGCAACTAATCTGATTGGCAAACATCCGGCTAGTCTCTAAACCCTGATCTATGGGTGAGAGAGCTGGAGTGTGTACGCCAAACACGCCAGGAGGTTGAATCATTTCTACATGACACATACTTCAAATTGGCTACAAGACCACATCACAAATAACCATACTCTTTTCATTACTACTACACTATTCATACACTTTTGTAGAAAGTTAAAGTGAGATAGACTGGCCATGTTTCTCGAATGTCAAGTCAAAGGTTCCAAAAAAAACTACTGTTTAGCGAGCTTAGGCAGCAAGGCGATCACCTGGACGTCAATAAAAGCGATTCAGTGAATCCTGGCAGTAAATCGTTTAGCCTGAAAAAGGCGAGACCAAAAAGAGCCTTGCATGCAGTTAGCGAGGGTGGAAGTATAGAGTAGAGTCAAAACCAGCACCAGCTGGTGATGGCTTAATCTGTCATGCACGCATCCGCCCACAGACTTAAGGGCGCAGCATGACACATGATGATGTTGGTTATTCTCATCGACGGCGATAAGCCCATTATTATTGTCATGATCATATTTCTTCAAAATCAAGTAAATACTGGATCAAGATGGTGAGCAGCGCATGAGCTGCAGCGGTCATTGAACCATAGCTGACTGATAGCGTAAGGGCTAGCGAACCGGAGCTGCCAAGGCCGTTCTACACGTCCGCGCATTATTCTAGAAAACAGGCTGCAACAGAGCAGACTGGTTAAGGAGAAGGGATCGAAGAGGGAATGCTAACCCGGTACTCAAAAAATGCTTGCTGAAGTAGGATGTGTTGGACCGAAAGGTGCAAATATCGACATAACGCATTCCGTTCTCTGGACTGCGTTCTGCTACTTAGGCCCGTGTCAGGGTTTGGTAGCGGGAGATGGAGAACAAACGAAGCCAAGCCAAGACAAGTAAATACATTTAATTTTCATCAGTTTATTGGCGTCTCAGTCACTGATCATCATGCGCCTGGCGCCCTGGCGAAGTTTGCCCAGCTCTGTCTCCCGTATTTCGACACAGTCTGCTATGGTAGCAAACGCCGGTACGTGAGTGGCAGTCCCTGTCACAGATCGTACAACGGGGCTGAGGAGGCTGACTTGCCGGGGTGTTCGCCGATCTTTTCAGTCGTGCCCATTTCTCTGGTTCCAGATGGCCTCTACAAGCGTCGGCAACTACTGTGCACCTCCCAACTGAATGTCTGCAATCGACTCAATCCTGAGCTTTCGGCTTGGATGTCGCATGACGTCATGTCCATCTTGTATACGTACTTGAATCGCGGTGTGGGGTAGTCGATTCCTTTAGCTGCAGTGATCAGTTGTCCATAAAATATATCCTATAACAGCCTTTACAATGTATGTAAATATACACTCGTGAGCATACGACTACTCTAAGACAGATGTACAGAAGATGAAAGATACAGACAGCCACATAAACTGGAAAGATATTGTCAGAGGTACAGACGTTGAACAAGAGGCAGATTGTTTCAAAACACTTTTAGAACAACTAAAAGTCGAATATGTTCCATGTATGGAAGTAAACACCAATCATAAAAAGTGGATTACTAGATTTGTAGCTAAATGTACAAGAGCTTAAAATAAAGCCTGGACAAAGTGTATAAAGGCAAGTAAATCAAAAGAAATATATTTAAAATATTTGGACAAGCAAAACATAGCTCAGAAAGTAAGTAAAGCAGCAACATTTTCTTTTGATTATAGCTTATCTAATAAATCAATACTTTGGCACAGTCTATACAAAAGAACACTCCTCCAAGATACCAGAGCCTATACCTATTTTCAAATGTCAAATGAATATAGTGCGATTAAAATCATGCTGTCTTACGGAGGAAATGGTTCTAAAAAGATTGGAAGGATTAAAAGTGGATAAATGTACAGATCAAGATGGTATCCATTCATCAATGCTATTTGAAGTATAGACTAACTAGTTAAACCATTGGCTATATTATTTTCTCAATCACTTGCAAAATGGATTGTTCCAAGAGATTGGAAAGATGCAGGAGTGATTCCCTTATTCAAAAGAGGAAAGAAATCAGATCCAGCTAATTAAGTAAGTTTAACGAGCATAGTCTGTAAAATGTTAGAGTCAATAATGAAAGAAAATATTGTAATGCATCTAGACAGGTTAAATCTAATCAGAAATAGTTAGCATGGGTTTACTAGAGGGAGACCGTGCTTAACAAATCTATTGGAGTGCATGGAGGTGATTACTAAAATCATAGATAAGGGAGAACCAGTGGATGTTATTTATCTAGATTTTACAAAGGCTTTTTATATAGTACCTCATCAACGATTATTTAAAAAGTTAAAATCACATGGGATAGATGGGCAGGTTGCCGAATGGATTGAAAGTTGGTTAACGGGAAGAAGACAGCGATTGGCATAAATAAGGAGTACTCTGAGTGGTGTGAAGTAAAAAATGGAACAAAATTACAGAATGGGCGAGAAAAATACTAGAATGATAGATAACGAAAGGGACATAGGGGTAACAATAGAGCATACAGGTAAGGTGAGTTAGCAAGTCCAGATAGCAGTGAATAAATCAAATGCAACGTTAGGTATGATAAAAAAAAAGAAATATTAAACATAGGAGTAATGAGGTGGTTGACAAACTATATAAAGCATTAGTTAGACCTAGATCGGAGTACTGTGTACAGGTGTGGAGTCCTTATCGTAGAAGAGCTATAAATATGCTGGAAAGGATACAAAGAATAGCGACAAAACTGATGGTGGGATTCCAGAATTACAGTTATGAGGAAAGACTCAGAAAAACCGGCCGTTAGTGTCTAGAAAAGAGAACAATTAAACGTGACTTAATCTAAGTTGATAAGATAATCACAGGAAAAGTTAAATTAGACTATACATTTTTTTTCAAAATACTAGCACCAGCGAGAACAAGAGGGCACAGATACAATTTAATAACGAAAGGTCCAAATTGGACACAGGACATTTTTTAAAATTCAGACAGTGGTGAATGCTTGGAATGCTTTGCCCCAGGAAATAGTGGAGGCAGAGACAGTTAATGCATTTAAGAATAAATATGATGTACATAGTTATTAGAGCAGGGTAATGCAAATGGGACTGGTTGTCTACAGACTCTGATGAGTTTTCTAAACCAATATAAAAACGTTATGTTAAGTTAAGTTATGCCGTGTTTGTTAGCTTACTCAGAACGTTTTATGATTGTGCTAACTTTTTGTTTCATCGCTCCACATTGTTCTTTGTAGGACAATGTGCGATCCATTGTAATTCCTAGGTACTTAGGTGTATCTTTATGTTTAAGTTTATGCCCCTGCCAACTAATCTTTCAAAGTCTCAAGGCTATTCTTACATCCTGTTGCAGCCCGCCACTTAACGTCTTTTACAGGACGCACACAAAATTAATCTTACATATTACGGGCATTCTACAACAACAATAAATACAACAACAATAACAACAACATGTTGTTATGGCTTTTGAAGTCATGATACTGCCTATTTCATTCTTATAAACTATGCAGGAGGAATGATTTCAAGAAATGCTATGTCGGCATAGATAAAGTCACACACTAACTCTAACCATTTTCATAAAGCTGTAGAAACTGATTCACATTTCTAATCGTGTTTACTTACTCTCAACTCTGTCAAATGATATCCTCATTAATAACTAAACCTGTACGTCGCTAAGTGTCATTGAAGGAAATGTGGCGACTACATGAGTTGGCCACCCCACCTCATAAAAAGCTGAGGCCTAGTACAGTGAAGTCTCTAACACTTCAACCTCGACATCAATGATTGCAAAAGGATTACCTTTTCCTTTTCATGTTAACATCATTTACATCGAATACCAGTACCAAAGAAAGAAAAAGATAGAACAGATCCAAATTTGATACAGGCCTATCAGTCTACTGAGCTGTGTAGGTAAACTGATGGAGCGTATGATAAACATCAGACTGATGTGGCACCTGGAAGAAAAACACATATAAAATCCCCATAAAGCAGGATTTAGACAGCACAGATCCACTGAGGATCAGATCACTCTCATAGCGCAGAAAATAGAGAATGCTTACCAGGAGAAAAAGCATACAGTAGCGGTTTGGGTGGATCTAGAGAAGGCATTTGACAAGGTGGGGAAAGAGGGACTTAAAGTCAAGCTATAAAGAAGTGAAGTATATGGACAAATGTACAGATTGATCAGCCACTATTTCGAAAACAGAACAGCCAGAGTTCAAGTACAAGGGAAGATGAGCAAAAATGTGACACTGCAGCAGGGAGTACCCCAAGGGGGAGTACTGTCACCCACACTTTTTTTCTGGTGTATGTAAACAACATAACAGAGAATATATTAAGAAGAGTCCACAGCTCCATGTTTGCAGACGATCTGGCTTTGTGGACCACTGAAGACAATCTCACCATAGCAAACAATCGGATGCAGCAGGCCCTAACATCGCTGGAGTAGTGGATAGGAGGCAGACAGACTGGCTAAAGAAGGTGCACGGTTACCACAACCAGATTCTAGTGTGACCTACGAAGAGTTCAAAAGGTTTATTATGGCCAGATACATGGCCAAATGGGAAACAGAGCATACTGGATTCACAAAAAATGATGCCTACTACCAGTTGAACAGAAGAGGGAAGGTCGTGGTCTTCAGATTCCGCACAGGCCACAACAGATTGAGGTACCATCTATTCAATAAACTGAAGAAAGGTGGTACTGACGAATGCACCTGTGGTACAGGGAAAATGACCGCGGAACATCTGCTGCAAAATTGCCCGACATACGAGAACCAGAGAAAGCACATGTGGCCATCACCAGTGGCAACACTAGACAAGCCCTATGGCAGTGTCGACAGCCTCAGGATGACAGCTGCCTTCTTCGAAAAAATTCAAGTTGACGTCTGACAGAGTACGAAGAAGAAGATTTACCTCGAATTGTTTTTAACACCTGCACAAATTAACAGTCATCTAACAATATTCATATTTCTGTTTTTCATCCTCTCTCTCTTTCTCTCTCTCTACTTTGGTCTTCTTGTTTCTCTGTACTCTCAGCAATCAATGCTGACTACAAACTAATGTGTGACAAATATGAACTGATGTGATCATATAAGACATTCCAATGTACACCGCCCACTACCAGTTAAAGGCCAACACAAAATACAGAAGGGATTGAAGCTCACGAGCAAAAACACGCATTTAGAACGTGCCAACCGTAGCGACAATCCGCCCAAGAAACTGTTCATTATGTCAAGGAAAGAATGTCAGAATACAAACACAGCCAACGTGCTGTTTACATTCATGGATACATCGAGTAATACAAATATACTGTAGTCGGAGATGCTGTGGTAGAAACTTCTCTATAAGAGGTTTTTGCTTTTATCAGATGTTGGTAGCCAGTTTCCTTCCTCGATGTCTTGGCTTACAATATCACTGATATATAAATTTATTTTTATTACCGCCAGGGATGAGGTACTAGAATCTTCATTGTTCTGATACACACACGAGTCCATAAACTGGTCAATACGACATGATACCGCACAAAGGACAACGGTCTGGGGTAGAAAAGGGCAAGTCTTCGTCACGGAATCCAGAAATTGAAACCTCTAATCAAACCAAAAACTTCAGGTTTTGTGAAAACCAATTCCTGTTCCTCTATCCTTTCTCCTAACAGTAAATCCGGTACTCGTTTAAAGCTGGGTTGGATGGAACAAGTTGCAGCCGGAAAGAAGCAGCCACTCTACCAACGTTGTATCCTACGCTCTACATGTACATATAGTGTGGTCTTATGTTTCCTCTAATAACATGTCTTAATGGGAATCACACCTTTTCTTCTGCTTATCTCACGGAATAATCATTCCTTCATGGTTGTTTGCTTAAATATCTATCTTATTGTTCTATTGTAGGTCAATGGCCAATGTTTTGTTATTATTATTGTCATGATTATTATCATCATCATCCTCATCATCTTCTATCAACTTGTGTCATTAGAAGGCGTGGAAGGGGGTGTAGTATTATGTCGTTGCCATCTTCGTCGCCGATGTTGTTGACATCCAGTTTTTCTTTAAAAAATAGCGAGGGACATAACCAAACAAATACAAAAAATATATAATTAAGAGTTATCCCATCATAAAAAATGTGCGTGAGAGATTCTGGCTTGGGCGTCTCCCCTCTTTATCCAGGTTACAAACCTTAGAACGAGTGAGCTATGGCCCTACACCAGAACCACATGGACGTGTACATTGGCATCTGTACACTGAAGGCGATAGGTGTTAATTATCCACCCGACCAAATTTCTCACGCTTGTTGTCGTCCTCGTGCACGACATATGGGGAGGAACAGCTCGCGACCCCGGGCGCTCGTCGGCGACGATTGTGACAGCAAAGCCGTGCTTATCACAAGAGCTGAACCTTGAACCGTGACCGGCGTCGAAGTCATGGAGCGAACTAGACAAGTAACTGGCAGAAGACAACACTGGCTGCTCCTGTAGCTGTTAATAGTAAGGTTAGAGTTAGCATATATGCTGATGCCTGTTTAAGTTAGCTCTGTTGTGGTGACAGCGACTCGCATATTGTTTTTAAAATGAATTTAATAATATTCATAAAATGCAAAAAAATGTTAAAACTTTCCGAAAGGTAAATTTCGTATGGTATGCTCCATTATACGCAACCTTAACTATTATAAGTATTTGCTTTATTTTCATGTAATTATTAAATGATTTATATTATTGTAGTGCATTTATTACATCCCTTTCTTTTGAATACATTGCCCTTATGACGAAGTAATCATTGTCCGTGTAAATACAGTTCACTACTAGGCCGTGAAACTGTTATCTAGCTAATCGAAGATCCTGTGCTGAAAGTTGTTTATGGTTAAGCGTGCTTATATCCCGTGTGTGCTACTTTAAAATTGTTCAAGCTTGGATATGTAAATACAAATGTATGTAGACTTTTATGTTATAAATTTCTCTAACATACCATCTATAGATTGTTAATCTCATTGTACATATCCAAATTTTAAACTGTATATTCTTTAGAACAGGACACCCATTACCATCATTTTAATAACACTAGCCATATGGAATCTTGCATGTTTACTGCTGGCTGAATATATGTAGACATAATATTCATAATGTGGCATAAGAAATACGTAAACATTAAATTGAACCTTATTCCAGTGTGTGTTTGTTTCTTGTTTATTTCTTTATTTCACAAGACGCATAAGTTGCCATATTAACAAATGTAAACAAACAGATATTAAAGTACACATTCCTAAAGCCCAGGTATTGATAAAATTGCTCTTTGCTGTCACTCTGTGTATTTATGATATATTCGAATACTGACACTATTAACATACACCAAATTGAAAGCATGGTAGTAATACATATCTCATTATTTTAAACATAAATTTTTTTACGAATGCACATATTTCTTTACGTTTGTGTGTGCGTGTGTGTACAACTGTGTAAAACCCTACAGTATTGACATATTTCCAAAACTACTTATTACGTACTGTTCATGCTGGCATTATAAATGCAGCTCTAGAATTGATTGCGAAACACCTTCGATTGGTTCTGTTGTTGTTGATTCATCCATTAAGCAAATACATACACAGAAGTCGTTTAGCTTGTTTGAAAAGGCCAGTCTTCGCAAACCGTTAAAGGGTTTGAGAGTTGATAATGCAATTGTGGTTAACATGTGGGTAGTAGGATTATATGTACGAACGTAAATATTGCTGTGTCACTGTGTGTGTTAACATAAGGATAGCAAGATACTGTATAGAAGATTAAAGCTTGGTGTAATTCTGTTAATATGTTGACAGTGAGAAAGTATGTAGGACATTAAAGCTCTGCGTTAGACTGCTAACAAGCTTGCGGTTGGTGTGCTAACATGTGAATAGTAACATATCATGAAGAAGATTAAAGCTTGGTGTCAATCTGCTAAAATGTTGATAGTGAGATACTATGTAGGACATCAAAGCTCTGCGTTAGACTGCTAACAAGCTTGCAGTTGGTATGCTAACATGTAAATAGTAAAATATCATGTAGAAGATTAAAGATTGGTGTCAATCTGCTAATATGTTGATAGTGAGATACTATGTAGGACATTAAAACTCTGTGTTAGACTGCTAACAAGCTTGCAGTTGGTGTGCTAACATGTTAATAGTAAAATATCATGTAGAAGATTCAAGATTGGTGTCAATCTGCTAATATGTTGATAGTGAGATACTATGTAGGACATCAAAGCTCTGTGTTAGACTGCTAACAAGCTTGCAGTGGTGTGCTAACATGTTAATAGTAAAATATCATGTAGAAGATTCAAGATTGGTGTCAATCTGCTAATATGTTGATAGTGAGATACTATGTAGGACATCAAAGCTCTGCGTTAGACTGCTAACAAGCTTGCGGTTGGTGTGCTAACATGTGAATAGTAAAATATCATGTAGAAGATTAAAGCTTGGTATCAATCTGCTAATATGTTGATAGTGAGATACTATGTAGGACATTAAAGCTGAGTGTTAGTCTACTAACATGTGGATAGTAAGATATTTTCAAGACAGTAAATCTCCAAGTTGGTTTGCATCTGTTGATTTGTAAATAGTGAGACCTTATGTAAGAGATTTAAGCTCAGTATCTGACTCCTAACATTTGGATAGCAAGATACTATGTACACCATTAAATCTTAGTGTCTATCTGTTAATATGTAGATAAAGAGATAATATGTAGGACATTAAAACTCAATTTTGGTCCTCTAGCGTGCAAAAATTCTTTATTCCTCTTTGCGTTCAGGATCCTTTGGTCATGTTATATCTGCAAGCCAGTAATCATGATGCAGTCCATAATCTTTACCAGGACATAGCTGCTGCACCATAGGTTTTGCCTCAGCTCTGCATTCTGTGGTATCTCATTTCACTAAAACACAGTGAAAGTAAAATGCTAAGTAGAACACACATTTTGGTGTTGGTCTGTTAATTTATGGATTGTAGGTACTATGTAAGACTGTAAAATTTCATGGCGATCTACATATGTTGCCATATGGATAGTAAAGTAATATGTAAGGTATCCAATCCTAGTTATTGGTCAGTTATCAAATGGATTGTAAGATAATATTTAGGGTATGAAATCTTAGTACTGGTCTGTTAACATGTGGAGGGTAAGATAATATGTAGGGTATCAAATCTCGGTTCTGGTCTGTTAACATGTGAATGGTAAGATAATATTTAGGGTAGCAAATCTTGGTGCTGGTCTGTTAACATGTGGGTGGTAAGATCATATGTAGGGTATCAAATCTCGGTGCTGGTCTGTTAACATGTGGAGGGTAAGATAATATGTAGGGTATCAAATCTCGGTTCTGGTCTGTTAACATGTGAATGGTAAGATAATATTTAGTGTAGCAAATCGTGGTGCTGGTCTGTCGACATGTGGATGGTAAGATAGTATGTATAACAGTAAAGCTAAGTGTTCTTCTGGCATGGGGATTCAAAAAATAAAAATGTAGGGCATTGAAGCACAGTGTGGATCTATTAACATGTGATTAATAGTATAATATGTACAACAGTTTGTTGAGAGGTGGAAAGTAAGATACTATGTGGGACAGTAGAGTTTGTTGTCCGTCTACTTCTTTTGTCCTGTGAATATCAAGATAATATACAGGACATTGAACCACGGCGTGATTCTGTTTGCACTGTGATAGTCAGATAAAATAATTAAGTCTATTGCATCTCTTTTTGGGGGGAAAGGAATATACTTTTATTTTGGCGATAAGGCTCAGTGTGGGTTTGTTAATGTATTGATAGTAAAAATTTATTTAGAACATTACAGCTCGTTGTTGGTCTATTGACATGGGGACAGCAGGATGCTGTTTAGGAAATTTATTATTGGTTTCTGTTTGTTAACAAATGGAAGGTAAAACACTTAATAGGACAGAAAAGCTCAGTGTTGGTCTGTTAATACATGTGAACTGTAAGATATTGTGTAGGACACATGTTCTCAGTGTTGGTCTGTTAATACATGTGAACTGTAAGACATTGTGTAGGACACGTGTTCTCTGTGTTGGTCTGTAAACATGATGATTAGTAAGATATTATGTATGATATTACAGCTCAGTGTTGTTGTTTTATCAAGGGGAAAGATAATATATACAGCTTTACATCTCGGCTGTTATGCGTTAACATTTGAATATTAAGAAAATATGTAGGACATGAAAGCTCACTGTTCGTATCCTAACAAGTGGATAGTACAATATTATGAGGTAAAGTAATGCTAGCTGTCATTCTGTTAACATGCGGATAGTAAGATACTATGTAGGACATTACTGCTCTGTGTTGGTATTTTGACCTGGGGATAGTAAGATACTATAAAGGACATTACAGATCAGTGTTGGTCTGTTAACAAGCGGAGAGTAAGATACTATGTAGGACATTACTACTCAGTTTTGGTCTGTTTACCTGGGGGAAAAAATATACTATGTAGGACACCTATTCATGAGGTTGGTCTGTTTTCATGTGGATAGTGAGAAAATATATACATTATTTCTCAGTTGATGTATATTAACATGAGGATATCAAGAAATAAGTAGGACATGAAAGTTCACTGTCTGTGTGTTATGAAGTGGATAGTTTGATGTTATGTAGAAAAGTGAAGATTGCTTTCATTCTATTATAACGTGTTGATAGTAAAACAATAGGTAGGACATTAAAGATTTGTGTCAGACTGCTATCTTTGTACAGAAATATAAAAAGTAAGTCATTTAAGCTTTGTGTTAGTATGTTAACTTTTGGACAGTAAGATTACATGTAGGACATTAACAAATGGGAATGGTTTGTAAACATGCAAACAGTTTAATGCTACATAGGATATAAAGTTAGGTGACTGTTCGTGTATGTTACTGTTGGGATTCTCAGATAGAATGTTAATATGTAGACAGTAAGATGCTATGTATCGCATTAAATCTAAAGAATCGGTTGGTTATATGAGGACATTAAGATAATATATAGGACACTGAAGCTTAGTGTAATTCTGTTGACATGGGGACAGTTTGTTTGTTTGTTTGTTTTTTTGAGTTCGCCTTATTTCTCTAATCCCCAAGGGGGTGTACATTGTACTGTGGTTTTTATTTTGCGCCTGTCGGCCAAGTGCTGCCAACTTCAGCATGCATTTTATGTAAGGGTCTGCTTCCTCTTGCATTTTCTAAGAATTCGCTTCCTTGGGGGTAACGGCGCTGTGATGGGGATTGAACCCAGCACCTTTGGGTTTTGAGCCGTGCCACTTAACCACTAGGCCACACCGTCCCCATGGTGACAGTAAGATAATATGTAGGATATTAGCGAATAGCATCGGTCTGTTAACATTTAGATAGTAAGATTTTATGTAGTACATTACAGCTTGCTATTAGGTCTGCTAACATTTAGAAAGAAAGATTTTATATTAGGACATTACAGCTTGGTGTTGGTCTGTTGACATGGAGACTGTAAAATGCTATGAATGACATTAAAACATGTGGATAGTACAATATCATGTAAGATAGCAAAGCTCAGAGTCCGGCTGATGACATGGGTACAGTAAGATATCTTGTTCGAAGTAAGCTGTCAGACATCAGCGTGAATTTGTTGAAGAAGAAGAAGAAGTAAGATAGTGTGTAGGACATTAAAACTTACTGTCGGTTTGTTAACACGTGGATAGTAAGATATTATTTTTAACAGTAAAGCATGGTGTCTGCTTGTTAACATGTGGATTGAAAGATATTATGTACGGCATTCAAGCTCTGTGTTGGCCAGTTGACTTGTGAATAGTAAGATACTCTGTAGGACATTCAAGCTCTGTGTTGGCCAGTTGACTTGTGAATAGTAAGATACTCTGTAGGACATTTAAGCTCTGTGTTGGCCTGTTGACATGTGGATAGTAAGATACTCTGTAGGACATTCAAGCTCTGTGTTGGCCAGTTGACTTGTGAATAGTAAGATATTCTGTAAGACATCAAGCTATGTTGCCCAATTGACATGTGGATAGTAAAACACTATGTAGGACATTAAAGCTCTGTGTTGGCCTGTTGACATGTGAATAGTAAGATACTATGTAGGACATTCAAGCTATGTGTTTGCCTGTTGACATGTGGATAGTAAAATACTCTGTAGGACATACAAGCTCTATGTTGGCCTGTTAACATGTTGATAGTAAGATACTATGTAGGAAATTAAAGCTCTGTCTTTGCCTGTTGACATGTGGATAGTAAGATATTCTGTAGGACATTCAAGCTCTGTGTTGGCCTGTTAACATTGGGTTAGTAAGATACTCTGTAGGACATTCAAGCTCTGTGTTGGCCTGTTAACATGTGTATAGTAAGATACTCTGTAGCACATTAAAGTTCTGTCTTGGCTTGTTGACATGTGGATAGTAAGATACTCTGTAGGACATTCAAGCTATGTGTTTGCCTGTTGATATGTGGATAGTAAAATACGCTGTAGGACATTCAAGCTCTATTTTGGCCTGTTGACATGTGGATAGTAAGATATTCTGTAGGACATTCAAGCTCTGGGTGGGCCTGTTAACATTGGGTTAGTAAGATACTCTGTAGGACATTCAAGCTCTGTGTTTGCCTGTTAACATGTGGATAGTAAGATACTCTGTACCACATTAAAGCTCTGTCTTGGCCTGTTGACATGTGGATAGTAAGATACTCTGTAAGACATTCAAGCTCTGTGTTGGCCTGTTAACATGTGGTTAATAAGATACTCTGTAGGACATTCAAGCTCTGTGTTGGCCTGTTAACATGTGGATAGTAAGATACTATGTAGCACATTAAAGCTCTGTCTTGGCCTGTTGACATGTGGATAGTAAGATACTCTGTAAGACATTTAAACTCTGTGTTGGCATGTTAACATGGTGGCAGTAAGGAACTATGTAGGACATCAATGTTTTGGGTAAGTCTAACATCTGGATAGTGGATACTATGCAGTGCATTCAATCTAGAGTTGGTTTGTTAATATGTGGATTGTAAGATCCTGTGTAAGACATTAAAGCTGTCTGTCAGTCTGATGCCATTGGGATTGTACAATACTTTAAAGAACAATAAAACTTGGTATTGGTCTGTTAATATTTAGATAGCAAATTACAATGTAGGACTGTAAAGTTTCGAGTCAGTTAACTTATCTTTAATTTAGGATAGTGCGATACTTTGTAGGACAATACCGTTTATTGTCTGTATGTTAATTTTCATATAATAAAGTATTATATAAAAGACTGTTACCATGTGCTTAGGTAGAAACTGTGTAGGACATCAAAATTTAATGCTGGTATGATAGTCTGTGGATAGTAAGATACTATATATAGGACACTAAAACTTGATGTATCATAGTAAGATACTAGCTAGTAGCTAGGACTGTAATGCCTAGGGTGAGTTTCTTAAAATATGGATAGTAAGATATTAGTTAGAACTGCCATGCCTAGGTTCAGTTTGTTAACATGTGGATAGCAAGATACTATTTCAGACATTAATGCATAGTGTCGGTCTGTACACTATATAAATTGCTGAGCGATTATAGTAGTAAAACTGGGAGAGTTCAAAACGTAGTTCCCTCATGTTCCAGTCTCTCTCTTATCGCCTGTGGAGTATACAAAATAGATAGGAATGGTTAAAATACCGCTATGGAACAAAATCAAGAACCTAACCTACGTTAGGTACAGAAATTACATACAATGAGACTAAAACATTCATCAGGGCAACGTACAGTGCAAAATGGAAAAATGGAAAAAAAAAACAAAAACACCCTGGCTACATAGATTATCATTCTCCGGCTACGCATATGTCACAACAGTCTGAGATGTCATCTGTACAACAAGTTCAAGATTGGTACTACAGACCTTCGTGCCTGCGACACAGCCCCCATGAAGGCAGAACATATTTTGAGCCCTTAGTCGATTGATGACTTCGTTAGAGTCATTGAAGTCTATGTCTGAAAACGAACGAAAAAGAAGAAGAAGAAATGAACCAGTCGAAGCTTCCCGTTGGATCCACTACTAGGGAATTGCATGTTTACATTCTGATTCGCATTATTCATTTATAGGTCTAGTGATATTGCGAGCTTAATATATGAGTAGCAAAATGCCCCCTTGTCGCTATGTGCATTCACAAGCAAAAACAACTAGTATTCTCTGTATAAGCAACATATGTCCTCTAGCCCACTGTATGGACGGCGTACTACAGTAAACATCACGGATGATTCTGGATCTTTGGGTATGGCAATGACAAAAATAGGACCACTGCCCTATATAGAGCATGGCATAAGAGGCGACTAACTGTGTGACATGGCACAACACCGGCCATGCTTAGTTGGTTTGTTAAGAGCAGCATAGATGGCGCCTAACAGGTTGCGTGTCAAGTTGGTCTAGTGTTTGAGTCTTTAAAGATGGACTCACCGATCTATGAACCAAACTTCTTGGCACTTCTCTTAACACAGCGGAGTAATAAGCTGCTCGAGCCTAACACGCTAAGCAGGAAATCCTCATCCCTCCTTTATCCAGCTCACACCACAGCTGGGACCTCCACAGCGTCATCTTCCCTTGTAGAATTGCAGGTCTACTAAGACTAAGATTAATATAAACACATAATCTTACAAATACTATTTCTTTTGTTGCAGATTCTGCACTTTACACTTTACGAAATACAAGACCTCACCACTAATGGAGTCTCCCGCGGAACACCTGGCTGAGACATTTCGATTCTACTCCGTCTTCCTCCTCGCTGCCCGAGACTCACCAAACGTTGCCGTGGACGATCAACACGAAAGACAATGGTTGAGTATGAGGATTACCTAACTTGACTTAAAACACAAGGCAACGACTCTAGCTGGCCATCTATCTTCTCGGCACACCCCCCATGACATCAGAACAAATTTTGCAGCCCTGCCCATTGTTTACCGACAAGAAGTAGCATTTGGCAACAACCAGTGTCCTTCCACGAGTAGCTGTACAGAAGTGCTCAGACTCTCAAGTCAACTGCTGCCTTCGTTAGAGTAATTGAATTCAAGGTCTGAAGACGAACAAGGAAGATCTATTTTCTTGACATTTTTCGCGCCAGCCGAAGCACATCAGTACAAGTACAGTCAACCTCCATCAAGATGACTTCAGGAAAAAACTGTGCATGATCTTGCAGTAGGAGTTTATGTATCAGTTTACTTGCATGATGAGGTTGCTATCCTCATGCACAACTCTATTTAGTCACGCCTTTCAATACATGCATGGAGTTCAATCAATCAAATCAGAACAAAAAGGCATAGCTTCAAATTAAATAAAGAAAGGTCAAGATTGGATATTTGGAAATATTTCTTTAGTCAGAGAGGGGTGAATGCTTGGAATTCATTTCCAAGGAAGTGATGTAAGCAGAGGCAGTTTATGCATTTAAGAATACATTGGATGCGCATAGCTTATTGAGCAAGGAAATGTAAATGAAACTGGTTGCGTACAGACTCTGCATAGTCTTCTAAACCAGTATAAAGACGATAAGTTTAGTTAAATCAAGATCACTCATCTCTTTTTGTTGAAGCACAGGTCCAGCATTGTATTTGACTTACCAAAACCAGCTTTTAGGAAAGACTTTTTCTAGTTATTTGCAGTAGGGTAGCGATAATTTCTACATTTTGAGATTGCCACATCCATGGACAACTCTTAGTCCTCGCGTTCAACATGCAATGATTATTTTGGCCACTCAGGAGAAACACGTACATAGCTCACTTTAAGATTGTTTGCCCTTGACCTACTGTGACAGTATTTTGTGGCGGTTATATTCTACCATTATCAGTAAGGGACCCCGGATACACTATGGGAGGTCATGTTATTGATATATTTGAAACAAGCAGCGATAACGATAGAAAAGATATGAATTTGGAATTGCATGTGTTAAGCTTTTATAGAAGTGTTCATACGTGGTTGCGAAGTTTCGATGGCTCACAAACAAAACATGTCTGTGTTCAGATTCCTGATCTGACTGGGTCGTACACCTAATAAATTTCGTCCTGAATATGGTTTAACCAGGCTCTAAAGTGCAAAACACAGAACAATATACTGCCTCTTAGGAACCACGGTAAACGTATTAAAAAAAAGAAATATAGCTTTTTAGTGTTTTCTCCAGTATCGCATTCTGTTTTTTTATTAAATGGCTTGCTGGCTTAGGGTCGTTCGTTCTCAATCTTGCACCACCAAGCCCTGATGTGGCTTAAGTAGCAGAATGTTGTCCAGAGAACGGAATGCAAATGTGCTGATCGGTGTGGACTGCACAGAACACGGCCAGGCACTTGAGCATCCGTGGTCAACCACTGCACCCGAGCTCATATCCAGTCGTCCTGACTTGTCTTGCCACTGGTTAAAGTTGGACTCGAGCGAGAGAGTGTGGTCGACAAACTGCGCAACCCTTTCTCACTTAAAGGAAATTCATCGCGCAAGTCATTCTCTTTTCATGTATCCAGTACTAACACAGTCCTGTGACGACGGGCGAGAAGAGAGCGTAGGTCCACTGACAAGCTAAACTACAGTCAAAAAGCTGCGTCAGTTGCGGGACACCTTGCTGAGCAATAAAGCGGCTGAGGTACATGGATTTACTGACAATCATGATCACCGTCTCGCGAAGCAAACTTTCTCTGCTTTCACTGACTGCGAATATGCAGTTCCCATCTTCCCACCCATCCACAACCCGGATTTACAGAATACTCGACTGGATGGACTGGCTGGGTGCAAAAAGTAAAGGCTCGTGATGGACGAAAAACATTGTGTTTGACCCTGACGCAACGTCCTGGGCAATATGGTGTGCTTGACCGGACTAGCGTCTCAGTTACCCACAGATATTATCTTAAATATCACTAACCTCTAGCTGATTGCTAGCATAACCGGCACTTCTGAAATTATGCAATGATGTTTATAAATGAAAATAGTATTTGCTAGATCTACGTCAACAATAAAGTCACATATATTTTTGTATACCATAACAAGCATTATTACATAGCACAAAAAATCGCTCACTTTCATCTTTATCATCATTATTATCATCATCATCATCATCTTCATCATCATCATCATCATGTTGCATGTCATTTGCAGAAAATCACTTTCACAACAAACGATCTGTAACTCGATCTCTAGCCAGAAGTATCGCCTCTATCGTTGTCATCGTCATGACCTCCATGATGTTTTGTTTCCATCTTTTCATCGGTCTGCTTCAGCCCCGCTTTTCAAACACCAAACCCTCCTGTATCGTTCTTTCTAGGTCAGTATGGCGTTTGATGTGGTCAAACTATTATACAGCAAAGCAAGTGGTCATTTTCACAGACGACCTAGCAGTGTAATGGCCCTCAAGAGCCCAGTGCTTAAAAAAAAAGCAGTCCAATGGACACCAGCCCACTGAGACATTCCAGGCAACGGGGAGGTGGACAGGCTCGCCAGAGAGCGAGGAATGCTGCAGCAGAGTGATACAGACATCACATACAATGAAACTAAAGCATTCATCAGGACAACGTACAGTGCAAAATGGAAAATAGGATCACATTGGCCACATAGAAAACGATGCCTACCATCAACTCTCCAGGCGAGACCAGGTGATCATTTTCCGGTTACGCACAGGTCACAACAGACTCAGATGCCATCTGTACAATAAGTTCAAGATTGGCACTACAGAAATTTGTGCCTGCGGCACAGCCCCCATGAAGGCATAATATATTTTGCAGTCCTGCCCGCTGTATACCGACAAAAGAAGTAACAATTGGCAACAGCCAGTGTCCTTCCACGAGAAGCTGTACGGAAGCGTACAGAGCCTTGAGTCGACTGCTGCCTTTGTTAAAATCATTGAAGCTGAGGTCTGAAGATAAACGAAGAAGCAGAAGAAACTATTTTAGCTTTCGAGACAAGATGTTGTTTACTAACCGATTTTGCTTGAAATTAATTAGGATCTATAGTATATATATATATATATATATAAATCTTTATCTATATCTCAAGCAGATGTGGATATATTGAGATCGGATGTAGATAAAATTCGAGAGTGGTTTGTAGGTTCGCAAATGGAGTTTAATGTAGATACATGTACATTCATCCACATGGGTAGATCCAATATGAAACATAATTACAGAATGGGAGAGAACAATATTAGAAAGATAGATAAGGAAATGGACTTAGAAGTTATACTAGATCATACAGGTAAGGTGAGTGAGCAAGTTCAGGTAGCAATTAAAAAGGCAAATGCAATGTTATGTATGATAAACATAAATACTAAACATAGGAGCAAGGAAGTGATAGTCAAAGTGTATAAAGCATAAGTTAGACCTAGATTGGAGTTATGCGTACAGGCGTGGAGTCATTATCATAGAGGGGATACAAACATGCTGGAAAGAATTCAAAAAAGAGCGACAACGCTGATAGTGGGATTGCAGAATTACAGTTATGAGGAAAAACCGGCCTACAGTGTCTAGAAGAGAGAATAATTCGTAGTGACTTAATACAGGCTTATAAGATGATCAGAGGAATGGATAAATTAGACTATAACAAGTTTTAAAAAAAAAATACAGCCCCCAAATATAACAAGAGGGCATAGTTACACATTAACTAAAGAGAGGTCCAGATTCGATATTAGGAAATATTTTTTTAATTAGAGAGTGGTGAATGCTTGGAATGCATTGTCAAGGGAAATAGTGGAAGGAAGGACAGTTAATGCATTTAAGAATACATTGGATGCGCATAGCTTTTAGAGCAAGGTGATGAAATGAAACTGTATGTATACAGATTCTGCAGAGTCTTCTAAACCAGTTTAAGGACGTTAAGCTAATTTAAGGATATCTGCATTTTTCCTTTTTGCTATCCATTGTATTTTGAGCACTTTTCTATAGTCCTGTAGTTCAAAAGATGCAATCCTTTTCTTAAGTGTTTGTGTGGGGGGGGGGGGGGGGGGGGGGGTCCATGTTTCACATCCGTATGTCTTCATCGGTATAATGCAAGTTCACAGAATAGTTATTTTCATTTTATTAATGTTCTGTCATCAGTTTCTCATTTTATTGAACCTCTGCATTGCCGTAGCCATTGTCGCTTATAACTGAGCCGAGGTACTCAAAGCTTGTGACTTTCTCAATCTTCTGTTGTTCTAAAATAACTTTATGTTTGGTCTTTGCCTTGCCTGTGATCGTTATCTTGGTTGTACTTTAAATTCAGGTATAGATTTTGGACTTCGTTGAGTTGTGTTTACGCTCATCAGTACTTTTACATTTCGCTAGTTGTTAAACCCACCGGCCTAGATCGCACGTGGACACAGTCCTGGTGTGAACAGACTATCTACAATAGCAGTTAGTAAACTAGCATTATCTTGTAAAGCGAGCTATGCAAGTTTTCATTCCATTTCCAACAATATATCTCTGTAAATATGGATTTTCGACATTTGTAGCATAAAAGAAAAACAAAACGAAACAGATTAGATGTCTAACATGGCAAACGTGCGGTTTGTACAACACAACAGTTGAATCCTCTTCGAGAAAGAGAAACAACAAGCCTTCACGCGGTCAGCATTTCTTGATCTTTGTGACCCGTTCCTCGGCCTTGCATATATACGCAGCACGTTCATTCACACAATAATGAAATTAACTTTCTTCTATATTAAATGTATTGTATTTCTATTGAAATTGTTAAGAAAGACACATATATCACATGTACTTTTGTGTTTGTTTTTTAACTATTTCTATATAACTGGTTCTTTGCTATTGTATTTTATGTATTTAAAAACATTATTCCGAGAAGGGGTACGTGACATCTACAGTTAACATCATTTGCTGAATAAGAATGATCACCAATGGACAGCCGCGTGCGGTAAACACCTTTAATTTTTGGGCTAAAGAGAAATACTCTCTATTTAATGTACAATATGTAACTAAGTTAACGTCTTTATACGGGTTGAGAAGACTACCTATTTATACTGGTTTAGACGATTATGTCTTTCTGCTCGCTTAGAAGACTGAAACTTTATACTGGTTTAGAAGACTGTGTCTTTATCTTGGTTTATAAGACGATGTCTTTATACTGGTTTAGAAGACGATGTCTTTATACTGCCTTAGAATGACTATATCTTTATACTGGTTTAGAAGACTACGTGTTTATACCGGCTTAGAAAACTATGCAGAGTCTGTAAACAACCAGTTTCATTTACATTTCCTAGCTCTAAAAGCTATGTGCATCCAATCTATTCTGAAATGCATTAATTGTTCCAGCCTAAAACTACTTCATATGGCAATACATTCCAAGCATTCACCACTGTACAGCTTATGTAGCTTACCAGTAACACTTTTACCGGTAACAGTTCTCGCAGTTTAGCTCACTTTAAATTCAACCGATGCACAAAATTGAGAAATGGAATACCTCTGCCTCTCCTTTATGTGTTGTGTTTGTTACAGACCCGTCGGTGTATGCATGGGTCCAGTCCATGCTTGGGTAGTTTTTCGTTATGTACCTCAGGGTTATGTCTCTTCTTTCTTTTTCAGTCTGGCTGTTCTTGTTTCAAATATCTGGTATATTTTCTACCACCTCCGGAATGATATGCTGCTTCCAGGTAGGTTTGCGTACAGTAGGGATGGGGTTTGGTGTTAATGTGTTCATAGTGTCTTCGCTCATCTTTGCTTTGGCTATTTCTGCAAAGTTTCTTCGCTTTAGTTTCCCATTTCCAAATCTATTTAGTCTCTGATGCATTGGGTGGTATGTCAGTCTTCTGAGTTTCTCTACTTGCTGCTGGGCTCTGCAGTCTCTTCTGTCGGTCATGGATTGCAGATTTCTAATCTTTTCCAGTTCTACAATTGGCGTTGACTTCATGCCTGCTGTTATAACTCTCATGGCTTGGTTTGAAGTTTGCTAATTGTATCAAAGTTCGCCTTTGCTGCTGTTGCTCGTGCCGCAATGCCATACTCGAGAACTGGTCTCACTCTTCCAGTGTACAGTTTCGTCTGTTCCCCAGATTGTGCCAGCAAATTTCTTCATGATTGCCATTCTTTGTCTGGCTCTCATTCGGTTTCTCTCGATCTGACTTTTCCATGTCATGCACCGATCAAATGTGACTCCCATGTAGTTTTGGTTGCCATTTGCCCGCAGATATTTGCCGCTAAGACTTATTTTGTGTTCTGGAGTTTGTTTGAAAGCGAGAATATCGTACATGTTGTTTTTTCCTCATTTATTTTGACCAGCCATGAGTTCGCCCACTCCTCCAACGATGTAAGGGCCTGCTGCATCCGATTGCTTGCTATGGTGAGATTTTTTTCCGACGTCCACATAGCCAGATCGTCTGCAAACATGGAGCTGTGGACTCTTCTTGGTAGATTCTCTGTGATGTTGTTTATATACACCAGGAAAGGTGTTGGTGACAGTACTCCCCTTTGGTGTACTCCCTGCTCAAGTGTCACCTTTTTGCTCATCTGCTATTGTACTTGAACTATGGATGTTCTGTTTTCGAGGTAGTCGCTGATCCATCTGTACATTTTCCCACAAACTTCACTTCTTCGTAGCTTGACTTTAAGTCACTTTATCCACACCTTGTCAAATGCCTTCTCTAAATCCACCCAAATCGCTACTGTGTGTTTTTTCTCCTGGTAAGCATCATCTATTAACTGGGCTATGAGAGTGATCTGGTCCTCAGTGGATCTGTGCTGTCTAAAGCCTGCTTGCTGTGGAATTAGTATGTGTTTTTCTTCCAGATGCCACATCAGTCTGGTGTTTATCACACGTTCCATCAGTTTACCTACACAGCTCAGTAGACTGATAGGCCTGTATCCATTTGGATCTGTTCTATCTTTTTCTTTTTTTGGTACTGGTATAAGTACAGCGTCTTTTCATGTCTGAGGTACAATTCCCCTTTTCCAGCTTTGGTTCAGGACTGATAGTAACGTCCTCTTTGCTGTTTGGCCCAACTCCATCAGCATTTCGTGTTACCCCATCTTTTCCGGGCGATTTCTTTTTCTCATGGTTTTCTCATCGAGTTCTCATGGCCTCTTCCTTTTTATTCATTGTTAGTATTGCCATCATGTGCTCCTTTGGTGCCATATTGATGTTTTCGTGGCTGTTTTGTTCTGTAGGGACATCAGTGTGGTTTGCTCTGGCATAGTGTTCGTTCTATAAAGGCGTTTGCTGCTTTTTTTTCCAGTAAGCATTTTGTCGCCATACTTGATGGTAATTTGTTTATTTGATGGTGTTTCGTCATTTATGGCTCTGACTAACTTCCATAGTTTGTTCTCTTCTTTATATAAATTGAGGCTTTCTGTTTTATTTGTCCAGCTGTCTCTTGTTATATGGTTTAGTGTTCTTTTGTATTTCGCCGTGATAGCCTTGAGGGCGATATTTGCCTCCATAGATTGTTCTCTCTCTGCCATGTTCCTAGCATTTGAGACTTCGTCTTCCGCTTCCTGCAATTCATCATTCCAATATGGCTTGTAGTTTTTCCTTGCCCCTCTTGGGATGGTTTCGGTGGCTGCTTGCATTATTGCTTTGCTTAGGCTTTCCACCATAGGTTTCATATTGTTATTCCATGTGTTGATGGTTTCACATAGCCGATCTGTCAGAATTGCAAATCTGTCCCAAAAGATTGAAGAAGAACATAGAGAAGAAGAAGTAGAAGAAGAAGAAGAAGAAGAAGAAAAAAAAAGAAGACGAACAAGAAGAGAAAGAAGAAGAAAAAGAAGAGAAAGAAAAAGAAGATAAACATGAGTAAATAGTACTACCTGATATTTCCCGAAGAAGATTTGAATGTTTAAATGAAGTATATCGTTAAAAAGCAACTAATCTGATTGGCAAACATCCGGCTAGTCTCTAAACCCTGATCTATGGGTGAGAGAGCTGGAGTGTGTACGCCAAACACGCCAGGAGGTTGAATCATTTCTACATGACACATACTCCAAATTGGCTACAAGACCACATCACAAATAACCATACTCTTTTCATTACTACTACACTATTCATACACTTTTGTAGAAAGTTAAAGTGAAATAGACTGGCCAAGTTTCTCGAATGTCAAGTGAAAGGTTCCAAAAAAAACTACTGTTTAGCGAGCTTAGCGCAGCAAGGCGATCACCTGGACGTCAATAAAAGCGATTCAGTGAATCCTGGCAGTAAATCGTTTAGCCTGAAAAAGGCGAGACCAAAAAGAGCCTTGCATGCAGTTAGCGAGGGTGGAAGTATAGAGTAGAGACAAAACCAGCACCAGCTGGTGTTGGCTTAATCTGTCATGCACGCATCCGCCCACATACTTAAGGGCGCAGTATGACACATGATGATATTGGTTATTCTCATCGACGGCGATGAGCCCATTATTATTGTCATGATCATATTTCTTCAAAATCAAGTAAATACTGGATCAAGATGGTGAGCAGCGCATGAGCTGCAGCGGTCATCGAGCCATAGCTGACTGATAGCGTAAGGGCTAGCGAACCGGAGCTGCCAAGGCCGTTCTACACGTCCGCGCAGTATTCTAGAAAACAGGCTGCAACAGAGCAGACTGGTTAAGGAGAAGGGATCGAAGAGGGAATGCTAACCCGGTACTCAAAAAATGCTTGCTGAAGTAGGATGTGTTGGACCGAAAGGTGCAAATATCGACATAACGCATTCCGTTCTCTGGACTGCGTTCTGCTACTTAGGCCCGTGTCAGGGTTTGGTAGCGGGAGATGGAGAACAAACGAAGCCAAGCCAAGACAAGTAAATACATTTAATATTCATCAGTTTATTGGCGTCTCAGTCACTGATCATCATGCGCCTGGCGCCCTGGCGAAGTTTGCCCAGCTCTGTCTCCCGTATTTCGACACAGTCTGCTATGGTAGCAAACGCCGGTACGTGAGTGGCAGTCCCTGTCGCAGATCGTACAACGGGGCTGAGGAGGCTGACTTGCCGGGGTGTTCGCCGATCTTTTCAGTCGTGCCCATTTCTCTGGTTCCAGATGGCCTCTACAAGCGTCGGCAACTACTGTGCACCTCCCAACTGAATGTCTGCAATCGACTCAATCCTGAGCTTTCGGCTTGGATGTCGCATGACGTCATGTCCATCTTGTATACGTACTTGAATCGCGGTGTGGGGTAGTCGATTCCTTTAGCTGCAGTGATCAGTTGTCCATAAAATATATCCTATAACAGCCTTTACAATGTATGTAAATATACACTCGCGAGCATACGACTACTCTAAGACAGATGTACAGAAGATGAAAGATACAGACAGCCACATAAACTGGAAAGATATTGTCAGAAGTACAGACGTTGAACAAGAGGCAGAGTGTTTCAAAACACTTTTAGAACAACTAAAAGTCGAATATGTTCCATGTATGGAGGTAAACACCAATCATAAAAAGTGGATTACTAGATTTGTAGCTAAATGTACAAGAGCTTAAAATAAAGCCTGGACAAAGTGTATAAAGGCAAGTAAATCAAAAGAAATACATTTAAAATATTTGGACAAGCAAAACATAGCTCAGAAAGTAAGTAAAGCAGCAAAATAGACTTCGAAAAAAACTTACTAATAGGATCAAGACTGATGGTAAAAGCTTGTTTTCTAATGTTAGAAATAAACAAAGACCTAAAGACAAGGTAGGGTTTCTCATAAACAGTACAGTGACAATAAGCAGAGAAAATAGGGAGATAGCTTATCTAATAAATCAATACTTTGGCACAGTCTATACAAAAGAACACTCCTCCAAGATACCAGAGCCTATACCTATTTTCAAATGTCAAATGAATATAGTGCGATTAAAATCATTCTGTCTTACGGAGGAAATGGTTCTAAAAAGATTGGAAGGATTAAAAGTGGATAAATGTACAGATCAAGATGGTATCCATTCATCAATGCTATTTGAAGTATAGACTAACTAGTTAAACCATTGGCTATATTATTTTCTCAATCACTTGCAAAATGGATTGTTCCAAGAGATTGGAAAGATGCAGGAGTGATTCCCTTATTCAAAAGAGGAAAGAAATCAGATCCAGCTAATTAAGTAAGTTTAACGAGCATAGTCTGTAAAATGTTAGAGTCAATAATGAAAGAAAATATTGTAATGCATCTAGACAGGTTAAATCTAATCAGAAATAGTTAGCATGGGTTTACTAGAGGGAGACCGTGCTTAACAAATCTATTGGAGTGCATGAAGGTGATTACTAAAATCATAGATAAGGGAGAACCAGTGGATGTTATTTATCTAGATTTTACAAAGGCTTTTTATTTAGTACCTCATCAACGATTATTTAAAAAGTTAAAATCACATGGGATAGATGGGCAGGTTGCCGAATGGATTGAAAGTTGGTTAACGGGAAGAAGACAGCGATTGGCATAAATAAGGAGTACTCTGAGTGGTGTGAAGTAAAAAATGGAACAAAATTACAGAATGGGTGAGAAAAATACTAGAATGATAGATAACGAAAGGGATATAGGGGTAATAATAGAGCATACAGGTAAGGTGAGTTAGCAAGTCCAGGTAGCAGTGAATAAATCAAATGCAACGTTAGGTATGATACAAAAAAGAAATATTAAACATAGGAGTAATGAGGTGGTTGACAAACTATATAAAGCATTAGTTAGACCTAGATCGGAGTACTGTGTACAGGTGTGGAGTCCTTATCGTAGAAGAGCTATAAATATGCTGGAAAGGATACAAAGAATAGCGACAAAACTGATAGTGGGATTCCAGAATTACAGTTACGAGGAAAGACTCAGAAAAACCGGCCGTTAGTGTCTAGAAAAGAGAACAATTAAACGTGACTTAATCTAAGTTGATAAGATAATCACAGGAAAAGTTAAATTAGACTATACATTTTTTTTCAAAATACTAGCACCAGCGAGAACAAGAGGGCACAGATACAATTTAATAACGAAAGGTCCAAATTGGACACAGGACATTTTTTTTTATTCAGACAGTGGTGAATGCTTGGAATGCTTTGCCCCAGGAAATAGTGGAGGCAGAGACAGTTAATGCATTTAAGAATAAATATGATGTACATAGTTATTAGAGCAGGGTAATGCAAATGGGACTGGTTGTCTACAGACTCTGATGAGTTTTCTAAACCAATATAAAAACGTTATGTTAAGTTAAGTTATGCCGTGTTTGTTAGCTTACTCAGAACGTTTTATGATTGTGCTAACTTTTTGTTTCATCGCTCCACATTGTTCTTTGTAGGACAATGTGCGATCCATTGTAATTCCTAGGTACTTAGGTGTATCTTTATGTTTAAGTTTATGCCCCTGCCAACTAATCTTTCAAAGTCTCAAGGCTATTCTTACATCCTGTTGCAGCCCGCCACTTAACGTCTTTTACAGGACGCACACAAAATTAATCCTACATATTACGGGCATTCTACAACAATAAATACAACAACAATAACAACAACATGTTGTTATGGCTTTTGAAGTCATGATACTGCCTATTTCATTCTTATAAACTATGCAGGAGGAATGATTTGAAGAAATGCTATGTCGGCATAGATAAAGTCACACACTAACTGTAACCATTTTCATAAAGCTGTAGAAACTGATTCACATTTCTAATCGTGTTTACTTACTCTCAACTCTGTCAAATGATATCCTCATTAATAACTAAACCTGTGCGTCGCTAAGTGTCATTGAAGGAAATGTGGCGACTACATGAGTTGGCCACCCCACCTCATAAAAAGCTGAGGCCTAGTACAGTGAAGTCTCTAACACTTCAACCTCGACATCAATGATTGCAAAAGGATTACCTTTTCCTTTTCATGTTAAAATCATTTACATCGAATACCAGTACCAAAGAAAGAAAAAGATAGAACAGATCCAAATTTGATACAGGCCTATCAGTCTACTGAGCTGTGTAGGTAAACTGATGGAGCGTATGATAAACATCAGACTGATGTGGCACCTGGAAGAAAAACACATATTAATTCCACAGAAAGCAGGATTTAGACAACACAGATCCACTGAGGATCAGATCACTTTCATAGGGCAGAAAATAGAGAATGCTTACCAGGAGAAAAAGCATACAGTAGCGGTTTGGGTGGATCTAGAGAAGGCATTTGACAAGGTGGGGAAAGAGGGACTTAAAGTCAAGCTATAAAGAAGTGAAGTATATGGACAAATGTACAGATTAATCAGCCACTATTTCGAAAACAGAACAGCCAGAGTTCAAGTACAAGGGAAGATGAGCAAAAATGTGACACTGCAGCAGGGAGTACCCCAAGGGGGAGTACTGTCACCCACACTTTTTTTCTGGTGTATATAAACAACATAACAGAGAATATATTAAGAAGAGTCCACAGCTCCATGTTTGCAGACGATCTGGCTTTGTGGACCACTGAAGACAATCTCACCATAGCAAACAATCGGATGCAGCAGGCCCTAACATCGCTGGAGTAGTGGATAGGAGGCAGACAGACTGGCTAAAGAAGGTGCAAGGTTACCACAACCAGATTCTAGTGTGACCTACGAAGAGTTCAAAAGGTTTATTATGGCCAGATACATGGCCAAATGGGAAACAGAGCATACTGGCTACACAAAAAATGATGCCTACTACCAGTTGAACAGAAGAGGGCAGGTCGTGGTCTTCAGAATGGGGTAGTTGTCTCGCCGCAGCGACTCAATTTCAACCAGTGTTCATAAAGCGATCTCAGTCCCGCCAGGCGGAGCGATAGCGCGGGCTTGCGGAAAACGCTCGCCTGCCTTTCCCCGTAGTGCGAATTGGGTGCGGTTTGTGGTAGTGGCTCCTCCACCGAGGTGCCCTAGTCTGGTCCGTATCAGGAAACGTGGTCCGTCCGTGGTGATTTCTCTAAGGCTTATAGCAGAGCTCGACAGTACGTCTCGCTGGTGGTCCGACTCTCGCAAAGAGCTTGTGACCGGCAAATGGAAAGCAGGAATCGTTGCCTCGAGGCCCTGCGTTCTCTCCCTACGGAGAAGGGCAGGCCAAATTGTGTCTCTAGTCCCAGTGAAATTCGTCGCCGAGGTCGTTGGGATCCGTTCTGCACAGAGCGCTGCCATCCCTCCTCGAGCGAGCCCGGTCGGTCGGTCGTCTGGTGCGTGTGGGAGGCCCCCTGTCAGCAAGCGGTCCTAGGTCGACGGAGTGAGGGACGGGTGGAACAACCGTCCGTCCGTCCCGTCAGTCGGTCCCTGCGGCCGTCCCAGTGAGGCTTTTTACACACCCTTCCTCCGCCGACCGGTGTGCGCTGTACGTACGTCTCCGACAGATATCTGGTTGATCCTGCCAGTAGTCATATGCTTGTCTCAAAGATTAAGCCATGCATGTCTAAGTTCACACTGTCTCACGGTGAAACCGCGAATGGCTCATTAAATCAGTCGAGGTTCCTTAGATGACACGATCCTATATGGATAACTGTGGCAATTCTAGAGCTAATACGTGCTTACCAAGCTCCGACCCTCGCGGAAAGAGCGCTTTTATTAGTTCAAAACCAATCGTCGTTTCCCCTCTCGGGGTTGCGGCGTCCCCACTGGTGACTCTGGATAACTTTGTGCTGATCGCATGGCCTCATGTGCCGGCGACGCATCTTTCAAATGTCTGCCCTATCAAATGTCGAGGGTACGTGACATGCCTACCGTGTTTGTAACGGGTAACGGGGAATCATAGTTCGATTCCGGAGAGGGAGCATGAGAAACGGCTACCACATCCAAGGAAGGCAGCAGGCGCGCAACTTACCCACTCCCGGCACGGGGAGGTAGTGACGAAAAATAACAATACGGGACTCTTTCGAGGCCCCGTAATTGGAATGAGTACACTTTAAACCCTTTAACGAGGATCTATTGGAGGGCAAGTCTGGTGCCAGCAGCCGCGGTAATTCCAGCTCCAATAGCGTATATTAAAGTTGTTGCAGTTAAAAAGCTCGTAGTTGGATCTCAGGCGCAGGCGGGCGGTCCGGCTCGCGCCGGTTCACTGCCCGTTGTCTCCTGCCCTACCGTCTGCCGGCTCTCTCCCACGGGTGCTCTTCGCTGAGCGTCCTGGGTGGCCGGCGCGTTTACTTTGAAAAAATTAGAGTGTTCAAAGCAGGCCTCGGCTGCCTGAATAATGGTGCATGGAATAATGGAATAGGACCTCGGTTCTATTTTGTTGGTTTTCGGAACTGGAGGTAATGATTAACAGGGACAAACGGGGGCATTCGTATTGCGGCGTTAGAGGTGAAATTCTTGGATCGCCGCAAGACGAGCTACTGCGAAAGCATTTGTCAAGAATGTTTTCATTAATCAAGAACGAAAGTCAGAGGCGCGAAGACGATCAGATACCGTCGTAGTTCTGACCATAAACGATGCCGACTACCGATCCGCAGGAGTTGCTTCGATGACTCTGCGGGCAGCTTCCGGGAAACCAAAGTGTTTGGGTTCCGGGGGAAGTATGGTTGCAAAGCTGAAACTTAAAGGAATTGACGGAAGGGCACCACCAGGAGTGGAGCCTGCGGCTTAATTTGACTCAACACGGCCAACACTGAAATGATTGACATGCCGAGACCACTCTTCTGGGGTCTAATATGGAACTGGTGCTGGACTTAGACTACCAGAAATCTGGGGTTATGCCCCCTGTGGCTCGTTTCTGTCTGCATCCAGTGTTTGATAAAGGAATTGACGGAAGAGCACTAGCAGGAGTGGAGCCTGAGACCTAAGTTAACTTACCACGCCAATACTGCAGAATGACTATCAAAAAGTACACCTTCGTGGGGCCTAATAGAGAACATGTGCTGGAATTTGACCCTCGAAAATTTTGGGGCTACCCTCTAAGAAACTTGATTGTCTCGCTAAGGGAATTGACGGAAGGGCACCACCAGGTGTGGAACCTGCGGCTTAATTTGACTGAACACGCCAATACTGTAGAACAACTGACAAATCGAGAGCACTGCCGTTTGGGTCTAATAATGAACGTACGCTGGTATTAGACTCACGGATGAAAAGTCAGCTATCAAACACTCAAATGAAAGAACGCTACGGAAATCGTGTTAAACTCCGCAGAAACCGCAGATTTCAAATACCTGGTCATCGACAAACAAAAGCCCTCAATAAATTCGTCTGACCGAATAGTGAACGGGTGCTGGAAATAGATCATCTGAAGAAAGGTCAGTTTTACCCTACAAATGACAGGGCGTTGCTACGGAAAACCAGCTCAAATCGAGAGGAGCCGCAGACACTTTGGTTCACGTACCAGGCTGATAAGCCAAGGGCGCGAGGCTACCATGTGGGGGATTACGGCCGAACCCTTGTAAGCCGCAATCCCGCCCAAAATCTCAGCACCACTGCAATGGGAGGCTTCTACATGCTCGGGACCTGGGGCTTGCGCCCCAGCCCTATCAGGTAGAGCCACAGTAAGAGGTCCTTGCCGCCCGCAAATCAAAGCGGGCGGACAACTGCTTGATACTCATCCTATACGGCGATGGGGTGCGAAAAACACCAACCAAAGACTTAGTACCTGGTCGGGGTGTCGAAAACAGTAGAGCAGCCACCTCACTGTGAACTGTCAAGACTCAACCACTGACCATGAGAGTTGTCCGCACACCAGGCGAACAACATCTCTGTGACATTACCAGGCTTGTCCTCTGGCTGAATGCACTCCGGCTACGATATCTACCTCTGTACGTTATCAGCCATATAACTATCATACTGGACGCAGAAGAGATGCAGACCAGCGGACATTGCACACCTGCCCCACTGTGTCAACACCCCAGGTGGCGGGGAATGCTAGGCGTACCATCCCTGCATAGAAGCCAAGAAAATAAAGGGAAAAAGAGATACCCCACTCAAATGCAAATGCTACGTTTCTGGCAGGACGTGACGATCCTGGGATACAGACACACTGGACTGCCTCTCTTCCGGGTAAACCAGTCCATCTCATATATCACATATCATCATTGCACCCTATAGACACGAGTAGTGAAGACTCGATAGTCTGGTAAGACAACTTCCATAGGAGAGAAAACTCTGATCGTAAACAACTGCTGCCTTGCAGATAGGCTGGGGACAGCCAAAGGCTAAGGAGGGCATCCCTACAGAAACGCCTGTTGAAATCGGATGCACGGGGCCGCAAGCCTAACAAAACAGTGCAACGTAAATCACAGTATGATGGCAGTACAACCTATTCGAAAAACGTATGGCGCTCATCCTGAGGAGACCCGCCAGGCAGCGATAGCGCCGGGCCCCACGCCTCGAAGGGGCCCACCCTTGACTACTGGTGGTCACCCACCCATGTGTCGTGGAGTCAAGGCACATGGCTATGGGGCAACGTCTATTGGCCAAAACCTCAAGACCCTCAAAATACTACAGTGGAATGCGGAGGGAGTCATTAACAAAAAACTTTCCCTAACACACCACCTGCATGAAGGTAAGATTGACGTGGCATGTATCCAGGAAACGCACCTCAACAATAACCATAAATTCTCAATCAGAGGATACCAGACCTTCCGTCTAGATAGAGAAGGCCACAAAGGAGGGGTCCTGATACTGACCAGAAACAGCATACCGAGTAGCGCGGTACCTGTCAATCACACCGGACAAGCAGAAATTGTAGGAGTTGACATAATGGCTCAAGAGACGAAGCTCCGCATATTCAATCTGTACGGACCACCAAACAGAGACCTATCGCTCTCGAGTATGGAGGTCAGAGACTCCAACTGCATAGTAGTTGGAGATTTCAACAGCCACTCGGAGAGATGGGGATACTCTGACACAGACAGCAGAGGTGACGAAGTGGAAGATTGGGAGATAGATGCAAATCTCTCCCTAATCAATAGGCCGGAGGATAGCCCTAGCTTCTATTCAAGAACATGGCATACCACCTCGACTCCAGATTTGGCCTTCTCCACACAGGACATACACTATAAAATAGACCGCCAGGTGCTAAACCAACTGGCAGGTAGCGACCACAGGCCGATCAGGCTAACCATTGACATGGAAGTAGGCCCACAGGAAACAAAACCGCTCCCACGTTGGAATTACAAACGAGCCGACTGGGACAGATTTGCAATCCTGACAGATGGGCTGTGTGAAACCATCAACACACGAAACACCAAAATGAAGCCCATGGTAGAGAGCCTAAGCAAGGCAATAATGCAAGCCGCCACTGAAACCATCACAAGAGGAGCTAGGAAAAACTATAAGCCCTACTGGAATGATGAGTTACAGAAAGTGGAAGATGCAGTAACAAATGCTAGGAACGTGGCAGAACGAGAAAAATCCATGGAGGCAAACATCGCCCTCAAAGCCGCCGCGGTGAAGTACAAACACACTCTCAAGCAAACAGCAAGAGAAAGTTGGAAAAATAAAACGGAAAGTTTAAACCTGGACAAAGAAGGGAACAAGCTATGGAAGCTAGTCAGAGCCATGAATGACGAAACCCCGTCAAATAAACAAATTACTATCAAGCAGGGCGAGAACTTGATCACAGGTAAGAAAGCCGCAAACGCCTTTGTCGATCACTATGCCAGAGCAAACCACATCGAGGTCCCTGCAGATAAGCATACAGACATTAGCGAAGAGCTAAAGGGACACGAAAACATAAATACGGCTCCTGAAGAGCACATGATGGCCAAACTAACAATGCGCGAAATGGAAGAGGCTATGAGAACACTAAAGAAAAGGAAATCTCCCGGAAAAGACGGGATAACAAACGAAATGCTGATGGGGCTGGGCCAAACAGTGAAGAAAAATCTACTATCAGTCCTGAACCAAAGCTGGAAAAGGGGTATTGTACCCCAGGCATGGAAAGATGCAATACTGGTACCAGTACCAAAAACAGGAAAGGACAAAACAGATCCGAATGGATACAGGCCCATAAGCCTACTGAGCTGTGTCGGCAAGCTGAAGGAACGGATGATAAACACCAGACTGATGTGGCATCTGGAAGAAAAACGAATACTAATTCCACAGCAAGCTTGCTTTAGACAGCACAGATCCACTGAGGACCAGGTCATCCTCATAGCCCAGGAGATAGAAGATGCCTACCAGGCACAGAAACACACAGTAGCTGTTTGGGTGGATCTGGAAAAGGCATTTGACAAAGTCTGGAAGGATGGACTTAGAGTCAAGCTAAGAAGAAGTGATGTCTGTGGGAAGATGTACAAGTGGATCAACCACTACCTCAAACAAAGAACGGCCAGAGTCCAAGTACAAGGGCAGATGAGCAAAAAGGTGACACTCGAGCAGGGAGTACCCCAAGGGGGAGTATTGTCACCCACACTCTTCCTGGTATATATAAACGATATCACAGAGAATATACCAAGAAGATTCCATAGCTCAATGTTTGCAGACGATCTGGCTATGTGGACCTCTGAAAAGAATCTCACCATAGCAAGAAATCGGATGCAAACGGCCCTAACATCGCTGGAAGAGTGGGCGAACTCATGGCTGGTCAAAATAAACGAGGAGAAAACCACGTGCACAATATTCTCGCTCTCATTAAAACCCCAAAGTACCAAATTAAGCCTAAATGGCAAAATCCTGCAGCCAAACGACAACCCAACCTATCTGGGAGTCACATTTGATCGGCGCATGACATGGAAAAGTCAGATTGAGAGAAACCGAATGAAAGCCAGAGAAAGAATGGCGATCATGAGGAAACTTGCTGGCACAAGCTGGGGAGCAGACGAAGGCATACTAAAGAAACTGTACACTGGAAGAGTGAGACCAGTTCTCGAGTATGGCATTTCGGCATGGACAACAGCAGCGAAGGCGAACTTCGATAAAGTTAACAAACTTCAAAACCAAGCCATGAGAATTATAACAGGTGGCATGAAGTCAACGCCAATTGTAGAACTTGAAAAGATTACAAAACTGCAATCCATGACCGATAGAAGAGACTGCAGAGCCCAGCTGCAGTCAGAGAAACTCCGAAGACTGACGGACCATCCAATGTACCAGAGACTAAACAATTTGGGAAATGGGAAACTAAAGCGGAGAAACTTTGCAGAAACAGCCAAAGCAAAGATGCACGAAGATCCCATAAACGCACTAACAACACCAAAACCCATCACTACTGTACGAAAACCTACTTGGAGGCAGGATATATTTCCAGAGGTGGTAGAAAATATACCAGGTATTGCAAACAAAAACTGCCAGAGTGAAAAAGAAAGGAGAGACACTACCCTAAGCTTCATAACGAAAAGCTACCCAAGCATGGACTGGACCCATGCATACACCGACGGTTCTGTAACAAACACTACACAGAACGGAGGGGCAGGAGCATTCCTGAACCTACCAAATGGCAGAAAAATAACACTGTCATTCGCTACTGGTAAGTACACAAGCAATTTCAGAGCAGAGGCAGAGGCACTGAGGGCGGCAGTGGAAAAATGGTAACACACAGTGAAAATGAGAGCCATATAGTCCTGCTGACAGATGCTCTCGAAGTAGTCACAGCGCTAAAAAGCCAGAAAAACACTGAGCTTAATGACTTAAGAGCAGCACTCTGAAAACTGTGCCAGCAGTCCGCACCAAAAAGGGTAGTGGTACAGTGGGTTCCGTCACACTGCAACATCCAAGGCAACGAGGAGGCAGACAGACTGGCAAAAGAAGGTGCAAGGCTACCACAAACAGATACCAGTACGACGTACGAAGAGTCAAAACGGCTTATCAAAGCCAGGTACCGGACCAAATGGGAAACCGAACATACTGGTTACACCAAAAACGATGCCTATTACCAGTTGAACCGAAGAGAGCAGGTCGTTGTCTTCAGACTTCGCACTGGCCACAACAGATAGGGTGTACCGACGAATGCCCGTGCGGTACTGGTAAAATGACCACTGAACATCTGCTGCAGAACTGCCCGACATACGAGGATCAGAGAGAGCAGATGTGGCCATTGCCAGTGGAACTGCAAGACAAGCTCTATGGTAGTGGCGAGAGTCTCAGGATGACCGCCGCTTTTTTCGAGAAAATAATGGTTACTGTCTGACTGTGTACGCAGAAGAAGAAGAAGAAGACAACACAGATCCACTGAGGATCAGATCACTCTCATAGCGCAGAAAATAGAGAATGCTTACCAGGAGAAAAAGCATACAGTAGCGGTTTGGGTGGATCTAGAGAAGGCATTTGACAAGGTGGGGAAAGAGGGACTTAAAGTCAAGCTATAAAGAAGTGAAGTATATGGACAAATGTACAGATTGATCAGCCACTATTTCGAAAACAGAACAGCCAGAGTTCAAGTACAAGGGAAGATGAGCAAAAATGTGACACTGCAGCAGGGAGTACCCCAAGGGGGAGTACTGTCACCCACACTTTTTTTCTGGTGTATATAAACAACATAACAGAGAATATATTAAGAAGAGTCCACAGCTCCATGTTTGCAGACGATCTGGCTTTGTGGACCACTGAAGACAATCTCACCATAGCAAACAATCGGATGCAGCAGGCCCTAACATCGCTGGAGTAGTGGATAGGAGGCAGACAGACTGGCTAAAGAAGGTGCAAGGTTACCACAACCAGATTCTAGTGTGACCTACGAAGAGTTCAAAAGGTTTATTATGGCCAGATACATGGCCAAATGGGAAACAGAGCATACTGGCTACACAAAAAATGATGCCTACTACCAGTTGAACAGAAGAGGGCAGGTCGTGGTCTTCAGACTCCGCACAGGCCACAACAGATTGAGGTACCATCTATTCAATAAACTGAAGAAAGGTGGTACTGACGAATGCACCTGTGGTACAGGGAAAATGACCGCGGAACATCTGCTGCAAAATTGCCCGACATACGAGAACCAGAGAAAGCACATGTGGCCATCACCAGTGGCAACACTAGACAAGCCCTATGGCAGTGTCGACAGCCTCAGGATGACAGCTGCCTTCTTCGAAAAAATTCAAGTTGACGTCTGACAGCGTACGAAGAAGAAGATTTACCTCGAATTGTTTTTAACACCTGCACAAATTAACAGTCATCTAACAATATTCATATTTCTGTTTTTCATCCTCTCTCTCTTTCTCTCTCTCTACTTTGGTCTTCTTGTTTCTCTGTACTCTCAGCAATCAATGCTGACTACAAACTAATGTGTGACAAATATGAACTGATGTGATCATATAAGACATTCCAATGTACACCGCCCACTACCAGTTAAAGGCCAACACAAAATACAGAAGGGATTGAAGCTCACGAGCAAAAACATGCATTTAGAACGTGCCAACCGTAGCGACAATCCGCCCAAGAAACTGTTCATTATGTCAAGGAAAGAATGTCAGAATACAAACACAGCCAACGTGCTGTTTAAATTCATGGATACATCGAGTAATACAAATATACTGTAGTCGGAGATGCTGTGGTAGAAACTTCTCTATAAGAGGTTTTTGCTTTTATCAGATGTTGGTAGCCAGTTCCCTTCCTCGATGTCTTGGCTTACAATATCACTGATATATAAATTTATTTTTATTACCGCCAGGGATGAGGTACTAGAATCTTCATTGTTCTGAAACACACACGAGTCCATAAACTGGTCAATACGACATGATACCGCACAAAGGACAAGGGGTCTGGGGTAGAAAAGGGCAAGTCTTCGTCACGGAATCCAGAAATTGAAACCTCTAATCAAACCAAAAACTTCAGGTTTTGTGAAAACCAATTCCTGTTCCTCTATCCTTTCTCCTAACAGTAAATCCGGTACTCGTTTAAAGCTGGGTTGGATGGAACAAGTTGCAGCCGGAAAGAAGCAGCCACTCTACCAACGTTGTATCCTACGCTCTACATGTACATATAGTGTGGTCTTATGTTTCCTCTAATAACATGTCTTAATGGGAATCACATCTTTTCTTCTGCTTATCTCACGGAATAATCATTCCTTCATGGTTGTTTGCTTAAATATCTATTGGTAGCGGGAGATGGAGAACAAACGAAGCCAAGCAAGACAAGTAAATACATTTAATATTCATCAGTTTATTGGCGTCTCAGTCACTGATCATCATGCGCCTGGCGCCCTGGCGAAGTTTGCCCAGCTCTGTCTCCCGTATTTCGACACAGTCTGCTATGGTAGCAAACGCCGGTACGTGAGTGGCAGTCCCTGTCGCAGATCGTACAACGGGGCTGAGGAGGCTGACTTGCCGGGGTGTTCGCCGATCTTTTCAGTCGTGCCCATTTCTCTGGTTCCAGATGGCCTCTACAAGCGTCGGCAACTACTGTGCACCTCCCAACTGAATGTCTGCAATCGACTCAATCCTGAGCTTTCAGCTTGGATGTCGCATGACGTCATGTCCATCTTGTATACGTACTTGAATCGCGGTGTGGGGTAGTCGATTCCTTTAGCTGCAGTGATCAGTTGTCCATAAAATATATCCTATAACAGCCTTTACAATGTATGTAAATATACACTCGCGAGCATACGACTACTCTAAGACAGATGTACAGAAGATGAAAGATACAGATAGCCACATAAAGTGGAAAGATATTGTCAGAGGTACAGACGTTGAACAAGAGGCAGAGTGTTTCAAAACACTTTTAGAACAACTAAAAGTCGAATATGTTCCATGTATGGAGGTAAACACCAATCATAAAAAGTGGATTACTAGATTTGTAGCTAAATGTACAAGAGCTTAAAATAAAGCCTGGACAAAGTGTATAAAGGCAAGTAAATCAAAAGAAATATATTTAAAATATTTGGACAAGCAAAACAGCTCAGAAAGTAAGTAAAGCAGCAAAATAGACTTGGAAAAAAACTTACTAATAGGATCAAGACTGATGGTAAAAGCTTCTTTTCTAATGTTAGAAATAAACAAAGACCTAAAGACAAGGTAGGCTTTCTCATAAACAGTACAGTGACAATAAGCAGAGAAAATAGGGAGATGGCTTATCTAATAAATCAATACTTTGGCACAGTCTATACAAAAGAACACTCCTCCAAGATACCAGAGCCTATACCTATTTTCAAATTTCAAATGAATATAGTGCGATTAAAATCATTTTGTCTTACGGAGGAAATGGTTCTAAAAAGATTGGAAGGATTAAAAGTGGATAAATGTACAGATCAAGATGTTATCCATTCATCAATGCTATTTGAAGTATAGACTAACTAGTTAAACCATTGGCTATATTATTTTCTCAATCACTTGCAAAATGGATTGTTCCAAGAGATTGGAAAGATGCAGGAGTGATTCCCTTATTCAAAAGAGGAAAGAAATCAGATCCAGCTAATTAAGTAAGTTTAACGAGCATAGTCTGTAAAATGTTAGAGTCAATAATGAAAGAAAATATTGTAATGCATCTAGACAGGTTAAATCTAATCATAAATAGTTAGCATGGGTTTACTAGAGGGAGACCGTGCTTAACAAATCTATTGGAGTGCATGGAGGGGATTACTAAAATCATAGATAAGGGAGAACCAGTGGATGTTATTTATCTAGATTTTACAAAGGCTTTTTATATAGTACCTCATCAACGATTATTTAAAAAGTTAAAATCACATGGGATAGATGGGCAGGTTGCCGAATGGATTGAAAGTTGGTTAACGGGAAGAAGACAGCGATTGGCATAAATAAGGAGTACTCTGAGTGGTGTGAAGTAAAAAATGGAACAAAATTACAGAATGGGCGAGAAAAATACTAGAATGATAGATAACGAAAGGGACATAGGGGTAATAATAGAGCATACAGGTAAGGTGAGTTAGCAAGTCCAGGTAGCAGTGAATAAATCAAATGCAACGTTAGGTATGATAAAAAAAAAGAAATATTAAACATAGGAGTAATGAGGTGGTTGACAAACTATATAAAGCATTAGTTAGACCTAGATCGGAGTACTGTGTACAGGTGTGGAGTCCTTATCGTAGAAGAGCTATAAATATGATGGAAAGGATACAAAGAATAGCGACAACACTGATAGTGGGATTCCAGAATTACAGTTATGAGGAAAGACTCAGAAAAACCGGCCGTTAGTGTCTAGAAAAGAGAACAATTAAACGTGACTTAATCTAAGTTGATAAGATAATCACAGGAAAAGTTAAATTAGACTATACATTTTTTTTCAAAATACTAGCACCAGCGAGAACAAGAGGGCACAGATAAAAATTTAATAACGAAAGGTCCAAATTGGACACAGGACATTTTTTTTTATTCAGACAGTGGTGAATGCTTGGAATGCTTTGCCCCAGGAAATAGTGGAGGCAGAGACAGTTAATGCATTTAAGAATAAATATGATGTACATAGTTATTAAAGCAGGGTAATGCAAATGGGACTGGTTGTCTACAGACTCTGATGAGTTTTCTAAACCAATATAAAAACGTTATGTTAAGTTAAGTTATGCCGTGTTTGTTAGCTTACTCAGAACGTTTTATGATTGTGCTAACTTTTTGTTTCATCGCTCCACATTGTTCTTTGTAGGACAATGTGCGATCCATTGTAATTCCTAGGTACTTAGGTGTATCTTTATGTTTAAGTTTATGCCCCTGCCAACTAATCTTTCAAAGTCTCAAGGCTATTCTTACATCCTGTTGCAGCCCGCCACTTAACGTCTTTTACAGGACGCACACAAAATTAATCTTACATATTACGGGCATTCTACAACAACAATAAATACAACAACAATAACAACAACATGTTGTTATGGCTTTTGAAGTCATGATACTGCCTATTTCATTCTTATAAACTATGCAGGAGGAATGATTTCAAGAAATGCTATGTCGGCATAGATAAAGTCACACACTAACTCTAACCATTTTCATAAAGCTGTAGAAACTGATTCACATTTCTAATCGTGTTTACTTACTCTCAACTCTGTCAAATGATATCCTCATTAATAACTAAACCTGTACGTCGCTAAGTGTCATTGAAGGAAATGTGGCGACTACATGAGTTGGCCACCCCACCTCATAAAAAGCTGAGGCCTAGTACAGTGAAGTCTCTAACACTTCAACCTCGACATCAATGATTGCAAAAGGATTACCTTTTCCTTTTCATGTTAACATCATTTACATCGAATACCAGTACCAAAGAAAGAAAAAGATAGAACAGATCCAAATTTGATACAGGCCTATCAGTCTACTGAGCTGTGTAGGTAAACTGATGGAGCGTATGATAAACATCAGACTGATGTGGCACCTGGAAGAAAAACACATATAAAATCCACAGAAAAAGCATACAGTAGCGGTTTGGGTGGATCTAGAGAAGGCATTTGACAAGGTGGGAAAAGAGGGACTTAAAGTCAAGCTATAAAGAAGTGAAGTATATGGACAAATGTACAGATTGATCAGCCACTATTTCGAAAACAGAACAGCCAGAGTTCAAGTACAAGGGAAGATGAGCAAAAATGTGACACTGCAGCAGGGAGTACCCCAAGGGAGAGTACTGTCACCCACACTTTTTTACACAAAAAATGATGCCTACTACCAGTTGAACAGAAGAGGGCAGGTCGTGGTCTTCAGACTCCGCACAGGCCACAACAGATTGAGGTACCATCTATTCAATAAACTGAAGAAAGGTGGTACTGACGAATGCACCTGTGGTACAGGGAAAATGACCGCGGAACATCTGCTGCAAAATTGCCCGACATACGAGAACCAGAGAAAGCACATGTGGCCATCACCAGTGGCAACACTAGACAAGCCCTATGGCAGTGTCGACAGCCTCAGGATGACAGCTGCCTTCTTCGAAAAAATTCAAGTTGACGTCTGACAGCGTACGAAGAAGAAGATTTACCTCGAATTGTTTTTAACACCTGCACAAATTAACAGTCATCTAACAATATTCATATTTCTGTTTTTCATCCTCTCTCTCTTTCTCTCTCTCTACTTTGGTCTTCTTGTTTCTCTGTACTCTCAGCAATCAATGCTGACTACAAACTAATGTGTGACAAATATGAACTGATGTGATCATATAAGACATTCCAATGTACACCGCCCACTACCAGTTAAAGGCCAACACAAAATACAGAAGGGATTGAAGCTCACGAGCAAAAACATGCATTTAGAACGTGCCAACCGTAGCGACAATCCGCCCAAGAAACTGTTCATTATGTCAAGGAAAGAATGTCAGAATACAAACACAGCCAACGTGCTGTTTAAATTCATGGATACATCGAGTAATACAAATATACTGTAGTCGGAGATGCTGTGGTAGAAACTTCTCTATAAGAGGTTTTTGCTTTTATCAGATGTTGGTAGCCAGTTCCCTTCCTCGATGTCTTGGCTTACAATATCACTGATATATAAATTTATTTTTATTACCGCCAGGGATGAGGTACTAGAATCTTCATTGTTCTGAAACACACACGAGTCCATAAACTGGTCAATACGACATGATACCGCACAAAGGACAAGGGGTCTGGGGTAGAAAAGGGCAAGTCTTCGTCACGGAATCCAGAAATTGAAACCTCTAATCAAACCAAAAACTTCAGGTTTTGTGAAAACCAATTCCTGTTCCTCTATCCTTTCTCCTAACAGTAAATCCGGTACTCGTTTAAAGCTGGGTTGGATGGAACAAGTTGCAGCCGGAAAGAAGCAGCCACTCTACCAACGTTGTATCCTACGCTCTACATGTACATATAGTGTGGTCTTATGTTTCCTCTAATAACATGTCTTAATGGGAATCACATCTTTTCTTCTGCTTATCTCACGGAATAATCATTCCTTCATGGTTGTTTGCTTAAATATCTATCTTATTGTTCTATTGTAGGTCAATGGCCGATGTTTTGTTATTATTATTGTCATGATTATTATCATCATCATCCTCATCATCTTCTATCAACTTGTGTCATTAGAAGGCGTGGAAGGGGGTGTAGTATTATGTCGTTGCCATCTTCGTCGCCGATGTTGTTGACATCCAGTGTTTCTTCAAACATAGCGAGGGACATAACCAAACAAATACAAAAAATATATAATTAAGAGTTATCCCATCATAAAAAATTTGCGTGAGAGATTCTGGCTTGGGCGTCTCCCCTCTTTATCCAGGTTACAAACCTTAGAACGAGTGAGCTATGGCCCTACACCAGAACCACATGGACGTGTACATTGGCATCTGTACACTAAAGGCGATAGGTGTTAATTATCCACCCGACCAAATTTCTCACGCTTGTTGTCGTCCTCGTGCACGACATATGGGGAGGAACAGCTCGCGACCCCGGGCGCTCGTCGGCGACGATTGTGACAGCAAAGCCGTGCTTATCACAAGAGCTGAACCTTGAACCGTGACCGGCGTCGAAGTCATGGAGCGAACTAGACAAGTAACTGGCAGAAGACAACACTGGCTGCTCCTGTAGCTGTTAATAGTAAGGTTAGAGTTAGCATATATGCTGATGCCTGTTTAAGTTAGCTCTGTTGTGGTGACAGCGACTCGCATATTGTTTTTAAAATGAATTTAATAATATTCATAAAATGCAAAAAAATGTTAAAACTTTCCGAAAGGTAAATTTCGTATGGTATGCTCCATTATACGCAACCTTAACTATTATAAGTATTTGCTTTATTTTCATGTAATTATTAAATGATTTATATTATTGTAGTGCATTTATTACATCCCTTTCTTTTGAATACATTGCCCTTATGACGAAGTAATCATTGTCCGTGTAAATACAGTTCACTACTAGGCCGTGAAACTGTTATCTAGCTAATCGAAGATCCTGTGCTGAAAGTTGTTTATGGTTAAGCGTGCTTATATCCCGTGTGTGCTACTTTAAAATTGTTCAAGCTTGGATATGTAAATACAAATGTATGTAGACTTTTATGTTATAAATTTCTCTAACATACCATCTATAGATTGTTAATCTCATTGTACATATCCAAATTTTAAACTGTATATTTTTTAGAACAGGACACCCATTACCATCATTTTAATAACACTAGCCATATGGAATCTTGCATGTTTACTGCTGGCTGAATATATGTAGACATAATATTCATAATGTGGCATAAGAAATACGTAAACATGAAATTGAACCTTATTCCAGAGTGTGTTTGTTTCTTGTTTATTTCTTTATTTCACAAGACGCATAAGTTGCCATATTAACAAATGTAAACAAACAGATATTAAAGTACACATTCCTAAAGCCCAGGTATTGATAAAATTGCTCTTTGCTGTCGCTCTGTGTATTTATGATATATTCGAATACTGACACTATTAACATACACCAAATTGAAAGCATGGTAGTAATACATATCTCATTATTTTAAACATAAATTTTTTTACGAATGCACATATTTCTTTACGTTTGTGTGTGCGTGTGTGTACAACTGTGTAAAACCCTACAGTATTGACATATTTCCAAAACTACTTATTACGTACTGTTCATACTGGCATTATAAATGCAGCTCTAGAATTGATTGCGAAACACCTTCGATTGGTTCTGTTGTTGTTGATTCACCATTAAGCAAATACATACACAGAAGTCGTTTAGGTTGTTTGAAAAGGCCAGTCTTTGCAAACCGTTAAAGGGTTTGAGAGTTGATAATGCAATTGTGGTTAACATGTGGGTAGTAGGATTATATGTACGAACGTAAATATTGATGTGTCACTGTGTGTGTTAACATAAGGATAGCAAGATACTGTGTAGAAGATTAAAGCTTGGTGTAATTCTGTTAATATGTTGACAGTGAGAAAGTATGTAGGACATTAAAGCTCTGCGTTAGACTGCTAACAAGCTTGCGGTTGGTGTGCTAACATGTGAATAGTAACATATCATGAAGAAGATTAAAGCTTGGTGTCAATCTGCTAATATGTTGATAGTGAGATACTATGTAGGACATCAAAGCTCTGCGTTAGACTGCTAACAAGCTTGCAGTTGGTGTGCTAACATGTTAATGGTAAAATATAATGTAGAAGATTCAAGATTGGTGTCAATCTGCTAATATGTTGATAGTGAGATACTATGTAGGACATCAAAGCTCTGCGTTAGACTGCTAACAAGCTTGCGGTTGGTGTGCTAACATGTGAATAGTAAAATATCATGTAGAAGATTAAAGCTTGGTGTCAATCTGCTAATATGTTGATAGTGAGATACTATGTAGGACATTAAAGCTGAGTGTTAGTCTACTAACATGTGGATAGTAAGATATTTTCAAGACAGTAAATCTCCAAGTTGGTTTGCATCTGTTGATTTGTAAATAGTGAGACCTTATGTAAGAGATTTAAGCTCAGTATCTGACTCCTAACATTTGGATAGCAAGATACTATGTACACCATTAAATCTTAGTGTCTATCTGTTAATATGTAGATAAAGAGATAATATGTAGGACATTAAAACTCAATTTTGGTCCTCTAGCGTGCAAAAATTCTTTATTCCTCTTTGCGTTCAGGATCCTTTGGTCATGTTATATCTGCAAGCCAGTAATCATGATGCAGTCCATAATCTTTACCAGGACATAGTTGCTGCACCATAGCTTTTGCCTCAGCTCTGCATTCTGTGGTATCTCATTTCACTAAAACACAGTGAAAGTAAAATGCTATGTAGAACACACATTTTGGTGTTGGTCTGTTAATTTATGGATTGTAGGTACTATGTAAGACTGTAAAATTTCATGGCGATCTACATATGTTGCCATATGGATAGTAAAGTAATATGTAAGGTATCCAATCCTAGTTATTGGTCAGTTATCAAATGGATTGTAAGATAATATTTAGGGTATGAAATCTTAGTGCTGGTCTGTTAACATGTGGAGGGTAAGATAATATGTAGGGTATCAAATCTCGGTTCGGGATCAAGACGCTGAGCAGCGCATGAGCTGCAGTGATCAGCGACCCATAGCTGATTGCTAGCGTCAGGGCCAGCGAACCAGAGCTGCCAAGACCCTTCTACACCTCCACGTGGTGATCCTGGATAACAGGCTGCAGCAGGACAGACTGGCTAAGGAGAAGGGATCGAAGAGGGAATGCTAACCCGGTACTCAAAAAATGCTTGCTGAAGTCGGATGTGTTGGACCAAAAGGTGCAAATATCGCAGTCAAGCTGTAAACTACGACACAACGCATTCCGTTCTCTGGACTACATTCTACTACTTAAGCCCTTTCAGGGTATGGTAGCGGGAAATTGAGAACGAACGAAGAAGAAGAAGAAGAAAATCTCGGTTCTGGTCTGTTAACATGTGAATGGTAAGATAATATTTAGGGTAGCAAATCTTGGTGCTGGTCTGTTAACATGTGGGTGGTAAGATCATATGTAGGGTATCAAATCTCGGTGCTGGTCTGTTAACATGTGGAGGGTAAGATAATATGTAGGGTATCAAATCTCGGTTTTGGTCTGTTAACATGTGAATGGTAAGATAATATTTAGTGTAGCAAATCGTGGTGCTGGTCTGTCGACATGTGGATGGTAAGATAGTATGTATAACAGTAAAGCTAAGTGTTCTTCTGGCATGGGGATTCAAAAAATAAAAATGTAGGGCATTGAAGCACAGTGTGGATCTATTAACATGTGATTAGTAGTATAATATGTACAACAGTTTGTTGAGAGGTGGAAAGTAAGATACTATGTGGGACAGTAGAGTTTGTTGTCCGTCTACTTCTTTTGTCCTGTGAATATCAAGATAATATACAGGACATTGAACCACGGCGTGATTCTGTTTGCACTGTGATAGTCAGATAAAATAATTAAGTCTATTGCATCTCTTTTTGGGGGGAAAGGAATATACTTTTATTTTGGCGATAAGGCTCAGTGTGGGTTTGTTAATGTATTGATAGTAAAAATTTATTTAGAACATTACAGCTCGTTGTTGGTCTATTGACATGGGGACAGCAGGATGCTGTTTAGGAAATTTATTATTGGTTTCTGTTTGTTAACAAATGGAAGGTAAAACACTTAATAGGACAGAAAAGCTCAGTGTTGGTCTGTTAATACATGTGAACTGTAAGATATTGTGTAGGACACATGTTCTCAGTGTTGGTCTGTTAATACATGTGAACTGTAAGACATTGTGTAGGACACGTGTTCTCTGTGTTGGTCTGTAAACATGATGATTAGTAAGATAATATGTATGATATTACAGCTCAGTGTTGTTGTTTTATCAAGGGGAAAGATAATATATACAGCTTTACATCTCGGCTGTTATGCGTTAACATTTGAATATTAAGAAAATATGTAGGACATGAAAGCTCACTGTTCGTATCCTAACAAGTGGATAGTACAATACTATGAGGTAAAGTAATGCTAGCTGTCATTCTGTTAACATGCGGATAGTAAGATACTATGTAGGACATTACTACTCAGTTTTGGTCTGTTTACCTGGGGGAAAAAATATACTATGTAGGACACCTATTCATGAGGTTGGTCTGTTTTCATGTGGATAGTGAGAAAATATATACATTATTTCTCAGTTGATGTATATTAACATGAGGATATCAAGAAATAAGTAGGACATGAAAGTTCACTGTCTGTGTGTTATGAAGTGGATAATTTGATGTTATGTAGAAAAGTGAAGATTGCTTTCATTCTGTTATAACGTGTTGATAGTAAAACAATAGGTAGGACATTAAAGATTTGTGTCAGACTGCTATCTTTGTACAGAAATATAAAAAGTAGGTCATTTAAGCTTTGTGTTAGTATGTTAACTTTTGGACAGTAAGATTACATGTAGGACATTAACAAATGGGAATGGTTTGTAAACATGCAAACAGTTTAATGCTACATAGGACAATAAAACTCGGTGTCTGTCTGCTAACAGTTGTTTAGTTAGATACTATGTACGTCATCTATGCCAAAAGCTTGGTTTTCGGCTATTAACATGCAAATTAGTTATGTACTATGTAGGACATTACAGCTTGTTGTCGGCCTGCTAAGATAGGGATAGTATGATACTTTACAGGACAATTATCTTGGTGTCCATCTGTTAATATACAGACAGTAAGATACTACCTAGGACCTTAAAGCTCAGTGTTAGCCTTCATCTTTTGTTATGCTGATACTAAGATATATGTAGGAGATTAAAAATCAGATTTGGTCTGTTAAAGAGGCGTCAGTGAGATACTTTATAGGACCGTCAAGCTCAGTTTAGATCTGTTAAAGTGGGGTCAGTAAAATATTATGTAGGACACTAATACTTTTAGGTAGGTTTGTTAACATGGGGATTGTAAAATGCTATGCAGGACAGTAAAGTTAGCTGACTGTTCGTGTATGTTACTGTTGGGATTCTCAGATAGTATGTTAATATGTAGACAGTAAGATGCTATGTATCGCATTAAATCTAAAGAATCGGTTGGTTATATGAGGACATTAAGATAATATATAGGACACTGAAGCTTAGTGTAATTCTGTTGACATGGTGACAGTTTGTTTGTTTGTTTGTTTTTTTGAGTTCGCCTTATTTCTCTAATCCCCAAGGGGGTGTACATTGTACTGTGGTTTTTATTTTGCGCCTGTCGGCCAAGTGCTGCCAACTTCAGCATGCATTTTATGTAAGGGTCTGCTTCCTCTTGCATTTTCTAAGAATTCGCTTCCTTGGGGTAACGGCGCTGTGATGGGGATTGAACCCAGCACCTTTGGGTTTTGAGCCGTGCCACTTAACCACTAGGCCACACCGTCCCCATGGTGACAGTAAGATAATATGTAGGATATTAGCGAATAGCATCGGTCTGTTAACATTTAGATAGTAAGATTTTATGTAGTACATTACAGCTTGCTATTAGGTCTGCTAACATTTAGAAAGAAAGATTTTATATTAGGACATTACAGCTTGGTGTTGGTCTGTTGACATGGAGACTGTAAAATGCTATGAATGACATTAAAACATGTGGATAGTACAATATCATGTAAGATAGCAAAGCTCAGAGTCCGGCTGATGACATGGGTACAGTAAGATATCTTGTTCGAAGTAAGCTGTCAGACATCAGCGTGAATTTGTTGAAGAAGAAGAAGAAGTAAGATAGTGTGTAGGACATTAAAACTTACTGTCGGTTTGTTAACACGTGGATAGTAAGATATTATTTTTAACAGTAAAGCATGGTGTCTGCTTGTTAACATGTGGATTAAAAGATATTATGTACGGCATTCAAGCTCTGTGTTGGCCAGTTGACTTGTGAATAGTAAGATACTCTGTAGGACATTCAAGCTCTGTGTTGGCCAGTTGACTTGTGAATAGTAAGATACTCTGTAGGACATTCAAGCTCTGTGTTGGCCTGTTGACATGTGGATAGTAAGATACTCTGTAGGACATTCAAGCTCTGTGTTGGCCAGTGGACTTGTGAATAGTAAGATATTCTCTAAGACATTCAAGCTATGTTGCCCAATTGACATGTGGATAGTAAAACACTATGTGGGACATTAAAGCGGATAGTAAGATATTATTTTTAACAGTAAAGCATGGTGTCTGCTTGTTAACATGTGGATTGAAAGATATTTTGTACGGCATTCAAGCTCTGTGTTGGCCAGTTGACTTGTGAATAGTAAGATACTCTGTAGGACATTCAAGCTCTGTGTTGGCCAGTTGACTTGTGAATAGTAAGATACTCTGTAGGACATTTAAGCTCTGTGTTGGCCTGTTGACATGTGGATAGTAAGATACTCTGTAGGACATTCAAGCTCTGTGTTGGCCAGTGGACTTGTGAATAGTAAGATGTTCTCTAAGACATTCAAGCTATGTTGCCCAATTGACATGTGGATAGTAAAACACTATGTGGGACATTAAAGCTCTGTGTTGGCCTGTTGACATGTGAATAGTAAGATACTATGTATGACATTCAAGCTATGTGTTTGCCTGTTGACATGTGGATAGTAAAATACTCTGTAGGACATACAAGCTCTATGTTGGCCTGTTAACATGTTGATAGTAAGATACTATGTAGGAAATTAAAGCTCTGTCTTAGCCTGTTGACATGTGGATAGTAAGATATTCTGTAGGACATTCAAGCTCTGTGTTGGCCTGTTAACATTGGGTTAGTAAAATACTCTGTAGGACATTCAAGCTCTGTGTTGGCCTGTTAACATGTGTATAGTAAGATACTCTGTAGCACATTAAAGTTCTGTCTTGGCCTGTTGACATGTGGATAGTAAGATACTCTGTAGGACATTCAAGCTATGTGTTTGCCTGTTGATATGTGGATAGTAAAATACGCTGTAGGACATTCAAGCTCTATGTTTGCCTGTTGACATGTGGATAGTAAGATATTCTGTAGGACATTCAAGCTCTGGGTTGGTCTGTTAACATTGGGTTAGTAAGATACTCTGTAGGACATTAAAGCTCTGTGTTTGCCTGTTAACATGTGGATAGTAAGATACTCTGTACCACATTAAAGCTCTGTCTTGGCCTGTTGACATGTGGATAGTAAGATACTCTGTAAGACATTCAAGCTCTGTGTTGGCCTGTTAACATGTGGTTAATAAGATACTCTGTAGGACATTCAAGCTCTGTGTTGGCCTGTTAACATGTGGATAGTAAGATACTATGTAGCACATTAAAGCTCTGTCTTGGCCTGTTGACATGTGGATAGTAAGATACTCTGTAAGACATTTAAACTCTGTGTTGGCATGTTAACATGGTGGCAGTAAGGAACTATGTAGGACATCAATGTTTTGGGTAAGTCTAACATCTGGATAGTGGATACTGTGCAGTGCATTCAATCTAGAGTTGGTTTGTTAATATGTGGATTGTAAGATCCTGTGTAAGACATTAAAGCTGTCTGTCAGTCTGATGCCATTGGGATTGTACAATACTTTGAAGAACAATAAAACTTGGTATTGGTCTGTTAATATTTAGATAGCAAATTACAATGTAGGACTGTAAAGTTTCGAGTCAGTGAACTTATGTTTAATGGGGATAGTGCGATACTCTGTAGGACAATACCGTTTATTGTCTGTATGTTAATTTCATATAGTAAAGTATTATATACAAGACTGTTACCATGTGCTTAGGTAGAAACTGTGTAGGACATCAACATTTAATGCTGGTATGATAGTCTGTGGATAGTAAGATACTATATATAGGACATTAAAACTTGATGTATCATAGTAAGATACTAGCTAGTAGCTAGGACTGTAATGCCTAGGGTGAGTTTGTTAAAATATGGATAGTAAGATACTAGTTAGAACTGCCATGCCTAGGTTCAGTTTGTTAACATGTGGATAGCAAGATACTATTTCAGACATTAATGCATAGTGTCGGTCTGTACATTATATAAATTGCTGAGCGATTATAGTAGTAAAACTGGGAGAGTTCAAAACGTAGTTCCCTCATGTTCCAGTCTCTCTCTTATCGCCTGTGGAGTATACAAAATAGATAGGAATGGTTAAAATACCGCTATGGAACAAAATCAAGAACCTAACCTACGTTAGGTACAGAAATTACATACAATGAGACTAAAACATTCATCAGGGCAACGTACAGTGCAAAATGGAAAAAAAAAACAAACACCCTGGCTACATAGATTATCATTCTCCGGCTACGCATATGTCACAACAGTCTGAGATGTCATCTGTACAACAAGTTCAAGATTGGTACTACAGACCTTCGTGCCTGCGACACAGCCCCCATGAAGGCAGAACATATTTTGAGCCTTTAGTCGATTGATAACTTCGTTAGAGTCATTGAAGTTGATGTCTGAAAACAAACGAAAAAGAAGAAGAAGAAATGAACCAGTCGAAGCTTCCCGTTGGATCCACTACTAGGGAATTGCATGTTTACATTCTGATTCGCATTATTCATTTATAGGTCTAGTGATATTGCGAGCTTAATATATGAGTAGCAAAATGCCCCCTTGTCGCTATGTGCATTCACAAGCAAAAACAACTAGTATTCTCTGTATAAGCAACATATGTCCTCTAGCCCACTGTATGGACGGCGTACTACAGTAAACATCACGAATGATTCTGGATCTTTGGGTATGGCAATGACAAAAATAGGACCACTGCCCTATATAGAGCATGGCATAAGAGGCGACTAACTGTGTGACATGGCACAACACCGGCCATGCTTAGTTGGTTTGTTAAGAGCAGCATAGATGGCGCCTAACAGGTTGCGTGTCAAGTTGGTCTAGTGTTTGAGTCTTTTAAGATGGACTCACCGATCTATGAACCAAACGTCTTGGCACTTTTCTTAACACAGCAAAGTAATAAGCTGCTCGAGCCTAACACGCTAAGCAGGAAATCCTCATCCCTCCTTTATCCAGCTCACACCACAGCTGGGACCTCCACAGGGTCATCTTCCCTTGTAGAATTGCAGGTCTACTAAGACTAAGATTAATATAAACACATAATCTTACAAATACTATTTCTTTTGTTGCAGATTCTGCACTTTACACTTTACGAAATACAAGACCTCACCACTAATGGAGTCTCCCGCGGAACACCTGGCTGAGACATTTCGATTCTACTCCGTCTTCCTCCACGCTGCCCGAGACTCACCAAACGTTGCCGTGGACGATCAACACGAAAGACAATGGTTGAGTATGAGGATTACCTAACTTGACTTAAAACACAAGGCAACGACTCTAGCTGGCCATCTATCTTCTCGGCACACCCCCCATGACATCAGAACAAATTTTGCAGCCCTGCCCATTGTTTACCGACAAGAAGTAGCATTTGGCAACAACCAGTGTCCTTCCACGAGTAGCTGTACAGAAGTGCTCAGACTCTCAAGTCAACTGCTGCCTTCGTTAGAGTAATTGAATTCAAGGTCTGAAGACGAACAAGGAAGATCTATTTTCTTGACATTTTTCGCGCCAGCCGAAGCACATCAGTACAAGTACATTCAACCTCCATCAAGATGACTTCAGGAAAAAACTGTGCATGATCTTGCAGTAGGAGTTTATGTATCAGTTTACTTGCATGATGAGGTTGCTATCCTCATGCACAACTCTATTTAGTCACGCCTTTCAATACATGCATGGAGTTCAATCAATCAAATCAGAACAAAAAGGCATAGCTTCAAATTAAATAAAGAAAGGTCAAGATTGGATATTTGGAAATATTTCTTTAGTCAGAGAGGGGTGAATGCTTGGAATGCATTTCCAAGGAAGTGATGTAAGCAGAGGCAGTTTATGCATTTAAGAATACATTGGATGCGCATAGCTTATTGAGCAAGGAAATGTAAATGAAACTGGTTGCGTACAGACTCTGCATAGTCTTCTAAACCAGTATAAAGACGATAAGTTTAGTTAAATCAAGATCACTCATCTCTTTTTGTTGAAGCACAGGTCCAGCATTGTATTTGACTTACCAAAACCAGCTTTTAGGAAAGACTTTTTATAGTTATTTGCAGTAGGGTAGCGATAATTTCTACATTTTGAGATTGCCACATCCATGGACAACTCTTAGTCCTCGCGTTCAACATGCAATGATTATTTTGGCCACTCAGGAGAAACACGTACATAGCTCACCTTAAGATTGTTTGCCCTTGATCTACTGTGACAGTATTCTGTGGCGGTTATATTCTACCATTCTCAGTAAGGGACCCCGGATACACTATTAGAGGTCATGTTATTGATAGATTTGAAACAAGCAGCGATAACGATAGAAAAGATATGAATTTGGAATTGCATGTGTTAAGCTTTTATAGAAGTGTTCATACGTGGTTGCGAAGTTTCGATGGCTCATAAACAAAACATGTCTGTGTTCAGATTCCTGATCTGACTGGGTCGTACACCTAATAAATTTCGTGCTGAATATGGTTTAACCAGGCTCTAAAGTGCAAAACACAGAACAATATACTGCCTCTTAGGAACCACGGTAAACGAAGTAAAAAAAAGAAATATAGCTTTTTAGTGTTTTCTCCAGTATCGCATTCTGTTTTTTTATTGAATGGCTTGCTGGCTTAGGGTCGTTCGTTCTCAATCTTGCACCACCAAGCCCTGATGTGGCTTAAGTAGCAGAATGTTGTCCAGAGAACGGAATGCAAATGTGCTGATCGGTGTGGACTGCACAGAACACGGCCAGGCACTTGAGCATCCGTGGTCAACCACTGCACCCGAGCTCATATCCAATCGTCCTGGCTTGTCTTGCCACTGGTTAAAGTTGGACTCGAGCGAGAGAGTGTGGTCGACAAACTGCGCAACCCTTTCTCACTTAAAGGAAATTCATCGCGCAAGTCATTCTCTTTTCATGTATCCAGTACTAACACAGTCCTGTGACGACGGGCGAGAAGAGAGCGTAGGTCCACTGACAAGCTAAACTACAGTCAAAAAGCTGCGTCAGTTGCGGGACACCTTGCTGAGCAATAAAGCGGCTGAGGTACATGGATTTGCTGACAATCATGATCACCGTCTCGCGAAGCAAACTTTCTCTGCTTTCACTGACTGCGAATATGCAGTTCCCATCTTCCCACCCATCCACAACCCGGATTTACAGAATACTCGACTGGATGGACTGGCTGGGTGCAAAAAGTAAAGGCTCGTGATGGACGAAAAACATTGTGTTTGACCCTGACGCAACGTCCTGGGCAATATGGTGTGCTTGACCGGACTAGCGTCTCAGTTACCCACAGATATTATCTTAAATATCACTAACCTCTAGCTGATTGCTAGCAAAACCGGCACTTCTGAAATTATGCAATGATGTTTATAAATGAAAATAGTATTTGCTAGATCTACGTCAACAATAAAGTCACATATATTTTTGTATACCATAACAAGCATTATTACATAGCACAAAAAATCGCTCACTTTCATCTTTATCATCATTATTATCATCATCATCATCATCTTCATCATCATCATCATCATGTTGCATGTCATTTGCAGAAAATCACTTTCACAACAAACGATCTGTAACTCAATCTCTAGCCAGAAGTATCGCCTCTATCGTTGTCATCGTCATGACCTCCGTGATGTCTTGTTTCCATCTTTTCATCGGTCTGCTTCAGCCCCGCTTTTCAAACACCAAACCCTCCTGTATCGTTCTTTCTAGGTCAGTATGGCGTTTGATGTGGTCAAACTATTATACAGCAAAGCAAGTGGTCATTTTCACAGACGACCTAGCAGTGTTATGGCCCTCAAGAGCCCAGTGCTTAAAAAAAAGCAGTCCAATGGACACCAGCCCACTGAGACATTCCAGGCAACGGGGAGGTGGACAGGCTCGCCAGAGAGCGAGGAATGCTGCAGCAGAGTGATACAGACATCACATACAATGAAACTAAAGCATTCATCAGGACAACGTACAGTGCAAAATGGAAAATAGGATCACATTGGCCACATAGAAAACGATGCCTACCATCAGCTCTCCAGGCGAGACCAGGTGATCATTTTCCGGCTACGCACAGGTCACAACAGACTCAGATGCCATCTGTACAATAAGTTCAAGATTGGCACTACAGAAATTTGTGCTTGCGGCACAGCCCCCATGAAGGCATAATATATTTTGCAGTCCTGCCCGCTGTATACCGACAAAAGAAGTAACAATTGGCAACAGCCAGTGTCCTTCCACGAGAAGCTGTACGGAAGCGTACATAGCCTTGAGTCGACTGCTGCCTTTGTTAAAATCATTGAAGCTGAGGTATGAAGATAAACGAAGAAGCAGAAGAAACTATTTTAGCTTTCGAGACAAGATGTTGTTTACTAACCAATTTTGCTTGAAATTAATTATGATCTATAGTATATATATATATATATATATATCTTTATCTATATCTCAAGCAGATGTGGATATATTGAGATCGGATGTAGATAAAATTGGAGAGTGGTTTGTAGGTTCGCAAATGGAGTTTAATGTAGATACATGTACAGTCATCCACATGGGTAGATCCAATATGAAACATAATTACAGAATGGGAGAGAACAATATTAGAAAGATAGATAAGGAAATGGACTTAGAAGTTATACTAGATCATACAGGTAAGGTGAGTGAGCAAGTTCAGGTAGCAATTAAAAAGGCAAATGCAATGTTATGTATGATAAACATAAATACTAAACATAGGAGCAAGGAAGTGATAGTCAAACTGTATAAAGCATTAGTTAGACCTAGATTGGAGTTATGCGTACAGGCGTGGAGGCATTATCATAGAGGGGATACAAACATGCTGGAAAGAATTCAAAAAAGAGCGACAACGCTGATAGTGGGATTGCAGAATTACAGTTATGAGGAAAAACCGGCCTACAGTGTCTAGAAGAGAGAATAATTCGTAGTGACTTAATACAGGCTTATAAGATGATCAGAGGAATGGATAAATTCGACTATAACAAGTTTTTAAAAAAAAATACAGCCCCCAAATATAACAAGAGGGCATAGTTACACATTAACTAAAGAGAGGTCCAGATTCGATATTAGGAAATATTTTTTTAATTAGAGAGTGGTGAATGCTTGGAATGCATTGCCAAGGGAAATAGTGGAAGGAAGGACAGTTAATGCATTTAAGAATAAATTGGATGCGCATAGCTTTTAGAGCAAGGTGATGAAATGAAACTGTATGTATACAGATTCTGCAGAGTCTTCTAAACCAGTTTAAGGACGTTAAGCTAAGTTAAGGATATCTGCATTTTTCCTTTTTGCTAACCATTGTATTTTGAGCACTTTTCTATAGTCCTGTAGTTCAAAAGATGCAATCCTTTTCTTAAGTGTTTGTGTGGGGGGGGGGGGGGGGGGGGGGTCCATGTTTCACATCCGTATGTCTTCATCGGTACAATGCAAGTTCACATAATAGTTATTTTCATTTTATTAATGTTCTGTCATCAGTTTCTCATTTTATTGAACCTCTGCATTGCCGTAGCCATTGGCGCTTATAACTGAGCCGAGGTACTCAAAGCTTGTGACTTTCTCAATCTTCTGTTGTTCTAAAATAACTTTATGTTTGGTCTTTGCCTTGCCTGTGATCGTTATCTTGGTTGTACTTTAAATTCAGGTATAGATTTTGGACTTCGTTGAGTTGTGTTTACGCTCATCAGTACTTTTACATTTCGCTAGTTGTTAAACCCACCGGGCTAGATCGCACGTGGACACAGTCCTGGTGTGAACAGACTATCTACAATAGCAGTTAGTAAACTAGCATTATCTTGTAAAGCGAGCTATGCAAGTTTTCATTCCATTTCCAACAATATATCTCTGCAAATATGGATTTTCGACATTTGTAGCATAAAAGAAAAACAAATCGAAACAGATTAGATGTCTAACATGGCAAACGTGTGGTTTGTACAACACAACAGTTGAATCCTCTTCGAGAAAGAGAAACAATAAGCCTTCACGCGGTCAGCATTTCTTGATCTTTGTGACCCGTTCCTCAGCCTTGCATATATACGCAGCACGTTCATTCAAACAATAATGAAATTAACTTTCTTCTATATTAAATGTATTGTATTTTTATTGAAATTGTTAAGAAAGACACATATATCACATGTACTTTTGTGTTTGTTTTTTAACTATTTCTATATAACTGGTTCTTTGCTATTGTATTTTATGTATTTAAAAACATTATTCCGAGAAGGGGTACGTGACATCTACAGTTAACATCATTTGCTGAATAAGAATGATCACCAATGGACAGCCGCGTGCGGTAAACACCTTTCATTATTGGGCTAAAGAGAAATACTCTCCATTTAATGTACAATATGTAACTAAGTTAACGTCTTTATACGGGTTGAGAAGACTACCTATTTATACTGGTTTAGACGATTATGTCTTTCTACTCGCTTAGAAGACTGAAACTTTATACTGGTTTAGAAGACTGTGTCTTTATCTTGGTTTATAAGACGATGTCTTTAAACTGGTTTAGAAGACGATGTATTTTTACTGCCTTAGAATGACTATATCTTTATACTGGTTTAGAAGACTACGTGTTTATACCGGCTTAGAAAACTATGCAGAGTCTGTAAACAACCAGTTTCATTTACATTTCCTAGCTCTAAAAGCTATGTGCATCCAATCTATTCTGAAATGCATTAATTGTTCCAGTCTAAAACTACTTCAAATGGCAATACATTCCAAGCATTCACCACTGTACAGCTTATGTAGCTTACCAGTAACACTTTTACCGGTAACAGTTCTCGCAGTTTAGCTCACTTTAAATTCAACCGATGCACAAAATTGAGAAATGGAATACCTCTGCCCCTCCTTTATGTGTTGTGTTTGTTACAGACCCGTCGGTGTATGCATGGGTCCAGTCCATGCTTGGGTAGTTTTTCGTTATGTACCTCAGGGTTATGTCTCTTCTTTCTTTTTCAGTCTGGCTGTTCTTGTTTCAAATATCTGGTATATTTTCTACCACCTCCGGAATGATATGCTGCTTCCAGGTAGGTTTGCGTACAGTAGGGATGGGGTTTGGTGTTAATGTGTTCATAGTGTCTTCGCTCATCTTTGCTTTGGCGATTTCTGCAAAGTTTCTTCGCTTTAGTTTCCCATTTCCAAATCTATTTAGTCTCTGATGCATTGGATGGTATGTCAGTCTTCTGAGTTTCTCTACTTGCTGCTGGGCTCTGCAGTCTCTTCTGTCTGTCATGGATTGCAGATTTCTAATCTTTTCCAGTTCTACAATTGGCGTTGACTTCATGCCTGCTGTTATAACTCTCATGGCTTGGTTTGAAGTTTGCTAATTGTATCAAAGTTCGCCTTTGCTGCTGTTGCTCATGCCGCAATGCCATACTCGAGAACTGGTCTCACTCTTCCAGTGTACAGTTTCGTCTGTTCCCCAGCTTGTGCCAGCAAGTTTCCTCATGATTGCCATTCTTTGTCTGGCTCTCATTCGGTTTCTCTCGATCTGACTTTTCCATGTCATGCACCGATCAAATGTGACTCCCAGGTAGTTTTGGTTGCCATTTGCCCGCAGATATTTGCCGCTAAGACTTATTTTGGTGTTCTGGAGTTTGTTTGAAAGCGAGAATATCGTACATGTTGTTTTTTCCTCATTTATTTTGACCAGCTATGAGTTCGCCCACTCCTCCAACGATGTTAGGGCCTGCTGCATCCGATTGCTTGCTATGGTGAGATTTTTTTCAGACGTCCACATAGCCAGATCGTCTGCAAACATGGAGCTGTGGACTCTTCTTGGTAGATTCTCTGTGATGTTGTTTATATACACCAGGAAAGGTGTTGGTGACAGTACTCCCCTTTGGTTTACTCCCTGCTCAAGTGTCACCTTTTTTGCTCATCTGCTATTGTACTTGAACTATGGATGTTCTGTTTTCGAGGTAGTCGCTGATCCATCTGTACATTTTTCCACAAACTTCACTTCTTCGTAGCTTGACTTTAAGTCACTTTATCCACACCTTGTCAAATGCCTTCTCTAAATCCACCCAAATCGCTACTGTGTGTTTTTTCTCCTGGTAAGCATCATCTATTAACTGGGCTATGAGAGTGATCTGGTCCTCAGTGGATCTGTGCTGTCTAAAGCCTGCTTGCTGTGGAATTAGTATGTGTTTTTCTTCCAGATGCCACATCAGTCTGGTGTTTATCATACGTTCCATCAGTTTACCTACACAGCTCAGTAGACTGATAGGCCTGTATCCATTTGGATCTGTTCTATCTTTTTCTTTCTTTGGTACTGGTATAAGTACAGCGTCTTTTCATGTTATGGTTTAGTGTTCTTTTGTATTTCGCCGTGATAGCCTTGAGGGCAATATTTGCCTCCATAGATTGTTCTCTCTCTGCCATGTTCCTAGCATTTGAGACTTCGTCTTCCGCTTCCTGCAATTCATCATTCCAATATGGCTTATAGTTTTTGCTTGCCCCTCTTGGGATGGTTTCGGTGGCTGCTTGCATTATTGCTTTGCTTAGGCTTTTCACCATAGGTTTCATATTGTTATTCCATGTGTTGATGGTTTTACATTGCCGATCTGTCAGAATTGCAAATCTGTCCCAGTCGGATCGTTTATAGTTCCAACGTGGGAGCGCTTTTATTTCCTGTGGGTCTACTTCCATATCAATTTCTAGCCTAATTGGCCTTTTGTCGCTACCTGCCAATTGGTTGAGCACCTGGCCGTCTATTTTGTGGTGAATATCAACCGTGGAAAAGGCCAAGTCTGGAGTAGAGGTGGTATGCCATGTTCTAGAATAGAAGATAGGGCTGTCCTCCAGCCTATTGTAAAGATAGAGATTTGTGTCTATCTCCCAGTCTTCCACTTCATCTCCTCTGTCGTCTGTGCCCTATATCCCCATCTCTCCGAGTGGCTGTTGAAGTCTCCAACTACTAGGCAGCTGGAGTTCTTGATTTCCATACTCGAGAGGGACAGGTCTTTGATGGGTGGGCCATACAGGTTGAAGATGTGGATCTTCGTTTCTTATGTCATTATGTCGAGTCCTACAATTTCTGCTTGTCCAGTGTGATTGACAGCTACCGCGCTCCTCGGTATGCAGTTACGTGTTAGTATCAGAACCCTTCCTTTGTCAAGACTGTAACATGCTAAAGCAACTGCGTTGTGAATACTGACCCACGGAGATGAACCCACACATACACACTTTTGTGAGCGTCTTGAAGAACTCCCCACCACAGTAGACTTTGTCCATAGAACTGGCCTTTACGTGTAGACTTAATACAATTGTCGGTGAGCTAGAAAAAGAAGAAGAAGAAGAAGAAAAAGAAGAAGAAGTAAAGAATGAAGAAGAAAATAGAGAAGAAGAAGTAGAAGAAGAAGAAGAATAAGAAGAAGAAGAAGAAGAAGAAGAAAAAAAAAGAAGACGAACAAGAAGAGAAAGAAGAAGAAAAGGAAGAGAAAGAAAAAGAAGATAAACATGAGTAAATAGTACTACCTGATATTGCCCGAAGCAGATTTGAATGTTTAAATGAAGTATATCGTTAAAAAGCAACTAATCTGATTGGCAAACATCCGGCTAGTCTCTAAACCCTGATCTATGGGTGAGAGAGCTGGAGTGTGTACGCAAAACACGCCAGGAGGTTGAATCATTTCTACATGACACATACGTCAAATTGGCTACAAGACCACATCACAAATAACCATACTCTTTTCATTACTACTACACTATTCATACACTTTTGTAGAAAGTTAAAGTGAGATAGACTGGCCAAGTTTCTCGAATGTCAAGTCAAAGGTTCCAAAAAAAAACTACTGTTTAGCGAGCTTAGGCAGCAAGGCGATCACCTGGACGTCAATAAAAGCGATTCAGTGAATCCTGGCAGTAAATCGTTTAGCCTGAAAAAGGCGAGACCAAAAAGAGCCTTGCATGCAGTTAGCGAGGGTGGAAGTATAGAGTAGAGACAAAACCAGCACCAGCTGGTGTTGGCTTAATCTGTCATGCACGCATCCGCCCACAGACTTAAGGGCGCAGCATGACACATGATGATGTTGGTTATTCTCATCGACGGCGATAAGCCCATTATTATTGTCATGATCATATTTCTTCAAAATCAAGTAAATACTGGATCAAGATGGTGAGCAGCGCATGAGCTGCAGCGGTCATCGAGCCATAGCTGACTGATAGCGTAAGGGCTAGCGAACCGGAGCTGCCAAGGCCGTTCTACACGTCCGCGCAGTATTCTAGAAAACAGGCTGCAACAGAGCAGACTGGTTAAGGAGAAGGGATCGAAGAGGGAATGCTAACCCGGTACTCAAAAAATGCTTGCTGAAGTAGGATGTGTTGGACCGAAAGGTGCAAATATCGACATAACGCATTCCGTTCTCTGGACTGCGTTCTGCTACTTAGGCCCGTGTCAGGGTTTGGTAGCGGGAGATGGAGAACAAACGAAGCCAAGCAAGACAAGTAAATACATTTAATATTCATCAGTTTATTGGCGTCTCAGTCACTGATCATCATGCGCCTGGCGCCCTGGCGAAGTTTGCCCAGCTCTGTCTCCCGTATTTCGACACAGTCTGCTATGGTAGCAAACGCCGGTACGTGAGTGGCAGTCCCTGTCGCAGATCGTACAACGGGGCTGAGGAGGCTGACTTGCCGGGGTGTTCGCCGATCTTTTCAGTCGTGCCCATTTCTCTGGTTCCAGATGGCCTCTACAAGCGTCGGCAACTACTGTGCACCTCCCAACTGAATGTCTGCAATCGACTCAATCCTGAGCTTTCGGCTTGGATGTCGCATGACGTCATGTCCATCTTGTATACGTACTTGAATCGCGGTGTGGGGTAGTCGATTCCTTTAGCTGCAGTGATCAGTTGTCCATAAAATATATCCTATAACAGCCTTTACAATGTATGTAAATATACACTCGCGAGCATACGACTACTCTAAGACAGATGTACAGAAGATGAAAGATACAGATAGCCACATAAAGTGGAAAGATATTGTCAGAGGTACAGACGTTGAACAAGAGGCAGAGTGTTTCAAAACACTTTTAGAACAACTAAAAGTCGAATATGTTCCATGTATGGAGGTAAACACCAATCATAAAAAGTGGATTACTAGATTTGTAGCTAAATGTACAAGAGCTTAAAATAAAGCCTGGACAAAGTGTATAAAGGCAAGTAAATCAAAAGAAATATATTTAAAATATTTGGACAAGCAAAACAGCTCAGAAAGTAAGTAAAGCAGCAAAATAGACTTGGAAAAAAACTTACTAATAGGATCAAGACTGATGGTAAAAGCTTCTTTTCTAATGTTAGAAATAAACAAAGACCTAAAGACAAGGTAGGCTTTCTCATAAACAGTACAGTGACAATAAGCAGAGAAAATAGGGAGATGGCTTATCTAATAAATCAATACTTTGGCACAGTCTATACAAAAGAACACTCCTCCAAGATACCAGAGCCTATACCTATTTTCAAATTTCAAATGAATATAGTGCGATTAAAATCATTTTGTCTTACGGAGGAAATGGTTCTAAAAAGATTGGAAGGATTAAAAGTGGATAAATGTACAGATCAAGATGTTATCCATTCATCAATGCTATTTGAAGTATAGACTAACTAGTTAAACCATTGGCTATATTATTTTCTCAATCACTTGCAAAATGGATTGTTCCAAGAGATTGGAAAGATGCAGGAGTGATTCCCTTATTCAAAAGAGGAAAGAAATCAGATCCAGCTAATTAAGTAAGTTTAACGAGCATAGTCTGTAAAATGTTAGAGTCAATAATGAAAGAAAATATTGTAATGCATCTAGACAGGTTAAATCTAATCATAAATAGTTAGCATGGGTTTACTAGAGGGAGACCGTGCTTAACAAATCTATTGGAGTGCATGGAGGGGATTACTAAAATCATAGATAAGGGAGAACCAGTGGATGTTATTTATCTAGATTTTACAAAGGCTTTTTATATAGTACCTCATCAACGATTATTTAAAAAGTTAAAATCACATGGGATAGATGGGCAGGTTGCCGAATGGATTGAAAGTTGGTTAACGGGAAGAAGACAGCGATTGGCATAAATAAGGAGTACTCTGAGTGGTGTGAAGTAAAAAATGGAACAAAATTACAGAATGGGCGAGAAAAATACTAGAATGATAGATAACGAAAGGGACATAGGGGTAATAATAGAGCATACAGGTAAGGTGAGTTAGCAAGTCCAGGTAGCAGTGAATAAATCAAATGCAACGTTAGGTATGATAAAAAAAAAGAAATATTAAACATAGGAGTAATGAGGTGGTTGACAAACTATATAAAGCATTAGTTAGACCTAGATCGGAGTACTGTGTACAGGTGTGGAGTCCTTATCGTAGAAGAGCTATAAATATGATGGAAAGGATACAAAGAATAGCGACAACACTGATAGTGGGATTCCAGAATTACAGTTATGAGGAAAGACTCAGAAAAACCGGCCGTTAGTGTCTAGAAAAGAGAACAATTAAACGTGACTTAATCTAAGTTGATAAGATAATCACAGGAAAAGTTAAATTAGACTATACATTTTTTTTCAAAATACTAGCACCAGCGAGAACAAGAGGGCACAGATAAAAATTTAATAACGAAAGGTCCAAATTGGACACAGGACATTTTTTTTTATTCAGACAGTGGTGAATGCTTGGAATGCTTTGCCCCAGGAAATAGTGGAGGCAGAGACAGTTAATGCATTTAAGAATAAATATGATGTACATAGTTATTAGAGCAGGGTAATGCAAATGGGACTGGTTGTCTACAGACTCTGATGAGTTTTCTAAACCAATATAAAAACGTTATGTTAAGTTAAGTTATGCCGTGTTTGTTAGCTTACTCAGAACGTTTTATGATTGTGCTAACTTTTTGTTTCATCGCTCCACATTGTTCTTTGTAGGACAATGTGCGATCCATTGTAATTCCTAGGTACTTAGGTGTATCTTTATGTTTAAGTTTATGCCCCTGCCAACTAATCTTTCAAAGTCTCAAGGCTATTCTTACATCCTGTTGCAGCCCGCCACTTAACGTCTTTTACAGGACGCACACAAAATTAATCTTACATATTACGGGCATTCTACAACAACAATAAATACAACAACAATAACAACAACATGTTGTTATGGCTTTTGAAGTCATGATACTGCCTATTTCATTCTTATAAACTATGCAGGAGGAATGATTTCAAGAAATGCTATGTCGGCATAGATAAAGTCACACACTAACTCTAACCATTTTCATAAAGCTGTAGAAACTGATTCACATTTCTAATCGTGTTTACTTACTCTCAACTCTGTCAACTGATATCCTCATTAATAACTAAACCTGTACGTCGCTAAGTGTCATTGAAGGAAATGTGGCGACTACATGAGTTGGCCACCCCACCTCATAAAAAGCTGAGGCCTAGTACAGTGAAGTCTCTAACACTTCAACCTCGACATCAATGATTGCAAAAGGATTACCTTTTCCTTTTCATGTTAACATCATTTACATCGAATACCAGTACCAAAGAAAGAAAAAGATAGAACAGATCCAAATTTGATACAGGCCTATCAGTCTACTGAGCTGTGTAGGTAAACTGATGGAGCGTATGATAAACATCAGACTGATGTGGCACCTGGAAGAAAAACACATATAAAATCCACAGAAAGCAGGATTTAGACAACACAGATCCACTGAGGATCAGATCACTCTCATAGCGCAGAAAATAGAGAATGCTTACCAGGAGAAAAAGCATACAGTAGCGGTTTGGGTGGATCTAGAGAAGGCATTTGACAAGGTGGGGAAAGAGGGACTTAAAGTCAAGCTATAAAGAAGTGAAGTATATGGACAAATGTACAGATTGATCAGCCACTATTTCGAAAACAGAACAGCCAGAGTTCAAGTACAAGGGAAGATGAGCAAAAATGTGACACTGCAGCAGGGAGTACCCCAAGGGAGAGTACTGTCACCCACACTTTTTTACACAAAAAATGATGCCTACTACCAGTTGAACAGAAGAGGGCAGGTCGTGGTCTTCAGATTCCGCACAGGCCACAACAGATTGAGGTACCATCTATTCAATAAACTGAAGAAAGGTGGTACTGACGAATGCACCTGTGGTACAGGGAAAATGACCGCGGAACATCTGCTGCAAAATTGCCCGACATACGAGAACCAGAGAAAGCACATGTGGCCATCACCAGTGGCAACACTAGACAAGCCCTATGGCAGTGTCGACAGCCTCAGGATGACAGCTGCCTTCTTCGAAAAAATTCAAGTTGACGTCTGACAGCGTACGAAGAAGAAGATTTACCTCGAATTGTTTTTAACACCTGCACAAATTAACAGTCATCTAACAATATTCATATTTCTGTTTTTCATCCTCTCTCTCTTTCTCTCTCTCTACTTTGGTCTTCTTGTTTCTCTGTACTCTCAGCAATCAATGCTGACTACAAACTAATGTGTGACAAATATGAACTGATGTGATCATATAAGACATTCCAATGTACACCGCCCACTACCAGTTAAAGGCCAACACAAAATACAGAAGGGATTGAAGCTCACGAGCAAAAACATGCATTTAGAACGTGCCAACCGTAGCGACAATCCGCCCAAGAAACTGTTCATTATGTCAAGGAAAGAATGTCAGAATACAAACACAGCCAACGTGCTGTTTACATTCATGGATAAATCGAGTAATACAAATATAATGTAGTCGGAGATGCTGTGATAGAAACTTCTCTATAAGAGGTTTTTGCTTTTATCAGATGTTGGTAGCCAGTTGCCTTCCTCGATGTCTTGGCTTACAATATCACTGATATATAAATTTATTTTTATTACCGCCAGGGATGAGGTACTAGAATCTTCATTGTTCTGATACACACACGAGTCCATAAACTGGTCAATACGACATGATACCGCACAAAGGACAACGGTCTGGGGTAGAAAAGGGCAAGTCTTCGTCACGGAATCCAGAAATTGAAACCTCTAATCAAACCAAAAACTTCAGGTTTTGTGAAAACCAATTCCTGTTCCTCTATCCTTTCTCCTAACAGTAAATCCGGTACTCGTTTAAAGCTGGGTTGGATGGAACAAGTTGCAGCCGGAAAGAAGCAGCCACTCTACCAACGTTGTATCCTACGCTCAACATGTACATATAGTGTGGTCTTATGTTTCCTCTAATAACATGTCTTAATGGGAATCACACCTTTTCTTCTGCTTATCTCACGGAATAATCATTCCTTCATGGTTGTTTGCTTAAAAATCTATCTTATTGTTCTATTGTAGGTCAATGGCCAATGTTTTGTTATTATTATTGTCATGATTATTATCATCATCATCCTCATCATCTTCTATCAACTTGTGTCATTAGAAGGCGTGGAAGGGGGTGTAGTATTATGTCGTTGCCATCTTCGTCGCCGATGTTGTTGACATCCAGTGTTTCTTTAAACATAGCGAGGGACATAACCAAACAAATACAAAAAATATATAATTAAGAGTTATCCCATCATAAAAAATTTGCGTGAGAGATTCTGGCTTGGGCGTCTCCCCTCTTTATCCAGGTTACAAACCTTAGAACGAGTGAGCTATGGCCCTACACCAGAACCACATGGACGTGTACATTGGCATCTGTACACTGAAGGCGATAGGTGTTAATTATCCACCCGACCAAATTTCTCACGCTTGTTGTCGTCCTCGTGCACGACATATGGGGAGGAACAGCTCGCGACCCCGGGCGCTCGTCGGCGACGATTGTGACAGCAAAGCCGTGCTTATCACAAGAGCTGAACCTTGAACCGTGACCGGCGTCGAAGTCATGGAGCGAACTAGACAAGTAACTGGCAGAAGACAACACTGGCTGCTCCTGTAGCTGTTAATAGTAAGGTTAGAGTTAGCATATATGCTGATGCCTGTTTAAGTTAGCTCTGTTGTGGTGACAGCGACTCGCATATTGTTTTTAAAATGAATTTAATAATATTCATAAAATGCAAAAAAATGTTAAAACTTTCCGAAAGGTAAATTTCGTATGGTATGCTCCATTATACGCAACCTTAACTATTATAAGTATTTGCTTTATTTTCATGTAATTATTAAATGATTTATATTATTGTAGTGCATTTATTACATCCCTTTCTTTTGAATACATTGCCCTTATGACGAAGTAATCATTGTCCGTGTAAATACAGTTCACTACTAGGCCGTGAAACTGTTATCTAGCTAATCGAAGATCCTGTGCTGAAAGTTGTTTATGGTTAAGCGTGCTTATATCCCGTGTGTGCTACTTTAAAATTGTTCAAGCTTGGATATGTAAATCCAAATGTATGTAGACTTTTATGTTATAAATTTCTCTAACATACCATCTATAGATTGTTAATCTCATTGTACATATCCAAATTTTAAACTGTATATTCTTTTGAACAGGACACCCATTACCATCATTTTAATAACACTAGCCATATGGAATCTTGCATGTTTACTGCTGGCTGAATATATGTAGACATAATATTCATAATGTGGCATAAGAAATACGTAAACATTAAATTGAACCTTATTCCAGTGTGTGTTTGTTTCTTGTTTATTTCTTTATTTCACAAGACGCATAAGTTGTCATATTAACAAATGTAAACAAACAGATATTAAAGTACACATTCCTAAAGCCCAGGTATTGATAAAATTGCTCTTTGCTGTCACTCTGTGTATTTATGATATATTCGAATACTGACACTATTAACATACACCAAATTGAAAGCATGGTAGTAATACATATCTCATTATTTTAAACATAAATTTTTTTACGAATGCACATATTTCTTTACGTTTGTGTGTGCGTGTGTGTACAACTGTGTAAAACCCTACAGTATTGACATATTTCCAAAACTACTTATTACGTACTGTTCATATTGGCATTATAAATGCAGCTCTAGAATTGATTGCGAAACACCTTCGATTGGTTCTGTTGTTGATTCATCCATTAAGCAAATACATGCACAGAAGTCGTTTAGGTTGTTTGAAAAGGCCAGTCTTTGCAAACCGTTAAAGGGTTTGAGAGTTGATAATGCAATTGTGGTTAACATGTGGGTAGTAGGATTATATGTACGAACGTAAATATTGCTGTGTCACTGTGTGTGTTAACATAAGGATAGCAAGATACTGTGTAGAAGATTAAAGCTTGGTGTAATTCTGTTAATATGTTGACAGTGAGAAAGTATGTAGGACATTAAAGCTCTGCGTTAGACTGCTAACAAGCTTGCGGTTGGTGTGCTAACATGTGAATAGTAACATATCATGAAGAAGATTAAAGCTTGGTGTCAATCTGCTAATATGTTGATAGTGAGATAGTATGTAGGACATCAAAGCTCTGCGTTAGACTGCTAACAAGCTTGCAGTTGGTATGCTAACATGTAAATAGTAAAATATCATGTAGAAGATTAAAGATTTGTGTCAATCTGCTAATATGTTGATAGTGAGATACTATGTAGGACATCAAAGCTCTGTGTTAGACTGCTAACAAGCTTGCAGTTGATGTGCTAACATGTTAATAGTAAAATATCATGTAGAAGATTCAAGATTGGTGTCAATCTGCTAATATGTTGATAGTGAGATACTATGTAGGACATCAAAGCTCTGTGTTAGACTGCTAACAAGCTTGCAGTGGTGTGCTAACATGTTAATAGTAAAATATCATGTAGAAGATTAAAGATTGGTGTCAATCTGCTAATATGTTGATAGTGAGATACTATGTAGGACATCAAAGCTCTGCGTTAGACTGCTAACAAGCTTGCGGTTGGTGTGCTAACATGTGAATAGTAAAATATCATGTAGAAGATTAAAGCTTGGTGTCAATCTGCTAATATGTTGATAGTGAGATACTATGTAGGACATTAAAGCTGAGTGTTAGTCTACTAACATGTGGATAGTAAGATATTTTCAAGAAAGTAAATCTCCAAGTTGGTTTGCATCTGTTGATTTGTAAATAGTGAGACCTTATGTAAGAGATTTAAGCTCAGTATCTGACTCCTAACATTTGGATAGCAAGATACTATGTACACCATTAAATCTTAGTGTCTATCTGTTAATATGTAGATAAAGAGATAATATGTAGGACATTAAAACTCAATTTTGGTCCTCTAGCGTGCAAAAATTCTTTATTCCTCTTTGCGTTCAGGATCCTTTGGTCATGTTATATCTGCAAGCCAGGAATCATGATGCAGTCCATAATCTTTACCAGGACATAGCTGCTGCACCATAGCTTTTGCCTCAGCTCTGCATTCTATGGTATCTCATTTCACTAAAACACAGTGAAAGTAAAATGCTATGTAGAACACACATTTTGGTGTTGGTCTGTTAATTTATGGATTGTAGGTACTATGTAAGACTGTAAAATTTCATGGCGATCTACATATGGATAGTAAAGTAATATGTAAGGTATCCCATCCTAGTTATTGGTCAGTTATCAAATGGATTGTAAGATAATATTTAGGGTATGAAATCTTAGTGCTGGTCTGTTAACATGTGGAGGGTAAGATAATATGTAGGGTATCAAATCTCGGTTCTGGTCTGTTAGCATGTGAATGGTAAGATAATATTTATGGTAGCAAATCTTGGTGCTGGTCTGTTAACATGTGGGTGGTAAGATCATATTTAGGGTATCAAATCTCGGTGCTGGTCTGTTAACATGTGGAGGGTAAGATAATATGTAGGGTATCAAATCTCGGTTCTGGTCTGTTAACATGTGAATGGTAAGATAATATTTAGTGTAGCAAATCGTGGTGCTGGTCTGTCGACATGTGGATGGTAAGATAGTATGTATAACAGTAAAGCTAAGTGTTCTTCTGGCATGGGGATTCAAAAAATAAAAATGTAGGGCATTGAAGCACAGTGTGGATCTATTAACATGTGATTAGTAGTATAATATGTACAACAGTTTGTTGAGAGGTGGAAAGTAAGATACTATGTGGGACAGTAGAGTTTGTTGTCCGTCTACTTCTTTTGTCCTGTGAATATCAAGATAATATACAGGACATTGAACCACGGCGTGATTCTGTTTGCACTGTGATAGTCAGATAAAATAATTAAGTCTATTGCATCTCTTTTTGGGGGGAAAGGAATATACTTTTATTTTGGCGATAAGGCTCAGTGTGGGTTTGTTAATGTATTGATAGTAAAAATTTATTTAGAACATTACAGCTCGTTGTTGGTCTATTGACATGGGGACAGCAGGATGCTGTTTAGGAAATTTATTATTGGTTTCTGTTTGTTAACAAATGGAAGGTAAAACACTTAATAGGACAGAAAAGCTCAGTGTTGGTCTGTTAATACATGTGAACTGTAAGATATTGTGTAGGACACATGTTCTCAGTGTTGGTCTGTTAATACATGTGAACTGTAAGACATTGTGTAGGACACGTGTTCTCTGTGCTGGTCTGTAAACATGATGATTAGTAAGATATTATGTATGATATTACAGCTCAGTGTTGTTGTTTTATCAAGGGGAAAGATAATATATACAGCTTTACATCTCGGCTGTTATGCGTTAACATTTGAATATTAAGAAAATATGTAGGACATGAAAGCTCACTGTTCGTATCCTAACAAGTGGATAGTACAATACTATGAGGTAAAGTAATGCTATCTGTCATTCTGTTAACATGCGGATAGTAAGATACTATGTAGGACATTACTGCTCTGTGTTGGTATTTTGACCTGGGGATAGTAAGATACTATAAAGGACATTACAGATCAGTGTTGGTCTGTTAACAAGCGGAGAGTAAGATACTATGTAGGACATTACTATTCAGTTTTGGTCTGTTTACCTGGGGGAAAAAATATACTATGTAGGACACCTATTCATGAGGTTGGTCTGTTTTCATGTGGATAGTGAGAAAATATTTACATTATTTCTCAGTTGATGTATATTAACATGAGGATATCAAGAAATAAGTAGGACATGAAAGTTCACTGTCTGTGTGTTATGAAGTGGATAGTTTGATGTTATGTAGAAAAGTGAAGATTGCTTTCATTCTGTTATAACGTGTTGATAGTAAAACAATAGGTAGGACATTAAAGATTTGTGTCAGACTGCTATCTTTGTACAGAAATATAAAAAGTAGGTCATTTAAGCTTTGTGTTAGTATGTTAACTTTTGGACAGTAAGATTACATGTAGGACATTAACAAATGGGAATGGTTTGTAAACATGCAAACAGTTTAATGCTACATAGGACAATAAAACTCAGTGTCTGTCTGCTAACAGTTGTTTAGTTAGATACTATGTACGTCATCTATGCCAAAAGCTCGGTTTTCGGCTATTAACATGCAAATTAGTTATGTACTATGTAGGACATTACAGCTTGTTGTTGGCCTGCTAAGATAGGGATAGTATGATACTTTACAGGACAATTATCTTGGTGTCCATCTGTTAATATACATACAGTAAGATACTACCTAGGACCTTAAAGCTCAGTGTTAGCCTTCATCTTTTGTTATGCTGATACTAAGATACTATGTAGGAGATTAAAAATCAGATTTGGTCTGTTAAAGAGGCGTCAGTGAGATACTTTATAGGACCGTCAAGCTCAGTTTAGATCTGTTAAAGTGGGGTCAGTAAAATATTATGTAGGACACTAATACTTTTAGGTAGGTTTGTTAACATGGGGATTGTAAAATGCTATGCAGGACAGTAAAGTTAGCTGACTGTTCGTGTATGTTACTGTTGGGATTCTCAGATAGTATGTTAATATGTAGACAGTAAGATGCTATGTATCGCATTAAATCTAAAGAATCGGTTGGTTATATGAGGACATTAAGATAATATATAGGACACTGAAGCTTAGTGTAATTCTGTTGACATGGTGACAGTTTGTTTGTTTGTTTGTTTTTTTGAGTTTGCCTTATTTCTCTAATCCCCAAGGGGGTGTACATTGTACTGTGGTTTTTATTTTGCGCCTGTCGGCCAAGTGCTGCCAACTTCAGCATGCATTTTATGTAAGGGTCTGCTTCCTCTTGCATTTTCTAAGAATTCGCTTCCTTGGGGTAACGGCGCTGTGATGGGGATTGAACCCAGCACCTTTGGGTTTTGAGCCGTGCCACTTAACCACTAAGCCACACCGTCCCCATGGTGACAGTAAGATAATATGTAGGATATTAGCGAATAGCATCGGTCTGTTAACATTTAGATAGTAAGATTTTATGTAGTACATTACAGCTTGCTATTAGGTCTGCTAACATTTAGAAAGAAAGATTTTATATTAGGACATTACAGCTTGGTGTTGGTCTGTTGACATGGAGACTGTAAAATGCTATGAATGACATTAAAACATGTGGATAGTACAATATCATGTAAGATAGCAAAGCTCAGAGTCCGGCTGATGACATGGGTACAGTAAGATATCTTGTTCGAAGTAAGCTGTCAGACATCAGCGTGAATTTGTTGAAGAAGAAGAAGAAGTAAGATAGTGTGTAGGACATTAAAACTTACTGTCGGTTTGTTAACACGTGGATAGTAAGATATTATTTTTAACAGTAAAGCATGGTGTCTGCTTGTTAACATGTGGATTGAAAGATATTATGTACGGCATTCAAGATCTGTGTTGGCCAGTTGACTTGTGAATAGTAAGATACTCTGTAGGACATTCAAGCTCTGTGTTGGCCAGTTGACTTGTGAATAGTAAGATACTCTGTAGGACATTTAAGCTCTGTGTTTGCCTGTTGACATGTGGATAGTAAGATACTCTGTAGGACATTCAAGCTCTGTGTTGGCCAGTTGACTTGTGAATAGTAAGATATTCTGTAAGACATTCAAGCTATGTTTCCCAATTGACATGTGGATAGTAAAACACTATGTAGGACATTAAAGCTCTGTGTTGGCCTGTTGACATGTGAATAGTAAGATACTATGTAGGACATTCAAGCTATGTGTTTGCCTGTTGACATGTGGATAGTAAAATACTCTGTAGGACATACAAGCTCTATGTTGGCCTGTTAACATGTTGATAGTAAGATACTATGTAGGAAATTAAAGCTCTGTCTTGGCCTGTTGACATGTGGATAGTAAGATATTCTGTAGGACATTCAAGCTCTGTGTTGGCCTGTTAACATTGGGTTAGTAAGATACTCTGTAGGACATTCAAGCTCTGTGTTGGCCTGTTAACATGTGTATAGTAAGATACTCTGTAGCACATTAAAGTTCTGTCTTGGCCTGTTGACATGTGGATAGTAAGATACTCTGTAGGACATTCAAGCTATGTGTTTGCCTGTTGATATGTGGATAGTAAAATACGCTGTAGGATATTCAAGCTCTATGTTGGCCTGTTGACATGTGGATAGTAAGATATTCTATAGGACATTCAAGCTCTGGGTTGGCCTGTTAACCTTGGGTTAGTAAGATACTCTGTAGGACATTAAAGCTCTGTGTTTGCCTGTTAACATGTGGATAGTAAGATACTCTGTACCACATTAAAGCTCTGTCTTGGCCTGTTGACATGTGGATAGTAAGATACTCTGTAAGACATTCAAGCTCTGTGTTGGCCTGTTAACATGTGATTAATAAGATACTCTGTAGGACATTCAAGCTCTGTGTTGGCCTGTTGACATGTGGATAGTAAGATACTCTGTAAGACATTTAAACTCTGTGTTGGCATGTTAACATGGTGGCAGTAAGGAACTATGTAGGACATCAATGTTTTGGGTAAGTCTAACATCTGGATAGTGGATACTGTGCAGTGCATTCAATCTAGAGTTGGTTTGTTAATATGTGGATTGTAAGATCCTGTGTAAGACATTAAAGCTGTCTGTCAATCTGATGCCATTGGGATTGTACAATACTTTGAAGAACAATAAAACTTGGTATTGGTCTGTTAATATTTAGATAGCAAATTACAATGTAGGACTGTAAAGTTTCGAGTCAGTGAACTTATGTTTAATGGGGATAGTGCGATACTTTGTAGGACAATACCGTTTATTGTCTGTATGTTAATTTTCATATAGTTAAGTATTATATAAAAGACTGTTACCATGTGCTTAGGTAGAAACTGTGTAGGACATCAAAATTTAATGCTGGTATGATAGTCTGGGGATAGTAAGATACTATATATAGGACATTAAAACTTGATGTATCATAGTAAGATACTAGCTAGTAGCTAGGACTGTAATGCCTAGGGTGAGTTTGTTAAAATATGGATAGTAAGATACTAGTTAGAACTGCCATGCCTAGGTTCAGTTTGTTAACATGTGGATAGCAAGATACTATTTCAGACATTAATGCATAGTGTCGGTCTGTACATTATATAAATTGCTGAGCGATTATAGTAGTAAAACTGGGAGAGTTCAAAACGTAGTTCCCTCATGTTCCAGTCTCTCTCTTATCGCCTGTGGAGTATACAAAATAGATAGGAATGGTTAAAATACCGCTATGGAACAAAATCAAGAACCTAACCTACGTTAGGTACAGAAATTACATACAATGAGACTAAAACATTCATCAGGGCAACGTACAGTGCAAAATGGAAAAAAAACAAAAACACCCTGGCTACATAGATTATCATTCTCCGGCTACGCATAGGTCACAACAGTCTGAGATGTCATCTGTACAACAAGTTCAAGATTGGTACTACAGACCTTCGTGCCTGCGACACAGACCAAATGAAGGCAGAACATATTTTGAGCCTTTAGTCGATTGATGACTTCGTTAGAGTCATTGAAGTTGATGTCTGAAAACGAACGAAAAAGAAGAAGAAGAAATGAACCAGTCGAAGCTTCCCGTTGGATCCACTACTAGGGAATTGCATGTTTACATTCTGATTCGCATTATTCATGTATAGGTCTAGTGATATTGCGAGCTTAATATATGAGTAGCAAAATGCCCCCTTGTCGCTATGTGCATTCACAAGCAAAAACAACTAGTATTCTCTGTATAAGCAACATATGTCCTCTAGCCCACTGTATGGACTGCGTACTACAGTAAACATCACGAATGATTCTGGATCTTTGGGTATGGCAATGACAAAAATAGGACCACTGCCCTATATAGAGCATGGCATAAGAGGCGACTAACTGTGTGACATGGCACAACACCGGCCATGCTTAGTTGGTTTGTTAAGAGCAGCATAGATGGCGCCTAACAGGTTGCGTGTCAAGTTGGTCTAGTGTTTGAGTCTTTTAAGATGGACTCACAGATCTATGAACCAAACTTCTTGGCACTTGTCTTAACACAGCGGAGTAATAAGCTGCTCGAGCCTAACACGCTAAGCAGGAAATCATCATCCCTCCTTTATCCAGCTCACACCACAGCTGGGACCTCCACAGGGTCATCTTCCCTTGTAGAATTGCAGGTCTACTAAGACTAAGATTAATATAAACACATAATCTTACAAATACTATTTCTTTTGTTGCAGATTCTGCACTTTACACTTTACGAAATACAAGACCTCACCACTAATGGAGTCTCCCGCGGAACACCTGGCTGAGACATTTCGATTCTACTCCGTCTTCCTCCACGCTGCCCGATACTCACCAAACGTTGCCGTGGACGATCAACCCGAAAGACAATGGTTGAGTATGAGGATTACCTAACTTGACTTAAAACACAAGGCAACGACTCTAGCTGGCCATCTATCTTCTCGGCACACCCCCCATGACATCAGAACAAATTTTGCAGCCCTGCCCATTGTTTACCGACAAGAAGTAGCATTTGGCAACAACCAGTGTCTTTCCACGAGTAGCTGTACATAAGTGCTCAGACTCTCAAGTCAACTGCTGCCTTCGTTAGAGTAATTGAATTCAAGGTCTGAAGACGAACAAGGAAGATCTATTTTCTTGACATTTTTCGCGCCAGCCGAAGCACATCAGTACAAGTACAGTCAACCTCCATCAAGATGACTTCAGGAAAAAACTTTGCATGATCTTGCAGTAGGAGTTTATGTATCAGTTTACTTGCATGATGAGGTTGCTATCCTCATGCACAACTCTATTTGGTCACGCCTTTCAATACATGCATGGAGTTCAATCAATCAAATCAGAACAAAAAGGCATAGCTTCAAATTAAATAAAGAAAGGTCAAGATTGGATATTTGGAAATATTTCTTTAATCAGAGAGGGGTGAATGCTTGGAATGCATTTCCAAGGAAGTGATGTAAGCAGAGGCAGTTGATGCATTTAAGAATACATTGGATGCGCATAGCTTATTGAGCAAGGAAATGTAAATGAAACTGGTTGCGTACAGACTCTGCATAGTCTTCTAAACCAGTATAAAGACGATAAGTTTAGTTAAATCAAGATCACTCATCTCTTTTTGTTGAAGCACAGGTCCAGCATTGTATTTGACTTACCAAAACCAGCTTTTAGGAAAGACTTTTTCTAGTTTTTTGCAGTAGGGTAGCGATAATTTCTACATTTTGAGATTGCCACATCCATGGACAACGCTTAGTCCTCGCGTTCAACATGCAATGATTATTTTGGCCACTCAGGAGAAACACGTACATAGCTCACCTTAAGATTGTTTGCCCTTGATCTACTGTGACAGTATTCTGTGGCGGTTATATTCTACCATTCTCAGTAAGGGACCCCGGATACACTATGGGAGGTCATGTTATTGATAGATTTGAAACAAGCAGCGATAACGATAGAAAAGATATGAATTTGGAATTGCATGTGTTAAGCTTTTATAGAAGTGTTCATACGTGGTTGCGAAGTTTCGATGGCTCACAAACAAAACATGTCTGTGTTCAGATTCCTGATCTGACTGGGTCGTACACCTAATAAATTTTGTGCTGAATATGGTTTAACCAGGCTCTAAAGTGCAAAACACAGAACAATATACTGCCTCTTAGGAACCACGGTAAACGAAGTAAAAAAAAGAAATATAGCTTTTTAGTGTTTTCTCCAGTATCGCATTCTGTTTTTTTATTGAATGGCTTGCTGGCTTAGGGTCGTTCGTTCTCAATCTTGCACTACCAAGCCCTGATGTGGCTTAAGTAGCAGAATGTTGTCCAGAGAACGGAATGCAAATGTGCTGATCGGTGTGGACTGCACAGAACACGGCCAGGCACTTGAGCATCCGTGGTCAACCACTGCACCCGAGCTCATATCCAGTCGTCCTGACTTGTCTTGCCACTGGTTAAAGTTGGACTCGAGCGAGAGAGTGTGGTCGACAAACTGCGCAACCCTTTCTCACTTAAAGGAAATTCATCGCGCAAGTCATTCTCTTTTCATGTATCCAGTACTAACACAGTCCTGTGACGACGGGCGAGAAGAGAGCGTAGGTCCACTGACAAGCTAAACTACAGTCAAAAAGCTGCGTCAGTTGCGGGACACCTTGCTGAGCAATAAAGCGGCTGAGGTACATGGATTTGCTGACAATCATGATCACCGTCTCGCGAAGCAAACTTTCTCTGCTTTCACTGACTGCGAATATGCAGTTCCCATCTTCCCACCCATCCACAACCCGGATTTACAGAATACTCGACTGGATGGACTGGCTGGGTGCAAAAAGTAAAGGCTCGTGATGGACGAAAAACATTGTGTTTGACCCTGACGCAACGTCCTGGGCAATATGGTGTGCTTGACCGGACTAGCGTCTCAGTTACCCACAGATATTATCTTAAATATCACTAACCTCTAGCTGATTGCTAGCATAACCGGCACTTCTGAAATTATGCAATGATGTTTATAAATGAAAATAGTATTTGCTAGATCTACGTCAACAATAAAGTCACATATATTTTTGTATACCATAACAAGCATTATTACATAGCACAAAAAATCGTTCACTTTCATCTTTATCATCATTATTATCATCATCATCATCATCATCATCATCATCATCATCATCATCATGTTGCATGTCATTTGCAGAAAATCACTTTCACAACAAACGATCTGTAACTCGATCTCTAGCCAGAAGTATCGCCTCTATCGTTGTCATCGTCATGACCTCCGTGATGTCTTGTTTCCATCTTTTCATCGGTCTGCTTCAGCCCCGCTTTTCAAACACCAAACCCTCCTGTATCGTTCTTTCAAGGTCAGTATGGCGTTTGATGTGGTCAAACTATTATACAGCAAAGCAAGTGGTCATTTTCACAGACGACCTAGCAGTGTAATGGCCCTCAAGAGCCCAGTGCTTAAAAAAAAAGCAGTCCAATGGACACCAGCCCACTGAGACATTCCAGACAACGGGGAGGTGGACAGGCTCGCCAGAGAGCGAGGAATGCTGCAGCAGAGTGATACAGACATCACATACAATGAAACTAAAGCATTCATCAGGACAACGTACAGTGCAAAATGGAAAATAGGATCACATTGGCCACATAGAAAACGATGCCTACCATCAACTCTCCAGGCGAGACCAGGTGATCATTTTCCGGCTACGCACAGGTCACAACAGACTCAGATGCCATCTGTACAATAAGTTCAAGATTGGCACTACAGAAATTTGTGCCTACGGCACAGCCCCTATGAAGGCATAATATATTTTGCAGTCCTGCCCGCTGTATACCGACAAAAGAAGTAACAATTGGCAACAGCCAGTGTCCTTCCACGAGAAGCTGTACGGAAGCGTACATAGCCTTGAGTCGACTGCTGCCTTTGTTAAAATCATTGAAGCTGAGGTATGAAGATAAACGAAGAAGCAGCAGAAACTATTTTAGCTTTCGAGACAAGATGTTGTTTACTAACCAATTTTGCTTGAAATTAATTAGGATCTATAGTATATATATATATATATATATATATATATATATATATATATATATATATATATATATATATATATATATATATATATATATATCTCTCTCTTTATATATATATCTCAAGCAGATGTGGATATATTGAGATCGGATGTAGATAAAATTGGAGAGTGGTTTGTAGGTTCGCAAATGGAGTTTAATGTAGATACATGTACAGTCATCCACATGGGTAGATCCAATATGAAACATAATTACAGAATGGGAGAGAACAATATTAGAAAGATAGATAAGGAAATGGACTTAGAAGTTATACTAGATCATACAGGTAAGGTGAGTGAGCAAGTTCAGGTAGCAATTAAAAAGGCAAATGCAATGTTATGTATGATAAACATAAATACTAAACATAGGAGCAAGGAAGTGATAGTCAAACTGTATAAAGCATTAGTTAGACCTAGATTGGAGTTATGCGTACAGGCGTGGAGGCATTATCATAGAGGGGATACAAACATGCTGGAAAGAATTCAAAAAAGAGCGACAACGCTGATAGTGGGATTGCAGAATTACAGTTATGAGGAAAAACCGGCCTACAGTGTCTAGAAGAGAGAATAATTCGTAGTGACTTAATACAGGCTTATAAGATGATCAGAGGAATGGATAAATTAGACTATAACAAGTTTAAAAAAAAAATACAGCCCCCAAATATAACAAGAAGGCATAGTTACACATTAACTAAAGAGAGGTCCAGATTCGATATTAGGAAATATTTTTTTAATTAGAGAGTGGTGAATGCTTGCAATGCATTGCCAAGGGAAATAGTGGAAGGAAGGACAGTTAATGCATTTAAGAATAAATTGGATGCGCATAGCTTTTAGAGCAAGGTGATGAAATGAAACTGTATGTATACAGATTCTGCAGAGTCTTCTAAACCAGTTTAAGGACGTTAAGCTAAGTTAAGGATATCTGCATTTTTCCTTTTTGCTATCCATTGTATTTTGAGCACTTTTCTATAGTCCTGTAGTTCAAAAGATGCAATCCTTTTCTTAAGTGTTTGTGTGGGGGGGGGGGGGGGGGGGGGGGGGGGGGTCCATGTTTCACATCCGTATGTCTTCATCGGTATAATGCAAGTTCACATAATAGTTATTTTCATTTTATTAAAGTTCTGTCATCAGTTTCTCATTTTATTGAACCTCTGCATTGCCGTAGCCATTGGCGCTTATAACTGAGCCGAGGTACTCAAAGCTTGTGACTTTCTCAATCTTCTGTTGTTCTAAAATAACTTTATGTTTGGTCTTTGCCTTGCCTGTGATCGTTATCTTGGTTGTACTTTAAATTCAGGTATAGATTTTGGACTTCGTTGAGTTGTGTTTACGCTCATCAGTACTTTTACATTTCGCTAGTTGTTAAACCCACCGGGCTAGATCGCACGTGGACACAGTCCTGGTGTGAACAGACTATCTACAATAGCAGTTAGTAAACTAGCATTATCTTGTAAAGCGAGCTATGCAAGTTTTCATTCCATTTCCAACAATATATCTCTGCAAATATGGATTTTCGACATTTGTAGCATAAAAGAAAAACAAATCGAAACAGATTAGATGTCTAACATGGCAAACGTGTGGTTTGTACAACACAACAGTTGAATCCTCTTCGAGAAAGAGAAACAACAAGCCTTCACGCGGTCAGCATTTCTTGATCTTTGTGACCCGTTCCTCAGCCTTGCATATATACGCAGCACGTTCATTCAAACAATAATGAAATTAACTTTTTTCTATATTAAATGTATTGTATTTCTATTGAAATTGTTAAGAAAGACACATATATCACATGTACTTTTATGTTTGTTTTTTTAACTATTTCTATATAACTGGTTCTTTGCTATTGTATTTTATGTATTTAAAAACATTTTTCCGAGAAGGGGTACGTGACATCTACAGTTAACATCATTTGCTGAATAAGAATGATCACCAATGGACAGCCGCGTGCGGTAAACACCTTTCATTTTTGGGCTAAAGAGAAATACTCTCAATTTAATGTACAATATGTAACTAAGTTAACGTCTTTATACGGGTTGAGAAGACTACCTATTTATACTGGTTTAGACGATTATGTCTTTCTACTCGCTTAGAAGACTGAAACTTTATACTGGTTTAGAAGACTGTGTCTTTATCTTGGTTTATAAGACGATGTCTTTATACTGGTTTAGAAGACGATGTCTTTATACTGCCTTAGAATGACTATATCTTTATACTGGTTTAGAAGACTACGTGTTTATACCGGCTTAGAAAACTATGCAGAGTCTGTAAACAACCAGTTTCATTTACATTTCCTAGCTCTAAAAGCTATGTGCATCCAATCTATTCTGAAATGCATTAATTGTTCCAGCCTAAAACTACTTCATATGGCAATACATTCCAAGCATTCACCACTGTACAGCTTATGTGGCTTACCAGTAACACTTTTACCGGTAACAGTTCTCGCAGTTTAGCTCACTTTAAATTCAACCGATGCACAAAATTGAGAAATGGAATACCTCTGCCCCTCCTTTATGTGTTGTGTTTGTTACAGACCCGTCGGTGTATGCATGGGTCCAGTCCATGCTTGGGTAGTTTTTCGTTATGTACCTCAGGGTTATGTCTCTTCTTTCTTTTTCAGTCTGGCTGTTCTTGTTTCAAATATCTGGTATATTTTCTACCACCTCCGGAATGATATGCTGCTTCCAGGTAGGTTTGCGTACAGTAGGGATGGGGTTTGGTGTTAATGTGTTCATAGTGTCTTCGCTCATCTTTGCTTTGGCTATTTCTGCAAAGTTTCTTCGCTTTAGTTTCCCATTTCCAAATCTATTTAGTCTCTGATGCATTGGGTGGTCTGTCAGTCTTCTGAGTTTCTCTACTTGCTGCTGGGCTCTGCAGTCTCTTCTGTCGGTCATGGATTGCAGATTTCTAATCTTTTCCAGTTCTACAATTGGCGTTGACTTCATGCCTGCTGTTATAACTCTCATGGCTTGGTTTGAAGTTTGCTAATTGTATCAAAGTTCGCCTTTGCTGCTGTTGCTCGTGCCGCAATGCCATACTCGAGAACTGGTCTCACTCTTCCAGTGTACAGTTTCGTCTGTTCCCCAGCTTGTGCCAGCAAATTTCTTCATGATTGCCATTCTTTGTCTGGCTCTCATTCGGTTTCTCTCGATCTGACTTTTCCATGTCATGCACCGATCAAATGTGACTCCCATGTAGTTTTGGTTGCCATTTGCCCGCAGATATTTGCCGCTAAGACTTATTTTGTGTTCTGGAGTTTGTTTGAAAGCGAGAATATCGTACATGTTGTTTTTTCCTCATTTATTTTGACCAGCCATGAGTTCGCCCACTCCTCCAACGATGTTAGGGCCTGCTGCATCCGATTGCTTGCTATGGTGAGATTTGTTTCAGACGTCCACATAGCCAGATCGTCTGCAAACATGGAGCTGTGGACTCTTCTTGGTAGATTCTCTGTGATGTTGTTTATATACACCAGGAAAGGTGTTGGTGACAGTACTCCCCTTTGGTGTACTCCCTGCTCAAGTGTCACCTTTTTGCTCATCTGCTATTGTACTTGAACTATGGATGTTCTGTTTTCGAAGTAGTCGCTGATCCATCTGTACATTTTCCCACAAACTTCACTTCTTGGTAGCTTGACTTTAAGTCACACCTTGTTAAATGCCTTCTCTAAATCCACCCAAATCGCTACTGTGTGTTTTTTCTCCTGGTAAGCATCATCTATTAACTGGGCTATGAGAGTGATCTGGTCCTCAGTGGATCTGTGCTGTCTAAAGCCTGCTTGCTGTGGAATTAGTATGTGTTTTTCTTCCAGATGCCACATCAGTCTGGTGTTTATCATACGTTCCATCAGTTTACCTACACAGCTCAGTAGACTGATAGGCCTGTATCCATTTGGATCTGTTCTATCTTTTTCTTTCTTTGGTACTGGTATAAGTACAGCGTCTTTTCATGTCTGAGGTACAATTCCCCTTTTCCAGCTTTGGTTCAGCTTGGAATGCTTTGCCCCAGGAAATAGTGGAGGCAGAGACAGTTAATGCATTTAAGAATAAATATGATGTACATAGTTATTAGAGCAGGGTAATGCAAATGGGACTGGTTGTCTACAGACTCTGATGAGTTTTCTAAACCAATATAAAAACGTTATGTTAAGTTAAGTTATGCCGTGTTTGTTAGCTTACTCAGAACGTTTTATGATTGTGCTAACTTTTTGTTTCATCGCTCCACATTGTTCTTTGTAGGACAATGTGCGATCCATTGTAATTCCTAGGTACTTAGGTGTATCTTTATGTTTAAGTTTATGCCCCTGCCAACTAATCTTTCAAAGTCTCAAGGCTATTCTTACATCCTGTTGCAGCCCGCCACTTAACGTCTTTTACAGGACGCACACAAAATTAATCTTACATATTACGGGCATTCTACAACAACAATAAATACAACAACAATAACAACAACATGTTGTTATGGCTTTTGAAGTCATGATACTGCCTATTTCATTCTTATAAACTATGCAGGAGGAATGATTTCAAGAAATGCTATGTCGGCATAGATAAAGTCACACACTAACTCTAACCATTTTCATAAAGCTGTAGAAACTGATTCACATTTCTAATCGTGTTTACTTACTCTCAACTCTGTCAAATGATATCCTCATTAATAACTAAACCTGTACGTCGCTAAGTGTCATTGAAGGAAATGTGGCGACTACATGAGTTGGCCACCCCACCTCATAAAAAGCTGAGGCCTAGTACAGTGAAGTCTCTAACACTTCAACCTCGACATCAATGATTGCAAAAGGATTACCTTTTCCTTTTCATGTTAACATCATTTACATCGAATACCAGTACCAAAGAAAGAAAAAGATAGAACAGATCCAAATTTGATACAGGCCTATCAGTCTACTGAGCTGTGTAGGTAAACTGATGGAGCGTATGATAAACATCAGACTGATGTGGCACCTGGAAGAAAAACACATATTAATTCCACAGAAAGCGGGATTTAGACAACACAGACCCACTGAGGATCAGATCACTCTCATAGCGCAGAAAATAGAGAATGCTTACCAGGAGAAAAAGCATACAGTAGCGGTTTGGGTGGATCTAGAGAAGGCATTTGACAAGGTGGGGAAAGAGGGACTTAAAGTCAAGCTATAAAGAAGTGAAGTATATTGACAAATGTACAGATTGATCAGCCACTATTTCAAAAACAGAACAGCCAGAGTTCAAGTACAAGGGAAGATGAGCAAAAATGTGACACTGCAGCAGGGAGTTCCCCAAGGGAGAGTACTGTCACCCACACTTTTTTACACAAAAAATGATGCCTACTACCAGTTGAACAGAAGAGGGCAGGTCGTGGTCTTCAGACTCCGCACAGGCCACAACAGATTGAGGTACCATCTATTCAATAAACTGAAGAAAGGTGGTACTGACGAATGCACCTGTGGTACAGGGAAAATGACCGCGGAACATCTGCTGCAAAATTGCCCGACATACGAGAACCAGAGAAAGCACATGTGGCCATCACCAGTGGCAACACTAGACAAGCCCTATGGCAGTGTCGACAGCCTCAGGATGACAGCTGCCTTCTTCTAAAAAATTCAAGTTGACGTCTGACAGCGTACGAAGAAGAAGATTTACCTCGAATTGTTTTTAACACCTGCACAAATTAACAGTCATCTAACAATATTCATATTTCTGTTTTTCATCCTCTCTCTCTTTCTCTCTCTCTACTTTGGTCTTCTTGTTTCTCTGTACTCTCAGCAATCAATGCTGACTACAAACTAATGTGTGACAAATATGAACTGATGTGATCATATAAGACATTCCAATGTACACCGCCCACTACCAGTTAAAGGCCAACACAAAATACAGAAGGGATTGAAGCTCACGAGCAAAAACATGCATTTAGAACGTGCCAACCGTAGCGACAATCCGCCCAAGAAACTGTTCATTATGTCAAGGAAAGAATGTCAGAATACAAACACAGCCAACGTGCTGTTTACATTCATGGATACATCGAGTAATACAAATATACTGTAGTCGGAGATGCTGTGGTAGAAACTTCTCTATAAGAGGTTTTTGCTTTTATCAGATGTTGGTAGCCAGTTCCCTTCCTCGATGTCTTGGCTTACAATATCACTGATATATAAATTTATTTTTATTACCGCCAGGGATGAGGTACTAGAATCTTCATTGTTCTGAAACACACACGAGTCCATAAACTGGTCAATACGACATGATACCGCACAAAGGACAAGGGGTCTGGGGTAGAAAAGGGCAAGTCTTCGTCACGGAATCCAGAAATTGAAACCTCTAATCAAAACCAAAAACTTCAGGTTTTGTGAAAACCAATTCCTGTTCCTCTATCCTTTCTCCTAACAGTAAATCCGGTACTCGTTTAAAGCTGGGTTGGATGGAACAAGTTGCAGCCGGAAAGAAGCAGCCACTCTACCAACGTTGTATCCTACGCTCTACATGTACATATAGTGTGGTCTTATGTTTCCTCTAATAACATGTCTTAATGGGAATCACACCTTTTCTTCTGCTTATCTCACGGAATAATCATTCCTTCATGGTTGTTTGCTTAAATATCTATCTTATTGTTCTATTGCAGGTCAATGGCCAATGTTTTGTTATTATTATTGTCATGATTATTATCATCATCATCCTCATCATCTTCTATCAACTTGTGTCATTAGAAGGCGTGGAAGGGGGTGTAGTATTATGTCGTTGCCATCTTCGTCGCCGATGTTGTTGACATCCAGTGTTTCTTTAAACATAGCGAGGGACATAACCAAACAAATACAAAAAATATATAATTAAGAGTTATCCCATCATAAAAAATTTGCGTGAGAGATTCTGGCTTGGGCGTCTCCCCTCTTTATCCAGGTTACAAACCTTAGAACGAGTGATCTATGGCCCTACACCAGAACCACATGGACGTGTACATTGGCATCTGTACACTGAAGGCGATAGGTGTTAATTATCCACCCGACCAAATTTCTCACGCTTGTTGTCGTCCTCGTGCACGACATATGGGGAGGAACAGCTCGCGACCCCGGGCGCTCGTCGGCGACGATTGTGACAGCAAAGCCGTGCTTATCACAAGAGCTGAACCTTGAACCGTGACCGGCGTCGAAGTCATGGAGCGAACTAGACAAGTAACTGGCAGAAGACAACACTGGCTGCTCCTGTAGCTGTTAATAGTAAGGTTAGAGTTAGCATATATGCTGATGCCTGTTTAAGTTAGCTCTGTTGTGGTGACAGCGACTCGCATTTTGTTTTTAAAATGAATTTAATAATATTCATAAAATGCAAAAAAATGTTAAAACTTTCCGAAAGGTAAATTTCGTATGGTATGCTCCATTATACGCAACCTTAACTATTATAAGTATTTGCTTTATTTTTATGTAATTATTAAATGATTTATATTATTGTAGTGCATTTATTACATCCCTTTCTTTTGAATACATTGCCCTTATGACGAAGTAATCATTGTCCGTGTAAATACAGTTCACTACTAGGCCGTGAAACTGTTATCTAGCTAATCGAAGATCCTGTGCTGAAAGTTGTTTATGGTTAAGCGTGCTTATATCCCGTGTGTGCTTCTTTAAAATTGTTCAAGCTTGGATATGTAAATCCAAATGTATGTAGACTTTTATGTTATAAATTTCTCTAACATACCATCTATAGATTGTTAATCTCATTGTACATATCCAAATTTTAAACTGTATATTTTTTAGAACAGGACACCCATTACCATCATTTTAATAACACTAGCCATATGGAATCTTGCATGTTTACTGCTGGCTGAATATATGTAGACATAATATTCATAATGTGGCATAAGAAATACGTAAACATTAAATTGAACCTTATTCCAGTGTGTGTATGTTTCTTGTTTATTTCTTTATTTCACAAGACGCATAAGTTGCCATATTAACAAATGTAAACAAACAGATATTAAAGTACACATTCCTAAAGCCCAGGTATTGATAAAATTGCTCTTTGCTGTCACTCTGTGTATTTATGATATATTCGAATACTGACACTATTAACATACACCAAATTGAAAGCATGGTAGTAATACATATCTCATTATTTTAAACATAAATTTTTTTACGAATGCACATATTTCTTTACGTTTGTGTGTGCGTGTGTGTACAACTGTGTAAAACCCTACAGTATTGACATATTTCCAAAACTACTTATTACGTACTGTTCATACTGGCATTATAAATGCAGCTCTAGAATTGATTGCGAAACACCTTCGATTGGTTCTGTTGTTGTTGATTCATCCATTAAGCAAATACATACACAGAAGTCGTTTAGCTTGTTTGAAAAGGCCAGTCTTTGCAAACCGTTAAAGGGTTTGAGAGTTGATAATGCAATTGTGGTTAACATGTGGGTAGTAGGATTATATGTACGAACGTAAATATTGCTGTGTCACTGTGTGTGTTAACATAAGGATAGCAAGATACTGTGTAGAAGATTAAAGCTTGGTGTAATTCTGTTAATATGTTGACAGTGAGAAAGTATGTAGGACATTAAAGCTCTGCGTTAGACTGCTAACAAGCTTGCGGTTGGTGTGCTAACATGTGAATAGTAACATATCATGAAGAAGATTAAAGCTTGGTGTCAATCTGCTAATATGTTGATAGTGAGATACTATGTAGGACATCAAAGCTCTGCGTTAGACTGCTAACAAGCTTGCAGTTGGTATGCTAACATGTAAATAGTAAAATATCATGTAGAAGATTAAAGATTGGTGTCAATCTGCTAATATGTTGATAGTGAGATACTATGTAGGACATCAAAGCTCTGTGTTAGACTGCTAACAAGCTTGCAGTTGGTGTGCTAACATGTTAATAGTAAAATATCATGTAGAAGATTCAAGATTGGTGTCAATCTGCTAATATGTTGATAGTGAGATACTATGTAGGACATCAAAGCTCTGTGTTAGACTGCTAACAAGCTTGCAGTGGTGTGCTAACATGTTAATAGTAAAATATCATGAGGAAGATTCAAGATTGGTGTCAATCTGCTAATATGTTGATAGTGAGATACTATGTAGGACATCAAAGCTCTGCGTTAGACTGCTAACAAGCTTGCGGTTGGTGTGCTAACATGTGAATAGTAAAATATCATGTAGAAGATTAAAGCTTGGTGTCAATCTGCTAATATGTTGATAGTGAGATACTATGTAGGACATTAAAGCTGAGTGTTAGTCTACTAACATGTGGATAGTAAGATATTTTCAAGACAGTAAATCTCCAAGTTGGTTTGCATCTGTTGATTTGTAAATAGTGAGACCTTATGTAAGAGATTTAAGCTCAGTATCTGACTCCTAACATTTGGATAGCAAGATACTATGTACACCATTAAATCTTAGTGTCTATCTGTTAATATGTAGATAAAGAGATAATATGTAGGACATTAAAACTCAATTTTGGTCCTCTAGCGTGCAAAAATTCTTTATTCCTCTTTGCGTTCAGGATCCTTTGGTCATGTTATATCTGCAAGCCAGGAATCATGATGCAGTCCATAATCTTTACCAGGACATAGCTGCTGCACCATAGCTTTTGCCTCAGCTCTGCATTCTATGGTATCTCATTTCACTAAAACACAGTGAAAGTAAAATGCTATGTAGAACACACATTTTGGTGTTGGTCTGTTAATTTATGGATTGTAGGTACTATGTAAGACTGTAAAATTTCATGGCGATCTACATATGTTGCCATATGGATAGTAAAGTAATATGTAAGGTATCCAATCCTAGTTATTGGTCAGTTATCAAATGGATTGTAAGATAATATTTAGGGTATGAAATCTTAGTGCTGGTCTGTTAACATGTGGAGGGTAAGATAATATGTAGGGTATCAAATCTCGGTTCTGGTCTGTTAACATGTGAATGGTAAGATAATATTTAGGGTAGCAAATCTTGGTGCTGGTCTGTTAACATGTGGGTGGTAAGATCATATGTAGGATATCAAATCTCGGTGCTGGTCTGTTAACATGTGGAGGGTAAGATAATATGTAGGGTATCAAATCTCGGTTCTGGTCTGTTAACATGTGAATGGTAGATAATATTTAGTGTAGCAAATCGTGGTGCTGGTCTGTCGACATGTGGATGGTAAGATAGTATGTATAACAGTAAAGCTAAGTGTTCTTCTGGCATGGGGATTCAAAAAATAAAAATGTAGGGCATTGAAGCACAGTGTGGATCTATTAACATGTGATTAGTAGTATAATATGTACAACAGTTTGTTGAGAGGTGGAAAGTAAGATACTATGTGGGACAGTAGAGTTTGTTGTCCGTCTACTTCTTTTGTCCTGTGAATATCAAGATAATATACAGGACATTGAACCACGGCGTGATTCTGTTTGCACTGTGATAGTCAGATAAAATAATTAAGTCTATTGCATCTCTTTTTGGGGGTAAAGGAATATACTTTTATTTTGGCGATAAGGCTCAGTGTGGGTTTGTTAATGTATTGATAGTAAAAATTTATTTAGAACATTACAGCTCGTTGTTGGTCTATTGACATGGGGACAGCAGGATGCTGTTTAGGAAGTTTATTATTGGTTTCTGTTTGTTAACAAATGGAAGGTAAAACACTTAATAGGACAGAAAAGCTCAGTGTTGGTCTGTTAATACATGTGAACTGTAAGATATTGTGTAGGACACATGTTCTCAGTGTTGGTCTGTTAATACATGTGAACTGTAAGACATTGTGTAGGACACGTGTTCTCTGTGCTGGTCTGTAAACATGATGATTAGTAAGATATTATGTATGATATTACAGCTCAGTGTTGTTGTTTTATCAAGGGGAAAGATAATATATACAGCTTTACATCTCGGCTGTTATGCGTTAACATTTGAATATTAAGAAAATATGTAGGACATGAAAGCTCACTGTTCGTATCCTAACAAGTGGATAGTACAATACTATGAGGTAAAGTAATGATAGCTGTCATTCTGTTAACATGCGGATAGTAAGATACTATGTAGGACATTACTGCTCTGTGTTGGTATTTTGACCTGGGGATAGTAAGATACTATAAAGGACATTACAGATCAGTGTTGGTCTGTTAACAAGCGGAGAGTAAGATACTATGTAGGACATTACTACTCAGTTTTGGTCTGTTTACCTGGGGGAAAAAATATACTATGTAGGACACCTATTCATGAGGTTGGTCTGTTTTCATGTGGATAGTGAGAAAATATATACATTATTTCTCAGTTGATGTATATTAACATGAGGATATCAAGAAATAAGTAGGACATGAAAGTTCACTGTCTGTGTTTTATGAAGTGGATAGTTTGATGTTATGTAGAAAAGTGAAGATTGCTTTCATTCTGTTATAACGTGTTGATAGTAAAACAATAGGTAGGACATTAAAGATTTGTGTCAGACTGCTATCTTTGTACAGAAATATAAAAAGTAGGTCATTTAAGCTTTGTGTTAGTATGTTAACTTTTGGACAGTAAGATTACATGTAGGACATTAACAAATGGGAATGGTTTGTAAACATGCAAACAGTTTAATGCTACATAGGACAATAAAACTCAGTGTCTGTCTGCTAACAGTTGTTTAGTTAGATACTATGTACGTCATCTATGCCAAAAGCTCGGTTTTCGGCTATTAACATGCAAATTAGTTATGTACTATGTAGGACATTACAGCTTGTTGTCGGCCTACTAGGATAGGGATAGTATGATACTTTACAGGACAATTATCTTGGTGTCCATCTGTTAATATACAGACAGTGAGATACTACCTAGGACCTTAAAGCTCAGTGTTAGCCTTCATCTTTTGTTATGCTGATACTAAGATACTATGTAGGAGAATAAAAATCAGATTTGGTCTGTTAAAGAGGCGTCAGTGAGATACTTTATAGGACCGTCAAGCTCAGTTTAGATCTGTTAAAGTGGGGTCAGTAAAATATTATGTAGGACACTAATACTTTTAGGTAGGTTTGTTAACATGGGGATTGTAAAATGCTATGCAGGACAGTAAAGTTAGGTGACTGTTCGTGTATGTTACTGTTGGGATTCTCAGATAGTATGTTAATATGTAGACAGTAAGATGCTATGTATCGCATTAAATCTAAAGAATCGGTTGGTTATATGAGGACATTAAGATAATATATAGGACACTGAAGCTTAGTGTAATTCTGTTGACATGGTGACAGTTTGTTTGTTTGTTTGTTTTTTTGAGTTCGCCTTATTTCTCTAATCCCCAAGGGGGTGTACATTGTACTGTGGTTTTTATTTTGCGCCTGTCGGCCAAGTGCTGCCAACTTCAGCATGCATTTTATGTAAGGGTCTGCTTCCTCTTGCATTTTCTAAGAATTCGCTTCCTTGTGGTAACGGCGCTGTGATGGGGATTGAACCCAGCACCTTTGGGTTTTGAGCCGTGCCACTTAACCACTAGGCCACACCGTCCCCATGGTGACAGTAAGATAATATGTAGGATATTAGCGAATAGCATCGGTCTGTTAACATTTAGATAGTACGATTTTATGTAGTACATTACAGCTTGCTATTAGGTCTGCTAACATTTAGAAAGAAAGATTTTATATTAGGACATTACAGCTTGGTGTTGGTCTGTTGACATGGAGACTGTAAAATGCTATGAATGACATTAAAACATGTGGATAGTACAATATCATGTAAGATAGCAAAGCTCAGAGTCCGGCTGATGACATGGGTACAGTAAGATATCTTGTTCGAAGTAAGCTGTCAGACATCAGCGTGAATTTGTTGAAGAAGAAGTAAGATAGTGTGTAGGACATTAAAACTTACTGTCGGTTTGTTAACACGTGGATAGTAAGATATTATTTTTAACAGTAAAGCATGGTGTCTGCTTGTTAACATGTGGATTGAAAGATATTATGTACGGCATTCAAGCTCTGTGTTGGCCAGTTGACTTGTGAATAGTAAGATACTCTGTAGGACATTCAAGCTCTGTGTTGGCCAGTTGACTTGTGAATAGTAAGATACTCTGTAGGACATTCAAGCTCTGTGTTGGCCTGTTGACATGTGGATAGTAAGATACTCTGTAGGACATTCAAGCTCTGTGTTGGCCAGTTGACTTGTGAATAGTAAGATATTCTGTAAGACATTCAAGCTATGTTGCCCAATTGACATGTGGATAGTAAAACACTATGTGGGACATTAAAGCTCTGTGTTGGCCTGTTGACATGTGAATAGTAAGATACTATGTAGGACATTCAAGCTATGTGTTTGCCTGTTGACATGTGGATAGTAAAATACTATGTAGGACATACAAGCTCTATGTTGGCCTGTTAACATGTTGATAGTAAGATAATATGTAAGAAATTAAAGCTCTGTCTTGGCCTGTTGACATGTGGATGGTAAGATATTCTGTAGGACATTCAAGCTCTGTGTTGGCCTGTTAACATTGGGTTAGTAAGATACTCTGTAGGACATTCAAGCTCTGTGTTGGCCTGTTAACATGTGTATAGTAAGATACTCTGTAGCACATTAAAGTTCTGTCTTGGCCTGTTGACATGTGGATAGTAAGATACTCTGTAGGACATTCAAGCTATGTGTTTGCCTGTTGATATGTGGATAGTAAAATACGCTGTAGGACATTCAAGCTCTATGTTGGCCTGTTGACATGTGGATAGTAAGATATTCTGTAGTACATTCAAGCTCTGGGTTGGCCTGTTAACATTGGGTTAGTAAGATACTCTGTATGACATTAAAGCTCTGTGTTTGCCTGTTAACATGTGGATAGTAAGATACTCTGTACCACATTAAAGCTCTGTCTTGGCCTGTTGACATGTGGATAGTAAGATACTCTGTAAGACATTCAAGCTCTGTGTTGGCCTGTTAACATGTGGTTAATAAGATACTCTGTAGGACATTCAAGCTCTGTGTTGGCCTGTTAACATGTGGATAGTAAGATACTATGTAGCACATTAAAGCTCTGTCTTGGCCTGTTGACATGTGGATAGTAAGATACTCTGTAAGACATTTAAACTCTGTGTTGGCATGTTAACATGGTGGCAGTAAGGAACTATGTAGGACATCAATGTTTTGGGTAAGTCTAACATCTGGATAGTGGATACTGTGCAGTGCATTCAATCTAGAGTTGGTTTGTTAATATGTGGATTGTAAGATCCTGTGTAAGACATTAAAGCTGTCTGTCAGTCTGATGCCATTGGGATTGTACAATACTTTGAAGAACAATAAAACTTGGTATTGGTCTGTTAATATTTAGATAGCAAATTACAATGTAGGACTGTAAAGTTTCGAGTCAGTGAACTTATGTTTAATGGGGATAGTGCGATACTTTGTAGGACAATACCGTTTATTGTCTGTATGTTAATTTTCATATAGTAAAGTATTATATACAAGACTGTTACCATGTGCTTAGGTAGAAACTGTGTAGGACATCAACATTTAATGCTGGTATGATAGTCTGTGGATAGTAAGATACTATATATAGGACATTAAAACTTGATGTATCATAGTAAGATACTAGCTAGTAGCTAGGACTGTAATGCCTAGGGTGAGTTTGTTAAAATATGGATAGTAAGATACTAGTTAGAACTGCCATGCCTAGGTTCAGTTTGTTAACATGTGGATAGCAAGATACTATTTCAGACATTAATGCATAGTGTCGGTCTGTACATTATATAAATTGCTGAGCGATTATAGTAGTAAAACTGGGAGAGTTCAAAACGTAGTTCCCTCATGTTCCAGTCTCTCTCTTATCGCCTGTGGAGTATACAAAATAGATAGGAATGGTTAAAATACCGCCATGGAACAAAATCAAGAACCTAACCTACGTTAGGTACAGAAATTACATACAATGAGACTAAAACATTCATCAGGGCAACGTACAATGCAAAATGGAAAAAACAAACAAACACCCTGGCTACATAGATTATCATTCTCCGGCTACGCATATGTCACAACAGTCTGAGATGTCATCTGTACAACAAGTTCAAGATTGGTACTACAGACCTTCGTGCCTGCGACACAGCCCCCATGAAGGCAGAACATATTTTGAGCCTTTAGTCGATTGATGACTTCGTTAGAGTCATTGAAGTTGATGTCTGAAAACGAACGAAAAAGAAGAAGAAGAAATGAACCAGTCGAAGCTTCCCGTTGGATCCACTACTAGGGAATTGCATGTTTACATTCTGATTCGCATTATTCATTTATAGGTCTAGTGATATTGCGAGCTTAATATATGAGTAGCAAAATGCCCCCTTGTCGCTATGTGCATTCACAAGCAAAAACAACTAGTATTCTCTGTATAAGCAACATATGTCCTCTAGCCCACTGTATGGACGGCGTACTACAGTAAACATCACGAATGATTCTGGATCTTTGGGTATGGCAATGACAAAAATAGGACCACTGCCCTATATAGAGCATGGCATAAGAGGCGACTAACTGTGTGACATGGCACAACACCGGCCATGCTTAGTTGGTTTGTTAAGAGCAGCATAGATGGCGCCTAACAGGTTGCGTGTCAAGTTGGTCTAGTGTTTGAGTCTTTTAAGATGGACTCACAGATCTATGAACCAAACTTCTTGGCATTTGTCTTAACACAGCGGAGTAATAAGCTGCTCGAGCCTAACACGCTAAGCAGGAAATCATCATCCCTCCTTTATCCAGCTCACACCACAGCTGGGACCTCCACAGGGTCATCTTCCCTTGTAGAATTGCAGGTCTACTAAGACTAAGATTAATATAAACACATAATCTTACAAATACTATTTCTTTTGTTGCAGATTCTGCACTTTACACTTTACGAAATACAAGACCTCACCACTAATGGAGTCTCCCGCGGAACACCTGGCTGAGACATTTCGATTCTACTCCGTCTTCCTCCACGCTGCCCGAGACTCACCAAACGTTGCCGTGGACGATCAACACGAAAGACAATGGTTGAGTATGAGGATTACCTAACTTGACTTAAAACACAAGGCAACGACTCTAGCTGGCCATCTATCTTCTCGGCACACCCCCCCATGACATCAGAACAAATTTTGCAGCCCTGCCCATTGTTTACCGACAAGAAGTAGCATTTGGCAACAACCAGTGTCCTTCCACGAGTAGCTGTACAGAAGTGCTCAGACTCTCAAGTCAACTGCTGCCTTCGTTAGAGTAATTGAATTCAAGGTCTGAAGTCGAACAAGGAAGATCTATTTTCTTGACATTTTTCGCGCCAGCCGAAGCACATCAGTACAAGTACATTCAACCTCCATCAAGATGACTTCAGGAAAAAACTGTGCATGATCTTGCAGTAGGAGTTTATGTATCAGTTTACTTGCATGATGAGGTTGCTATCCTCATGCACAACTCTATTTAGTCACGCCTTTCAATACATGCATGGAGTTCAATCAATCAAATCAGAACAAAAAGGCATAGCTTCAAATTAAATAAAGAAAGGTCAAGATTGGATATTTGGAAATATTTCTTTAGTCAGAGAGGGGTGAATGCTTGGAATGCATTTCCAAGGAAGTGATGTAAGCAGAGGCAGTTGATGCATTTAAGAATACATTGGATGCGCATAGCTTATTGAGCAAGGAAATGTAAATGAAACTGGTTGCGTACAGACTCTGCATAGTCTTCTAAACCAGTATAAAGACGATAAGTTTAGTTAAATCAAGATCACTCATCTCTTTTTGTTGAAGCACAGGTCCAGCATTGTATTTGACTTACCAAAACCAGCTTTTAGGAAAGACTTTTTCTAGTTATTTGCAGTAGGGTAGCGATAATTTCTACATTTTGAGATTGCCACATCCATGGACAACGCTTAGTCCTCGCGTTCAACATGCAATGATTATTTTGGCCACTCAGGAGAAACACGTACATAGCTCACCTTAAGATTGTTTGCCCTTGATCTACTGTGACAGTATTCTGTGGCGGTTATATTCTACCATTCTCAGTAAGGGACCCCGGATACACTATGAGAGGTCATGTTATTGATAGATTTGAAACAAGCAGCGATAACGATAGAAAAGATATGAATTTGGAATTGCATGTGTTAAGCTTTTATAGAAGTGTTCATACGTGGTTGCGAAGTTTCGATGGCTCACAAACAAAACATGTCTGTGTTCAGATTCCTGATCTGACTGGGTCGTACACCTAATAAATTTCGTGCTGAATATGGTTTAACCAGGCTCTAAAGTGCAAAACACAGAACAATATACTTCCTCTTAGGAACCACGGTAAACGAAGTAAAAAAAAGAAATATAGCTTTTTAGTGTTTTCTCCAGTATCGCATTCTGTTTTTTTATTGAATGGCTTGCTGGCTTAGGGTCGTTCGTTCTCAATCTTGCACCACCAAGCCCTGATGTGGCTTAAGTAGCAGAATGTTGTCCAGAGAACGGAATGCAAATGTGCTGATCGGTGTGGACTGCACAGAACACGGCCAGGCACTTGAGCATCCGTGGTCAACCACTGCACCCGAGCTCATATCCAATCGTCCTGACTTGTCTTGCCACTGGTTAAAGTTGGACTCGAGCGAGAGAGTGTGGTCGACAAACTGCGCAACCCTTTCTCACTTAAAGGAAATTCATCGCGCAAGTCATTCTCTTTTCATGTATCCAGTACTAACACAGTCCTGTGACGACGGGCGAGAAGAGAGCGTAGGTCCACTGACAAGCTAAACTACAGTCAAAAAGCTGCGTCAGTTGCGGGACACCTTGCTGAGCAATAAAGCGGCTGAGGTACATGGATTTGCTGACAATCATGATCACCGTCTCGCGAAGCAAACTTTCTCTGCTTTCACTGACTGCGAATATGCAGTTCCCATCTTCCCACCCATCCACAACCCGGATTTACAGAATACTCGACTGGATGGACTGGCTGGGTGCAAAAAGTAAAGGCTCGTGATGGACGAAAAACATTGTGTTTGACCCTGACGCAACGTCCTGGGCAATATGGTGTGCTTGACCGGACTAGCGTCTCAGTTACCCACAGATATTATCTTAAATATCACTAACCTCTAGCTGATTGCTAGCATAACCGGCACTTCTGAAATTATGCAATGATGTTTATAAATGAAAATAGTATTTGCTAGATCTACGTCAACAATAAAGTCACATATATTTTTGTATACCATAACAAGCATTATCACATAGCACAAAAAATCGCTCACTTTCATCTTTATCATCATTATTATCATCATCATCATCATCTTCATCATCATCATCATCATCATGTTGCATGTCATTTGCAGAAAATCACTTTCACAACAAACGACCTGTAACTCGATCTCTAGCCAGAAGTATCGCCTCTATCGTTGTCATCGTCATGACCTCCGTGATGTCTTGTTTCCATCTTTTCATCGGTCTGCTTCAGCCCCGCTTTTCAAACACCAAACCCTCCTGTATCGTTCTTTCTAGGTCAGTATGGCGTTTGATGTGGTCAAACTATTATACAGCAAAGCAAGTGGTCATTTTCACAGACGACCTAGCAGTGTAATGGCCCTCAAGAGCCCAGTGCTTAAAAAAAAAGCAGTCCAATGGACACCAGCCCACTGAGACATTCCAGGCAACGGGGAGGTGGACAGGCTCGCCAGAGAGCGAGGAATGATGCAGCAGAGTGATACAGACATCACATACAATGAAACTAAAGCATTCATTAGGACAACGTACAGCGCAAAATGGAAAATAGGATCACATTGGCCACATAGAAAACGATGCCTACCATCAACTCTCCAGGCGAGACCAGGTGATCATTTTCCTGTTACGCACAGGTCACAACAGACTCAGATGCCATCTGTACAATAAGTTCAAGATTGGCACTACAGAAATTTGTGCCTGCGGCACAGCCCCCATGAAGGCATAATATATTTTGCAGTCCTGCCCGCTGTATACCGACAAAAGAAGTAACAATTGGCAACAGCCAGTGTCCTTCCACGAGAAGCTGTACGGAAGCGTACATAGCCTTTAGTCGACTGCTGCCTTTGTTAAAATCATTGAAGCTGAGGTATGAAGATAAACGAAGAAGCAGAAGAAACTATTTTAGCTTTCGAGACAAGATGTTGTTTACTAACCAATTTTGCTTGAAATTAATTAGGATCTATAGTATATATATATATATATATATATATATCTTTATCTATATCTCAAGCAGATGTGGATATATTGAGATCGGATGTAGATAAAATTCGAGAGTGGTTTGTAGGTTCGCAAATGGAGTTTAATGTAGATACATGTACAGTCATCCACATGGGTAGATCCAATATGAAACATAATTACAGAATGGGAGAGAACAATATTAGAAAGATAGATAAGGAAATGGACTTAGAAGTTATACTAGATCATACAGGTAAGGTGAGTGAGCAAGTTCAGGTAGCAATTAAAAAGGCAAATGCAATGTTATGTATGATAAACATAAATACTAAACATAGGAGCAAGGAAGTGATAGTCAAACTGTATAAAGCATTAGTTAGACCTAGATTGGAGTTATGCGTACAGGCGTGGAGGCATTATCATAGAGGGGATACAAACATGCTGGAAAGAATTCAAAAAAGAGCGACAACGCTGATAGTGGGATTGCAGAATTACAGTTATGAGGAAAAACCGGCCTACAGTGTCTAGAAGAGAGAATAATTCGTAGTGACTTAATACAGGCTTATAAGATGATCAGAGGAATGGATAAATTAGACTATAACAAGTTTTAAAAAAAAATACAGCCCCCAAATATAACAAGAGGGCATAGTTACACATTAACTAAAGAGAGGTCCAGATTCGATATTAGGAAATATTTTTTTAATTAGAGAGTGGTGAATGCTTGCAATGCATTGCCAAGGGAAATAGTGGAAGGAAGGACAGTTAATGCATTTAAGAATAAATTGGATGCGCATAGCTTTTAGAGCAAGGTGATGAAATGAAACTGTATGTATACAGATTCTGCAGAGTCTTCTAAACCAGTTTAAGGACGTTAAGCTAAGTTAAGGATATCTGCATTTTTCCTTTTTGCTATCCATTGTATTTTGAGCACTTTTCTATAGTCCTGTAGTTCAAAAGATGCAATCCTTTTCTTAAGTGTTTGTGTGGGGGGGGGGGGGGGGGGGGTCCATGTTTCACATCCGTATGTCTTCATCGGTATAATGCAAGTTCACAGAATAGTTATTTTCATTTTATTAAAGTTCTGTCATCAGTTTCTCATTTTATTGAACCTCTGCATTGCCGTAGCCATTGGCGCTTATAACTGAGCCGAGGTACTCAAAGCTTGTGACTTTCTCAATCTTCTGTTGTTCTAAAATAACTTTATGTTTGGTCTTTGCCTTGCCTGTGATCGTTATCTTGGTTGTACTTTAAATTCAGGTATAGATTTTGGACTTCGTTGAGTTGTGTTTACGCTCATCAGTACTTTTACATTTCGCTAGTTGTTAAACCCACCGGGATAGATCGCATGTGGACACAGTCCTGGTGTGAACAGACTATCTACAATAGCAGTTAGTAAACTAGCATTATCTTGTAAAGCGAGCTATGCAAGTTTTCATTCCATTTCCAACAATATATCTCTGCAAATATGGATTTTCGACATTTGTAGCATAAAAGAAAAACAAATCGAAACAGATTAGATGTCTAACATGGCAAACGTGTGGTTTGTACAACACAACAGTTGAATCCTCTTCGAGAAAGAGAAACAACAAGCCTTCACGAGGTCAGCATTTCTTGATCTTTGTGACCCGTTCCTCAGCCTTGCATATATACGCAGCACGTTCATTCAAACAATAATGAAATTAACTTTCTTCCATATTAAATGTATTGTATTTCTATTGAAATTGTTAAGAAAGACACATATATCACATGTACTTTTGTGTTTGTTTTTTAACTATTTCTATATAACTGGTTCTTTGCTATTGTATTTTATGTATTTAAAAACATTATTCCGAGAAGCGGTACGTGACATTACAGTTAACATCATTTGCTGAATAAGAATGATCACAAATGGACAGCCGCGTGCGGTAAACACCTTTCATTTTTGGGCTAACGAGAAATACTCTCCATTTAATGTACACTATGTAACTAAGTTAACGTCTTTATACGGGTTGAGAAGACTACCTATTTATACTGGTTTAGACGATTATGTCTTTCTACTCGCTTAGAAGACTGAAACTTTATACTGGTTTAGAAGACTGTGTCTTTATCTTGGTTTATAAGACGATGTCTTTAAACTGGTTTAGAAGACGATGTATTTTTACTGCCTTAGAATGACTATATCTTTATACTGGTTTAGAAGACTACGTGTTTATACCGGCTTAGAAAACTATGCAGAGTCTGTAAACAACCAGTTTCATTTACATTTCCTAGCTCTAAAAGCTATGTGCATCCAATCTATTCTGAAATGCATTAATTGTTCCAGTCTAAAACTACTTCAAATGGCAATACATTCCAAGCATTCACCACTGTACAGCTTATGTAGCTTACCAGTAACACTTTTACCGGTAACAGTTCTCGCAGTTTAGCTCACTTTAAATTCAACCGATGCACAAAATTGAGAAATGGAATACCTCTGCCCCTCCTTTATGTGTTGTGTTTGTTACAGACCCGTCGGTGTATGCATGGGTCCAGTCCATGCTTGGGTAGTTTTTCGTTATGTACCTCAGGGTTATGTCTCTTCTTTCTTTTTCAGTCTGGCTGTTCTTGTTTCAAATATCTGGTATATTTTCTACCACCTCCGGAATGATATGCTGCTTCCAGGTAGGTTTGCGTACAGTAGGGATGGGGTTTGGTGTTAATGTGTTCATAGTGTCGTCGCTCATCTTTGCTTTGGCTATTTCTGCAAAGTTTCTTCGCTTTAGTTTCCCATTTCCAAATCTATTTAGTCTCTGATGCATTGGGTGGTCTGTCAGTCTTCTGAGTTTCTCTACTTGCTGCTGGGCTCTGCCGTCTCTTCTGTCGGTCATGGATTGCAGATTTCTAATCTTTTCCAGTTCTACAATTGGCGTTGACTTCATGCCTGCTGTTATAACTCTCATGACTTGGTTTGAAGTTTGCTAATTGTATCAAAGTTCGCCTTTGCTGCTGTTGCTCATGCCGCAATGCCATACTCGAGAACTGGTCTCACTCTTCCAGTGTACAGTTTCGTCTGTTCCCCAGCTTGTGCCAGCAAGTTTCCTCATGATTGCCATTCTTTGTCTGGCTCTCATTCGGTTTCTCTCGATCTGACTTTTCCATGTCATGCACCGATCAAATGTGACTCCCAGGTAGTTTTGGTTGCCATTTGCCCGCAGATATTTGCTGCTAAGACTTATTTTTGTGTTCTGGAGTTTGTTTGAAAGCGAGAATATCGTACATGTTGTTTTTTCCTCATTTATTTTGACCAGCCATGAGTTCGCCCACTCCTCCAACGATGTTAGGGCCTGCTGCATCCGATTGCTTGCTATGGTGAGATTTGTTTCAGACGTCCACATAGCCAGATCGTCTGCAAACATGGAGCTGTGGACTCTTCTTGGTAGATTCTCTGTGATGTTGTTTATATACACCAGGAAAGGTGTTGGTGACAGTACTCCCCTTTGGTGTACTCCCTGCTCAAGTGTCACCTTTTTGCTCATCTGCTATTGTACTTGAACTATGGATGTTCTGTTTTCGAAGTAGTCGCTGATCCATCTGTACATTTTCCCACAAACTTCACTTCTTCGTAGCTTGACTTTAAGTCACTTTATCCACACCTTGTCAAATGCCTTCTCTAAATCCACCCAAATCGCTACTGTGTGTTTTTTCTCCTGGTAAGCATCATCTATTAACTGGGCTATGAGAGTGATCTGGTCCTCAGTGGATCTGTGCTGTCTAAAGCCTGCTTGCTGTGGAATTAGTATGTGTTTTTCTTCCAGATGCCACATCAGTCTGGTGTTTATCATACGTTCCATCAGTTTACCTACACAGCTCAGTAGACTGATAGGCCTGTATCCATTTGGATCTGTTCTATCTTTTTCTTTCTTTGGTACTGGTATAAGTACAGCGTCTTTTCATGTTATGGTTTAGTGTTCTTTTGTATTTCGCCGTGATAGCCTTGAGGGCAATATTTGCCTCCATAGATTGTTCTCTCTCTGCCATGTTCCTAGCATTTGAGACTTCGTCTTCCGCTTCCTGCAATTCATCATTCCAATATGGCTTGTAGTTTTTGCTTGCCCCTCTTGGGATGGTTTCGGTGGCTGTTTGCATTATTGCTTTGCTTAGGCTTTCCACCATAGGTTTCATATTGTTATTCCATGTGTTGATGGTTTCACATTGCCGATCTGTCAGAATTGCAAATCTGTCCCAGTCGGATCGTTTATAGTTCCAACGTGGGAGCGCTTTTATTTCCTGTGGGCCTACTTCCATATCAATTTCTAGCCTAATTGGCCTTTTGTCGCTACCTGCCAATTGGTTGAGCACCTGGCCGTCTATTTTGTGGTGAATATCAACCGTGGAAAAGGCCAAGTCTGGAGTAGAGGTGGTATGCCATGTTCTAGAATAGAAGATAGGGCTGTCCTCCAGCCTATTGTAAAGATAGAGATTTGTGTCTATCTCCCAGTCTTCCACTTCATCTCCTCTGTTGTCTGTGTCCGAATATCCCCATCTCTCCGAGTGGCTGTTGAAGTCTCCAACTACTAGGCAGCTGGAGTTCTTGATTTCCATACTCGAGAGGGACAGGTCTTTGATGGGTGGGCCATACAGGTTGAAGATGTGGATCTTCGTTTCTTATGTCATTATGTCGAGTCCTACAATTTCTGCTTGTCCAGTGTGATTGACAGCTACCGCGCTCCTCGGTATGAAGTTACGTATTAGTATCAGAACCCTTCCTTTGTCAAGATTGTAACATGCTAAAGCAACTGCGTTGTGAATACTGACCCACGGAGATGAACCCCCACATACACACTTTTGTGAGCCTCTTGAAAAACTCCCCACCACAGTAGACTTTGTCCATAGAATTGGCCTTTACGTGTAGACTTAATACAATTGTCGGTGAGCTAGAAAAAGAAGAAAAAGAAGAAGAAAAAGAAGAAGAAGTAAAGAATGAAGAAGAAAATAGAGAAGAAGAAGTAGAAGAAGAAGAAGAATAAGAAGAAGAAGAAGAAGAAGAAGAAAAAAGAAGACGAACAAGAAGAGAAAGAAGAAGAAAAGGAAGAGAAAGAAAAAGAAGATAAACATGAGTAAATAGTACTACCTGATATTGCCCGAAGAAGATTTGAATGTTTAAATGAAGTATATCGTTAAAAAGCAACTAATCTGATTGGCAAACATCCGGCTAGTCTCTAAACCCTGATCTATGGGTGAGAGAGCTGGAGTGTGTACGCCAAACACGCCAGGAGGTTGAATCATTTCTACATGACACATACTCCAAATTGGCTACAAGACCACATCACAAATAACCATACTCTTTTCATTACTACTACACTATTCATACACTTTTGTAGAAAGTTAAAGTGAGATAGACTGGCCAAGTTTCTCGAATGTCAAGTCAAAGGTTCCAAAAAAAACTACTGTTTAGCGAGCTTAGGCAGCAAGGCGATCACCTGGACGTCAATAAAAGCGATTCAGTGAATCCTGGCAGTAAATCGTTTAGCCTGAAAAAGGCGAGACCAAAAAGAGCCTTGCATGCAGTTAGCGAGGGTGGAAGTATAGAGTAGAGACAAAACCAGCACCAGCTGGTGTTGGCTTAATCTGTCATGCACGCATCCGCCCACAGACTTAAGGGCGCAGCATGACACATGATGATGTTGGTTATTCTCATCGACGGCGATAAGCCCATTATTATTGTCATGATCATATTTCTTCAAAATCAAGTAAATACTGGATCAAGATGGTGAGCAGCGCATGAGCTGCAGCGGTCATCGAGCCATAGCTGACTGATAGCGTAAGGGCTAGCGAACCGGAGCTGCAAAGGCCGTTCTACACGTCCGCGCAGTATTCTAGAAAACAGGCTGCAACAGAGCAGACTGGTTAAGGAGAAGGGATCGAAGAGGGAATGCTAACCCGGTACTCAAAAAATGCTTGCTGAAGTAGGATGTGTTGGACCGAAAGGTGCAAATATCGACATAACGCATTCCGTTCTCTGGACTGCGTTCTGCTACTTAGGCCTGTGTCAGGGTTTGGTAGCGGGAGATGGAGAACAAACGAAGCCAAGCCAAGACAAGTAAATACATTTAATATTCATCAGTTTATTGGCGTCTCAGTCACTGATCATCATGCGCCTGGCGCCCTGGCGAAGTTTGCCCAGCTCTGTCTCCCGTATTTCGACACAGTCTGCTATGGTAGCAAACGCCGGTACGTGAGTGGCAGTCCCTGTCGCAGATCGTACAACGGGGCTGAGGAGGCTGACTTGCCAGGGTGTTCGCCGATCTTTTCAGTCGTGCCCATTTCTCTGTTTCCAGATGGCCTCTACAAGCGTCGGCAACTACTGTGCACCTCCCAACTGAATGTCTGCAATCGACTCAATCCTGAGCTTTCGGCTTGGATGTCGCATGACGTCATGTCCATCTTGTATACGTACTTGAATCGCGGTGTGGGGTAGTCGATTCCTTTAGCTGCAGTGATCAGTTGTCCATAAAATATATCCTATAACAGCCTTTACAATGTATGTAAATATACACTCGCGAGCATACGACTACTCTAAGACAGATGTACAGAAGATGAAAGATACAGACAGCCACTTAAACTGGAAAGATATTGTCAGAGGTACAGACGTTGAACAAGAGGCAGAGTGTTTCAAAACACTTTTAGAACAACTAAAAGTCGAATATGTTCCATGTATGGAGGTAAACACCAATCATAAAAAGTGGATTACTAGATTTGTAGCTAAATGTACAAGAGCTTAAAATAAAGCCTGGACAAAGTGTATAAAGGCAAGTAAATCAAAAGAAATATATTTAAAATATTTGGACAAGCAAAACATAGCTCAGAAAGTAAGTAAAGCAGCAAAATAGACTTCGAAAAAAACTTACTAATAGGATCAAGACTGATGGTAAAAGCTTCTTTTCTAATGTTAGAAATAAACGAAGACCTAAAGACAAGGTAGGCTTTCCCATAAACAGTACAGTGACAATAAGCAGAGAAAATAGGGAGATGGCTTATCTAATAAATCAATACTTTGGCACAGTCTATACAAAAGAACACTCCTCCAAGATACCAGAGCCTATACCTATTTTCAAATGTCAAATGAATATAGTGCGATTAAAATCATTTTGTCTTACGGAGGAAATGGTTCTAAAATGATTGGAAGGATTAAAAGTGGATAAATGTACAGATCAAGATGGTATCCATTCATCAATGCTATTTGAAGTATAGACTAACTAGTTAAACCATTGGCTATATTATTTTCTCAATCACTTGCAAAATGGATTGTTCCAAGAGATTGGAAAGATGCAGGAGTGATTCCCTTATTCAAAAGAGGAAAGAAATCAGATCCAGCTAATTAAGTAAGTTTAACGAGCATAGTCTGTAAAATGTTAGAGTCAATAATGAAAGAAAATATTGTAATGCATCTAGACAGGTTAAATCTAATCATAAATAGTTAGCATGGGTTTACTAGAGGGAGACCGTGCTTAACAAATCTATTGGAGTGCATGGAGGGGATTACTAAAATCATAGATAAGGGAGAACCAGTGGATGTTATTTATCTAGATTTTACAAAGGCTTTTTATATAGTACCTCATCAACGATTATTTAAAAAGTTAAAATCACATGGGATAGATGGGCAGGTTGCCGAATGGATTGAAAGTTGGTTAACGGGAAGAAGACAGCGATTGGCATAAATAAGGAGTACTCTGAGTGGTGTGAAGTAAAAAATGGAACAAAATTACAGAATGGGCGAGAAAAATACTAGAATGATAGATAACGAAAGGGACATAGGGGTAATAATAGAGCATACAGGTAAGGTGAGTTAGCAAGTCCAGGTAGCAGTGAATAAATCAAATGCAACGTTAGGTATGATAAAAAAAAAGAAATATTAAACATAGGAGTAATGAGGTGGTTTACAAACTATATAAAGCATTAGTTAGACCTAGATCGGAGTACTGTGTACAGGTGTGGAGTCCTTGTCGTAGAAGAGCTATAAATATGCTGGAAAGGATACAAAGAATAGCGACAAAACTGATAGTGGGATTCCAGAATTACAGTTATGAGGAAAGACTCAGAAAAACCGGCCGTTGGTGTCTAGAAAAGAGAACAATTAAACGTGACTTAATCTAAGTTGATAAGATAATCACAGGAAAAGTTAAATTAGACTATACATTTTTTTTCAAAATACTAGCACCAGCGAGAACAAGAGGGCACAGATACAATTAAATAACGAAAGGTCCAAATTGGACACAGGACATTTTTTTTTATTCAGACAGTGGTGAATGCTTGGAATGCTTTGCCCCAGGAAATAGTGGAGGCAGAGACAGTTAATGCATTTAAGAATAAATATGATGTACATAGTTATTAGAGTAGGGTAATGCAAATGGGACTGGTTGTCTACAGACTCTGATGAGTTTTCTAAACCAATATAAAAACGTTATGTTAAGTTAAGTTATGCCGTGTTTGTTAGCTTACTCAGAACGTTTTATGATTGTGCTAACTTTTTGTTTCATCGCTCCACATTGTTCTTTGTAGGACAATGTGCGATCCATTGTAATTCCTAGGTACTTAGGTGTATCTTTATGTTTAAGTTTATGCCCCTGCCAACTAATCTTTCAAAGTCTCAAGGCTATTCTTACATCCTGTTGCAGCCCGCCACTTAACGTCTTTTACAGGACGCACACAAAATTAATCTTACATATTACGGGCATTCTACAACAACAATAAATACAACAACAATAACAACAACATGTTGTTATGGCTTTTGAAGTCATGATACTGCCTATTTCATTCTTATAAACTATGCAGGAGGAATGATTTCAAGAAATGCTATGTCGGCATAGATAAAGTCACACACTAACTCTAACCATTTTCATAAAGCTGTAGAAACTGATTCACATTTCTAATCGTGTTTACTTACTCTCAACTCTGTCAAATGATATCCTCATTAATAACTAAACCTGTACGTCGCTAAGTGTCATTGAAGGAAATGTGGCGACTACATGAGTTGGCCACCCCACCTCATAAAAAGCTGAGGCCTAGTACAGTGAAGTCTCTAACACTTCAACCTCGACATCAATGATTGCAAAAGGATTACCTTTTCCTTTTCATGTTAACATCATTTACATCGAATACCAGTACCAAAGAAAGAAAAAGATAGAACAGATCCAAATTTGATACAGGCCTATCAGTCTACTGAGCTGTGTAGGTAAACTGATGGAGCGTATGATAAACATCAGACTGATGTGGCACCTGGAAGAAAAACACATATTAATTCCACAGAAAGCAGGATTTAGACAACACAGATCCACTGAGGATCAGATCACTCTCATAGCGCAGAAAATAGAGAATGCTTACCAGGAGAAAAAGCATACAGTAGCGGTTTGGGTGGATCTAGAGAAGGCATTTGACAAGGTGGGGAAAGAGGGACTTAAAGTCAAGCTATAAAGAAGTGAAGTATATGGACAAATGTACAAATTGATCAGCCACTATTTCGAAAACAGAACAGCCAGAGTTCAAGTACAAGGGAAGATGAGCAAAAATGTGACACTTGAGCAGGGAGTACCCCAAGGGAGAGTACTGTCACCCACACTTTTTTACACAAAAAATGATGCCTACTACCAGTTGAACAGAAGAGGGCAGGTCGTGGTCTTCAGACTCCGCACAGGCCACAACAGATTGAGGTACCATCTATTCAATAAACTGAAGAAAGGTGGTACTGACGAATGCACCTGTGGTACAGGGAAAATGACCGCGGAACATCTGCTGCAAAATTGCCCGACATACGAGAACCAGAGAAAGCACATGTGGCCATCACCAGTGGCAACACTAGACAAGCCCTATGGCAGTGTCGACAGCCTCAGGATGACAGCTGCCTTCTTCGAAAAAATTCAAGTTGACGTCTGACAGCGTACGAAGAAGAAGATTTACCTCGAATTGTTTTTAACACCTGCACAAATTAACAGTCATCTAACAATATTCATATTTCTGTTTTTCATCCTCTCTCTCTTTCTCTCTCTCTACTTTGGTCTTATGTTTCTCTGTACTCTCAGCAATCAATGCTGACTACAAACTAATGTGTGACAAATATGAACTGATGTGATCATATAAGACATTCCAATGTACACCGCCCACTACCAGTTAAAGGCCAACACAAAATACAGAAGGGATTGAAGCTCACGAGCAAAAACATGCATTTAGAACGTGCCAACCGTAGCGACAATCCGCCCAAGAAACTGTTCACTATGTCAAGGAAAGAATGTCAGAATACAAACACAGCCAACGTGCTGTTTACATTCATGGATACATCGAGTAATACAAATATACTGTAGTCGGAGATGCTGTGGTAGAAACTTCTCTATAAGAGGTTTTTGCTTTTATCAGATGTTGGTAGCCAGTTCCCTTCCTCGATGTCTTGGCTTACAATATCACTGATATATAAATTTATTTTTATTACCGCCAGGGATGAGGTACTAGAATCTTCATTGTTCTGATACACACACGAGTCCATAAACTGGTCAATACGACATGATACCGCACAAAGGACAACGGTCTGGGGTAGAAAAGGGCAAGTCTTCGTCACGGAATCCAGAAATTGAAACCTCTAATCAAAGCAAAAACTTCAGGTTTTGTGAAAACCAATTCCTGTTCCTCTATCCTTTCTCCTAACAGTAAATCCGGTACTCGTTTAAAGCTGGGTTGGATGGAACAAGTTGCAGCCGGAAAGAAGCAGCCACTCTACCAACGTTGTATCCTACGCTCTACGTGTACATATAGTGTGGTCTTATGTTTCCTCTAATAACATGTCTTAATGGGAATCACACCTTTTCTTCTGCTTATCTCACGGAATAATCATTCCTTCATGGTTGTTTGCTTAAATATCTATCTTATTGTTCTATTGCAGGTCAATGGCCAATGTTTTGTTATTATTATTGTCATGATTATTATCATCATCATCCTCATCATCTTCTATCAACTTGTGTCATTAGAAGGCGTGGAAGGGGGTGTAGTATTATGTCGTTGCCATCTTCGTCGCCGATGTTGTTGACATCCAGTGTTTCTTTAAACATAGCGAGGGACATAACCAAACAAATACAAAAAATATATAATTAAGAGTTATCCCATCATAAAAAATTTGCGTGAGAGATTCTGGCTTGGGCGTCTCCCCTCTTTATCCAGGTTACAAACCTTAGAACGAGTGAGCTATGGCCCTACACCAGAACCACATGGACGTGTACATTGGCATCTGTACACTGAAGGCGATAGGTGTTAATTATCCACCCGACCAAATTTCTCACGCTTGTTGTCGTCCTCGTGCACGACATATGGGGAGGAACAGCTCGCGACCCCGGGCGCTCGTCGGCGACGATTGTGACAGCAAAGCCGTGCTTATCACAAGAGCTGAACCTTGAACCGTGACCGGCGTCGAAGTCATGGAGCGAACTAGACAAGTAACTGGCAGAAGACAACACTGGCTGCTCCTGTAGCTGTTAATAGTAAGGTTAGAGTTAGCATATATGCTGATGCCTGTTTAAGTTAGCTCTGTTGTGGTGACAGCGACTCGCATATTGTTTTTAAAATGAATTTAATAATATTCATATAATGCAAAAAAATGTTAAAACTTTCCGAAAGGTAAATTTCGTATGGTATGCTCCATTATACGCAACCTTAACTATTATAAGTATTTGCTTTATTTTTATGTAATTATTAAATGATTTATATTATTGTAGTGCATTTATTACATCCCTTTCTTTTGAATACATTGCCCTTATGACGAAGTAATCATTGTCCGTGTAAATACAGTTCACTACTAGGCCGTGAAACTGTTATCTAGCTAATCGAAGATCCTGTGCTGAAAGTTGTTTATGGTTAAGCGTGCTTATATCCCGTGTGTGCTACTTTAAAATTGTTCAAGCTTGGATATGTAAATACAAATGTATGTAGACTTTTATGCTATAAATTTCTCTAACATACCATCTATAGATTGTTAATCTCATTGTACATATCCAAATTTTAAACTGTATATTTTTTAGAACAGGACACCCATTACCATCATTTTAATAACACTAGCCATATGGAATCTTGCATGTTTACTGCTGGCTGAATATATGTAGACATAATATTCATAATGTGGCATAAGAAATACGTAAACATTAAATTGAACCTTATTCCAGTGTGTGTTTGTTTCTTGTTTATTTCTTTATTTCACAAGACGCATAAGTTGCCATATTAACAAATGTAAACAAACAGATATTAAAGTACACATTCCTAAAGCCCAGGTATTGATAAAATTGCTCTTTGCTGTCACTCTGTGTATTTATGATATATTCGAATACTGACACTATTAACATACACCAAATTGAAAGCATGGTAGTAATACATATCTCGTTATTTTAAACATAAATTTTTTTACGAATGCACATATTTCTTTACGTTTGTGTGTGCGTGTGTGTACAACTGTGTAAAACCCTACAGTATTGACATATTTCCAAAACTACTTATTACGTACTGTTCATACTGGCATTATAAATGCAGCTCTAGAATTGATTGCGAAACACCTTCGATTGGTTCTGTTGTTGTTGATTCATCCATTAAGCAAATACATACACAGAAGTCGTTTAGCTTGTTTGAAAAGGCCAGTCTTTGCAAACCGTTAAAGGGTTTGAGAGTTGATAATGCAATTGTGGTTAACATGTGGGTAGTAGGATTATATGTACGAACGTAAATATTGCTGTGTCACTGTGTGTGTTAACATAAGGATAGCAAGATACTGTGTAGAAGATTAAAGCTTGGTGTAATTCTGTTAATATGTTGACAGTGAGAAAGTATGTAGGACATTAAAGCTCTGCGTTAGACTGCTAACAAGCTTGCGGTTGGTGTGCTAACATGTGAATAGTAACATATCATGAAGAAGATTAAAGCTTGGTGTCAATCTGCTAATATGTTGATAGTGAGATACTATGTAGGACATCAAAGCTCTGCGTTAGACTGCTAACAAGCTTGCAGTTGGTATGCTAACATGTAAATAGTAAAATATCATGTAGAAGATTAAAGATTGGTGTCAATCTGCTAATATGTTGATAGTGAGATACTATGTAGGACATCAAAGCTCTGTGTTAGACTGCTAACAAGCTTGCAGTTGGTGTGCTAACATGTTAATAGTAAAATATCATGTAGAAGATTCAAGATTGGTGTCAATCTGCTAATATGTTGATAGTGAGATACTATGTAGGACATCAAAGCTCTGTGTTAGGCTGCTAACAAGCTTGCAGTGGTGTGCTAACATGTTAATAGTAAAATATCATGTAGCAGATTCAAGATTGGTGTCAATCTGCTAATATGTTGATAGTGAGATACTATGTAGGACATCAAAGCTCTGCGTTAGACTGCTAACAAGCTTGCGGTTGGTGTGCTAACATGTGAATAGTAAAATATCATGTAGAAGATTAAAGCTTGGTGTCAATCTGCTAATATGTTATGTTGATAGTGAGATACTAAGTAGGACATTAAAGCTGAGTGTTAGTCTACTAACATGTGGATAGTAAGATATTTTCAAGACAGTAAATCTCCAAGTTGGTTTGCATCTGTTTATTTGTAAATAGTGAGACCTTATGTAAGAGATTTAAGCTCAGTATCTGACTCCTAACATTTGGATAGCAAGATACTATGTACACCATTAAATCTTAGTGTCTATCTGTTAATATGTAGATAAAGAGATAATATGTAGGACATTAAAACTCAATTTTGGTCCTCTAGCGTGCAAAAATTCTTTATTCCTCTTTGCGTTCAGGATCCTTTGGTCATGTTATATCTGCAAGCCAGTAATCATGATGCAGTCCATAATCTTTACCAGGACATAGCTGCTGCACCATAGCTTTTGCCTCAGCTCTGCATTCTGTGGTATCTCATTTCACTAAAACACAGTGAAAGTAAAATGCTATGTAGAACACACATTTTGGTGTTGGTCTGTTAATTTATGGATTGTAGGTACTATGTAAGACTGTAAAATTTCATGGCGATCTACATATGTTGCCATATGGATAGTAAAATAATATGTAAGGTATCCAATCCTAGTTATTGGTCAGTTATCAAATGGATTGTAAGATAATATTTAGGGTATGAAATCTTAGTGCTGGTCTGTTAACATGTGGAGGGTAAGATAATATGTAGGGTATCAAATCTCGGTTCTGGTCTGTTAACATGTGAATGGTAAGATAATATTTAGGGTAGCAAATCTTGGTGCTGGTCTGTTAACATGTGGGTGGTAAGATCATATGTAGGGTATCAAATCTCGGTGCTGGTCTGTTAACATGTGGACGGTAAGATAATATGTAGGGTATCAAATCTCGGTTCTGGTCTGTTAACATGTGAATGGTAAGATAATATTTAGTGTAGCAAATCGTGGTGCTGGTCTGTCGACATGTGGATGGTAAGATAGTATGTATAACAGTAAAGCTAAGTGTTCTTCTGGCATGGGGATTCAAAAAATAAAAATGTAGGGCATTGAAGCACAGTGTGGATCTATTAACATGTGATTAGTAGTATAATATGTACAACAGTTTGTTGAGAGGTGGAAAGTAAGATACTATGTGGGACAGTAGAGTTTGTTGTCCGTCTACTTCTTTTGTCCTGTGAATATCAAGATAATATACAGGACATTGAACCACGGCGTGATTCTGTTTGCACTGTGATAGTCAGATAAAATAATTAAGTCTATTGCATCTCTTTTTGGGGGTAAAGGAATATACTTTTATTTTGGCGATAAGGCTCAGTGTGGGTTTGTTAATGTATTGATAGTAAAAATTTATTTAGAACATTACAGCTCGTTGTTGGTCTATTGACATGGGGACAGCAGGATGCTGTTTAGGAAATTTATTATTGGTTTCTGTTTGTTAACAAATGGAAGGTAAAACACTTAATAGGACAGAAAAGCTCAGTGTTGGTCTGTTAATACATGTGAACTGTAAGATATTGTGTAGGACACATGTTCTCAGTGTTGGTCTGTTAATACATGTGAACTGTAAGACATTGTGTAGGACACGTGTTCTCTGTGTTGGTCTGTAAACATGATGATTAGTAAGATATTATGTATGATATTACAGCTCAGTGTTGTTGTTTTATCAAGGGGAAAGATAATATATACAGCTTTACATCTCGGCTGTTATGCGTTAACATTTGAATATTAAGAAAATATGTAGGACATGAAAGCTCACTGTTCGTATCCTAACAAGTGGATAGTACAATACTATGAGGTAAAGTAATGCTAGCTGTCATTCTGTTAACATGCGGATAGTAAGATACTATGTAGGACATTACTGCTCTGTGTTGGTATTTTGACCTGGGGATAGTAAGATACTATAAAGGACATTACAGATCAGTGTTGGTCTGTTAACAAGCGGAGAGTAAGATACTATGTAGGACATTACTACTCAGTTTTGGTCTGTTTACCTGGGGGAAAAAATATACTATGTAGGACACCTATTCATGAGGTTGGTCTGTTTTCATGTGGATAGTGAGAAAATATATACATTATTTCTCAGTTGATGTATATTAACATGAGGATATCAAGAAATAAGTAGGACATGAAAGTTCACTGTCTGTGTGTTATGAAGTGGATAGTTTGATGTTATGTAGAAAAGTGAAGATTGCTTTCATTCTGTTATAACGTGTTGATAGTAAAACAATAGGTAGGACATTAAAGATTTGTGTCAGACTGCTATCTTTGTACAGAAATATAAAATGTAGGTCATTTAAGCTTTGTGTTAGTATGTTAACTTTTGGACAGTAAGATTACATGTAGGACATTAACAAATGGGAATGGTTTGTTAACATGCAAACAGTTTAATGCTACATAGGACAATAAAACTCAGTGTCTGTCTGCTAACAGTTGTTTAGTTAGATACTATGTACGTCATCTATGCCAAAAGCTCGGTTTTCGGCTATTAACATGCAAATTAGTTATGTACTATGTAGGACATTACAGCTTGTTGTCGGCCTGCTAGGATAGGGATAGTATGATACTTTACAGGACAATTATCTTGATGTCCATCTGTTAATATACAGACAGTAAGATACTACCTAGGACCTTAAAGCTCAGTGTTAGCCTTCATCTTTTGTTATGCTGATACTAAGATACTATGTAGGAGAATAAAAATCAGATTTGGTCTGTTAAAGAGGCGTCAGTGAGATACTTTATAGGACCGTCAAGCTCAGTTTAGATCTGTTAAAGTGGGGTCAGTAAAATATTATGTAGGACACTAATACTTTTAGGTAGGTTTGTTAACATGGGGATTGTAAAATGCTATGCAGGACAGTAAAGTTAGGTGACTGTTCGTGTATGTTACTGTTGGGATTCTCAGATAGTATGTTAATATGTAGACAGTAAGATGCTATGTATCGCATTAAATCTAAAGAATCGGTTGGTTATATGAGGACATTAAGATAATATATAGGACA